>CM029389.1:9683241-10325375 GCA_017165825.1 Hepsetus odoe
AGAGAGAGAGAGAGAGAGAGAGAGAGAGAGATAGAGAGAGAGAGAGAGAGAGAGAGAAAGAGACAGAGAGACAGAGATTTAGCTGACTCCAGTCTTACACCTGATTTAAGATTTACATCAAAGAGTAAAAAGCCACTGTGCTGAGGCCAAGTCTGGCTTAACAGGATCAGGGTATGCAGAGAGAGAGAAATAAATAGATTAAATAGATTAAATAAAGGCCTTTGCGGTCATTTTCTTTTTACTTGCTAATTCCCACAGTATCCCAATGACCATCTTTCATAACTGCAGGAGAAAAAGCAGAGAAGGAGAGACTTTCAACATGTGGAAACCATTTCCTCTCTCCCCTCTCTGGTTCTCTCACTCTCTCTGTCTCTCTCCGTTTCTCTCCCCTTCACCCACCTGCTGTTTATACAGACTTGTGTGTGCACTCTGGTCATATTACATGTTCCCTGTAAAATGGTCATAGCTGATAGGTGGAATAAACAGAAGAGACTTTAATGCATCTGAAAAACTCTGAACACTGGGGTGGGAGAAAAACATCAACTCCAGCTACAGAACAAGCTTCAATCTAACTTTAGCTCCCTGTTCAAACTTGGCAGGTTTTGTGATCTGATCATTAACAGACAGTAAATTCCATTTTTTGGCATGTTCACCGATGTCTTGTTGCCGTGTTTGTCCTTTCCTGATGTTTTGCCCTATCGCTCTCCCCTATAAGGAAAGCAACCATACCCATGTAACCATACAAACCACTGAGCGTGGAGTCAAAGGGGAGCCAAAAAGCAGCGTAACGAGTAAGAGGAAGAGAGAGAGAATGAAAGAAAGCGAGAGAGACAGGGCAAGGAAAGATGGCCCCTGACAGCAGCCCTTTAATGCCCCCCCTTTCACAGAGATCAAAGAAACACTGCAACTGAGCTGAGAGAGAGTAAGAGAGAGAGACTGAGCGAGAGAGAGAGAGAGAAAGGGGGTGGAGTAAAAATGAGTAAGGTGAGAAAAAGAAAAAGATAAAATTAGAGGAAGGAAACAGGCCAGAGAAACGATGAGAAGAAAAAAAATTATAAAAGAGAAAAAGAGGAAGTGAATCAGGGTGTCAGTTTGAGAAACAGTGGCTGATGTTTGATTCACATGGTGAAAAGACATGTATGAAGAAGAAAAAAGTGTGAGTGTGTTTTGTTCCACAACAAAAGAAAAGACACAAGACTTAAAAATGTGTCTACATAAACCTCTACACTGTACCATCAAATTAACACATGACCACCCATGCTGTATTGTTAAATACATTTGAATAAATCTTCTTTCTTTTTGTGATAGAATACTTGCAGGAATAGCATGCAGTGTGTATGTGTGTGACGATTTATGACTCCAGAACTCAGTTAAGATGGGAAAAATCGCTCCCGCTAATCGATTGTTAATATTCTTTTGTTTGCGGCTACGTGTGTAAAGGGTTTCAGGTGTCATATCAGATTGTGCCCCCATGAATCTTTGGCATCCTGCTACAACTTCTTCATCCTGCCTCAGCTCTAAAGAAAGGTGGGGTAGCTGCAGGAGGGGTGGGAATGGTTGCAAAATATCAGCAGGAGGGGTGCAGGGGAGGTGGTGGGTTGCCAAGCAAGAGGGGGAGTCATTAAGGCCTCCCGCTGGGGGTTGCCAGTTATTTTGCAGATTCGTGCCCTCCCTTCCCAGCCCTGCTTAGTAAAATAGCAGGAAAGAAGAAGAGAAGATAAAAGGAGTGGGAGGGGTGATGAACTTCTCCTCCTTTTAGTGCCAGCAGGAGGTGGATCAAGAGTTGTTAAAAGCTGCGAGTTAATATATTCGTTTTGTTTTACCCGCAAAATGTTATTGCATAACAGCATATTTACTTAGATAATAATTTACGCAATACATTTCCTTTATATTCGATTTACATTCTGTATCACAAACATCAACAAATCACTTTAAAGTCTTTCTGCAAAACACGATACGACACAAAGTCTCCTTTTAGTAGAAACCGAGCTGCAGCAAAGCTGGAAACAAAATAATAAATCTTGGGTTAATGAATGCAAGGAGTATCATTATCAATAAATGTCCTGATAATAGATGAAAAATATTAAATAGGACACTGGTCCTGATTCACCCAGAGAGTTTCACCCTTATGAACAAGAACAGTCATGTGTGGCCTCTTCACAAGCTGCCCCCTATACACATTCACAGGTACCCACATGTATTACACCTGCATGTTCCCACACACACGCACACACACACACACACACGCACGCACAGAGATAACATAGTTCATAATCAAGAAATATTCACGCAGTGCAGCAAACTAAATCGTAATGTGAATTATTCATTCTAGGCCTCCAGAGAATGAAAAAAGCAACCAAATAAAATATATAAATAAATAGGAAACTAATTTTAAACTCCTCAGGTTATGGTAATAGTAAAGGATTATTAACTCCCATCTACAATTTCAAGTTTATGACAGATCTAGGTACAACTGTAAGTGGGTTCAATTAATCAGATTCTGTCTCACTGTTCCATCACCTACCCCTGCACTCATGAACAGAAACATACACACCTCTTCCATCTGATGCACTGTGGGCTAACCTGACCTTAACAAAACAAATCATCCTAACAAAACCTGACAAGAGTCATAATTACAGACAAGTCTTGTTTGACATGATGTGTGTGTGTGTGTGTGTGTGCATGTGTGTATAACAAAACACAACTGGAAAGCATTCAGCATTAATGCTCCATTTACAAAGTATATGTTCCAGTGTAACTACAAATACACTTCCTTTTCCACATGACTTCCTCTGATAGGCCTGTGAGACTGAGCTATGGAAGTGGTCCAATCACAATGTTAAAAAAAAGTACACACACACACTCACACGCGCACACACACATATATACATATGTGTGTGTGTGCCTATAGATTATTTTTTTTTTTTTAATTCTAAACAAACAGTTGTACTGGATACTATGGTCTGTTTAGTTAAATTGTAAACACAGCTAATAAAATAAGAATCAAACATAAAATGCCATGTCATAACTTTGGGTCCCTATCTTGGCCATGCTTGGGTTCCAAACCTTAATAAAGACATTAAAGACATTAAGAACTCAATTGAACTCAATTACATTTTTCAATTTATGGACTGTTGCATTTTCTTTCTGTTACATTTGTGCCTTCCTAGTCCAAGTAGAAGCAAATAGCAGGAAAACTCACTGAACTGAAAAGTGTTTTTGGATGAGTTAATACCAGCATAGCAGAAATGTCACACACAGTCTAAATGAAAGACGGTTAGTTCCTGGCTGCTCAATCTGCAGGCGTCGTCCTGGGCACACACATATACGGGGCAGTTCACTGCATCATTTCCCTCCAGTAATTAAACATAATCTTGGGCAGCGAGATAAGAGCCTGACAACAAAGTGTACACAGGAAGCTGAAGTCAAAGCATGTAACCCAAATGAGCCATGTTGTTTTCCTAAAATTTCAAGGGGTTCTGGAAAAAAGAAACAAACAAAAGCTGTGGAAATGCAACAAAAGTAAGAATGGAAATTTTGCACTTTTTCACTGCTGTTGTAGTGGTGGCTGAAGTGGCCTAGTGGTTAGTGACTAGCCCCTATCACCAGAGGGTCATGGGTTTGACTCCCAGACAAGTAGGTCATCCTGAGGTACCCTTGAGCAAAGTACTGACACCATCACTGCTCCCAGGGTGCCCGACACGTGGCTGTCCACTGCTGTGTTGCGTAATGGGCTAAATGCAGAGAAGCATTTTGCTGTGGTTCATTGTGTGCTTTGCTGTATCTTCACAATGACAAATAGTCATGTTGGCTTTCATTTCCCTTATAATGCATGTTATCAATCAGCAGACACCTGTTGCACCTACATCACAAGTAAAGCAATGGCATGAGAAGTAATCCTCATTTTGATTGTTAAGATTTATAGCATTCTCAGAAGAAAAACTTCACAGTTTCAGCTGATTTCTCAGGACCAACCTAAGGAGGAGAGGATGATACGGGATTCTTCTTAAACAACACTGAAAGAGGGAAAAAACATGGTCATCCATCCTTCTCCAAGAGTTTAATACTGTCCTGCTTCAGACGCTGGCCTGGTGCCAGAACCACACATAAGATTACACAACTTTTACACTCAGTCTGCTAATATACAGAGAGATTGATAGATAGATAGATAGATAGATAGATAGATAGATAGATAGATAGATAGATAGATAGATAGATAGATACATACATACATACATATAGAGTGAGTGAGAGTGAGAGTGAGAGAGAGAGAGAGAGAGAGAGAGAAAGAGAGATGGCATGAGGTAACAGTGCAAAATGAAAAGAGAAAAGAAAAAGTGAGACAGACAGAGGAAGAGTAATGAAAGATCTACAGAGAAATAAAGAGAGAGGTTAGAAAAAGAGGGGAAAAGAGGGAAAGAAACAGAAAGCAGAAGAGAGAAAGATTATAAAGAGAAGTATGATATAAAAGAGAGTAGGACAGAGATAGAGAGAGTTGAATCAGAGACAAGCAGAAAGTATGGAAAAAAGAAGACAACACACGAGGGGCAAATTCTGTGCAGTGTGTGTGAGTCAGAGAGAGACTATAGTCATTAAGTCTATATATGAGAACAAGTGAAGTAAACTGGGGGAAAAAGCACTCGTTACCCCCAAAAATCCATCCCTGGTATTTTTCCTTCTTGCAAATTGAGGGAAGGAGAGGAAAAAACACAGAAGAACAGAGGGGTGGTGGGCTTTAGAAGGGGAACACACATAGCCTACTTTATCCTTGCCATTTCATCCATCTTGTTGGACTAATAAAATGTCAAGCACAGTGCGTTGATATTTAATCATGAGTGAACAGGCAGGAGGAATACTGTGTGTGTGTGTGTGTGTGTGTGTGCGCGTGCACGTGTGTCTGTGTGAGTGTGTGAGAGAGAGAGAGAGAGAGAGAGAGAGAGAGAGAGAGAGAGAGAGAGAGACACTGTGACAGAGGTTGAAAGAGAAAAAAAGAAGCTGTTTAATGCAGTAATGAAGCACATTACAAAAAATAAGTGAGACTACAATCACCAAAATGAATAGAAACATGCATTTACCACTGATTTCACAACAAACACAAGTGTTTTAACAACAGAGTCCTCAGAGAGTGACAGTAGGATAACGAGAGAAATTTCCAGGCCTAAAGCACTGCCCTGTGTTCGGACTAGGGGTGAACCATATAATGATTACCTGCATTATCAGCGCTTATGAAAAACACTTGATTGAAAATGTCCTGAATTATATCTACATCTGACCTTTCAAATAACAGGAAATATATGGAGCAATCCGAATTTTTCTCACAAGAAATATCTCTTACAAAAGCACTGATGTGAAGGTGGTAATTACATATTTTCCATTGTTTTGTATGCTGCTATAAAATGTTGCTGCATGATAATTCAGTATTCTTTTAATCTGATGTCATTCAAATATGCCATGGATTTTTTAAAAAAGAATTTCAAATACCAGTCTGGCCTATTAAAAAGAAAATGTTGACAATTATTTTTTTGGAACGGGAACTAGCTGATATCATTCATTTGATTTAAAACACTGTGCTCACTTTAGGTGAAAAAAAAAATATATATATATATATAAATGGGCCACAAATCAGTAAAGCATGATTGCCTATTAAGTCAATTAATGCCAAATAAAAAGCCCAACATACATTTGTGCAACATACATTTCTGAAAAATAATCAGATCAAAACGTGGACTTAAATAATAATGAAATTCTTGATTTCAGGATGCAATGACTTGCATAGATATTAAATCACTGTCAAATAAAACTGCCTTCTGCTTATCATTACAATACTTTTTATTACTATCTTTTATGTACTTTGCCATTATCAATTGTCTATTAGCTTTTTTTGCAGTTTGCTTACCATCCTGTGTTTTTGTGATTTTTTTTGGCAAAGCTGTCCACCAAATACCACCAGTGTTGCACCAGAGCACCAGTAAACAATATACATAAATCACAAAGTTAAAACAACCAAAGGTGAACAACATTAACTTGTTACAGTGGCACCTGTCAAGGGGTTGGAGACTTTAAACGTTAAGTGATCAGTCAGTTCTTATAGTTATTTTTTGGGAAAATGACAGTGAGAGCAAGGACCTGGGCCCTATTGTGAAGGTTGGACTACTTGGTTTGCAGAAACAGTTCAGGAATGGTTTGAGGGACATCACAAAGTGCTTAAGCTGTTGATTGCTCAGCATATCCAAAAGATGCAAAATCTCACCAAGAGAAAACAAGCCCAATCCATGTCTGCCCCACCTCAGGACTTACAGGACATAAAGTACTTGGTGCCAGATACCTCAGCACACCTTCAGAGGCCTTGTGGAATCCATGCCTTGATGGGTAAGAACTGTTCTGGCTGCACTGGGGGACCTAGACAATTTTAGGCCGGGTTTTTAATGCTATGTCTGATATAGTATATTTGTTAAACCAGAAAAATGAAGTGACAGGGCCAAAGGTCATGAATTCATGTCCAGCAGTCTTACACACCACACGGCTCATCTGCTGAGGTCATTACTCTGGGTGAATGATTTTCCTGGCCACATGTGGTAATACAATCCTGTTTCATGTTTCTTACATTTACCGACTGCTTTAAGAGAGAGATGTGTGTGTGAGTGTGTGTATGAGAGATAGATAGAGAGAGAGAGAGAGAGAGAAAGAGAGAGAGAGAGAGAGAGAGAGAGAGAGAGCGAAAGGGAAGCTGACGGCTCTCCTCCCTGCAGTGCTTTGATCAGAGTACTGATGAGGGAGGCTGGGGTTGTGTGCTTACTCTCAGCCCCTAATGAGGGAATTAGGGAACGTAGCAACTCTTTCCCCCTATACTTACCTCCCTCCAGACCAGAAAAAGGAGTGAAAGAGTGACAGAAAGAGAGGGAGGGAAACAGAGAGGGTAGTCAAATGTCGGGCCCAATTATTCTGCCTGTACTTTTGCCTTTCACCTTGCTAAAGGAAAAAATGCTATCGTGCCCCTTCTTCATACAGGCAAAACTTGAGTATTTGTGAGCTCAGCCTCATAAATACAAAGTTTCAGATTAAGCAATCAGGGGAACTATAGGAAAACCTCTGTCAAACGCCATGAGCTCCAATGCTCCTCTTACTGAAAAACTGTTTTTTTTTTCTCTTTATGACGGATTATATATATATATATATTTAAAAAAAAAAATTAGTTTAGACTTAAATCACTAAACTCATTTAAAAACTAAATTGTTAGTATAGTTATCATTGATCCCATATCCAGTATCAAATACAAATCAAATCAATACATTCAAATGTTGGATAGGTTATCGAAAGATTAAGGGACATAATTTAAATAGATTCTGTAGCAAATTTAAAGATACACATGATAGATACGACAGTGACCACATTTTGCCAAAGGGACTCAATACCATCATTAGCTAACTTAGCAGTGCAAATCCCATAGACATGTTACCGGAAGTATATATTCATTGAAGTATGATAATTAAACACTGCAGATATACAGTACACTTCTACTAGGGATTGGTTCTGATAGATAAAGTTATTTGCAAAAACTGAAACGGGGCTGAAAGACTAAATGAACAGTTTATACTCCCTGTCTCCCTATCTTTTAATGTATTTTCAACCATTTTCATAACCTATATTTACCAATATTTCATTGTATTATTGTAAAAATAAATTACATTAGTAACTACATAGGATTGTTTGACTGAACATCTGTACTCACTGTAGTGGGGGTCCAGGTAGCCATTTCTGGGGTCCATGGCAAACAGGGTACCCCTGTAGGGCAGTGTGTGGTCAGCTAGGTGGGGTAGAGAGGTGTGCAGCTCTTTCTTCACCTGTGAGGGGCGCTCTTCCGTAGAAGTGGATGGCTCCTCACTCAGCTTAGCGGATGCTGAGGCCAGGCCTGCTGGCTGCCCACTGATCGCATTACGCCTCTCCCGATGGTATGGAGAACCAGAACTTTCATCCTCTGATAAAGAGAGATAGAGAAAGGGAAGGCATAAAAATGCAAGCATTTAAATCGCAAATTCAATGTTTCACTTTTGCCAGTACCTGTCTATCACAGATCATTCCTGCCATTTGTCTGAACACATTCGAATTGCCTAAACTGTTTTCTTCACCTCTCTTCTACACTCCACGTTATCTGGACTGTTGATCGCAAGTATTAAAATTCCTCCACCTTTGTCTCCTCTACTCTCTGCATCCTAACCACTCCACTTTCCTCCCTTTCGTTCAAATTCGCATTCTGTTTTTGTCCTACTCACTTTCATACATCTCCTCTCTATAGTGTATTTCCAGCTCTCCAGGGTCTCATCAAGCTGCTCCCTACTCTCGCTATAGATCACAATAGCATCAGCAAACATCAGAGATGGTGACTTCTGTCTAACCTCGTCCGTCAACCTGTCCATTATCATGGCAATCAAAAATGGGCTCAGAATGGGCTCCTTGATCCTTGATATAATCCCACCTGTACTTTAAAGGCATCCATCACTCCTACTCCAGATCTCACCTTTGTCACACTGCCCTCATAGATATCCTGTACTACTCTCCTCTCTAGATACCCTGTCATATGCTTTCTCCAAGTCCACAAAGGCACAATGCAACTTCTTTCAACCTTCTCTGTACTTCTCTATCAACACCCTCAGAGCAAACATGGCATCTGTAGTGCATCCTCTTCGTCACTGCCCTTCCGTCTTGTTTATTTGCTGGACTTCCTGGTTCATTATCCTTATGTATGAATACACTGTATAACTTTTGTGCTCCATCACCAGATTTCCTTATACCCTTCTCCCTTCCAAATGTCCCACCAAGTACCTTCATTGCTATTTCTCTTTCCACTTTTACATTAGTTGCCCAGCAATCTGTTAACTCTTCCGTACTTCCCAGTGTCCATGTTAATTTCTGCCTGAAATCCACCTTGCTGTCTTTCTTCTTCACCTTCCACCATTTGATTCTTGAATATGCCCTCACTTTCCTCCTCTTCTTGATCTCCAAGGTCATCCTGCAGACCACCATCCTACACTGTTTAGCTACACTCTCGCCTGTCTCCAATCACCTTCAGACTGACCTTCCTGCAACATAAGCAAAATCTATAACCATCTGACCTTCTGCATTCCTCTCCTTAACATCATACCTGCCCATCACAGCCCCATCACCTCCATTCCCTTCAGCAACATGTCCATTAATCACCACTGTTTCTCCCCTGGGTACACTCTCTATCACTTCATTTAACTAACTCCAGAATTCCAGAACTCCAGAACTTCTTTCTCCTCCATCTCACAAGCAACTTGGGGGGCATAAGCACTAACAACATTTATTATCATACTTCAGACTTCAGA
The DNA here is from genome assembly GCA_017165825.1 of Hepsetus odoe. Taxonomy (NCBI): domain Eukaryota; kingdom Metazoa; phylum Chordata; class Actinopteri; order Characiformes; family Hepsetidae; genus Hepsetus; species Hepsetus odoe. The sequence continues at coordinate 9,692,586 of CM029389.1, forward strand.
TTCATCTCCCTATCTGATACTCTTTTCACCACCAAAACACTTTTGATGTACTCTTCCTTCAGGAAAACACCTACCCCAGACCTCTTTCCATCTACCTTAAGGTAAAAACAATTTAAACCCGCCTCCAATACACCTGGCCTTCCCAATTTATTCGATCTTGGGATGGGCACAAAGAAATACACTGGCATGTGCTTCCCTAGTGGCTGGGTTAAAGTGTTAAAAGAAATTGGCGGCAGATGATTCAGGTCCAGTAGATTGTAAGATGGCGTCTCAATGGATCAGACTAGTTTGTTCAGCACATCCCACAGATGCTCGATACAATTTCTGCGGTGTGGCAGGGAGCATTATACTGCTGAAACAGGCTACTGCCTTTTGGGAATACCCTTGTCCTGGTCTGCAACAATGGTCGGGACAGTGGTGGCCTAGTGGTTAGGGACTAGGCCCCATGATCAGAAGGTTGTTTGTTTGACTACTGGACTAGTAGGTTATCCTGAAGTACCCTTGAGCAAGGTAACCCTCAAAACTGATCCATGGGTGCTGGATGTACAGCTGCCCACTGCTACACTGCGTGCATGGGTTAAATGCAGAGGAAACAATTAGTTGTGGTTCACTGAGTGTTATTATTTTATGTTTTATTTAATTATGTTCATAATGATAAATATTAGGGCAGCATAATTATGGCAAAATCAAAATCCAGATTATTTTGGCCAATGTTGAGAACAAAATTATTGACTTTTTTATTACATTTTATTACAATAATTTTATTCATATTTAAAAGCAACAAAGTCATTACATTTCTTTTTCTTTGAACATCAATCTAGCTCATTTGTGCTCATTCATATGCAAAAAGCTGCAACAGTCTGTGTGTTCTGAAACCTTTTTATCGCTCTGTATAAGAATGTTAGCTAAATGCTGTGAATGTACAACGACATCCAATTGGGTTCCTGGTCAAAGTCACTCAGATCCATATGCTTGCCCATCATTTCCTGTAACAAATTAAGAATAAAGAACTAACTTTTCACTTGTTGCCTAATATATTGCACCGCTTCACAGGTGCCACTGGGATGAGATAGTCGATGTTAATAACTTCACCATTCAGTATCAGATCAGATTGCAGGAAATTGCAAAGCACTTTTTTTTACAACTATTTCATCATTTCCAACATTAGATATGTAAGACAATCATTTGCATATTGAAATTCAGAAGACAAGTGTAGCTTCCCTGATGTTGATAGTAAAGAAAATGTTTGATAGTAAAGAAAACATGGCTTTATGTGTTACAGACAAAACAAGTCCTGGTTTTTACTACACCCCCCCAAAAACAAACAAACAAAACAAAACACAGATTTATGCCCATTAAAAAAATACTACAATTTAATCTACCTTTACCTCTTTAAAATATTGTTTTTTTAAAAAGCAGCTTAAAAGGTCAGGATCATTTTCGTATCTAATTACAAAGGTTACATCAGTGTTTTACAGCAGAGTTGATACACACAAAAACACACCAGTAACACTCTATGTACGCACGCACACACGCACACACACACACACACACACACACACACACACACACACACACACACACACACGCACGCACACATATACACACACACACACAAACACACACACACACACACACAGGCCCTATGAAGGCCCTATGCCTGCATTTTGTCTAACTTTAGAAATAAAACAGGCAAACCTTCAACATCCCAGCAGTAGACAGATGAGGATTTCCCACAAATCCTGCTCTCTCCCTCTCTCTCTCTCTCTCTCAGCCTGTCAGCACTCTCTCTCTCTAACTCACTCTTTCTCTCTCTGATTCTCTCTTCCCCTCTGTCAGCTCTTTCTTTTTTTTTTTCAAAGACACAGAATCCCATGGAGAGGGCAGCTGAGTCTTTTTCCTGCATTCCAAACTGCCCATTAAGTGGCCTCATGGGTAGTATCAACGTCTACAAGCCAACCCCCTCCTTCCTCAATGGCTCTCTCTTTTTCTTTCTTTCTTCTCTCTCTTCATGCTCTAGCTTGCTCTCTCACAAGCACGTGCAGTTACTTTCTACCTCTCTAACCCTCCCACAAACATGCTCTGGCCCAGACATACACACACGAAAGTGTGTGTGTGTGTGTGTGTGTGTGTGTTTAAGTAAGTTGCAGGGCAAGCAATGCAGTGGAGTCAGAAGTGAAGCCTGAAGGGATGGCCTCCCTGGTGGTTTTAAACTGGAGTGGCGTGTTCTCAGTTTACAGGCTCCGCTGGCTTTAGTGGGTTTTGCTGCTTGATTCGGGTCAGAGAGATGTGACCCATTACCCTACGCTCTACAGGTCATCACCTCTTCACTCAGAGGGCCACACCACAGGGAGGGGTCTCTCCCTCCTGCAGAGCAAGCTTTCTACTGTCAGTTGAGGGGGATGCGATCCATCATCTTCTTTTGCTCATTTCACACTTAAATTGAAGGTTTTGGCCAGTAAAAAGTCTAGTATTTTCTCCTTGTATCATCATCTGCAGACCTCTTACATAAAGAAACACACTTAGTCTTGAGGGTTTCAGGGCTTTGTGGTCTTTTTCTTATAATAATACTTAGACAGGTCACTTGGATTGTATTATTGGAAAAAACAGAGCAGATCTTAATAGTAAAAACAAAATGTATCTTAAATAATACTTTATGATGTATATGCCTAGTCACAAAAAACAAAGAATTTAAAATGTTAAGCATTTTTGATCATAAAAATGACACATTTCCAGAATTGTTCACTGATCCACAAAATGAACATACATTGGAGATATTGCAGGAGTATATGGAGAGGTAGTAGAAGGGTAGTAGAAGTGGTAAAGTCTATACAGAGCCTAAAACTTCTAAAAAAGCAAACTCAAAGCCACACACTGGAAAATGCTGTAACTTTCCAAATGTTTGGAAATACTAATGCCAGTCTTAAAGTGTGGGAACATTAAAGAGTATGCCCCATGAAACCCATGCAGATTGTGCCCTTTCCGTTCTCTCTTCCCATCTTTTCTTCTTTTTTCTTTCTCCTTTTCTCACTCTAATACTACTTTTAAGGCCCAGACCTTCACCTCAACGCTAATAAAAAAATATCAGAATGACCCCCACAGACTAAAACGAGAAAGTGAGACATAGTGAGAAAGAAAGGGAGAAAGAGAAAGAAAGGAAGAGAAAAAGAAAGAGAAAAAGAGGATGAGCTTATTCTATCCCTGAGAATTGACAGTGTCAGTTATGTTATAAGTATTTAATCCTATACTGCACACCCAGTGATCTTATTAAGGGTATAATGGCACTTATGTGGCTAAAGCTGGATTAATAGGCCTGCTCTCGCAAACCGCAATACTGTCATAAAGGGATTTGAAAAGCGTATTCCTGTGCTCATACACACACACGCGCACGCACACATGCACGCACACTCACACACACACACACACACGCACACACACACACAAACACACATCTTGAAAGCATGTCACAGGACATTACGACTCACTAGTTCAGTACTAGGCTTCATGTATGTATGCCTTCATCCAAACATAGCCGAACAAAGACAAAACCAGCAACAATGTGTAAGTGACATTTTGTCATTGTGAGTACACAGCACACATAGTGAACCACAACAAAATTACATCTCTGCATTTTACCCACACACAAACACATACAGCAGGAGGCAGCTATTGAAAGCGCCCCTGGAGCAATGAGTAGGGTACCTCAAGGGTACCTTAGAGCAACCTAGTGGTCTAATATGGATCATAATGACAATATACTCCTTTAAACCCACCAGCCAATTTTGTGATTCACATATTTGGAGTTCCTCTGTGAGGCAAATGTGGAAAACTTGGTTGAATGTCTCACCAGTGTCACCAGTGTCATGAATGACTCACTAGTGTCACGAAATAGGCCACATGGTGGAAGGTATTCAGATATTATAATTGTCCGAAGTAAAGGCACCTGTTTATCCATTGCTTCTGCTGAAATTAAGACTGTTTACAGGGACTCTGGCTATCTTTTGATGCAGAACATCTATTATTTTATGAAGGTCTTATGTTGGAACACTGCAATGAGGATTTGATTGTGATAGACACAAGAGCATTACAAGAGCATTGATAGTCACAAGAGTATTAATAGATCAGGTACTTTGTTAAATGATTTGTTCTGGACCATAAACGCTTTTTAAATCCACTCCAAAAAAACTGGATGGAGCAATCTAGCAATCACGCTGATGCTTGTCTTTAAGCATGGTGACCTCAGTCAAGGCTATTTTAGTCCCAGTAGCCGAGCAATGCTCATTTTTATTTGAGAGTAACCTTTAAATGTGATGGGAAGTACCTTGTTTTGATGCAGAATACACAGAGCACATATATGCCAACTAGAGAAAAACATTCAATAAGTAAAAATAAAGGGACACATTCTGATACCAGAATTTTCAGAGTGAAAGATGAAAGTGTGGACTGTGATCTCTGCTTTAGAGAGATAACTGAGTAGCACTCCCTCACTGGTTTAGGCCAATCGGCCTAAAGTGTTTTCAACCAAGTCCTATTAGCTTAAGCCTGCAGTGACCGGCCATGCCCAGCCCGCAGTGCTGGCCCTTGGACACGCTGCCCATTACAAAAGTCTGTCAAACAGCATAGAGACTGTTTGCCCTGCTAAGACTTGCTGCAATGATGAATGGTATAACTAAAGGGTCGTGCTCAAAGAACAGCCATGGGGTCAGCCTGGAATTTTTTTAAAGGGGGGTTGTAATCATTTCATTTTTTTTATCATTTTTGAGTTATATAAGATCTACCTAAAAGTTATCTATAATTCTAGAGACTCTTTCTCTCTCTCTCTCTCTCTCTCTCTCTCTCTCTCTGTCTCATGCACTTGCTCTTTCTTTTTTTCTCTGTCTCTCTCTCTACAACCCCCCACAGTGAGGGCATTCAGAAAGCTCAGCCATCGGGTCAAGTAGTGAATACAATGCTCAATCAAACAAGCATTACCCCACCCCTACATCATCACAGAGAGTGCGAGAGAGACAGAAAGACAGAGAAAAGGAGAGAGGGAAGGAGATAGAGTCAAAAAGATACAGGGGGTCATTATTCTACCTCACATCTTATTAAGACTTTTCATCATTTAGGACTCAAGGGCTCCGTAAACGCTCAGCTGTGGGAGGTCAACTGCCACTTTAATGTGTTCAATAAACAGACAGAAGAGAAGAGTGGATCTACTCAATGAATTCATCCTATTTCAACAATTGTTTTCATCTACGGATTTTTTTACAAACATCGAAATGATTTCTAAATGCATCAAAGAGTTCTAGGAAAAATGTTTATTGGTATAGAATTTTAATTGTATCTGTTTAAAATAAAATAAAAAAACTTATGTGCAATGTAAAAGCTATCTTTCTGTTTGTCTGTCTGTCTGTCAGTGTTGGTCAGTGTGAAAGAAGAAGAGGCAGAGGACAGAAAGAAATGGAAACAGATGACCAGCTGTGGTGACCCCTAACAAGAGCTGCCACAAGAAGAAGGTATATTGTGCATATTTATTGCATGCTCTGTGAAACAAAATTACACTCTAAACTTCTAATTCTTTGTGTATGATAAATTTATTTACATCTTGAGCAGTGGCCACTTCAGTATTAAGGCATTTTGGTGCTATGGGTCCAGTGAGCTGTGATGCTGGGAATACACCTGACATAAAGCAGCTTGAGTCAAATGTCATTAGCCCTGACCATACATACAAATTTATTCTGTCTTTATTTTGCTTTTTTTCCTCATTTTGACTTAGTTTAAACACTCCATCCATCCCTTTCCTGCGTCACAGCTGGCTGCTTCAGCCCTGCACAGAAAAACTGCAGGTCCACTCTCTGAGGACAAGAGAGAAAGGCAAGGGAGACAGAGACAGAAAGAGAAAGAGAGGCTAAAAGAGAGAGAGAGAAAGAGACAGAGAGACAGAGAGAGAGAGAGAGAGAGAGAGAGAGAGAGAGAGAGAGAGAGAGAGAGAGAAAGGTGAGATGAGAAGAAAAAGTAGTTGAGCACGCTCTCTCTCTTTCTCTCCATGGTGATTGAATTTCTTAACATCTTTTCAAAAAGCGCTTAAATGCCTGGAGGCGAGAGGAAGAAACAAGCTAATGGTGGATAGGGAGCCCTGAACAAATTTCACAGGCCTTTTCCTGCACGCGTTTGAGGCTTGAAAGCGAGCTCCAGCCTTTCAACTTTCAAAGTCCTCCTTCCTCCCGCAGTGTCACTGAAGGATTTGAAAAGGAGGTAATTGTGCTCGCTGCAGCCGTGATCACAGGCAACTGCTCTGGCTCTAGTGTTTCACCAGCTCTTTCAGTACTACTGCTCAACCTCTCTCCCTCTTTCTCCCTCTCTCCCTTCTGTTTAGCTTTCTGTTACTCTCTTGGCCTGTCTGTCTGGTTCCTGTCTGCCTCTCCCTCGTGCCACTTCTCTCCATCTTTTTCTTCCTATCTATTTTGAGCTCTCCCCCCTTTTCTATCTTTTACTTTCTTTTTTCTTTCTCTCCTTCCCAATCTGTCTTCCGCTCACTCGGCCTGTCTGGAATGCCTCCCTCTCACTTTCCTTTCATTCTTTTTCACCTCTCTCTTTCCGTCTATCTAAGGTCTCTCAATCTATCTGTGGTCCTCCCCCTCATGTTACTATTGTGCATTTTTCTCACTCTTACTCTCTCATTTTGCTTTCTCAGCTACATCATTCTATTGCTTTTTTCACCTTATTAGCCCATCTCTCCTGATCTCTGACTCTTTTTCTACCCCTGTCCAACCCCCCGGCTTTCCCTTCAGCTGCTTGTTAAACTGAATCGTACAAGCCTGTTTTGTTTCAGTTTTAGGCGAGTTTCGGTCCTGTTTAAGGAATCTCTTCAAAATGACTGCCACACTTAATGAGAAGGGCTTTCCAGGAGTAGCAATGGTACATGGCAAAATGATAGAAAATATATTTAAAAAAAAAGATAATGGTTGAGGGAACCATGTTTGGTAGCCACCAATTGGCCCCGGGACACAGATAATGGAAGGGTGAATTAGGGCTCGGAAAAGCCAAGATTTTTCTTCTCCCCTTTCTGCCCTGCTCTCTCAGCTGGTGCTCAGATGCATGGCAATCACTCCTTGGCCCTCTGAGCACCTCCCACCTCTCAAAAGTCACTCACAGTGCAGTGGCTTTGCATCAGACTTGCAGGTTGTTGCACATTGTTTCTTGCAAAGGAGTTTCTGCTTTTTGCTCTTAAAGGGCCCAAATCACAGATAAAGATTTTATAATGTTTAATGCAAAATATCCCTTTTTTTGTATTACTGTTTTGACCTCACTAGCATACATTTTCTGAATTCTCATATAATCGCACCCTTCAGTGATAAAAGGACTAGTTACTACAGACAGTCCATCTGATTGTATCCAGAAATACAAAAAGTGGCTAAAGTAAAAAAAAAACAACAAAAGGTTCTTTATATTCTATTCCAGGTATTGTTTAGAAAGAGGAAGAATAATGAGTAACAATTTAGATGACCGCTCATTTACATATATCTTAAAAACTAACGTAGCATAAACAAACTGTTTACAGACTATTTCATCACCTATAGGATGAATAAAAAGTCACAAAAATGGTCAGGCAAAAATAAATAATGACTATTTCTAGTGCATAAAAGCACACAAAAAAGTTATTTTTAAAAATGTAAAGAGATTTTTTAATTGTCCCAAGAGCTAGGAGAGTAAGACAATTACACTACAAAACTCAACCTGTGAACTTTTGAGGGGTGCCGTGTCAAAAGCTGGAGCCTAGCTTGGATAGAGAATGGGAATGAGGGACTAACCCAAAGAAGCAGTAGACATGTTCACAGAGAACACAAAACACTGCTTCAAAGTACCTCTCCGCTGGTGCAATAATCTCTCTCTCTCCCCCTGCCTTCTCTATTTTCCTCCCCTTTTCTCTTGCAAATCAACTTGAGGGAGAGGCTTGCGACTTCCCCAATTAACAATGAGACGGCGAAGCAGAAATGCCTGCAGTTGGCAGGGGTTTAATAGGGCTACCTCTTCAAGAGGCTTACTGCTACCTGATTCAGAAACCTGGCACCTGCGCCAAACACAGGGGGAATTGCTCACGATTAGCAAGTGCTAGAGGGGGGAAGGAGAGGGAGAGGGATGGGATAGAACGCAAGAAAAAGAGAGGAGGGGAGGGGGCCAGGAATCTCCACCAACCACTAACGCCGAATAGAAGCCAGAGGAGAGCAAGGGGATTATTGCGATTGTGTGGGGTATTCTATCACTTCTTGGCTGTGAAGGAGAGGAGAAGAAGTTCGCCAAGATCCATTCTTTAACCCCCACCAGGGCAGGCTTAATACTCAACCAGCGCAGGCTCATAGATGGGTTCAGCTTGCTGCTATGAGGAGGTGAATAAGCCTTCAAGTACAGTAGGATCTCAGTTCAGCACAAGCACATTACAGAACATCCTGCTCGTAACTTACACTGTAAGTCCAGTTTGTCTGAAAAAAGGATAATCTTTCAATCCTTAAAACCCCTGTGGGATCTGTAAAGCCCCTGTGTCACTGCTGGTTGTTTCTGATTGAGCTTTTGAAGTGTTGTATTTTTATGTTTTTCTGAGTGGGATACCTGAGACAGTTTTAATACTGCACCAAACATCCTAACATGATTTCCTAATAAGAATACCCATCTTGGCACAACTTTTGGGGCTGGACTGAGATAAAATCATCCACATACCATGTGTATGTCCTATTTAAAACCTGCCCAAATGCCTCTGTTTTTTTAGAGCCCTGAAAACAAAAGATTGTTCATATTGTTAGCTTATGTTCATTACCCCCAAAAAATATTCCAGAAACACCGATATGGTTTTGTTAAATGTGTGGTATGTGCTTAAAACCAATTATATAACTTTGTATATTATATTACAATCATATAAAACACTTTGCGGGAAAAACAACAATGGGTTTGTGATAACTTCTAAAGCTAAAGAATAGTATGATTTAGTAAAGCTTTTATTGCAAAGTTTATTATTGCCATGTATATAACATGTTCTCAAAAAATATTCATTTGAACTTAACCTTCCCTAGGTAATTTTGTAATCACCCTTTATCTGAGCCCATTCACATTCATTATTTTGTATTTTTTCCCATGCTCATAGACCTTATCTGGGCACACAACACTAATTCATTTGAACACCCTCTAGCTCTGTTCTTACATTTAAATGCAAAAATATTTATGAAGGACAAGTGGTCTACTTCTAAGACTATTGCATCACTATGACATGACAACATGACAGAAAGTGATGTGCTGAATAATTAGATTGAGAGGTTGTTTGTGAGTCAGAAGGCTTCTAAAGCCCATAGGGAACACTCCTATTGTCAAAGTTTGATTTGATTTCCTAAACACTCAGTGCTGAATACCTTCATATGCATCTGCATGAATGTTACAGGACCTGTAACATTAAATCTGATGACCCTGCATCCCAACCCTGGAGAGTCCCTGGCTCTTCACTGCTGCTAGACATCTTAGGGACTCAGGCAGGCAGACCCTGGGTGTCCCTGACTTCATATCCAGCAGCCCCAGGGGCTAGGACAGGAAGAATTAAAGCTAAAGTGAGACTCTTTCCTCTTACTCTCATACACCAAAAATCAGCGTCACTGAAAAAGGGGCTTAAGAGCTTGGCATGGCTCCCTCCATCTTTTCTCCCCTGCCCCGCACCCCTTTAGTCAGAAGAAGGGCATTATCTGGGAACAGCCTCAACACTCACATACGTTCCATCAAGAGCAGATGATTGTGGAAGAGTGGACGCGTGGGTGAAAGTACCTCTCCAAGGTGGACAATGGTGAATTTGGCCTATTCAGAGTTTGGCTTTTCTCCGCTGTTGCTAGAATCACTCCTCCACTCCCATCAGATCTTGTTAGAGCATTCTGCCAGACCAGATCAGAAGGCATAATGGACCATGATTGGTGTTAGTAGGTATTAAGGCATCCCAGGTAAGCTATTGCGAGTAAAGGGCAAGGTGATATTTTTTTTTTCACGTGATATAGGTGAATACAGTTAAGTTCCATATTCCAACTTACAGTAGATATGGATGTACTTTTATTCTCATGGGTCTTTGATCTGACCTTATGGCTTTTGAGTTATCTTCAAAATATTCTTTGTCTGTGGTCCATTTTGGAGTTTCATATATTTTAGATTTGGACACTAATCCAGCATATTGTCCAGATGCCAAAGGCAAGTAAGTTGACTTCAGAAATTATGGAAATGTAGAAATTTGGATTCCATTACCATTGGACATAACTATTGGTTCTCAGATGTTCTTTTTGGTTAGAAACTCAATGTCCATCTATTTGTTTCCGAAGGGACTGGGGCTGGCAATGATACTAGTGCAGTAATGGTCCATTACTTCTGCATGTTCCAGTTTTCCACTGTGTTTGACCATTAGCACGTCCCACCCCTCACTCAGCACCAGCCAAGGCCAAGCCTGGGGCTCTCCAGTTAGAGCCAACTGCTCTGAGAGCAGGCCAGGAACCAAACGCATCAGAGGCAATACCAACATCCATGTCTACAGTGTTTTTTTCCACATTTTTTAACCTAGAAGCTTTAAGGGTCAACAACAACTCAAAATGTACACTTGTCAGTTGAAATGCAATTTAGACGTAGACACGAACGACTTTGCAAGATGTTTTTTTTTTTTTTATGTAACACTAAACCCTGCGGCTGCACTGCTTTCATAGACACCCTTCACTGTGCAGCAGCGCTAGGGGTAAATACATGCTAGCCAGACGGGCACAGCAAGGAGAGGCCTATTAAGACAGTTAGCCGGTACTTATGAAGAGAGGGATAATTAGACACTTCAAAGGCACCTGCTTGCCATCCCATGGGGGCTGGAATTCACTAGCCCTCTCCCCTTGCCTCTCCTCCTCTACCCATTTAAAAGCATGTTAACCGCTATCAGGGGCTAGCAGGCTAATTTAACTTCTGACATTTGATATCTAAAGAATGAGAAGGATCAGCCGTTTAGCCGGAACGGGATTACTGCTCCATCACCCCCCCATCCTCCAGTTCCCTCGCTCACTCCCTCCCTCTCGCTTCATCCCTTCCTCCCTTCCCCCCTGTGCAAAAAATTCGCACTCAGTCAGGCCAGATTCATTAATTTGCTCACCACTAAGCACTTTATCAATGACGGCAAAATGTCGTTACTCGGAGTGGAGGGCCGTCTTGCTACATTTGTTCCTGCATGGGTGAGATTTCAGGCCTGTCGAGCATTCTGCAGTACAGCCAGCACACTTGGGGAATATGTTCAAACTCATGTCATGGTTGGCTGACTACTTATCAAATAGATCATTAGTTTTCAACATAGTTTTAAGAATGTAACAAATGTTTATAATTGAATGTTCATAAGTTATACTTACGGTTGTGTCTGTGTCTTTTGATTGTGCAAAACTGCCCTGCTGGCTTCAATAAAGACCTAACAACTTTACTAAAACATCTACATAACATTAAAGATGTCAACAGCAGCTGATTTCAAATTTGGCAGGAAATAAATGAAAAAAGACCAGGGTTTGAAAGGTAAGCCAAATGGGAGTTCCAATTTTCACGTCAAACTACACTAAATGCTTTAGCCTAAGATTGTGTTATGAGGGATAGTTGAGTAATCTCTGATGCCTAGAGCTCTGTGTGGCTTTAAGTCCACATTACAAAATAACTGTCTTCTTACTGAAGGAAAAGATTTTTACGTGGAAGCCAGGGCAAATGGTGGGATGAAAAAACTGTTAAAAAACTGGACAGCAGAGAGATGGATATGGGACGTTAGGTAAGAGGAAGAATGAGTTTCATAAAAGGCCTTTATGTCCAACTTCAGTATTTCATAACCCATTTTAAACATTACTGTCCTTGATATTAAGTATCCAATCTAATCTGAATTATGGTCTGATCCTCTAGAAAAATCTGATTGTTTCTTCAATAACAATAATTGGATACTTCTTCCAATTCATATGTTACTTTACTAATACATTTACATTTGCCAGACGCTCTTATCCAGAGCGACTTACATTTCCTAATTACAGGGACAGTTCCCCTGGAGCAACTCAGGGTTAAGGTGGTAGTGCTAGAGGTGGGATTCGAACCAGGCACCTCTTGACACAGAGGGCCATAGGCAAGTACCCTACCACTAGACCACCACCACCCTAATACCTGTCACATTTTTTATATGTTAGCAATGTTGATCAGCAGTTCGCACCTGTTGCAATTTCTGATGTCAAGAACACAGCAGATATTATGGCTAAATGTGGAACAGAATGATTAAACCAACCAAAATCACGCTTTGCTCCAAATGAGCATCATGTTAAAAAATAAACTCACAGTAGTTTTATGGAAAATAGCTAAATTCTTTTGATTGTTTATTACAGTTAGCTCAACAAACTTCATGCATATCAAACCACTGGACAAAAAAAAGTCCAAAGTTAAAACTAAAGGCCACTTGCTGCTGCAGGTCAGCTCTGGAGTAAAGTCTATATTGCAGGTGGACTATACGGCTGGCCATCTAACATAGACATGTCCTTTGAAGCAACAGCTGTTAGTGCTTACCATTTCCCTACAGCCCCAGTGAAGACATACAACCCCTTTCTCAGGCCGCCGTGACAATCAGAGTTCCAAACTACAAGCCAAAGCTCATAAAAATAACATGACAATCCGGATTCCAAACCACAAGTCCAAAACCATAAAAATAACACGACAATTTTTCCAGCAAAGAAAAAATGCCAAGTCACTGCACACTGGCTTGACAGGTTCCATATGTGGCTAATTTGCTAAGCTATTTTAAAAAGGCTTTCGAGAGAAACATATAAAAGCTATCACACAAACAAACTGAAGAGCTACAGTCTTAGTGAACATCTTTGTCAAAGCAAAGACCATCACATCTGCCATCTGTTAGTGTATAGAAACTATATATAAGTAGTAATGACATTTGGACTGTGTGAATTAAATGTGTTGCAGTCAAACTCAAAAGTAAAACTGTTCCTGGGCTTAAAGTTTTTTTTTTTTTTTTGCTTTTTTAGACTGCTGCATCAAGGAAGAGACTTGTCAGCTTTTATTTCTGAATCTACAGAAATCCACTCCCATTTTGTCACTATCTAATGTAAAGTCTGCACTGCAAACTCAGCAGCAGTACTGATCCACGAGTAAGCACACACTACAACCTTGCTCTGTGTTGTAAAGGTCATCTCCAGAGCCGACTCACTAGCTCAAGTAGCACCTGCCTTTAAAGCCAGGCAGATTTCAGGAGATCTCAGTATGACTACATGGCAGTGGTTCCCAATTTCACTCCTGGGACCCCATGTTCTGTCCATCCATTCAGTTTTGGTTGCATTGACAAATCAACTGACCAAGATCTGATGATTTGAAAAAGTAATGACAACAATAAAATTCAGAGCACAGAATCCTCTGCATTGAATCAGCACACACCCATGTTTCACAATCTGATATATAGAATGCTCTTAATTAAGACATTGCACTTCAGCTGCTTATCACAGCTGGAGATCTACCCAAGAGTTGGTGGACTTTCAGTTTTAGGTCATCAAAAAAAAAGAATTATATTTTAAAAGAGCTTATTCAATTTCAACCCACCAAAGACAAAAAAAAGGTAGTGAAAGAGTAAAAAAGAGAAAAGGTTTCTCAGTTTACATGACAATGCCTTTGGTAAGCAGCATTAATGTACAAGAATAGTTGGAACATGACAAAACATCAATTTTAATTGTAACAATTGTATAATACTACTTCTTTGTAGAGGAACCTGTTGATTGTATCAAGTGGCACAACACTCCAGTATGCCAGTAAGTTTCAATCCAAGAAATCAAAACAATATCAATGTGTTATCATGTGCTAAAAAATAACTGTTTGTTTTTGTTCAAAAAGTCATAGAACTCAGGGCCTTTGGTTTTGTTGCCTGATCAAAACCCCATGGGCTTGGTTATATGAAAGAGTCTGGCATTCTTTTTCCCATCATATTGGGAAAAGTCACTGGCAGAGAAAAGAGAATCAGAAAAAAAGGCCAAAAGAGTGACACATGGGGGGTAGCTTTATTTTATCTCTTACATTGTCATCCAAACCGCAGATCAGGCAGTGCAATGACTTCTTTGAGTGACTCAAGCTTCTGAAGAAGAACAGATGAGCAAACATATGCAAACATATGTGATTGTATGCGACATGTTATTCCATCATTTTCATGCAGTCTCAGATTCATTCTTATCTCAGCAGAGTCCAGCATTATTGTGAAAAGGTAATGATCATTGCCTACAACTATGTGCAATTTTCTACAGTCATAAAGATATTTTGTTGCACAGCAATAAAAGTTACACTTTGTTGATGTTATAAAGTGCACTTTACTTACATACAATATATGCTTATATAGCTTCCACAGCTTATATAGTGTGTGTAATTGCATCAGCTCTGAATGATCATGCTTGTTCCAGCTGTTCTAATGTCCAAAATGTTGGCGGTAGAAAATACTAAACCTTCCCAAGAGTTGCTGTGAGTAATCATCTGTATATTTAGACTACTTAGTAGTCAGTTATCAACGGCAGCTCATCCAGCTGAATCGCAGTGTGAGTGAAAAATGAGAGTACAAAACATTTTATGAGTTAGCATGAGTGATTCTTAGAGACTTGCATGTTTTCGTGCATTGCGTGTGGTTGAGCCTGCAGCTGTTCATGTTACCAAGAGGGTGGAAAGAATTTTCATAGTAACTTTCTTACTTTTTGAAATGAGAGAAACACGAGCCCCCGCCCCTAGGCCCCCTGAGGACCCAAGCTGAGCTGAAGCCGGGCCAGGCACACACAAAGACTGCATTGATGAGCAAGCAGACATAATAAAGGCTGCTCTCCCTCTCCACACCTCATCGAAATAAAGTCATGGGGTCGCTAAATTGTTCAGAAGAGAGACAGAGTGTACTGTGTGCATGTGTAAGTGTGTATATCAATGAGTGTGCCTTGCAAGAGTGTCTATGTTCATGTGCATTTACAGTGCTACATTTTGCCTTTAAAAACTGTGAGAAATCAGCTTTGAAAATTCTGGTAGTTTCATGGTAATATAGTGCCTAGCATATAAAAGTTTCTTTTTTCTTTGGCAAATCTAGCTACCCCTTTAGATCGCTAAACAAATGAAAATTATACAAAATTAGAAAAAGGTCTTGTAACACATGCTAACCTTGACTATATAAAACTTCTCACAATGCAAAATAACCATTACATCGAAAGCTTAAGCCCAACGGTTTAGCTTCTTCATTGGGCTGCTCCTTCATGCATGTCCCCTCTCACAATATCCATAAACTTCCTCTATGGTCTTCCTCTTTCTCTTTTCCTCTTTCCTGGCAGCTCCATCTTCAGTGTCTTTCTCCTGATACAATCCTTGTCTCTCCTCTGGACTTCTCCAAACAGACTCAACCTAGCTTCTCTAACTTTGTCTCTAAAACGTCTCACCTGAATTGTCGCTCTAACATTCTCCTTTCTAATCCTGTCCATCCTCGTCACACCCAATCATAGAATATTTAATTCTCACTAATCACCTCTGCGGTAACCTAGATTCCACTGCTCTTTACCATAATTTCCAGCTGTGGCTGATCAACTTTATCCCTCTATTGTTACTACAGCTTTGCATATCACCCTTATGCTTTGGTACTATCGGTACCAGTACACTTATCCTCCTCTCCTCAGGCATCCTCTCACTTTCCAAGATTGTGTTAAACACTCTGGTCAGAAACTCCACTGCCATCTCTCCTAAACACCTCCATGCTTCCACTGGTATGTCATCTTGACGAACAGCCTTCATCCTCTTCATCGCTGCCTTTACTTCCATCTGGCTTATTCACTGCACTTCCTGGCTCACTATCCTCACATCAACCAATCTTCTTTCTCTCTTGGTCTCTTTATTCATCAGCTCCTCAAAGAACTCTTTCCATCTGCTTGGCCCAATGGTTTATGTGAAATAAAATAAAAATGTCATTTTTAGTTCACTTTAATTAAACCAAATAATTGTGCTTGTTGTATACAAACACTGTAAGTGTTGAAGTAACACTTGCATTTCATTGTTAAATTCTGTAACAATGTGGTCTTGAAACACCCAAGTAAGTCCTTTAGGAGTTGGACTAACATGTTAGATGATAACGTGATAATGAACTGTGGACTTAACATTTTGATTACAATGGATGAGACCAATTTTTTTTTTTTGAGAATGTCAGTAGCAACAGCCCAATAATTTTTAGCCAGTCATTGGGAAAAGAAAAAAAAAAAAACCAGCTGCAACTCAACAGAAGTACATTCTTTAGAGAAGACATAAAAAATTAAATTCTGTATAGCATTATTTAGGATAAATTAAAATAAACAAACACATAAGCACATACAATTAAACACATAAGCACCTACAATACAATTATAACTAGATGTTTTCAGCAATATTGCACTTTTACATCTGCGGTCTGAATAAAAACAGAATTTGTTTCATTCAATGCCCAGCGCCTCAAGAGCCTGCAATGTTTTGGAAGAGATGTCTTTCGTGAGTAGACAACAGCATTGATTAGTAAAAACAAGAGGGGCTCGCCTGGGTTGTACAGCCTGTACGGCCTTTCCGTATAATCACAGATAATCTGACTGCCTGCTGTAGAGACATTCCTTTCAAACTCTGCTCTCTGAATCGGGTTCTCAGCGTGCTCCAGTCTCACTCGGATCGATCCCTGCCCGGCTGAGTGCGAGCGGAGGCAGTAAGGCTGGCAATTACACAGGATGAGCTCTTATCCGATGAAGACAACAAATAGACAGACCTGCTTTTACTCCCTCTACTACTGGACACAGAGAAGGTGCTCTGATAGACAGCCGCAGCCATGCGACCTTTCCTTCTCATGGGGCATGCAAGTAATGACTGCTTCCCAGCACACGTGTGTGAAGACATGCATGTGCAGACACACACACACACACACATATTTTACACACAAGAAGAGAGGAGAAAGTGGGAAAACGCTTCTGTTTCTAATCATTCAGGAGAAATAACTGCCATATTTTCGATCTTTGATCTTTGCTGCTCTCTTACTCAGTGAGAGGTACTGCAGAAAGAAGAGAGAGAGAGAGAAAGAGAGAGAGAGAGAGGCATTGAAAACGGAGGTCAAAGAGTGAATGAACATGATGGGGAGATAAGATTGGTCAAGGAGGGAAAAGGTCAAATATCAAAATCAAATTAAGTGAGACACTGAAAATGAGAAAGACTGTAAAGGAGAGTAAGAGAGAAAGAGAAAGATAACAGAGAGAAAAAGAGAGAGTGTGGTGGTATGAGAGGGAAACAAGAGAAGATGGAGAGAAAAAGAGAGTGAAAGCAAGAGAGAGCTGAGAGAGTGAGAGAGAGAGGGAGGGAGAGAGAGAGAGAGAGAACAAAATCAAAAAAAAAAAAAATCTCTCAGCAGGGTCAGGACACTTCCACTTTGTTCCTCTCGATGGGGGACATCAGTGTCAGCTACCAAATGTATGACACAGGTGGAACAATCAACTGTTGTTGTTGCCCCTTTTTCTAACCAGTGTGGGGCAGTTCTTCAGCTTCAGTGATGCAGCCCTGACCCAGCAGTGACCAGACTGAGGAAGTGGTGAAGTGAAATAGAGAGTGAAAGAGACATCATTCTAAACCCTAAGACCTGCAGATGAGATGATAGAGTTCATGCCCAAGAGAACAGACTAATATGTGAACAGGCTAAAGAATAACCAAGCAACAACTTCTGCCCTGTGTCAACCCCCTCTCTGTGTGCCCAGCAGTGAGATTTTGATAAATGTTCATGCTCTGTTATTATCGCAATGCCTTTCTCTCACAGCTCACTATTTTTGGTACTATACCATTAAATGATAATATTTAAAAAATCTCTCTTTTGAGAGGCTGTTAAAAGTGTACAGTGTGTGTGAGTGTGAGTATAGTTATGTTTTCTACAACTGTAATTATCGCAAGGAGGTCATTTGCAAAATACATCAACTTTTCAAAAAATGCAAAGATTAACGGCACATTTGTTTGTGTGCGTGCGTGTGTGTGTGTGTGTGCGTGTGTGTGTGTGTTTGTGTATGTGTGTTTGGCGAGGGCAGGCTTGCTGTGGGCTCCTCCACCCCAGTACCAGCAGAGGCTGATCAAATCCGTGTCCTGGGGCAGCAAAGAGGCTACACTCTCCAAGAGCCTGCTGCCCGTCTCCCTGCTGCTCCAGGAAATGAGCTTCAGAGGAGCCGGAGGGAGACATGCTGCACTCAGGTCCAGATATGTCGCCTCAGCCTAGGCCCCCTGGGCTGGAGAAGACACGACCGTGACCCCAATGGTGCTAAAGAATTTGGGCTGCATTGTTCATGATGCAGGCCACATTGCCAGGGGCATCTGGAAAAGAACTAGAGGGGGAAAGTTTGGTAGAAGTGGTAAAAGGAGGGAAAAAATTATGGGAAGAATAAAAGGACGATCATGATAATGTTAAGGTGTAAAATTTCTGATAACTTAATACTGAGTGCTATATGTTGGCACTTTTATATTTTAGAAACTCACTAATTACTGTTCAAGTGTTATCCCCAAGCATAAGTTTTGGACACCTAATACATGTCCTTCTTGTTCTAACGAATGTGAGCAAGTAATCCTTTCAACAATAGCTTTTTTAAACAGAAGCATAACGAGTGATTCTCTTCACCTTCATGTACCTATTAATTACGTGCTGGAAACAGCAGTGGGACTCAAGACTTTTATTAAGTAATTTCAAACGGAGAAAAAAAGACCAACAGTTTCAATGTGCACAAACCATTTTAATGGGTAGATCTCATTAAAAAAAAAGCCCTAACCCTAACAATATAAAAAGGTGTGTAGAATGGACAGCAAGTATGCTTATTAGTGCAACAGTTGAAATTTTAGTAAATTATAGATCACAATGCTTTAACGCTTATCAAAATTTCTGCAGTGGGAAGCTATTTGCAAACTAAATCATTTGCTATTCAAATTACGGGCTTAATAGCCATTTCCTATTTTTGGCACTTTTCTGTTTGTATTCTCTGTGTGGCGATTTAGTTGTTAAACCGATGATTTTTCTACAATGAGAGAGTCTTTGTTGAAAGAGGCTTGTTATTTGAAGCCATGCTTAACCTGACAGGCCTTTAAAAATGTTCATACACTGAATCACAGGACTGAAGTATGTTTCTTAGGCACCAGTTTGTCTCTCTGTGTGTAAATAAGTGAAAGTAAACTGTTCATGCATGCATACACATTTGCATATGTGTATGCAGGTGTAAACCCTCCCGAGACGCTTTTAAAAGAGATATAAATTCAGTCCTTCAAACCACTGCAGACGGTGGACTGAGATGCACTCGAGCCACATGTTACAGCAGTGTCAATACATCTGTTTCTCCAAGACGTATTCAACAAACCAAACCCCTCCCAGTACAAGGATGGCACCTCCCCCTGCTGCTCTACTTATGGAGGAGACCGCCCACTAGACTGCTACAGCTTAATATAATATTGCTACTTTCTTCACCTAGATTTATAATTCTGTAACCACTCTGGAAGAGCCGGTTAGCTTGAATAAACCTCCAGCTTGGTTAAACCTCACTATGTCTTTTTTCAGGCTCTATACAATACAATGTGTTTTACCACACATGGTTTAAGATGGTTATGAGGCAGATACCATGAGCCTCTTCTTTAAAACAAATGACTTTTTGCGCTTTTTATAAAATAGAAAAAAGAGGAGCTGCAAAAGCAGGCTGATTTGCATGTTACTCAATATACAGCAATCGGATTTCAACCTGGCTGACTACCAAGTGTAAGCACTTGGCTTTGATCTGATCAGGTTACAGTTCAGATACTAGTCACATGAAGTGACATGGTGTAAACGGTATCATCATGTGACCAGGCATAAACAAGTTATGTGAGACTAAAACCTTGAGACTGAAGCTATTAACAGAAAAGTGAAATACTGTTAAGATAAACTGGTCTTCAGCCCAGATAAACTAGTAGCTGATACCAATACCTTTAGTCTTCTTTCCTTTTTGATGGGAGCTCTGCTTAACCCAGTTTAACACAGTGGGCTACTTTTGGCACCTTTATTTTTAAGAGTATGTTCCACATTTTACCAAAGACACTTACAAGAACAAGTGATGAACACATATTGTAAGTGAGCGCATATGAGAAAGAAACAGAGTAAGGGAAAAATGGAGAGTGGAGCAAAGAAATTACAGATAAAAGAAATAACAAGAGTGAAGAAAGTGATGATATGAGTGTGAATGTTTGTGTTTGTGTGTGTGTGTGTGTGTGTGTGTGTGTGTGTGTGTGTGTGTGTGTGTGTGTTTTGAGGGGGTACAGAGTGTAGAAACAGTTGATTATGAGTCGCATCAAGTGATCAATGATTTCATTAATAAGACTGATCACACGTCTGCCACGGAGCTGACACAGCCATGAACAATGATCCTCACACACAGCTAACAAACACTCTGGCCCTGAAATTACCCCTCACACGCATGTGCGCGCACATACCCACACACACACACACACATTGTATCATCTGTATCCCTTGAATATTTCACCCCCACAATGACGAACAGAGAAGCACAGAGGGTGGGGGGATATGACAGCAGAGTGAAAGGAGGGGGTCAGGATGAACTTCTGTAGAAGGAGGGCTAGAGAAAGAGAGAGAAAGGGAGAGAGAGAAAGACGGAAGGGGAAAAGAAGAAAAGTGAAAATCCATTTTGAAGCACATTTTCAATTAGGCTCCACAAGCTGTTATCACAGGTGTGTGAGAATGGGGGAGCCGGTATGTGAGTGTGTGTCTGCTCTCAGCGAACTGAAATGAACCCTTATCTGAGTGCCACAAAGATGGGCCGCCAGACTATCTGGAAATTACTTTCCGCCCCGCGCTGCTAACAGGAACTTTATTCCTGTCAGGTGACATCCCCCTCTATTTACTGTTGATCATTTAAATGCCCGCCTAAAAAGGAGGAGACAGTCCCATCTGTCTCTCTCTCCCTCTCTCTCTCTCTCTCTCTCACTCACTACCTCTCCTTGCTCCACTTAAAGAAGATTTACTAGCACTGAGCATTATTTTAAGTCACTTTTAAGAATGCATTGTGATATTGAAATCATGTGAGTATCAGGATATAGATGCTACCAAAAAAGTTACCAGCATCAGGCAGATCATTTTTTGATTTTTTATTTTCAGGTCTATATATTTCTTTTCCAAATACATTCATTGTATTCCAGAACAACAGGATGTTCAGTTGATGCCAGGCTACACTATAGTGTCTAAATATTGTCAATATTACTGCAGTTGTAGACCTGCAGAGTGCACTGTTCTTGAACACTAATCTGGAAATGCTTGATCTCAGTTTATAAATGATTTAATAGCAGCATAGACATCAGCTGTGTGCATTAACAATTCAGAATTTCTAGATCCACACATTCCATTGACATATGCATATTTATAATGATCCAAAACTATTTAAATATGATCCTGATAATTCAGCCTATCCAAATTTTTTCAAACTCCTCAAACTTTAGGCTTATATTATTTTCACCAATATCAGTACTAAGCACAATAAAACTGTTTTACAAGCCAAAATCAATAAATGCTTCAGCTAAAGATTGTTGCAAATTCTTTCCATGAACAGCATAATCTTTTATGTATTTTCAGCTGTATTTGTAGGTTTGTAAATTGCTCTATTAAGCCTCTCTCGGTCTTTCTTTTCATTTCACACATTGGTTTTTTCATGACCCTTCTTTCAAACATGCACTGGACTAATGCCCACAATGTCCAAAAGCGTATTACATTTTCACATATAATTCATTTGTCTACACAAAGTGTCATTTTATTACTAAAGTTCAGATTTGTCACACTCAGTCCTACACAAGCGGTGGAAAAAAACTTCCCTTTTTTAGGCGCCAAATTTTGCACCCCACAAAGCCACTGCACGCATTCCATTACGATTTTCCAAAGCTTTCCTTCTCCCACATTGCCTCCTTCTTCTTTCCCTGCTTCTTTTAGTCACTCCATCATACTATTTCTATACCTCCTTTGGCCTTTTTTCATTGCTTCCTTCTCCCTGCACCCATATATCCCAGTTTATAATTATTTATTTATTTAGAATTTTTTTTTTTTTACCCTTTTTTTCTATAACTAAAAACCTACTTCTACCTCTTTTTCTTGTGCCCCCTGTTCTCTAAATATGGGGACACAAATTTATTAGCAAATTATCCCATGAAAACGGTTATGCCAGCAAAATAGTACTGGAATCTCTCTCTCCCTTTCTCTCTCTCTCTTTCTCGCTCACGTGCTCTCACTCTCTCTCTCTTTCATCGTTGCTCTGTACCATTCTCTCTTTTTAACGCCCTTTTTAACTCTTACTCTCTCTAACTCTCCATCTTGTGCTTTCTCTCTAACACTAAATCTGTCTATCCATCCCTCTCTATCTTTCTCTCTCTCTTTTTCTTTCTCGCTCTCTCTCGTCCTGACAGCAACAAAAGAATCAGGGGACTTTGTGGTCCACCTGCCTGGCAAATGCTGGGGGTTGAGGGGGGGAGGCAGCGTCCCCCAGCCCCTCCGAAAGAGGACCAATCAGGCCATTGTGGCAGCGCAGTGGGCTCTTTTGAGCTGTCAGGCCAGGGGAGCGGCTCCACAGATGAATGCAGCGCTCGGCTTGCACCGCTCTTTAGCCGCCCATGTGGGAACGCACCCCACTAAGCCTGCACAATTGCACACCACCGCTCAACTTTTTCATAAAACTTCTGCAGGGCAGATGGAGAGAGAGAGAGAGAGAGAGAGAGAGAGAGAGAGAGAGAGAGAGAGACATAGAAGGAGAGAGAGAGTGAGACAGAATAATTAAGAAGAGAGGAAAACGAAAAAGGGAGCAGTGTAGAGGAAAGATAAAGAGCAAGAAAAGTAGAATGAGAGCGGAGATGGGGTAAAAAAGAAAGAAATATCATATGAGTGAGAATGTGAGAAAGTGAATGAGAGAGGGAGTGAGACAGAAAGAGTAAGAGAAAGAGCAAGAAAATGGAAAAGGGTCAAATGCTTTGCTTTTAGGTTACATGCTGAACTATCTTAGCTAAGCTATAATGAAAATCACAGTGTAATTTAATAAACGCTCTCACTGGAAGGCAAAGTTTTCAAAAAACTTAAAAAAAAAAAACTCATATTTGTCTCACTGTGGCTAAACGACAGTCAGGAGAAAGTCTAACAGTGATATTTTATTTCATTTGATTCTGCTTTAAATATTGCATAGATAGACTAATCTTAAACTAAACTAAATATTACCCTACGATTAAGTATCCTTTATGCAATATTGATTAATGCACCTCTTAATGGTGCAACTATTCTCTGAATGGACTCCTTAAGACACCAAATTATACTTCTTAAGATTAAATTATAAGTTTATTATTAAGTTGTTAATGAATTATAACCCGCAGAGCATTTACTTTTTTTCTTTTTTTGTCAAAAACGGTTTTCTTAAAGTTAAAGCAGGAAACTTGTAAAGCTTTAGAGTTCCTTAGCTCCCTGCTTCGCTGCCACACTCTGAAACACACTCATCCTGCTGAGCTCAAATTTCACTCCACACTTTTCCCTCTCTGAAGGCGATGGAGTAGACTTCTGTTTGGGGTTTCCCCTGCATGCAGAGCAGGGGCATGGGCTGCAGCTGTCCCAAGACCAGTTCAAGCACACAGCTCTAATGAAGTATCCCACAACTGCTGTAAAAGACTGATATCAGATCAGTGAACTAGCCACTGAAGCACTTTAGCTCCAAACAATTGGCTTTTGTCAGAGCGCGGGGGCGGCTTGGGCTCTGGGGGTTAAAGTTGAGAGGGTTTTGAGTTACATCAGATAAGAGGTTATGAGTTCTAGTGAATGGAGGGGGACAGAAATGGAGGGGTAATTATAACCACAGCAGGAATGTGTAAGTTATCTCATGAGTAAAGGAAAAACTCTTAGTGTGCAATTCTACAATCTGCTCTGGGTGGCTGGTCATGACAGTTAAGTTAAGAGTCTTTGGTCTATGGTGAAATCAAGCAATAAGCCATGTGTGACCACAGTGGCTTTTCCTCGGTTAAGTGGTGTGTCAGGCACAAAACAAGAAGAGTAAAATCAGTGTAACATGCAAAGTCTGTTGTCGTTTTATTTTAACTTGTCAAATGATATGCTGTGCTGGAATTCAGGAGTCATGTTTAAACACATTACCAGTAAGTGTCCAGTCATGTTTTCATAACGTAACCACAGCCGTGTAGAAGAGTCCCTGATGCTTATTACTTGCTCTGACTGGATCTGCTTAATATTGTATTTAATTCTAGTACCGGCTAAAAGGTGATGACAATAACAAAAGACTGGAAAGAAAAATGGCCAATAGACATTTATCTTTATAAACAGTGATCTTATAGCCAAGCAATACAGATGACCCTTTAGATGTAGTGTAGATCAGGCATTAGATATCAGTGGGAAATGCTAAATACTTGGAAAACTGCAATCGGTCCAAATGATTGCTGCACTCAACTTTCCAAAGCAAACCTTATGTTGCTTAGTAGAGTAATTAGCCTCCTGCTACAGAGAAAAATATGCAATTACTAAAGCCAAATTGCATCCATGCTTTTCTGCAACAGGAAATCTCTGCATCCCACCACACTCTCCCCCAACCTCACCTCTAATTAATGAAAGAGAGCAGGCCATCTGGGATTAACCAAGAGAGGAAAGAGAGAGAGAGAGAGAGAGAGAGAGAGAGAGAGAGAGAGAGAGGGAGGGAGAGAGAAAGAGAGAGAGAGAGTCTTTAAGATGCTTTAGGAATGTCTCAGTTCTGAGAAAAAAATAAACAAATAAATAGTCTTTTCCTGACTTTCTGCCATATCACCAGAGGCTCTCATATGGAGTGGAGTGCAACCAGACCCAGACCACATATCAACAAACAAACACTCATCAAACCAACACACACAAAGATATACACAAGCACACATTTGCTTAACACTACTTTTGAAGTTCTACTATGTTCAGAAATTAGTTATTATTTTCTTCTGAAAAAGGATTCATTTTTAAGATCTACTGATGTTGAATCCCTGTTGTGGATATCGTGGCTCACTGAAGACAAAAAACAAAACATGAAATGACCTCTGTGGTCCATTT
This sequence comes from Hepsetus odoe, assembly GCA_017165825.1. Classification (NCBI taxonomy): domain Eukaryota; kingdom Metazoa; phylum Chordata; class Actinopteri; order Characiformes; family Hepsetidae; genus Hepsetus; species Hepsetus odoe. Next base: position 9,717,685 of record CM029389.1, read on the forward strand.
TGTGCTATTTTAGTAAATTAGAAACAGTTTAGTATATATGGGAATGTAAAGCGTCTGTGGTGAGGTGTTAAGTAGGATTTCAGTATGACTGGTATCTTTGGTTGCTGTGCTGGACCATGCTACTGTCGGTATTGGAATGTGATGTCGAAGTTGTGTTGATCTACAGAGGTTATATTTAAGAATTACGATCAGAGTCTTATACTATGTGTCAGACATCTTAACATGTTAAACAAACATTCATCATTCCCCTTTGGCCAAAATGTCACTCATCTGTCAAGAAAAGTTTGATGTCTGATATTTGCTTATTAAGCAATGCAAGTAACGTAGTTAAATCTTCACTGGTTTGAAGTCCTTTTATGGCAGCACATGGCTGCGAGTCAGAAGGTAGTGCTAAAGACAGGATGAGAAGCATACCATTGGAGGTGGTGCTGGAGGCCACAGCCTTCTCACTGATGTCGACTCGACTTGAGGAGGAGCTCTTGGTCGCCACAATGGTCTCCACTCTCTTCTTCCTCTCTCCTGCAGAACTGGCCTGGGACTGGGTGTCCATGGCAATAGCGCATTCCTCAGTGCCTCATCTAACCAGGGACACCTGTTGGTTCCAAAATTAAATGATCAGAAATCAAAGCTTACCCATTTTACCCGCTATTTAGCCTATTTATACCTGTAAGCTATTACTCTCCCAACCACACAATATTACTTATACTTATATTATATATTATTATATGTATTATACTGGTATATTTTCTAGCAAACACTTCCCTCCAAGTCACATGATGCTACCCAATAGTTCAGCACCTTCTTGAATAAGAAATGGACATAACATAAGGTGTTAATAACAGACACCTGCTCTGGCTGAACCATGTGCCGGGGGGAAAGGGAGGTTCATCCTATCCACCTCATGTCCAATGACACTCTCTTGGTGGCTGCAACATCACAAAGATGCAAGTTCAATATCAAGTTCGATATGACAAGGCCAATACAGTTTTGCCACATGGGAACCTCATGAGAGCTTATGTGGCTAGAAATTGTTCAAACTGTTAAAAAATGAAAAATTTCATTATGAGTTCAACAAAAAAAATCATATAAGAAACATCAATGGTCACAGTCCTATGGGGAGGACTGCTTGAGAGAATTTGGACCTAACATGCATAAAAAAAGGTTTCAGGACAAGTTGCACACTGGAGAGAGAAGATTGCAGGTGGGTTTAGGCTGTATGCACCAAACTTCTCCATCACTACTCACCCGCAAAAAAAAAAGAAGAAAAAAAAAAAAAACATACACAAAGGCAAAACCTTACGGGGATACTTCAGAGACAGAGAAACTCACACCCGCCTGAAATGAAGGCTTGGTTTGAAGCTCCTTTTGGGAATATCGTAGTGCTGGGGCCATTTTCTCCTCCTTGCAGTAAACGCTTGTTTTAGTTAAAGCTCTTTCTCTGGCTCTCTGGTTCTTTTGGGTTCAGCCAAGAAGACTGTTTGAGAGACGGGTTCTACAGAGCTCCATTCGAGGCCCACAAAAAAAGAGAAGATTCTTTCTGACTCGATTACAGATTTGCCAAACAGCTAGGAACGGCGCCAAACCTTTTCCAAGAGAGAATTTAAAATGTCGCTTGGGGTCTGTGTGAATAGAGAGGACAGTCCTAGGTTGGACTAGGATTACTTTTTAATACAACAAGCTAGGAAAGTTTCCCACTAAAAAGTTAAAGGATATTTTTTCTCTATAGTTTCAAGTGGCAATACAAAATTACCCAGATGTTAATAGATAATGTGATTGGTGAAGTCTGTATCAGTTTGCCATTACACTAGTAAAAGTATCTAACAAAATATTTCATTGTTTTCATCTTCTCTGGCAGACATTATGAGGGAAGTGCACTGGTAGCTAGTTATTTCAACAATGCTTCTATTGAAGTTATAGGGGTTTAAGTCCCATGAGAAGGGGTGTAACCATGTTCATAAAAGTTGAGGGGAGTTGGGAGGTGTGTTTAGGGGAGTATACAGCTGAACGCAGTATGCTTTGTTTATTTAGGAATTTTTTTAGCTCTTAGATTTTGCCCTCTCCGTTCTCCTCAAAACAACATCTGCAAGCAATCCTGGTTTACCAAGAGAAAAAAGGGAAAAACAACAACCCAATAATCCCCCCTCCACAAAACCAATCAAAAGCATATTAAACTCAAGTTCTTCCCCTAATCACTCCCATGCGAATACTGACACACCACTCAATACTCTGCAACAGCTCACATCTCTCCAATCAAAGTAAATAACTAAAAGAGCACTCTTTAAGTAACCTAGTGTTTTATGTGCTTTTCCCTTTAAACCCTAGAAGTTGCAGTTATTACCAGAGGTAGCCAAAGCAGTTTTTATATCTTGGACATGATTGAAACAAGCGGAGTAATGTAGTTAAACATGTTGATTCAAGCCTTCAAGCAGCATTATATTTCAAGTTTGTCATTTAAGGTAGTTACATTTACATAATACATGAAGACAAGAATAATGGATCCAAACATCGAAGGGTTAATGGCAGAAAGTAAAAACTCTTGCCTGTAGCTGGGGCAAGTTCACAGGCTAACGATCGATTCTGACCCCGGCTTAAAGAACACAGCCGGCTGGCTTTGGTCTGGCAGTAAGCACGGTTGCTGTGGATGGGAGAGGCGCTCCGGTGCTGACAGGCTGTCGGAGAGAGGGAGTGGGGGAGATCAGACGAATAGAGCCCCAAAGTCAGCCCCATCGCTTTCACATTACACACCATCCAGCAGTTCTGTCCGCTCAGCCACGGTAAAGGAGAGGAAGGAGAAAGTGAGTGAGCAAGAGCGTGGAGAGAGAGTCCTTTGTGCCTGTTATTGACTGGCCTTCTGACACATGGGTGCGTTTGGCTGTGTGTGTTTGAACCCCCAGTTTTCCACCTCCTTTTCAATCCCTTGTTGATCCAGAAAAGGGAAAAAAAGAGAGAGAAAGACAGGAAAGCGAAGCCCAAGTATTAGGATAGGAGAGATGGGTAACTGTAAACAGAGGTACATGTAAAAAAAAAAAAAAAGAAAAGAGAAGAAGAAAAGAGAAGAGAGGGGTAGAGAGAGAGACAGAGAGAGGTTGTGGGTCTAAACATTCCTTTGGAAAAGCAAATATTCGCAGCTCCTGTCCACTCAAGCGTGGCGGGTACTTCCCTTTGTGCTCTTGGCCCAGAGGACTGTCCAATTAAGACCAGGACCTTTTCCACTATAAGCCCTCCCGACCCCTCCTGACCACCACCTAATCCCACAGGTGTTCCAGCAGAGAATCCCTTGACCTCCTCTTCTTTTACACTGTGACTCCTTCTTTTTACACTGCTTTTTTAAATTTTAGAAGTCTTTAAACCTGAAGTTACAAATTTCTTATGCCATCTGAATAAGGCTTAAATGCTACTAGTTTAGTACAATACAGTTAAGAGTTAAGGTTAAAATTTGTTATTATGAAAGTTGCAAGATTAACAGAAAGGTTTGCATTGAGGTTTTAGTTTTACATTTTTAGAATTTTGAATTTTTGCTTCTGCACATTTGAGTTTTTTCCACTTGTTGTGACAAAAACATGGCAAATAATTTGAAGAATTGCTTCCTTTGGATGAAATTGTAATAAACATGTGAAAAATTACTCTAAATATAATAGCTAATTTGCTACTGAAATATTATTTCCTTCAAGAGAAATTCCCATCCTATTACAAAGTAAGCAAGAAAAAATGTATCTAAATGAAATATTTGCAGCATGCTTTCAAGGTGACAACTTCAGTTCCTAAAGGTTAAATTGTCTGAATCTTCTTTGTTCCAAAAAAGCCTGAAAAATATTTCAGTTGTACTTGAGGGTGTGCAGGTCGATGATGAATGATGACACCACATTCATTAAGGCCAGTACAATAAGAAGTGAGGAGAACAGATGAGATGAGTTTATGGCTCTTAAATGAAGCTGTGGAACAATAGGCTGCTATTCAAATACCACTAAGCTGCACACAATGGACTGTGCTTAAAACCTCTGTTTGGTGGCTGCCGCTGCCCAAAATAAATGTAAATTTTTATATTAATGTTTATTCCTCGCTCTGATGGAGTCCCACACCCAATTAACGGTGAGAGAGAGGCAGGGTGTTTTCTTTATGTGTGCCGGCCCATAATCCTTACTCACAGAAAGAGAGGCGATTAACCAGGTTTAAAATACCGCAATTCAGACTGCTCCCAAGAAAAAAAAGATTCTTATTTTAAGCACATTAGGCAAATCAATTTAACATAAATTATACGCTCTGGTGACAAAAGCAAAGAGTTGAAAGTCAGTGGCAAATGGGACATCAAAGTCAAACAACAGAATAAACTTTTGACTGCTTAACATATTGTGATAAAAATATCACAATTTTTTTCTTCAGGCGTCCATCTTCATCATTATGTGGAAAGGCATTTGTTATTCTTCCTTTTATTCTTCCCAACAAAGGTCCATTTTTGTAGAGTGCTTTGAGTGCGTTATCAAAAACCATCTATGGTGAGATTTAGGACTTGGGTTTATTGTGTGTATTTTAACACAATAAGTGAGATTACACAAGTACGAACATTACATTTTCAGTCTAAATTTGGGTTTATATATGAGAATAGAAAGCTTGCCAAATTTGGGTTCAGGGTAAAAATCCAATCCAAACACACGGCTGTGTATTACTGGGCTTTATGTTTTAATATAGGACATTCCAGTATACAACGTACTGTATATGAGCACAGACCTTGGTCATTTATTTAATATGATCATGGGCGTCTTTGGGTCAGGCACTTGGTGAGGGGCTCCTGGGTGAGGGCTTAGAGTGAGCCTAAGGAATCCACACTTTGGATTTGTTTAACAACAAGGCTCTGTTCTCCGAGCTCCCTCTGGAGAAAGTAGGTGAGCAGCACTGCATTCATCATCATTACATCAGCTCGTTCCCAAATCCTTTATCTGACGCCTATCAACACCACTGCACCTCACTAGAGAGACCTTGAGAACCTGGGAGAAGAAAAAGAACAACAAAAAAAAAACAAGAACAAAAAGAGAAAAACAAAGGATTGAAGAAAGAAAAGGGGGAACCTTGAGGAATGGTGGCATAAGTTTATGAGTGGCCAACACTTAAATCAGACATCATCCAAAGGCTAAACTAAAAATCTGAGAACATAAGCATCACCATGGCCAGATATTCACCTTCATACTAGAATATAACATGTGCACTAGCGTGCCATTGTTCATGAACTAAAGAATGTACAGAAAATGAAAAGAACTTTTAAAAGGTGATGGAAAGATGAAGAAAATTAGTTAAAAAAAAAGAAGAACATAATATTTTTTAATATTCTGTAATTTCCTCCTCAACCAATCAGTGTTTCCTGTTCAACTTCAGCATCAGTGGTTTGAACAAAATGAAGTCCAGATTAAAATGATCTACACTGAACTGAGACTTTTACGTGCAAGCATTTACTTGAAGTATAAATCATCTTTGATGAGAGTGAGGAGGAGGTGCTGAGGAGTGAGGTGGAAGATTCAAGGACGAATGATGCTGGCGTTCCTGTCCCACCGGTGTGTGCCATGTGGGGCAATAATAAGATTAGCCTTTCTCTCTTTCTTTCTCTCTCTTTTTTTCTCTCTCTCTCTCCCTCTGCCCCTCTCTCTCTCTCTCTCTCTCTCTCATATTTCCCTTTTCTTTTTGTACTCATTCCTCCCTCTCCATCTCTCCTTCCCCCATTCTCCCTCTGTGGAACACAAACTCTTTAATATGCGGTAGAAAGGGACAGCAGAGCGCTTTTACCGCAGAATGAGCACAGCGTGTCTTGCATTCCTGGGTAACAAACGCACAACGATGTAATCTTAATGCTTACACGGCCCCTCTTTAGCACCCGCTGCTTGGTAGATAAGAGAGGAAGAAAAGCAGCATGACAATAAGAAACCTCTAGTGAGTGCTGACTCCTTGGCTTATTAGCTCTGTTGTTTGCCTGTTTGTTCTGCCTTGAGTTGCTACATAAGCCAGTTCATAAGGAGGGGCAGAAAGGGGAGATGAGAGACTCAGAAGAAAGCATAGAACGATAAGGTTCTGTTGTTTTTTTCCCCAAGAGTTGTATATCATGCTTTCACAAATTCTCCTAATGCAACTTGTTTGCCAACTGTGACTGTTTTTTTGTCAAGTGCTTTTTTATTCTCTCAGAGCAAGTGGAACAAGAAGATAAAACTTGAGCTCCTTACCTTTAAATGGACAAAGCATATTTTATAGGTAAACGCGGTAGTGCACCGTATTAATGGCAACAATTATTTTGCATTTAACAGTTAAACAATTTTGACAATTAATTTTTTTAACCAAACATCTTTTTAATTGTTATGTGTTTCAAAAACTAGAAAAGAGTTTATTTGATATAACTTAACCAAAAAAAGTTTAGGCAAGTACTTTTTCTATCTTAACCTTGTGGCTTCAGTTAATGAATTAAGGACAAAAACACGCCTAGTTTCACTGGCAGGATCACTTAACCGTGCTAAATCTTTTTTAGTGATAAAATAATACACTCTCCACCAACGTACAAAAATGCCAATTCAAATACCCAGTTTTTTAAGAACTGATAAAAGAGGGAACATTCAATAGAAGCATTTTATAAACATAACAACCCACTGTTTAAAGAAGAGCAGAAATATAGAGGCTGTACCACTAGATGCCAATCGCTCATCAGTAGTAAGGATTGGAAAGCAAGATTGAAATGGGCAAAAACATACAGCGATGAACCACAAGTTTCTGGAACAAAGTTTTATGGACTGATGAGACAAAGATTAATCTCTACCAAAGTGACTGAAAGTCTAAAGTATGGAGAAGTGAAAGGATGTGCTCATAATCTAAACCATAACAGCGCATATATAAAGCCCGGTGGAGGTTGTGTCAAGTCTTGGGCTTGCATTTCTGCTTCTGGAATAGACTCAATAAACTTTCAGTCTACAGAAACATTTTGTCTGCCAGTTTACAGAGAAATTCATCCAAGTGAGACAATGGTCCAAAACACACTTCCAAATTACTACAAAGGACTTTATCAAGGAAAAAATTGGAAAGTTTTGGACTCGCCAATTCAATAACCAGATCTTAAACCATTTGATCTTGGATTTCACAATAGTAATCAGTAGCTGAGACACATTGTGGTAAAACTCTAGAAAAAATAACCAAAGAAAAGACAATTGGTTGAACAATCTGTTAAAAGCAAGGGATATGCCACCATATATTAAGTGTCATTTATGTTAATTTACTTTAAAACCCTCTGTGCCCTTGAAAAACTGGTTGGTCACAAGACACTATATTTTATGTAATTAACATAACTGGGTGTAAATACCAGGAAATAAAAGTTGAAAAACTTTCATTTAATGCTTATCTTTACTTGTTAACCTCATGCTAAAACTTTAGCTTTACATTATTATTTTATGTTATTTCCACCAAATGTGTCATGATAGTTCATGAGAGACTGTGCAATTAAAAATTATTGTCAGAGGAAAACCCCCTTACCTTGAACCTGGAAGAGTTCAGTAGTTGTAGTCATTATAACCAAGAGTTCTGCAGATTCCGAATCAAGGTTGATGTCAGACATAAAACATTGAGGCCAAACTGGGAGTCAATATAAATGCACATAACTGACCTACACTGATTTTTACACTTGATGGGTCAAGATGTTCAACGGGCTCTACAACTCACAGGAGTGTATGTGCCTTGTGCATGCGTTGTCAAGCTCACTATTCAATTCTTTGTGACAGACGTTGAGTCAGAAAGTCCAAAGGGAGATGGAGGGCTGTGCCAATATATGTGTGTGTCTCTCCTGTGTATGCGGGGTGTGTGGAGATCCACTGAGCGAGGGCACCCCAGGGAGCTCATGAGTGAAGGGAGGAATTTCTTTGCTGATGAAAAGCTGTGTATCCCTCAGACCCCCCCTTCTCTCACACACACACACACACACACACACACACACACACACACACACACACACACACACACACACACACACTCACACACACTCACACACACACACACACTGTTTGCGCTGACTGGGATCAAGCATTGGGCTGTGGCAGGCCTAGTATGATTTAAAAAGGAGGGTGTAGTGCTCATCCCCCAGAGGTTTGGAGTATCTGTCAAAAGTATATACTCAAAGACACCCAACAAGTGCTGGACACCACGGCGTAATCACAGTTTTCTCTTAATCTGGCCACTCTGGTTCATGACCCTGAAACAAGCCTTTGTAACAGGAACACTTACAGTAAAGTTCAAAAGTTGGGAGCAACATAAGCTTTGTAAAAATGGCATAAATATTTAATTTTTATTTATTTTAATGTATTTTTTTTACAACTCTACACATAGAGTTGAAAAATGTTCATTAACACAAGAGAGGAGTTTAGAAATGCTTGCAACAGTAACGTTTAACTGTCTGATTATTAACCTTTTAAAATTTCAGGGAATCCCTGAGAGCGTGAATGTGTATCCAATCTCCATTGTCACAACCAAGCGAAGTACATAATTGTTTCTGTGTCAATTTTATAACTGTTCACTTTCACTTTCCTACCCCTTTTTCTTGACCAGTATTAGAACATTTGTCAAAAAACACCAGTCACCCAAAATAGTAAAACCACTGACAGGTGTGGTGAAAAAAATGATAACATAATATGTATTATTACATATTATAACAAAGGCAAAAGGTGTGTTTTAATAAGCCTCTTGCCTTTATTATTATATGTAATAATGCATATTGTTATCCATTTTTGTGAGGGAGAGACAAACTCACACACATCCCCATACACAACACACATATGCAACACTTGTGCGCATGCACAACACATAAATATCTGCTAACTTGTCCAATCAGATAGATGAAGCGTGGAGGCCCTATTAGCCCCATTGGTGCAGAATCAGGGAGCAAATCAGGGAGCAAATTACCCGTCCCACAGCTTCAGGACGATTCATCAAGCCAAAGCTTGGACCCTCTCAACCTCTCTAAACCCCCTCTATGCAACCCCCTGGAGGAGTCGTAATGTTTACTTAAAGACAGCCTGCTGCCCCCACAGGCACACTTTATTGGCTCTTATTAATTCTTCTACAGACCCTGGCGGCTTTGCCATTTAGAGCTTATTACAGGCAAGAAAATTATACCAGATGAAGTCATCCTGCAGCGCGCAGCCAACCAAAAAAAAAAAAAAACTAAACTAAGAAGTAGGGGGAGGAAGGAAGAGATAGAGGGAAGGGGGGTGTGAATACAAAATAAAGGAACAGCACAAACACATTCAAAAGAAAGATGGATGGAGGAGGGATGAGCAGAGGTAGAGGGTCAAGCAAGAGGAGTGCATTAGTTTTAGAATAAACAGAGATAAAGAGAGAGGGAGGGGAATATGGGATGAGTCTGCTCTTAGAATCAGGCCAGAGGAAGTTATCCAGGAGTTGGGACACCATTCTAGGTAGAAGCAGTAGGGAGGAGAGATGAAGAGAGTGTGCAAAGTAAGGAGGGAGAAAGGGAGTGAGAGAGAAAAAACAAAGAATGCAGGAGTCACTTTTATAGCTCACTTCCTGACTGTTGCAGGCTTGCTTCCAAAACTATTGAGTCATACATTCCAGAGACATTCTAACATTTTTTTTTTATTCATCTCCCCTTCTTTTTTCTCCGTTCATTTTTTCTTTCTGTCATCCATTCACTCTTTTATCAGGTGGGCTCTGAGCCATCTTTGCAAAAAAGTTTCTGAGAGCAGTAAGTGTGGCTTTTGCTAAACTGTTGCAGCTACAGAGATTTAGCTACAACAAGGGAGTCTACAGTGAGTTTGTACTGATAACACACTGCTGCTGGAATATGAGGCATAAAGGCAGACAGTTTGTCCTTTAGATGAGTTAGATGAAGCTCTTTTTTGCTGTTAACTTGAATATCTATTGACTCAAAGTTACACATCCTGGAGCCACTTTTGTGGTTTAACATTTTGAAGGTTCAGAAAAGCACAAAAAAACAATTACCCTTAGCAAGTGCCTGGAAGAATTTTAAGCTTTTAAAAAATGTGGCTTGTTCAGTAGTATTCTGTCAATTGGTATCTTAATTAGGCCTCCATATGATAGAAATTAGGAAATACTGAGCTATGAATTGTGATATATGAAAATATAATGTATGATAAAATAATAGCAGCTAATAAAAATCTTGGTGATCAAGATTTAATCAAACTGCATTCATCTTACTTAAACTGTGCTGTATTGAAAGATGAGATGTGCCTGTCAAAGTCAAAGAGCAGAAAAGTCTTGAATAAAATAAACACTGTAGTGCAGGAGTTGTAGTTTTCCCAGATTTTCAGTGTATTTATTTATTTATTTATTTATTACTACTTTTTTTCTATCTCTGTTGTGTTTCAATGCTTTCAGTATCGATCATTTTATCTTTGATTGTATATGTAGCTTACATTCCTAACATTAGCAGCGGTAAATTGCACTATTCCATTATGTACAGTACTGCTTATCAGATCATTTAGGTCAGACAGACTGGTCAGTGTTCATGTTAATGTGGATGTGTGTGCATGGGTCTTAAGATGTTCCTTGGACCAGCTTTATAATGCATAATAGTTCATATTTTAATCAGTTGTTTAGTAGTTAATTTAATGAAAGTGTGTGTGTGTGTGTGTGTGTGTGTGTGTGTGTGTAAAACACCAAACTTCTCTGCATCATTCCCTTTTTACACACTTGTAAAAAGCCAAATTTTTATGCCCATGCACATGTATGTGTTCTTGTGAGTCAGATTGACTGTAAATAGAGTTGTAGACGAGAGAGAGGGTGGGGGGGGGGGGAGAGAGAAAGAGAGAGAGAGAGAAAGAGAGAGAGAGAGAGGTATGGATCAAACACACCAAGGAGGCACTGAGGGACTTCTGGAAACTTCCAACAGCTCTCTGTCTCCCCACACAAACATGCTGAAGAACTGAAACATCCTCCTATCCCTACGCAAACACACTCTTACAAAGGGACACACACGTGCCTGGATGCTTGCCCAGGAATGAATATCTCAGACATTCTACCACACTCAACACATAGGAGCTTCAGGAGCTCCTCATCCTCATTATCTTCATCATCACCAAGCCCAGAGGGATCGACAAAAAAACACACACCCACACACAGAGACAAACACACACGCACAACCACAAAGCAGCACACACACACAGCTGTAAGACGCTACTTAGATACAGATATAGAGATACGTACAGTAGACAAGTCAACAGAAAAGCGTAGTCTTCTCCATTTCAGAAACAGCTGTACTAACTCTCTCCTTGGGCTTTACCGGTAGACTGCATAGGCAACAATCTGAAGCTTTCCTCCAAACAGGGGAAGGTAATCAGCCAATTTATAGCCTTTTTTTTTTTGGCTAATCTCTTTTTGAACTGTATGAGGAAAGTTAGCCTTGCCTGTTAAGTATTTTTAGGCCATATTTGAATCCTGCTGCTATACCTAAAGCAAAGTATTTTAACAAACAAAACATCACAATGTGCTGAACAGGCAATAGAGAATGCAACACTTTATTTGGTTCAACTGATTAAATAGAAAACTAATTTTTTATTTAAAATTTGTTTATTCAAAATGAAAACTCGACAATAATGTTATAAACATTGCATCTTCGGCTGAGAGAAAGTACACCAGTAGCCATAGTATAATCTTTGGGTTAAAATGCCAAAATATCTGCCCAAATAAATTGGGCCAATTTAGTGGCAAGGAGATTTTAATCATCCATAGAAATTCAAGATCAGTACATTCCTAGTGTTAAATATTGTAAATACAAGTTCAGTGTAATAAAGTTACAGAGGTTACTAATTTAATGTCAGCAGTCTTACTCATGGATTCTTTGTTCTTTCAGCGGTAGGAAATCAAACCCCGGTCTATTGGGTAGGAGGGCAAGGTTTCCCACTTCCCTATGCTAACTGTAGCCTATGAAGTCCATTTTGCCAATGAACATAACACCATGTTTTGACTACACCATGTCTAAAATAATTGTATTTAAATAAAGTATCAAATCCTTGAAATTGCTTCTGCTGGTCATGTTCATCAAACACCTGCACACAATAGACTGGGGCTTGATTCCCTGCCCAGACAATTACATCCTGCTGGACCAAAAAGCTTCCCAGGGAAAGATTCTGGTCACTACATGAAGTCATCTTGGATAAGAGTGTCTGCCAAAAGTCATAAATATAAAACATAAAATGTTTCCCTTAAAATGTAATATTTCTTTTGCACACAAATGGCAGCTGTTCAAACAAACTGAAGTTTGTTAAGACAATTAACTTTTCCAAATAATCTTTGTTTCATGTTGCATTTCATGTTCTTGCCTTTTAAAGGAGCTCTAATGTTAGAATGACAATCCTTTGTGTAGATTAAAAACAATAGCACAGACTTCATGCCACCACTTCCTCAGGTGCTATAATATTATTTAAAACTTTGTGAGTTTCTTTTGTTCTAGCTCAACAAGTCTGAAAATTGAACAGTAGCAAGGCAAGTAGAACATTAATAGATTACCTACAGTTTTATCAATCATTACAGCAGTTTATCTTATGCTGTTGTGAGTTTCTTTTTTGGCCACTTTAAATCAAATCAGTCTTTATTACTAATTATATACATAGTGGTCCATCCTTGAAAGTATAACTGGCATAATACAAGCCACAAACATCCATTACAACACGTCTTCACTCAGGCACGTAAATCCTGCTAAAACTTTTACATAATGTGCTGCGTGCCTGCCTCTGTGAGTGTGAGTTTTGAATTGAACTGTTTTCAGCGACACTGGGGTTAATTAGGAGTATGGAGCAGCAAACAGGCAGGCGGATTATCATAGCAAAGAGATGGTGGGAGAAAATGAATTTATCTCTTGGTCACACTCTTATTGCTTCGTCTTGGGTCACATAAACACACACACACACACACACACACACACACACACACACACAAACATACGCACACAAACACATGCACATACACACAAACCAAAAAAACTGATTTTTCTCAATAATGAAAGTGAGTTACATGCTTATATAACTACACAAACCTGTGCTCACAGCCTCACCATTCAAATCTTGTATTAACCCTATAAGAGTGCAATGAAGTCACAAGCTTATTGAAAAACACACATAAGAGCACAGTTCTGCTCACTACATACCTCAACACAATCTAATTAGTAAGTCACAGACACACTCTTCCACTCATTAACACATTAACCTAATCTCACACACAGGCAGTTCCTTTGCTTTTCGAGTGTGGACAGCGCATTGGTTAATATATGTAAATACAGAGATGGGTCTCTCTGAGCTAATGAGTTTATACAGCTTGTTGAGGCAGTTTGCATTGATCCCTGCTCCCCCAGGAGAAGACAAATCACTCCGCCACTCCTTCCCCATCACCCCTCTCACCCGCTAATCATGTCACTAATGGCTCCAATAACCGCTCCATTAACATATGCCACCTCCAACATGGCCTTCACTTAAACAGGAAAAATGCAATCAACTGAACCGGTCACCTGTGCTCTTTCTCCACTTCTTACTCTGTAATGGACAGGCCTTCGAGTCACTCCTCAGAAGAAGTGTGTTAATTTTTTTTTAAGCATCAAACTGAAAAATCAACAGCAGCTTAAAAATATATACTTGGCAAAATCTAATATATAGCTTTGTTATGGCAATTTGGTGTAAATTTTAACCCTTAAATATGAATCAAAATTTCCAAACCTGGAGAAAGTCTGGAGGTATTGCTGTGATTTTGCGTTTCAAATGCAATTAGACTACTTGTGATGAATTACATGGTTAGTTACTCAATTTCATCAATTTCAAATGTATTTAAATTCTATTTTGTCAGCTTTTAAAAAAATAGTACTTATACATATATATATAATATATACTGGACATATTATGTATATACTGGACTGAAAGATAAGAATCCAGACTTTTTACAGAGCTTATCATCTTATCTTGTTGTATTGATTGATTTAAGATTATACCCTAATTTTCTTTTATAATAACTGAAGTGTGCAGATAAAAACCAGTGTTGCACTGTCAATGTTTTCTACTGTGCAGAAACTAACTGCGGTTAACTGAACTGAGCAGCAAAAGCCAAGAGACAATATGTATGCTTAGCATATAATTTTTTGGATTCCTATGCACGTCAATGAATGCTTATGCTACACATGCAATATCCAGAGGTGGGGACTAGAGAGTAGGAGTATCTAATTTTTTTTTTGTTTTAAAATGTTTGTAAATACACCTTTGACCTGCCCTTTCCATTAGCTCAACGTTCTAGTGAATGGACAAAAAGAAATGGTTCAAAATTTCTAGGAAAAGAATATTTCTAAATTTGTGCACACTAACGTTAACAATGTTCTTTCTCCTTAATAATAAGCATTTTGGAGACAGAACTATAATTCTGGAATAAATTACATTTTTACAAATTATAACATGTGATTGTGTTTCCAAACATTTCCCGTTGACATGGTGTTTTAAGTTGTTGATTAATTTGAAGTATTTCAATCCGATACAATTTTTTTTTGGAACAACTTAACTTCAGAGCAGGCACAAATCAAATCAAAAGGTCCCGATGGTACAGTATGAAGAGATTTGGTGGGATGCAGTGTGAAAACCTTGAGTTCAGTTGAGTTATTCAGTCTAATAGGAGGAGACAAGTGCTTAGAGTGCTCCACAAAAGCCAAACATTATAAATAATTCTAAAAGCTAAGGAGGCCCCTTTGTATGTGAGACTACAGAACACACACACACACACACACACACACACACACACACAAACACACACACACACACACACACACACACACACCTCTTCCTTGACATCTGAGGCTCTGTGCATGCCACCAACAAGAATGTATTTTCCACATTCAATTACATTTTACGCCACAAGCAGACACTGAACAGACTGTTCCTTTATATTTATTAGTTTAATTCATTGTAGAGAGACAAGCAAACACAGATAAAACCGAGTCTTATGCCTCAAATACTCACATGCTCACTAATGTGCACCTATACGTTCACATTGTCTCACATTGTACTTTCATAACTGCAATCTTACAAACTCTCAAACTTTTTTCCAATATGCATACAACATATGTTATATCTTTCACATGGCTGCAGAATTACACACACACACACACACACACACACACACACACACACAGACACACTCTGTAGACGCAGGGCGGTAGAGCGCACTCAGAGACCTGTCTTGTAAATCTCTTTGTGAAAGGAGCTTTGGGAGGTAGACAGGAGCTTACACACACCAAGCTCTGAGGGAGAGCGGAAACACTCTCCACTCATCTCTCTCTCACTATCTCCCTTCTTCCCTCTACTTTCTCTCCTTGCTCTTAGTTTTTTTTCCCTCTCTCTACCTTCCACATTCTTTCTTGACACTTTTCTCCTCTACTTCTCCTGTCTCTTCACCTTGACTATTACTTTCTTTCATCCTTTTCCTCCATTCCCTTCTCCCCTTCTCTCCCCAACACTACCTCCTATTTTCCTAAACTGAACCAGTTCACTTTTCTCTCCATTGCTCTTCATCGCTGTTTCTCTAAACCTTCTCTATCAGTCTTCTTCTCTCTCTTTACAGATAATTTTGCAGTTTATTAAGGGAGCCTTATTTGCTTGCTGTATGGTGTGCACAAGGTTTATAATGAACCGAAACAATATGTGAAGTGAGGTACTGATTAACCAAATTTCATCATAGCTGTTATATTGATTTGAAGGAATAAACATCTTTGATTAAAAACCTCTCTCCCTCTCTTGCCTGTTCTTTTCTCTGCGTCTTTTTTCTTCTGCATCACTACCTCAGTCTGAGTCTTGGGATGAGTCTAGGCCAAAAGAGCTTTCTCTCTTGTTCAAGTAACTTAGTCCCAGGATGCTCACCCGCTCTCCATTCAGAAAGTGCTCTCTCTCTCTCTCCCTCTCCTTCTCCCTCCCTCTCTCTCTCTCTCTCCCTTTTCCTCTCCCTCTCTCTCCCAGGGTGCCCTGGCCACAGTCCCCTAGGCTGTGGTGAATAATGTCCTGCCTCCTCTTAGACAATGAAAGCAGCTAGTGCTCGCCTAACCACATGCCGACAAACCCGCTCTGCCGTTTTCTGACAAATGGAACTTACGTCTGCTGCAGGACCCCTTACAACGCACCGCAGAGGGAAAGCACTGACCTAAAGGTGCAGCTTCAATGTGTGTGTGTGTGTGTGTGTGTGTGTGTGTGTGTGTGTATGTGTATGCGCACACGTGTGTGTAAGGGAGACAGAGTGTGTCTGTCTGTGTGTGAATAATGAATTCTTCTGGAAAGTCTAACCTTGTCTTCTTTCATGAATAAGATATATTTCACAAGCATGTTGAGGCCTCTTAATAAAAACAGTAGGCCGGAGAAGACTAGAGAAAAGCCCATTTTCTGTTCATGTACACTTTATCCTTCCCTGTAAATGTTCACCTCTATTATTCTCTCTCTCTCTCTTTCTGTTCACTTGTTCCCTCTCACTGTCATCCTAAAGCTCTCTCTCTCTCTCTCTCTCTCTCTCTCTCTCTCTCTCTCTCTCTCTTTCTTGCCCCTTAAAATCTTTAAATAACAAAACACTTAAAGCTTAAAAAATAAAGTTATAGATGGCTCCTTTTAAAACAATCTGACCAAAATTATCATAATTCACTTTCACATGTTCACTTTCCAACCTCTCTGTATTCCTCAGAGACTGAACTGATACAATTTCAGTTCATTGTGAATAAGCATGGCTAAACTGTTGCATATTAAATAGATCAATATGTAAATGTGTTGCCATTTTGGATATCTAAAAAAAAAATGTAAACAGGCTGTTTTGCTGATTATTTAATGTACTGGGGATCAAATGGTACATTTGAAAACTTTCAAAGTATTTACACATTTTATTAAACCATTAAAAAGTAAAGTGTCAGAAACAGACATTGGGGCAAAACCATAGGAGAACCAATTTTGATTTCTTAAAAAATCTTCTTGGTGTCTCCCCCTTCAAGGAACAACACAGTCTGTAAAACTATTACCCTGCACCCTCACTCCCCGCCTCTTTTAAGAAGCTGGGCATTGTGCGGGAGGGGGCCACTCTGCTTGCTTCAGTCTTACTTCACTGCTCCCTATAGAGTATTGTTAAAACACAGCAGCCCTTCTTCCCTCCCTCACTCCTTCTTTCTCTCCTCCTCCTTCTCTCTCTCCCCTATCCTGCTCCTCCGGCCGTGGCTGGGCTTTTAAAACACTTTGCATGAGAAAAAGTGATTACTCTTCAGATGCTGTGCTGACAATGGAGGAGTCTTTGGGTTCATCCTAAAATTTGCTCACAGAGTTAAGATTGGCCTCCCTCTCCCCACTCCCCTGCACTCGCCCCTTTTGTTTTTGTAAGCAGGGGCAGTATTTATCTTACAGAGGGGGTAAGTAAAGGTTCTGACATTTTCCTGTGAAGTGTTTTGAGGGCAGAAGCGGCAGGGAACTCCTGCTTCAAAGGAGAAAAAAGCTGAAATGGGAGAAAGACACAAACTGAGAATTTGGGACTTTAACAGGACAGGCAGTTAAAGTCAAAGTTGCTTTTTGAGGGGACACATGTTATAATATTACTAGCTCAAGCTCAGGTTAAGGTCAAGGGTTAAGTTATCAAAATTTTGACGTTTGAAATTACACACAACATTATTTTTTTCACTATGTCTCATAATGTTTAAAAATTATGCACATGTTTAGTGCTTCTTGAAATTCCCTACTAACACAGTGAAAAAACACATTTATCTAATGTCTTAATGTAAGACAAATTTAAAACAGTGAGTTCTGCTTCTCTTTTAATGTACATAAGAAAATAACACATGTGCTTACGTTGTGAAATTTTACAGCAAACATGCATTTATCTCAGGCTCTCATCTTTCCGAATCATTTAGTTTAGTAAAACCTTTCTCTAGGTCTGTAGACAGAGTGTGCAGGTAACAAACACTGATCAGGCAAAGGAACCATTTATCTTTTTCCTGTGTGCGTGTGTGTGTGTGTGTGTGTGTGTGTTTGTAAAGCTCTTTCACACTTGCTTAAAAACCTCTCATTCTATCACCTTTCAAGAGCTCCACACAGTTTGAAGCCTGACCACCAAATGGACAGCACCTTTTCACACTTAGGCTTTGGGACGTTTTCTACAGCTGGCAAAGTAAACACTACAGTAGAAATTACAAGATCTCACCAACGCACCAACAAAATGAACTGTTAGAAGTCACATACTTGAGAAAAGCAAACACATGCATTAGACATGACTGACTCCCTCTCTTCCTCAAACACACATACGTTTCTCTGACCTGTCTAATGCTTAATGTTGGGCCCCTTTCTCATCCTACCTCATTTTTCTTCTCTCTAGCTCACTGTCTCCCCGGGTGCAGAAGGAAATGGCTAGGCTAATTGGTGGGTCGATTTTGAGTTTCCAACAGCCAAAACTCGCCAGTGAAAACAGACCTGTCGCTTGCAAAGTTTGGCAGGGGCCCTCACATTTCCTGGAGTTGCATGCTGGGTGCTGCATGTGTGACATGTGTATGTGTATGTGCAATCAAAAAGAGACAGAGGGACAGAAAGAGAGACAAAAGAGGTGAGAACAGAACTTTTGATCCAAAGTATTAAGCACAACGCAAACAAAAATCAATCTGCTCTGAACATGCTCACTTTAAAGTAAGCATTACAAAGTGCACCCTCAAAAGGACACAAAAAATGAGTGCATGTACAGCCTAGCATGTGGGGGGACCTGTGTGTTTTTCTCATTCTAATCTTAACCCTGTCCCAGTGTCTCCACAGCCCCAAGAGGTGCAACTTTGAGCAAAGACCCCAACAGGTGAACTGGGCCTTATTGTGGAATCCTGGTCAGAGAGAGAGAGAGAGAGAGAGAGAGAGGGAGAGAGAGAGAGAGAGAGAGAGAGTGCATCATCAGAGAGAAAGGGAGCATGAATGAGAACAGAGATTGATGAAAATAAAGGGAAAAGGGAAAGGGGGGAGAGATAAAGAATAGAGAAAGGGAAATGGAGGGAGAGAGAGAGAAAAGGGGGTTGTCCTGATGGAGAGGCAGATCAGAAGCATGCCCTGAAGGGATGACTGGGCCTGGGGGATTAGTCAGAGGGTAGGGGAGAGAGAGAGAGAGAGAGAGAGAGAGAGAGAGAGAGAGAGAGAGAGAAAGAACTCCCCCCAACCATGCAAAAACAGATCCACTTCTTACCTCCACTGAGACACAAATACGGACAGACACTTCTGACATGTCTCTACTTTTCCACAACGGCCCGACTTCACATCAACACAATACACACCCTAACACTGCCAAAGCTCAATAGCCTCTCTCTCTCTCTCTCTCTCTCTCTCTGTGTGTCTCTCTCTCTGTGTGTGTGTCTCTCTCTCTCTGCCTTCATGTCTCTTTTTTCCCTCAGCTACTCTCTCTCACTCGCTCTCTTCTCTCCTTCCTACTTTGTGTCATTTTCATTTGACGTCCAAAGTATCAAAGTTAGGGATCATCAAAGTGAGAAATTTTCTGTTGGAAATCCTGGCCCTGTCAAAGCTCAGCACCGCTGAATTGTCCAGCTGAAGCTTTGCGGTTATTTGTGGTCAAGGAATCACCTAATTACTAGAGTCTGAAAGTTTAAACTGGTGTGAAAATATTCAATAAATGTCAAAAACACAGAAGAGAGATTTCAGTTTTCTTTTTTTCTTTCGCTGATCGTCCTGGAGGGAAAGCTATCCAAATCTAAAAAATCTGACAACATGGCAAAGAAGGAGAAGAGGAAAACTTGAGCTTCAGAAGAAATAACCTCATGCACAAAAGCGTGGTATTCACCTTCAGCCCCTGCTACAGATCCATCATAACAAATCACTCCCCGTATGCCTCAGCAACAGAAAGTAATCAGCGCTGCCTGGCTGCCAAACGTCAAACTGAAAACACATTTCACCACCACAAACCACAGCACAGAAAAAAATCCCCCAAACCCTCCCCAGAGCACTTCCGTAATCTCCATCTAGCATCAATCCCAGACACACTGAGGAAGAAAAAAAAAATCTTCCTCTACGTTTGTCGTCTTATTGGTTTGGACAGGATGAGGGGTGCTATTTAAACACACATTAGCATCATAATGCCCCACTGTTAGCCACCTTATTCATACACACACACACAAACTCACTCACTCACACACACTCACATACGCACCTAATTACAGGTAGTGCTTTAACATGCTGTAGCACCCCAGGGGTGAAAGCATGGGATCTTTCTCAAATGCTGAGCCTAAACCCTTCATAGTAGGAGAAGTGTGCACTGTCAGTTTTTGGTGGAGAGGTTAATCACTGTGTCCACGTTAGCAGGTGACAGAGTGTGTTTTGTCAGAAAAGGCTGAAGGGCCACCTGAAAACCGCTTTCAGCAAACTTCACACTTGAGCGTTAAAACAAAATCCCACACGCTCACCCTGAATAACTACGTTTGCTCGCTAAGATGGGGATCTTTTTCTCATTTTTGCCTGGCTTTAATTTTCCAGATTAAACAGGAAAACAGCTAGATTTTTCCCCCTCCAACATTACACTTGTTTCATTTTTTCACTCTTTAACACACATTTCATTTGAGCACATGCTGAATTTCTTCTGTGCAAATTGACTGAATAAGAGAAAATGTAACAGTCCAGATAGTTGTGAAATTATACATTAAAATAGTTGTAAAGATTTATTTTAAACATATATTTAACCATTTGGAATTTAACATAAAGACACTCAAAGGTAAATAAAATAAATGTGCTTTTTTTGGAGAATGAGAATGAATGAATTTTACAAAACAAAATAAACTGCAAAACCACATAAAAAAGAAATCCCATTTACTGAAGGTGAGCGTGTTTGTCAGCAGATGGCTGTTTTCCTCATGAGAAAGGATCAATTAGACTATTTTATCAAACACGATGAAATTAAACCAGTCTAAGGGCTGTTCTAAAGTGAAAAAATATACACAGACAGAGTTTTCTTTTGTGTGCAGGCGGGTGAGTTTAGACTGTAATTTGAAAGACGATTAACTGAAGTCAAACTGAAGAAACAAAAATGTGAAATCAAAGCTGTGTGGACCTTTCAGTGTTAATGAAGTAAATGATGTTCTGCAGCAGCCGCTAAATCTGATCCTGCAGAAAGAAATGAAGCCTCTCAACCTGCGCACTACACTTTCAAAATACACTCATCCAAGAAAATCTAAACACTGTCGGGGAGGAGGGGAAATTATTTTTTTCTTTCAGTTATCAGGATCTAAAAAAAAACCCAAAAATAAATAAATAAATGCGTAAATAATAATAATAATAATAATAACAACAACAACAATAATAAATGGTGCATGAAAAACGAAAAATAATAACAAACTTGAGTGTTTTTTAAATCTCAGATATTTGTAATGATTTTAAGGCAGAGATGTCTGGTTTAGTGAATTAAATTAAACCGGGATTAAACGCTGCAGCACAAGAGCGCGAGCCTCCGCGGTTCCCGCGCGCTCGGACGGACAGCAGCTGGCGGGGCGCGAGGACAAAGTTTATAAACACACACACACACACACACACACACACAGCTTGAATATTCCCCCGTTTATGGCCTGCTTCCCGTGTTCTGAGTTTTGATCAGCTCCATGAAGAAGTCCCCTGAGTGAGAGGACAGAATGGACACAGGTGGACAGCACGAGCAGTGGAGAGAGACAGACACAAAATAACGCCTTAAACACCGCGCGCGGGGCGACCTGTTCTCCAGGTCTCGGACCGCCTGAGACTCAACGCTCAGAGACACAGGACCCTGTGCGAAAGTGTTCAACCCCTTCCCAGAAAGGACCAGCCGACCTGCACTTTAACACACACCGAGAGAAAGTCTCACTCTCAGTGACACACACACACACACACACACACACACACACACACAGAAAGTCTCACTCTCAGTGACACAGGGACAGACAGACAAAGAAAGAAAGAAAGAAAAAGTTTTGTCCTCTCTTAAGCGAGTTGTTCAACTGTGTGTGTGTGTTTATGTGAGTGTGTGTGTGTGTGTGTGTGTTTATGTGAGTGTGTGTGTGTGTGTGTGTGTGTGTGTGTGCGTGCGTGTGCAAGTTTACAGAAAGTGCCCCAGCTCACATTACACACACACACTCACATAAACGCACACACTCACACTCACTCACACGCAGGCTAGGCTAACATCCCCGTCTGTTGAAAACTGCGCTTTTTTTCGCTGCAGAGTTGAAACACTCACTGCTACTTATTTTTTCTTCTAAAGAAAGCGGAAAAAGTACAGCCCGCGGAAAGGAAACGGTTTATTCTTCCACTCACGCTTCTGAGCTGCGGTTCTCCTCCGGAGAAAGTGTCCTCTGTCCTCTGTCCTCTGTCCTCTGTCCTCCGCTGGAGCGTCTCTGTGTCGGAGCACAAGTTTCTCTCAAGTTTCAGCTCCAGTCGCTCTGGCCACACTTCCTCCTCCTCCTCCTGCTGCTCTCCTCGCCGTGGGTCTGGGAGCTCGGGCTGAGTCTACATGTCTGTCGGAGAGTCTCGGGGCTGAAAGTGCTGAAGGTTTTCCTGGGAAGCCGCTTTCAGCGCCGAGGAGACTTTTCTCTCCGGGGGACTCGGGCGGTGTGCAACTCCAGCTGCCCTTTCCTTCGCCTGACTCCTCCCTTTCGGAGCTCTCGCTCACAAAAAACCCCACACTGCCTCCCTCTTCTCCTCTCTAACCCCTCTCTTTCTCCTTCCTCCCTCCCTCTCTCCTCCCTCTCTCCCTCCTTCTTCTTTCCTTCCCCCGGTTCTGCTTCCTCAGAGCGCGCGCGGGCAGCTCGCGCCACGCACGAGGGAGAGGAACAAAACGGGGGAAAAGTGGGTTTAAAGCACAGAGAAGTGTCAGTGTTTCCTCTCAGGCCGCGACGTTTCAGCAGCAGAGAAAAGTTTGTGGTAAAGATGGAGCTGCTTTGAGAACTTTTAACTTGGCGTCAGCTAACTGTTCAGCCGCGTGGCATCAGGTCCCTCCCGCTCCGCCTGCTCTCCTCAGACCAAACCTGCAAACCTGGGCTCCAGCTCCAGACCTTCCTCCCCTGACACGCTTCTCACCCTTCCTGCTTCTGAAGATGTGGCATGTCAAGCACATTCGCGCGTGTTCATGAAAGCAGCCTGCTTTACAGGGTTCTAATAAGAATAAAGTAGTTTTTCCCAAGTGTGTGATGCTGTGGTGATCAGTAAAAAAAGTTGAATTAAAGCATCTTACCGTTCCTTCAACTCCTGCAGCTTCTCTTTTATACGTTGAAGAGCTTAGGTGTGAATCTCAAATGAAACGTGGCCCTCAGGAGCCACACCATTCATCTGCTTCACTGAGTTGAGCATTATTCACCCTACAATATTCGCACAATCACAAAAACCAGGAAATGCACTCACATGCAACTGATTCAAAAAGTGAGCGAGAGTTCATTTGTTGAAAAAACACAAAGAATGAGAAGACCTCCATCACTTCGAGGGCAGAGGTGGTCTAGTGGTTAGAGAGTTGGCTCAGATCAGAAGGATCAGAAGGTCGTGGGTTTGGATCTCAGAACAGTAGGTTGCTCTGAGGCACCCTTGAGCAAGGTACCGTCCCCATCAATGCTCCCTGGGCGCTTTCAATAGCTGCCCCCTGCTGCAGGTTTGTATGGGTGGAATGCAGAGGTGTAATCTCATTGTGGGTTGCTGTGCTGGGCACCACAATGACATGAATAGTCACTTCCACCTTTTTTTTTTATTGAGTCTGTATCATATTGAGGAAATTTGAATGACACTATTTTTATGAAATGTTGACACTAAGAATCATTTTTACAGCGCAGAGTACAATCCAACCTGTCTTTCTGTTTGTCCTGCAATATCCTAAGAGATATCAGACATAATGTGCTGAGAATGGGAAGCCCACATGGGACGCCGTACCAGAGCTGGGCCTACTGTAGGGCTGGATGTAATCAATATACATTATGAATATACAGGCAAATAATCTTCTCGGCACACCATCCGTCAGCGAGGCAATATCGGAGTTTTCAGAGCAGAAAATCGCTTTCTAATCTCTTTAGTATGACCAAGGAGTCCCGTCCAGTAAGGATCATCCATACTATTGGTGCCATTGACATCTCTGTTGGAGGTGCAAGCACAAGCTTGTCAACATCCTTCGATTGATTTTTCCCTTCACACTTTGTAAACGTTAATGTGCCATGCAAATATAACCTCAGTAATTCCAGCCTACCGTCTCTCAGCAGTGAACCATGTTACCAAGCACCTTCCAGATTGATGCTTGACCCATATTTTCTGTCTTAATATATGAAATGCTGTGCTCACGTTCCCAAAAAGGCTTTTAATGAACCAAGACATCTACCCTTCCTATTACAGGAGGTGTGTTTGTTTGTATGGTTAATTATACTGATTTATTAAAGCCATGTGACGTATGTAAATATTCATCAAAGGTTATGAATCGTTTTACATTTACATTTACATTTACTGCATTTAGCAGACGCTCTTATCCAGAGCGACTCACATGTCCTATTTACAGCGACAGTTCCCCCTGGAGCAATTCAGGGTTAAGGGTCTTGCTCAGGGACCCAGTGGTGGTAGTGCCAGAGGTGGGATTTGAACTTTTTAATTCGTTATGTTTTTAATTCGCTTTCCAATAACTGAAATATGTTGTAGTTTTGTTTTGTCCTTTTTGCCTTTTAGACTTAGCAGAGAACATTAATAGTGTCCTGCAAGTGTCCGTATTAGGCCCTATGAACTTCTTTGTTTGTCGTTTGTAATTTGTAGTTAAAACAGTTTCTGCTTATGTCGATGAAAAAAGAGTGTTGAAGAATATTTATTGTTATTGCTTGATATTTGATCATTAGTTATTGTTAATGCTTGATCATTTTAAAAGGAAAATATTAATAACAGCCTCTTTTTTTTCCTCACTGAAGGCAAGGTATTGTGTGTAATTCTACAGAATCTGCAATACAGTTTATCCAGGTTTACAGATCGGTCCCTCGGTGCAGTGTTGACTGATTAATAAATGATGTCAGATTAATGCACTTAGAGGGTAAACTCGCATTTCACGTTTGTGTGTACTTGCAAACCTGCATCACAAGCTCTGCGCTGGTGAAGCTGATGTTTATGACTCAAAATGGTGCTAAATCCAGAGAAAATGAAGTAAAAAAAACACAAATAGCTCAGTGATGTCATTATCTGCCAGCTTTTATTGTGCAAATTGACAGACCTGGCATAAGGTACAAGTACTGCAAACTAGGCCACACTGTACGACATGAAGCGAGGAAAAGCTGCTATAGTACAAATATACGCAGTAAAGCAGTGAAGCAGCTGCAGAATTACAGCAGGGAAAAAACAAGCAAAGCAAAAGCCACAGGCTGAGACAATCCATTACACACAACACCTAACATTTATATAAGTCAACAGCAAAAGCCACCTTCTTATGCGTCCATTTATGTGTTTGGAAAAATCTGAAATGATCAGTAGGTGTAAAGTTATTGAAAACAAAAAGAGAAAAAAAAAAGTTGAAAGGCACTGCAGCTTGTCTGAGTGGCATTGCTCAAACAACAAACATCTCCCAGTGAAAATGTTTTTCAGTTGAGATCGGCCTGGCAAGCAGAGCAACTGATAAAGAGATCTAATGAATGAGATCTTTTTTTCTTTCAGACTGCCTCTCAGAGAGAGAGAGAGAGAGAGAGAGAGAGAGAGAGAGAGAGAGAGAGAGAGAAAACAGNGAGAGAGAGAGAGAGAGAGAGAGAGAGAGAGAGAGAGAGAGAGAGAGCNGCAGTTTGTGTCGGTTTACCTCATCTCTCCTGAGCGCCAGACGCCGCTGCGGGCTGTCCTCTCCTCCTCTCCTCCTCTCCTCCTCTCCTCCGCCTGTGTGCGGCTCTCAGCGGCCCGCTGCTGCTACAGCGCTCAACACTGCGCCCGGGATGTGCGGATGCTGGAGATGAGGGGGGGAGGCACTAGAAAAAGGAAAACAACGCGACAGAACGATCCGCTCGTTCTGGTTCGGGTGTGAAAAATGCTCCGCGCTAAACTGTCCGTCCTCCTCACTTCCATTTCACACCCACCCAGTCCACTGTGTGTGTCTGAGAGACCTCAACACAGAGACTGCGGGCTGCTGCTGAGGGGCCATGTTTCCACTCAGAGAGAGAGAGAGAGAGAGAGAGTGAGAGAGAGAGAGAGAGAGAGAGAGAGAGAGAGAGAGAGAGAGAGAGAGGCAGAGAGAGAGGCAGAGAGCGATACAGCGCGAGAGCGAGAGAGAGAGACAGTCCATAGAGGAGAGGAGGAGTGAGGGGAGGTGTGAGGTAGAGTGAAGAGTTCTGGGGAGTTAGTGGCTCCCGAAAGTATTCCATCAAAGAGGAGCGGAATCCCAGGGACTGAGATTTTTGCCTGAAGGCAAGTAACCATCGGTCTCCCAAGAACATCTTCCAAAGGCGGCCTCAGAGAGCCAAAGCACACATCAAAAGCAGCCATGGTGCCAAAGCGGTTCTGGAGGAGAAAGAAAGGGATATGGGGTCTCTCCTTGGCCCCCTCTGAGCCCCTGATCTCACCCCAATTAAAGAACTCCTGCCCGTTGCAGACCTGACTCACACTAACACACTACACACTACTTACTCTTTCCCTTGCTCTCTTTTTCTCTTTCCTCCTGATCTGTCTCTCTTTCTTTCCCTTTCACACACACACACACACACACACACACACACACACACACACACACACACACAATTATAGGTTTTTATTAAAAATATACCCCAAAGAACTTTTAAAATGCCTTAGTTTTAAAGATGTACTACAAAAGAAATGGATGGTTTATTATTGTTTATTAACTGATTTCAACAGTGCTATGACATTTATTTGCCACTTAAGGTTTTGCAATGCTTTTTAAAAATGTATCTGGTACGCAGAAAGTTCAAGCATGCGCTCACTTAGATGGACATAGACGTACACAGCAGGATCTAAATCGATTCTATTGATTGATCCTATAAATTCCCTTCCAGTGGATTTCTTTCAAGACATTTCTTGTAGCTTAATTCATGGAATATAAAATAAAATAATAAAAATCTTCAGATTTTTAACATCCACCATCTAATCCTCAATATAAACTGTTCCTTAAGGAAAAATTTGTGTATTTTTGACCTGGTGGTCCTGTCGCTAGGCATGAAAGCTGCGCACTGCAGTCAGAGTGGTTGTGAGTTTACTTGTCCTGTGTAGGCTGGGGGAGGATTATGAACTGGTAAACATGCTGGGGTTACACCTCTTCAAGTGTTTAGTCTTGAGCCCTGTAAACAGGCCACAAAGGAGAGATTATTACTGCTAATCCACTCACAGGCTGAAGTGGAGAAGGCCTCGCACTTCTTAAGCTGAAAAAAAAAACACGTACTACATTTGCATACACTGGGTCCTTACAGCAAACTGAAAAAGAGCACAGCAAAAAGTACAAGACATTTTCTCCTTTCTCCATTTCCTTTTGCTTTTTCTCTCTTCTCTACCCTTTTCTTTTGAATTTTCTCATGTTTTGCTCCTCTTCACTTTCTTCTCTTAATGCTCCTTTTTCATTTTACTCTTCTTGTCTCTCTCCCCATCTTCATCTTCTCTCTCTCTCCCTCTATTGCTCTCTTTCTCTCTATCCTTCTTGCTCCATTTTCTTCCGTCTCTGTCTCTTTCTGTCTTCCAAAGTCCCCAATACACCCCATTTCACTTCTTTTGCTAAGTTCCTCTGATTCCTTCTTACTCTTTATCTCTCCGTCTCTCTCTCTCTCTCTCTATCCCCTGTCAGAGGTATATCTGGTGTCTCTGAGTATGCCATTAGCGTGAGGGTCTGATAGGGAACAATGCCTTCACACTCCTCCCTCAGAACGGGAAAAGGATATTTGTGGGTTATTTTCAAGCTGTCGGAAATACTAAACGACAAAGCAGACCCACTTCAGCTATTTAAGCAATTTTCTGTATGATGTGGTCCCGCGGGGGAATACCATGCTGCATCAGAAGCGAGAACATAATGAAAACGGTGCAGCAGCAGCACCACTCATATTGACGGGGATTAGAGGAGGGTAATAAGGGGGAGGGGTTGCCCAACCTTGTGTGGCATGAATATGATTATCTAATGGACAGTGAAAAAGCATGAGAAATCTGCTAAAGCATGAGGCCTTTCTCATCACTATCTCTGCCCCTGGCTCAGCTTCTTCTTTTTTTACTTCTTCTTCTTTTTTTTTTTTCTTAAATCTTTCATTTTTTCTTTCCTCCAGTTATTCTCTCTTTCTCAATTCTCTTCATGTTCCTCATCCTCCCCCTCCTCATATCCCCTTTCCCTTCTCCACTCTCTCTAAATTGTTACTCAGCCCTGCAAAAGTCATTATGTACTACCCGGCGTCTATCTCTGTGTATGAATGAAATGTGTGCAAGCGTGCACAATTTAATCCCTGTGTTCTTTATCCACTCTTCTTCTTCTATTTTCTACCCCACCCTGATTACGTTGCGTTTCCCACTCTGTCCTCAAGACAAAAAAGCACTCTAGGCTGTTATCAAAATTCAGATTTTTTCTCTTTTTTCTATGTGTATTTCATGCTTGGACTTTTTCCATTGTGGCGGCAAGAATGTGGGTCACTTTCTCCCAACTCAAATCAAAGTTTTCCAGCCACCATTGGAAATCTTGTTTCACGCCTCGCACTG
Organism: Hepsetus odoe; assembly: GCA_017165825.1. Taxonomy (NCBI): domain Eukaryota; kingdom Metazoa; phylum Chordata; class Actinopteri; order Characiformes; family Hepsetidae; genus Hepsetus; species Hepsetus odoe. Next base: position 9,746,325 of record CM029389.1, read on the forward strand.
ATAGGAAGCAAAGGAAGTATTTGAATATTGGGTCAAAGAGTCCTCATTTAATTCTCTTAAAACTAGATGAGTGTATATACTTACTTCTGTCTAAGAGAGATAGATTTCTGGCCAGAGGTGAATGAGGTCCCACAAGTATTCAGTCTTAGACCCCATTATCATATGTTAGCTATGGCTTATCGTAGCAATGTCGATGATACCCACATCTGTCGAGTTACAGTACTGTGCAAAAGTCTTGAGCCACCCCTCAGTTCTTCATTTCATTTCTTCAGAGCCAAGTTTGATTCCCAGGTGGGCTGGTCTGGACCCTTTCTGTGTGGAGTTTGTATGTTTTGTTTGTGTCTGTGTGGGTTTCCTCCAGGTGTTCTGGTTTCCTCCCACTGTCTGAAGACATACATGTCAGGTGGATTGAAGATGGTAAATTACCCCTAGGTGTGAGTGTGTCTGTGTGACGGGTGACCTGTCTTGGGTGTTTCCTCATCCTTTACCCTATAAGCGCAGGGACGGGATCCAGCACAGCCTACAATCCTAATCAGGATAAGTGGTTATAAAAGTGAATGAGTAAGTAATTGAGTGAGTGAGCTTTAAATCTGTGACTAAACAAGCATTCTGGCATCTACAGAACAAAGATAAGGTTAGAAATTTTGCATCAAAGTAAGATTTGCAGAAGCTAATTCATCCCTTTATATCTTGCAGGGTTGACTATTGCATTGCCCTTCTTTCTGGCCTCTCCAAAAGACCATCAGAAATATACAGCTAATTCAGACTGCTGCTAGAATTCTAACAAAACTGAGAGGGCACACCACTCTATCCTTTCTCAGGTAGCTTCCTTTTTTTTTCTCTGTTGATTTTATTACACAGTGAATGACCTCTGTGTATGAGAACATGCTGTATAAATAACTTGCCAACGATTCTTCTCCCAACTGAACCCAAAACCCTGATGGAGACTAGAGAAAAAAGTTTGTCATTGTGAGCAAACAGCACAGCACTCGATGAACCCCCAAAAAATGTCATCTTCTGCATTTAATCCATACACCGTGCAGCAGTGGGCATCCATATACAGCACCCAAAGAGCAGTGAAGGGGAAAGTACCTTGCTCATGGGTACCTCTGAGCAACCTACTGGTCCATGATTCAGACTAACCTTATTGTGGGGTCTAGTTCTTAGCCATTAGGCCATCGCTGGCCCCAAGTGGTATCAAAATATTCTTGGGGATTGCTCTGTAGAATAAGACATATTTTGCTGACACTTAATGCAGTTTTTTTATGATGTGTTTTACCCTGTCATTTAATCATTTAAAATAGAATCATGAGCATGTGATAACCAAGAATGTCCTTAAAGACCTTATAATGACAAAACCCTGTATTCATTTTTTAAAGAAGCTTTAAAGTCTCTAAAGAACTGATGCTGTTTTTAAGGCAAAGGGTGGTCACACTAAATATTGATTTGATTTAGATTTCTCTTTTGTTCATTCACTGCATTTTGTTGATTGATGAAAATACATGATTCTTTGTTTACAGCATTTTTTCCACACCTGCCTAAAACTTTTGCACAGTACTGTATGTTGTATTGTATTTGCAGACAGAAACAATCTGTGCATGAAGTTTAAAGGCCTGGCATTTGAAAATCAAAGGTTGCCTCCATAGCTTTGTACTTGCCCTCAACCTTTTTTCACTCTAATTAAAAAATATATATCTAATTCAAAGATATATCCACTTTGTTGGAAAGATATTGCAAACAAAGTCAACATCTAGCATGCAAGTAGCTTACAACCATTTTCTTGAACATCTAGTCACCCAAAGTGGAAAATACAGAAACTGTTTCACTGACCTTTGGCATAAATTAGTGCTCCAAGTTACTTTGCTATGATCTTAGATTTAACTGTCAAAGAAGAACAATGTGTTACTAGATCTCTTTTCCTTTGATTGATTGATTGATTGATTGATTGACTGATTGGCTGATTGACTGATTTATTGACTGGTTGATTGATTGGTTGATTGTTTGGGTTTTTATTTGAGAAAATGGAAACTGGAAAGATTTACTCCCATAATTTGAAACTAGGGACAAGGAAAATATAGCTTTTACTTATATAATGCTCCAGCATGTTATTTAAAACATGTTCTTCAGATTTGTATTCAAAATCTAACATATTTCTACAGTGACATAATACAGAAAGCAGAACACCCTGACATTTCTTTCTTCAACATTTCTGTAATCTGCTTACTGACCTTGTTCATGATTCATATAGTTTCCAATGGTTTCATCTGGTTGCTGGAGGAATGGCCTTCTTTTGATCCAAACAGCCCTATTCCCACTCAAACAGTGGTTGACCGGCTGAGTCATTACATCCAATAAGAGTCCCTGGTTGAGATGCTGTTGTGTTATGATGCATCTTATGAAGGTGTACAGTCTTGAGGTCAAACAAACACCCTCCTCATGCTGAAAGGCAAACTGACATCCCTCAGGACCTGCTAAGAATAGCTATCAATATTTCATCAAACCGATGCTGTCTTTTCAGTGGTCTACATAAGAGCTTGCACACTTTTGAAGCAAAACATAAGGCCTTTTGTTTTCAGCCCTGAAATGAGGCGGCCAAGGGGCTTTCCAACTTCAAATATTAGGGTAGTCTGGAAAAAGGTGAGAGTGAGGACGCCGAGGTCAGTTCCCATAATTCTGACACTTCTCAGAAATGATCAATGTTTGCCTTTTGCATCTTAATGAGACATGAGAGTCATTTGAAAACAAACCTAATCCAGCATTTTTAGTACTGCTAGTATAAGAGTTATAAATGTGCTACATCAAGAACCGAGGGCCTGGTCTATACTAAAGTGTTTAACTTTAAGAAAACCTTTTAATTAGTACAACAGTTTTTCACAATGGAGATTTAAAGAAAAAATGTAATTAAAATATTTTCAAATCAGTAATTTCAAACTAGGGGATTTATTCTTATTAATTTAATTCAGTATTATTTAAAATTATATTTATTATAAACCAGTTTTGATTACTTTCACCTTTTTGGCAAAATATTCCCCAGACAGCCTGAGTGCTCTTAGTTTTTGGCATTTAAGAGTATTTGATATTTGCCATGTATTTATTCACCATTTAACTGCAGTATCACAGCTTAAGAACACCTTTGTTTAACACACTCTATGGTACATTTATGGTGCTTTTCTGTTTCTGACTTGGCAATGACTATTTCCTGTTTGAGTGATGCCTTCTGGATCATGGGGCACACATGTGTCTTGTAAAGGGTTTGAAGTCTAGGTCAAAGGTCACCTACTCATGTGACTACAACCTTGTAAATTATAGGTATTGTTTTTAACAGCAAGGAGTATAGCAATGCAATGCAGGTGTAGAGGAAGAGGGCTAAAAGAGAGAAAAATATGCCTTTTACATCTATTTTCTTATCACGTCATGCTTAAAATGGAACTTATTTGCACATATCAAAATATGCTCCAATAGAAAATGCTTTCTGAAAAATAACACTTTCTTTTCAAAAGCAGAAATCATCTACAAAACTGCTGCAGTTTGATAGGAACTGTAAATGCAGATGATTCATTTGTATGAATGCATTTCTACATTTCTGTTATTTAGGCATATCATTTGGTTTCTGTTGTATGGGCATGAAGTTTTTCAGCGTATTTTTTAATGCTGTGATTACAACTGACCTTATGCTGCATAAATAAATAAATAAATAGTAGTAGTATTAGTAGTACTGGTATGTACTACTTGTAGTTGTAGTATAAGCAGTAGTACTAAGACACATGGCTCATACTGTTCCCTGACTTTGGCTTGAGATTCACTGGTTCCTCCAGGTGCATCCCTGTGTGTCTAGAGACTAGCTTTACCCAGGGACAAAACCAGGATTTAGGCATTGTCCCAGTTCTGCATCCATACGTAGTAACCTCCTGGGCACTGTTTCAGGAGACTTCTGCTTCAGACATTTGTGCTGCACATGTTTGTGCTATTTTAATGACTGGACATCACCACGCTTTCACTGCTGCTGGAACTTTGTTGCAGCTGGGAGTTTTTTCTTTTTTCTCACTCTCACTTTGTCTGCTTTTTTCTCACTCTCACTTTGTCCTGCCCTTCATTACATCCATCTCCTGCTTCTGTTATATTTCCACACTAAAGCCAAAAATGATTAGGGCATGCCTCTGTATTGGATGAACCTGTTTGCTCTTAAACTATGAATTCATTAATAAATATTTATATCCAATTTAGCCATATTCTAGCTGTTAGCCTGGTCTCCCTATCAAACATATCAGGCCTGAAATGTGTGAAGTGCCACCACATTTTTTCAGGTTGCTGCTTATGCTATTTTAGACGGATGGAAGAGAACATTAAATGGCAGTTATTTTAAAGGAATAGTTCATTGTAAAAAATCTATACAGTTTGTGACAGCAGAGAGGTTTGGATGATCTAGAATTGGAACTATGAGGATTAAAGTGCCAGAAAAATAGAAACCCAAATTGTTGAAAATCAGTTTTGAGGGCAGAGACACAGACGACATATCAAGATATTCTATTATTATTATTATTATTGTTATTACACTATGAAGAGTGAGCAGTGAATTTATGTTCTGCATTTAACCCCTTCAAACACCCCAGTAGTGAACACAGACCACAAGCAGGAACAGTGGGCCAAAAAAGTTATTTAAACACGCTTCACTTTTTTCAGTCCATCTTGATTTACAGCCTTAGGTGTCCAGTCACTTCACCAAATGATATAAAGAATAATATATATGCTCCCTTATTCTGGTATTCATCTATTCATGTGCCTTTAAGATTGATAAATGTAAATGTAAGTGTAAAGCTCTGATCTGATTAACTGACCAATATTTCACATGGAAAAAGTCTTGATACGAACAATACTTACATGAAAACGATCAACTCAGAATGGGCATTTTCAGGTTTATTTTCTATGTATGAACAGTGAACAAATTATACTTTTCAAAACTTTAACATTGTTGAAATTCTACATCATAGAAGTAAATAAAATCAGCTTTGCATGACATGGATTGTCTAAAAGTTATGTTAGTGACATGATGGAATCTAAAGATACTTTTTCACCCCCCAAACAAAATAGTATTTTTGAGCAGTAGGCCTACACATGAAGTTCCTGCATCGGGCCTGTTTGTGACTTCAAGGCCAGTTTAGTTTGCAGTGTGGCAGAACCTGTCACTGAATAAAGTAGGATCTTCCTCTCTTTGTGTCAGTCTACTTCTGTGTGTATGTGTGTGTGTGTGTGTGTGTGTGTGTGTGAGTGAGTGAGTATGTGTGACAGTGACAAATGACACCCGCGGCCCGTCACACACTTATCACAGTGCAGGTAACACACACACAGGCGGCGGAATGACTGAGATGAAATGGGAATGTGTCCGGAGACGTGGAGGGAGGTGGATGGAGAGAGATTCTATAAATGGAGAGGATGAAGAGATGAGGAGGATAAGAACCGAACTGCGGTTTTGGAATGAGTGTCCCACTGATGGCTGAGCATTCTGCTAAAGAGGGTTGAGGGTTTCATAAAAAAAAAGAGAGGGGGGTAGTTGGATAATATATCACTCCAAACCCTGGGAGCTGAAGAAAAGGAAAACAGCAATGAAATAGCAATCATGGGGGGTTGGGGGTATATGGAGTGTGTCTTTCACCTTAAATACCCTAAGAATGTAACAATGTCATTTATGCTTTATTGCTTATAAATGGATGCTTTCAAATCAACTTATAAAGTTTAAATAGCAAAAAAGTTATACTATATTTATAATTACTGGCCTGGACAAGCTTTATATAAATTGCTGTATTTTGGTATTAATATCAGGAGAAGGATGTTGAGGATGGAGCTGCCAGGAAAAAGGAAAAGAGGAAGACCAAAGTGGAGGTTTATAGACGTGGTGAGAGGACATGCAGGTGGTCGGTTTGAAGGAGGAAGATGTAGAGGACCAGAAGAAATGGAAACGAATGACCCGCTGTGGCGACCCCTAAACGGGAGCAGCAGAAAGAAAAAGATGATTTTTGTATTAATATCAATATGTATATATTACTAAATTACTATACTACTAAAAGGGTTTGGAGGCCACCCTCTGAACCTGGTATAAAACCTTTACATGAAAGTTCCAAGATGACAAGGTTCTGTAAGCCTTTCAAAGGTTCTCCACCCTCACACATCTCTTATTCAAACCTAGTTCTTTATCTTCATCTTCAAAAAAAAAAAGAAATGCTTGTATGGCATCACTCAGAGAACACTTTTTTGTACCTATTTAATGGTGAACCCTTTGTCTGTCCAAATATTCCCATCAGTCCAGAAAAGAGAACCTGCCACACTGAAAGCACCCGAGCTCACTGGAAACTGAAGCCAGGACTTTCTCTCTGTGAGGACACTTGAATTAACCACTGCACCTACCATCCTCTGTGTTTACCGTGTGCCTTTGTTTTTGTTGTGCATAGGCTTTTACTCTATGTCCCTGTCTTGTTTATGGACTTGTCTGATGGTTTGCTGTCATTTACCAAAAATGACACCGTGTACATCCGTCCTGCCCAACTTCTACTCCTAACACACAGCAAATGGAGTTTTTTGGGGTTTTTTTTTTTTTTTTTTTTGACAGGAATAAAGAGACATGTGCAATAATGTCTTGTTTAGTTGAATGAAATTTTCCTGTCAAACTTTAAAGCTTGCCTAACTTAGCAACAGTTACTAAGAGTGGGCGGAGCATGGTGATAATGAAAGGGTATGAGTGCACTCACAAATGAAACAGATGCCCTTCGATGTGAGCAGACACTCGCCTACAGGGTGCAGAGAAACATACATGCAGGCGTTCACATGATACACACAGACACACATGCACAAACGGTACTCTGGGGAGATGTGTAATGAATGGGATGTCCTGAGACACAGGTGCTGCTCTACTTATAAAATCTCTTTGAGAGAGAGAGAGAGAGAGAGAGAGAGAGAGAGAGAGAGAGAGAGAGAGAGAGAGAGAATGAATTTCAGATTTCTCAGTCTTCCCTGGTCCACGTCCCTCTGCTAGTTTTTCCTTTTCTTTCAGGGTTAGGCCCTGTCTGATAACTTTTATGTCCATCAGGGGTCGCTGCTGTAACACTGCTGGTCGGAACCCACGCCAACCCTGCAGTCCGTGCACGACAGTTCACACAATGCGACTGCTGCCATCTAGCGGCGAACGCGTGTACTGAACATTTCTCTCATTTCTTTAAAACATTGGGAGATCTGCTGCACATCAAAATATTATGACAGCAAACCTACTGTCACAGTCTAAGAGGTTCGATTCCTCCTCCAGCACCACCACCTCCTGAGCAAGACCCTAAACCCTAAGTTGCTCCTGCGAGATGGTCTCTTTAAGTAGGAAAGGGGAGTTGCTCTGGATTAGAGCATCTATAAGAGATGTATGTTGGATGATACAGACTCACAATTTTTTTCTTTTGCTTGCTGAGAAGGCAGCTGTGGCTTAATGGTTACAGAAGAGAGCTTGCAACGCCCCTGTCGGTGTGGTTCAGAGGGGTTAAATTCAGAGCACAAATTCACTGCTCAGTGTTCACAGTGTGTACGTGCAGGAACTTAATTTTCATTTCAACAGCCTTGTAAATCCAATGCAAACATTGAATAGTCCTTGGCTGATCCCTGCTCATGTTTTGACTGGTTGCATCAATATACATTTTCAGCAAAATATTTCTTTGCGCTGTTCCAGCGACACACAATGCTCAATAGACACAAATCTGTCTCCTTCAGCTGGTTAAGCCATGCTGCAGTTTCAGGCCTCCAGCAGGCTGCTGGATTTTATTTGCTGAGTTTGTGAGTGTGCGTGTGGGAGCAGCAGCTGCAGTAGAAACAGATGAAAGGAACCACATGAAGGCCTTGTGTGGCTCGATCAGATCCAGAGAACCTGCGAGACATGCGACTCCTCACTTAAGGTTTCTCAAAACAGAACAACTGTGTTGTATTGGGGGCAGGTGTCACTCTTCTGAAATGGTTTCATAATCTCTATTGACCTGAAGAAATGGACAAAGTTGATTATTTTGGTCAAAAAGAAGCAGATCAAAAGTGTTTATTACATTTATTAAATGTACAGCTATTCCAAAATCAGCACATTCCAATCTAGCCTTGCCTATCTCACTCGGTAGAAATGCAATGCAGTGAAGCAAGTCCATTTTGTCTCTGAGCAAACAAGGATGTGTTCTGAAACCCTATTAAACTGCAAAGATGGAACAGTTCAGGGTCAGAGAAATCTGGAATGGGGTGGTATTCTAGCGGTAGGGTACTTGCCTACGGACCTCTGGATCAAGAGGTCCCAGGTTCGAATCACACCTTCAGCACTACCACCACTGGGTCCCTGAGCAAGACCCATAACCCTGAGTTGCTCCAGGGGGACTGTCCCTGTAATTAGGACATGGAAGTCCCTCTGGATAAGAGTGTCTGCTAAATGCCATAAATGGAAAGGGTCATCTTTTTGCATTTGATTTTGTTTCCAGCATTAAATATTTGTATGTTTTTTGTTGTAACAAAAATCTTATTTTACAACATATGTGGACCAGTACTATAGTAAGAAGATGGCCCCAGTACTATGATATTAAATCCCAATGTAGGCATACATGGCCAAGGATGTGACTGAGAAGACACAGAAAGCCCAGCTGAAGCTACTCTAGTTGTGCTTACCTAAAACCAAAACAAAGGCAAGATATTCTGCTAACTGTTCTAACTATCATCTCAACAAATTAACAAAAAGTGAAGTGTTTTTTGCCCCATGCGCAGGAGAAATAGTCTGTGAACCAAGTTTCCCAAGTTAGTAGTTAACCAGGACAGTTATCTCAATATACCTTTGATAACAGCCATAGTAGGAACACCAAAACCAATATGAAAATATGGTGATGCTAGTGGGATAGGGTGGAAATATTTTGCTGACTATATTTTGTCCGTTTGCTATTATGATAAGAACCACGTATTTGGTTCTATATTAAAGATTCTTAAGAGGACTTTTGCCTATGAAGTGAAGCTCAAAATGAAATGGGAATTGCAGAAAACAGTAAAGGAATTTGTAATGCCCCTGTAATACTTACTATGGCTCCTAATAGCTCTTCCTCCATGATTACACTGTAGTTTACATCCCCCATACCCCACCAACATCATAACCACCTCCAACTTTCTTGTTTATTGTTTTAGGTCACAAATATGTGTCACAGGCTGCTTCACCTTGCTGTCAAAGAGTTCTTGTCTTGGTGACACCCTCAGACACTTTTCTAAGTCTCTGCACGTTTCTCGCTCTGCTTACCTTCTGCAGCGCAGCAGAGAGGACTAGAGCTCCCTACAGCAGCAACTGTATGCATACAGAGCCCTGGGAACATGATTGACAGCTTCCTGCCGTGAGACAAGAGAGCAAGTGAGAGAGCGAGAGAGAGTGAGTAAGAGAAAGAGAGAGAGAAAGAGAGTGTGTGGTCTACCTACCAGGTAAATATAAAAACCTCAATAACATCCAATCTGTTTATGTCTAAAAGAAGAACACAGTGATACCCACAGAGAAAAACACAAACAAGGGATGCAATCACAACACCTAACAATCCTACTTTTAGAGGTTCTTATAACAAATTTGCCAGGTGTGTGTGTGTGTGTGTGTGTGTTTAAAGTGAGTGGCACAGTAGAGCCATGTTAGCCTCCCTGCAACCTTTAAGTGCTCCCTGGAACCATATATGTAAAGGAGACAAATGTAGGAGGAACCTTTTCTTTTCAAAGGTTTGATGAACCATAACAAACTATAAAAGCTCTTGGCTCATAAACTGGTGAAGATTCTTTATATTATAACAATAAAAGGTTCTTTACACTTTTATTTACAAAAAAAGGCAGCAGCTCTAAAACTCCAAGCCCCCTATGTGGATAGTGAATGCTGCTCCACGCCCCTTTTTCTTATCTTGGTTCACCTACTTCCCCTTCTACCTGCTCCACCAACTAGAATATTTACAACATTTGTGAGATATAATATTTGCAGATATTACTCACCTTCTCGTAGAAGAGGAGAGGTGGTGCTGCTCTGTGAGATTACAGACAGATATGTGGGCAGTAAATTGTTATGTTGGCACTTTTAACATTTGATTAAAAATGACTGATTTGAAGTGCAATTTACATGAGTGACAAACTGTTTATTTGAGGGGAGTTTCATGTTTCATTTTAGAAATTGTGTTGGATGATTTCATAAAGATACATGAAATATCTTTAGAAAACAGAAGATAAAAAGAAAGAAAAAATCTCATGGTGTTTGCACTATGTACCGAGTACTGGTCTCAATTAAAATGTTGCAGTTTTAAGTGCTCACATTGGTAAGTGTTCAGTAAAGTGTGTTTTTCGCAAGGTAACACTTCAATACAGTAATGAAAAGCAATTGCTTGAGCATTTTCCATCACAGCACTGAAATACTGTTCTCTAGTGCATTGTGTTCCAGAAACCCAGGATTGTTTAATGTGGCCTGCCAGTTTCCAAGCCCTGCCTTTTTGCTTAAGTTGAGCTGTGGAAACAGTGCTGTGCAAGTGGCATGCAGGCTTCTATAACCATGGCAACCATTTATTGCCTTACGCTCCATGCAATAGTTCAGCAAAGATCAGCTCGCCTACAAGCAGTGAATTTGGTTAATTGTGCAGGAAATGTTATCAGATGCGTAAATTAGAAACTAGTGGTTTTATGGTATTGAGTTCAGTCTGTTTACATGGTACGTTATCCATTAACTCTTTAAACATATATTTTTTATCTCGGTCCAGCAAGCACATTTTAAGACACCTTTTCTAACAATAAACCAGCTCAGGTCATATATATGATTTTAAAATCTCAATGCCAGGATATTAGTTCAATGTGATGAAGGTGCAGGCAGGAGTTTGTGCCTAAAGTACAACAAATTAACTAATAAAGTATAAACAAATTAACTAATAATTGTAAAAAACTAAAGCTAAACCCTAGCCCCCTGCAAAAAAACAAAGACAAAATGACACTTTACCTTCTTCCCCAAGACTCAAAACACAGAGTGGAAAAAAGCTTTCACGTTAACAAACCGAACACAGTGAAGTGAAGAGTGCCAGGTTGGTCTGGACAGACTCTGCTTTCAAGTCACTTCAGAAGGGAAAGAGCCATGAACAGCCAAATCCCAAAGCCTAAGCACTATGTTCCTCCTCAACATCTGCTTTGACTGGTGCTTGCTTGTATCCGTATTAATGCTCGGGTGGTGAAGGTTTCTCTGAAGTTTGCAATAGGAGCATCATTTTGAATGCCAGAATGAGAACCTGGACATCAAGTGGTCTCTAAGCCCTCCTCTGCATGCACAGTTGTGGCCTGCAGGACCACATGTTCCACTTAGTAATTTGCTAGCACCTTCCCAGGAGATCCCACACCTTCTTGAAAAGTGAAGGATCACCCCCATGTGACCAATCAAGGGCTTCTAGATACTGCAATGCAAACACAATTAAATTATATATTGTTACCAAGGATTCTAGCAATATATTAGGCTGTCAGTGTTTTATAATAGAGTAGCATGACGCTGTTGCCACACAGCAAGAAGCTCCTGGGCTTGATTCCCAGGCAGGATGGTCCACGTCCTTTCTGTGTGGAGTTTGCATGTTCTCCCTGTATCCTGTCAAGGGTGTTTCTCTGCCTTTTGCCCTGTGTGAGCTGGCATAGGCTCTGTGAATACTGCAATTGCTGTTAAAAAGGGAAAATTTGCCATTTTGGAGCTGAGAGAAGAGGGAGAACATTTCAAAAGCATTGCTCATGGCTAATAAAATATTTGGAATGTCCTGTAAAAAGAAGGAAACCACTGGTTTACTGAACAACAGTTATCAAATAACAACAGGTAATGACGGACAAATTCTGAGAGCAGCAGAGAAAAGCTTCAAAACAACAGTGACATCAGGAATAACCTCCACAGGGGAGGGATGTCTGCTTCACAAACAACTGTCTAAAGAAGACTTTGAGAGTAGACATTTGTAGAGGCCATAACACCAGATGCAAACCACAAGTGCCGCAATAAGCCACAAAGTTTCTACCAATGTGATAGAAAGGCAAGAGTGCAGAGAAAGAAACTATATGATCCAAACCATACAAGTTTATTAGTCGCTTCTGCATTTTGTTTCTTGAAAAACTGGAAGCATAGAGCTGGTCTTTTTTATATATACACACATACCACTGCTTACTGCTATACATACTATAGACTTAGAGAAGTAAGTACATTGGTTCGTGGTGAGCCTTTACATAAATACCAACAGATAATAATATACATTCCTGAAAAGTACCAAATAGCGTCAGGGCTCAGTTCTCATAAAGCCTATAGTATATATAGGTCTTTTTCTCATCAGTCTACAATATTCCATAGCTACAAAGCTGTGGAAGAAACCTGGCCCTGAACATCACCATGCCTCAAGCCAAAAGTAGTGGTGGTGGCAGCATTAGCATCAACATCATGCTTTAATGGATAATCTTTTCTGCAACAGGGCCTAGGACACTAGTCAGATGACACCAAGGATACTCTGTGAAAGTATTGGAGTAGCCCGGCAAATTAAAGCTTTGCTGTAGTGTCCTGTAAAAAGCTGTAAACCTGTGGTCCCCAAGCTACCTGCTTTATCTTGAATGATCCTTACAGTTTCTGTCATTGCTGCCAATGGTGCTTTAACCAAGCACTAAGAGAAGGGTCTGAATACTTTTGTAACTGGGATATGACAGTTTTTTTCAAATTATTTTTTGTAATTAAATTTAAAAACATTTGTTTTGTCATAGTTTTGAGCTTTGTGCATAGACTGATGAGAGAAAAGATGAACTGAATCAGTTTTAAGAGTCTGAAACATGACAATGCCCAATGCAGTGTCAACAGGCCTGTCTCATTTTGAGCCCAATCTAAATGACATTAGACAATTATTCATGTGCAACATTCTATAGTAAATGAACTTTCTGAGCACATGTTTCTGACAATGTTAATGGAACACTAATTATGGTTTATTTTTATAATTGGTCTCACGCTCCACTAAGGATTCATCCACTGCCTTTTCAAAGGCAAGAAATAAACAATACAAACTGTTACAGGCTGGCAACATTGGTAGGCAGTATGGTTATATGCAAAGTGGGATGTTACACAAAGCAAGAAATCAGTGTTGGTTTTGAACAGGTACCCGCATCAAAAAATAAATTGCTCAGTCATGCCCACGCTACGCATGTTGAACATTTGTTGCCAACCAAATCTTACAAAGGTAAATGCACTCCTCAACAGTCAGCCAGTCAAATCAAGAATGTTGGTAACGATGCTGTGAAGAAGAAAGCCGCATTCATTTCTTCTCTGGCCACAAAAATACGTTAGCACACTAAAAACACCATGTGGCTTTCCCATGGTGAAAACAAAACTCTCAGTTTATTTTCTGTGAGTAACCAGCCAATAAAGGAAGTGAGATATCAAATCTATGTTTTGCTACACAGGTTTTAGATGTCTGAAAGAGTGCAGCATATATGAATAAGACCTCTAGAATGAATGGGACAATGGAAACACAACTGAATGCATGGATTTTTTCAGTGCACTTTATTTGAAAGCATAACATTTCAACTCCTAAAACAATCCCTAATTTTTACACATGTATTTACAAAATTTTACAAAAAAAAAACCCAAAAAAAACAGTGTAATGTTACTACAAGTAAATAGAACATAAAGACATGTGCTACATCTGAATATTTCTAAAAGGCCACTGTAAAACCACTATTGCAGCAGATTACACACAGAAAAAAGTGTTTAAAAACTTTTGTACAAGGGCTGATTATAAACATCTGGATATTTGATAAAGTATTTGTAAGTTATAAATCTTGTTTTCCATAGTTGGGCTTTAAAATATGAAGAGAAAGAGTGGAGTGGAGTGGAGGAGTGATTATGAAGTTGTGCCAGATGAGACTGACAAATGGCCTGTAAATTATCAGGATTATAAGAAGTGATTAATTGGAAACTGGACTATAGTTAACATCAGGCTACAAAGACAGAGCTGGGGTGGTGTCCGTGTCAGACATAACAGAGGGTCTCTTGGGAGCTGCTTGAAGTTTGTTGACTGCGCCCATCCCAGTTAAACACTGACAGAGATTTAACAGGTCTTTCCGGAAGCGCACCCCAATGAAAGCATACAGGATTGGGTTTAGGCAGCAATGTGTATAAGCCAGACTTTTTACCACCTGTCCAGCAACATCAAAGGCTTTAAGTGTATCGCATTCTCTCATGGTTGCATTATAAGCTTGTGCTGCTTCTACCACCAGGTGACCATTGTATGGCAACTGTGAAACAACAAAAGCTGCCACCACAGCAAAGATGACTCTCAATGCTTTGTGCTTCTCAAAGCTGCGGGCTTGCATCAGGGTGCGAATGATCACGGAATAGCAAGCCACCATTACCAGCAGAGGAAGACAGAAGCCTACAGAGATCTGTAGACAGAGTACCAGGACTTTGCTGAGGTTATTGTTGTTAGTAGGGTAGACCAGGCTACAAGAGGATGCACTGGAGTTTGGTTTCACCTGTGCAAACAGAAACTCAGGCAGGGAAAGGAGGCAGGACAATAGCCAAACAACCAGACAGGCTAGCTTGCTGTAGAACATCCGTTTGCTTTTGAAGTTGTGGGCCTGAGTCACTCGGACTATCGCAATATAACGATCCACGCTAATGCAAGTGAGCAGGAGCATGCTAGCGAAGAAGTTGACCTTGTAGACAGCAGAGACTCCCTTGCAGACAGAAAGGCTGAACACCCAGCCTTGGGTGGCATCCGTGGCCCAGAAAGGTAGTGTACCCAGGAACAGAAGGTCAGCTATGGCCAAGTTGAGCAAGTAGACATCCGTCATGGTCTTGAGGCGATGTTTGACACTTGTGTAGATCCATACAACAAGTAGGTTGCCTAAAGCACCCACCACAAAGATGATCCAGTAGAGAGGGGGTTCATAGGAGCCACGGAAATTCCTCACCCAACTCTTATCACAGATGCTACTTTCATTGTCTAATTCATAATCCTCTATCTCAGTAGACATCTGAAAAATTGAAATTAAGTGTTAGATATCTTGAGGTTAATGGTTTTCAAACTCACAGGCCCATCTCCCAGACACAGATTATTCCATCAATCTATATCAGAGTGATGATATAGAAGTCTAACAGTGTTATGATAACCTCAAATGGTTCTTTAGCATAGAACTCCTAATTTTTACAATTTCAGCTGGTGCAAGGAAAGAACAAATTCTGCAGACTATACTCATAAAAATTAAGGAGTCAGAAAAGCTTCTTTGGAGTTAAGCCACAGAAGAAGCACTTCTCTTTCCCTAGTCCTCCTGGCTGCTCACCTGTGGGGCAGTGGTGGCCTAGTGTTTAGGGCCCCAGGATTGGAAGATCATGGGTATGAATCCCAGACCAGTAGGCTGCCCTGAAGTACCTTTGAGCAAGTTACCATCCACATCACTGCTCCCTGAGCACTGAATATGGCTGCCCCCTGCTGGATGGTGTGTATGATTTAAATAGAGAGGATGCTTCTTGTTGTGGTTCACTGTGAACCTTTGGTAACATTCATTGTAGGGTAGCCTTCATTAGACTGTATGACATCTACATCAGCATTTTATAACAATTTACATAAACATTTCTAACATTGCAACAATCATCAACAAGCTTTGTTGCTTTAGATAGATTGATTGCAAAACATGCAATCACAATGCATGCCAGTTGGAATAAGCCTTATTAATGTTTATGTAGACTAATGTCAGTTCTCATGAAAGGCCTATGTAGATGTCATACAGCCTTATTATCGCTACCTTACAGTAAAATGATGGTGACCTATTTAATAAAGGGTTAACAGTATTTCTCAAATTGGTCCTCAGAGATCACAAGATGGTGAATATTTTTCTTCTAACTTGAACTGTGTTTGAGAAAAACAGAATTAACTTTTTGGGGTCCCTTGATGGCCACGTTGAGAACCACAGCACTATGACACCTCTCTGAACCTTTATTTTCAAGAGCTATGCTATTTTTTGGAGCTGTGTTCTGCCTTTTTTGTCTGAATGTGAGTCATCGCTATATTGCTGTTTCTGCTTTTTCTTTTTTCTCTTTCCGCTGTCTCACACTTTCAGGGTTAGCAAGTTTCACATTCATGTGAGGCTTTCATATTCCCAAGCACTGTATTTCCTGTGTAGTTAGCACTACCAGTGTCTTCAAGATGGCTTGATGGGAAGTCACGTTGACCATGTTAAAGTCATATGGCATCAAACTGGCACTCTAAACGTTGTAACTTTCCAAACCACATTCCAAACAAAGCGACTGGGGTGCAGGTGTTCTGTGTTACTAGCAGCAGAAAAACCACAGTGCACCACATCCTCCTTTTTAGAGTCGACTCCAGGGGGGCGATGCAAAAAGGCCCCTTCAGCTCACGTCAAACAAAAAGCAACTCCATACACTGACATAGATATTGAAGCGAGATACAGGTACAAGTTACACACGTAATGGAAAAAGCTACTTTTTCATGATTCTAACTGCAATAATCACTGTGTTGCAACAGTACAGTTGATCTATATCTAGCAGGCCAACGTGGCTTTAAGTAAACGATTGCATTGTGTTTAAACAGCACCAGAGGAGAAGAGTTTAAAAAAAGGAAGGCAAAATGTTAAACATGAATTACATTTGGTTGTTTTTATTATAATTTATTATTGTGTATTAATGGGTTACACTATGTAACCATATGTGGACACATAAATATGTGACACAAGGAAACAACACCCAGAGGAACATCAAAGGAACAAGCAGTAACTACTAGACTACCCACCGTATATTGCTCCTGCCACCACACCTTGGTTGTGAGTAGCTGGTATATGTAAGCTGTTTTTTTTTTTCCCCCACACTGCACTGCACACATTGTCCCCTGCTCATGATTTCTCATGTGACATGCAAAACAGTAGAAGAAAAACTTTGCTGTGAAAATGTCTATATATAAAAAAGAAAAAAATACCTACATAATCTGTTTGGAGTGTGAAGGCTTCAGGTGTTGTCACACTTTCAAAATTCATTTTACCTGAAAAGAAACCAGATGATGATTATATTACTGGAATAGCAAAACAAAAACTGCCAGTCTTCTGGTACTTTGCAGCTGGTTCTTTTCCAACATGTATACTTACATACATACATACTGTATATTATATATATATATATATATATATATATATATATATATATATATATATATATATATATATATATATAATATGCATAAAACATTCAGATTGTCTCCTCATGTCTTATGAACTCATATCTGTAAATGAACACAAAATCACAATTCTGCAAAACTGCCATTGAAAAAATGGTGAGTAGATTAGCATAAATATATGTAAGTAAATTCAGCGCAATGATGAAATGAAGCAAAAAAAACATCAAAAGTACATGGATCTTAATTAACGTGCTACACACCAGCCACCTTGATGGTATTAAACCGATCTACTTACCATTGATTGTTAAGGAAGACAGTGGCGAAACGAAATCTGAAGCAGAGCAAAGCAGATAGTGTAGTTCTGAAAAATCCCTCCTACTCACTGCCTCATTATAAAGGGGTGCTATGTCACATGACTTCTTACAAGTTTGAGCTCCACTGCCTTTTGAGGATGGTTGAAGAATAATGCAGGTTACTGTTATGTGCCTCCTAGAGCAATCGTTATTAATTCACTCTGCTCTGGGAAGCATGCTCTGTACAGCATTTTTTTTTCTCTTTTTTTTCTATTCATCTAAAGCATTTGAAGACACTTTTGCTATGACTCAGAAGTTAAAACCACGCTTTTGAAACTGCTTTCCATGGCAAGCAAGCACGACCATTCCAAATCTGACAATATACCCACACTTTCTAGCATGAAAGTGCAAAGAGAGTAAACACCAAGAATTGGGCCAGGGTCATTCCAAGCAGATTTTTCATCCAATGATAAGTGTGAGGGCTTTTAGAGATTCAGTTTACAAGGTAAATGATACAAGAAGCACTTCTGTAATGTGCTCTGGGTTTAAGGCCAAAGTAAATGGAGGCTCGTCTACACAAGAGTCATTAATCATACTGATTGAGTTGTTCTAAGCTAGTGCTCATCAACCAAAGGCCACGCACTTTTTTGCTGTCATATAGTTAGACTGTAGGTTCCTAATTACTAAATGCGGCCCATTTGTTGCGACATATGTTGTCAGCCACCTTCTGCCCCAGCTCAACTTCAGAGGTTTAAGTCTTCCAGTAATGCTGCCAAGCCTGATACATTGCCAGCCATGCCACTATCATATTCACTATCATGTTCCTAACTAAAACCAGGAACGACAAAGTTTGATGAGTTTTGCAGGGAACCCACATGTAAGAGTAAAGGGACTCCACATGAAAAAAACAGTGTTATAAAAAATTACAGAAATATTTCTTAAGAAAAAGAAAGAAAAGGGGAACTGAAACAATATGCCATATGATGAAACTGTGGCAAACTGGCTGAAAAGTACCAACAATCCTGGAAGGTTACGACAAAATAACCAGGTCAGCAGAAATTCACGTTACGGACATAAACAAATCAATTATAAAAATAAAAAAGATTTGGATGAAATACAATAAGTGACACCAACTCCATGGGAAGCTGCAAGCAATATTCCCTTGGGATCAGTTATGTTTTTCTGATTCTGACTGAAAGCCTAAGACTTTTTTTTGATAAACTGTTTAGTTCTGATGTATCGATTCTATCAGGTGCACAAAAAAGAGTTCAGGATTTAGATTTTTGGGTGTAGATACATATGGGTACATTTGAGCAGTCCTTTTCTGAACACAAAAATCTGATAAAATACATTTTAAATGCTCTTTCATATGTTGTCCTTGGTTGAATATATCTGTCTTGTTACTTACGTGTAATTAATTAATTAGTCATAATTAAACTAGTTAATTAATTAGTTTAGTCTCTTCTCCCTCTACATGCTCCCACTAAGCACTATTATACGGAAGCATAATGTTAGTTACCACTCCTACGCTGATGACACTCAGCTATACCTATCTGTTAAATCATGTGATAAAGCATCAACCGGCACTTTAATTAGCTGCCTCAGTGATATTAGGGATTGGATGAATAACAACTTCCTCTCACTAAACCCCGAAAAAACTGAGCTGCTCTTGTTTTGTAGTAGCGATGTAGACAGGGCCAACTTCATTTCGCATATCCGGGATGCAGGGTTGAACTTTTCAGTTAGTACTTTGGCACTTAACCTTGGTGTTATTTTCGATTCAAATCTTTCATTTAATCCCCATGTTAATGCAGTTGCGAAGACATGCTTCCTGCATCTTCGGAACATTGCCAAACTACGGCGTTTTCTGTCAATGGAAGACACGGCGAAAGTAGTACATGCATTTGTATACAGTAGATTAGATTACTGTAACGCCCTACTTTCTGGAAGCTCTCAGGGCACATTAAGCACCCTACAGCGCACTCAGAACACAGCGGCTAGGATTGTTAGCAGGAGCAGGAAGTACGACCACATAACTCCCATACTCTCCTCGCTTCACTGGCTTCCTGTTAGGTACAGGGCTGACTTCAAGGTCCTCCTCTTAACCTACAAGGCACTTAAAGGTCTTGCCCCAATATACCTAACCGAACTGCTTAATACCTATACACCTAACCGCCCACTTAGATCCAAGAATAAAGATCTCCTAATTGTCCCTCGCATAAATAAATGTATAGGAGCACGAGCTTTCAGTTACAGGGCCCCTAGATTGTGGAACAGTTTGCCTGCTTCTGTACGGGATGCCGATTCAGTCTCAGTCTTTAAATCACGGCTGAAGACTTACTTCTTTAGTTTAGTTTACCCGCACCAATCACCATAGTGCACCATTACTAATGTCGCTGGTGCTGCTGTACATGCCATCGCACTGTTGTTTCATTTCTGTGTCTGTCACTACTGGATCCTGCTCATTACCGACCATCCCCATTCCATTTCTCTCCCCACATGTCCGGGGGGGGCCGCTGTGGTCATCACCTGAGTCCAATGCCGAGCTACCATCTGGTCTGTGTGATGCATCTGATGCGCCAAGGGACCCTGGCAGCTCATCGGTACCTGGAAGAAACTTGGGACTCCTCACTGATCCTGGAGTTTAAAACCAAACTAACTTTTTTACTGTTAGTATACCCAAGGGGGTTGGGTAGCCGGTTGACCTTGGACCCTCAGAGGTTTTTTTTTTCTCCACATAGTGGAGTTTTTGGTTCCTCTCCTTCGTAGTCGTCCGGCTTTAACATCTATTACTGTAACCTGTTCCATCATCGACCATCAATGTAAAGTGCCTTGGGGCAACTTTGTTGTAAAAGGCGCTATACAAGAATAAATTGAATTGAATTGAATTGAATTAATTATAAAATGGGCGTGCATGGCCACCTTCAGGGCTAATAGGCATCTGACAAACTTTGAACTGTCAAGGCAGAAAGATGGGACCTCTGCACTAAATCAGATTTGTGCATCAAGGCTTGTAATGCCAATGTAAAATGAAATAGGCTTTAAAAATGTCATCCTACCATGTTATGGCCATTTGTCCACACCCAAATATTTAAAGGCTGCTTGCATGTGTTTCCTCAAAGTAGCCCATAAAACATCAGATCGAAACTGTTCTATTCTCGATCAAAACATCCTAAATTGGCCCCCCATTGTAGGAGTTTCACTACTAAAACCCCAATTTCATTTAGACCCTTAGGTAGCACTGTGAAGAGCAAAGATGTGGTGAACTGTCTCAACCATGTCCTAACTGTGTAGTTTCTCAGTTTACCACAAAACGGTGAAAGCTATGCTGGGTGTCATAATGATCTGGGAAAGTTCTCTGACAGGATGTGAGATATGTAGGCCTGGGTGCAGTTTACAGAACCCCATGGGGCACCTGTACAACCATGCGTAGAAACACATTGTTGGCATGCTATAAAAATATACAGTGCCATACATAATGTTTGGGACAAAGATATCTTTTCTTGGTTTACCCCTAACTTCAGTGTAACTCAAGTTCAGACATGATTAAAGTGCACTTACCAGACTTTATAGTTATTTGCATAAATTTCAGTTCACCATGTAGAAACTACAACACTTTTGGTACATAGTCCCCCTCATTTTAGTGCACCATGTTCTGAACAATGTAATGATAGATGGCGGGGTCTTTAGGGTGGCGGTGGTCTAGTGGCAGGGTACTTGCCTACGGACCTCTGGGTCAAGAGGTCCCTGGTTCGAATCCCACCTCTAGCACTACCACCACTGGGTCCCTGAGCAAGACCCTTAACCCTGTGTTGCTCCAGGGGGACTGTCCCTGTAATTAGGACCTATAAGTCGCTCTGGATAAGAGCATCTGCTAAATGCCGTAAATGTAAATGTAAATAGACATATTAATGCAGTCATGTTTAGTACTTTGTTGCTTGTATCTTCCTTGTATCTTCTATGGGGATGCTCTACCAAGCATCTACTGCAGCCATCTTCATCTTCTGCTTGTCCATTTAAATGTTCAATTGGATTTAAATCAGGTGACTGTCTTGGCCATTGAAGAATTTTCAATTTTTTTAGCTTTGAGAAACTCTTGGGTTGCCTTGGTATCATTATCTTTTGGACGGATGGAGTACCGCCCAATGAGTTTGGAGGCCTTTACTGGAACTTGAGCAGATAAGATGTTTCTATTCTCCTATTCATTGTGCAGCTGGTGTCAGCAGTTACATCATCATTGAAGATAAGTGTGATAAATCCTGTGGCAGGAATACATGCCCAATAATATTCATTATTCATGTTAAACTGATGAGCTGGTATTTTTTGGATCTTGGGCAGTTCCTTTTTATCTCTACACTTTTCTCTTGCCATCACTCTGATACAAGTTTACTTTAATCTCACCTGTCCATAACACTTTTTTCCAGATTCTGCAGGTTCATTTAAGAACTTCTTTGCAAACGGAAATTTAGCCATACTGCTTTTGTGGCTCACTAGTGTTTAACATCTTACAGAGTAGCCTCTGTATTACTGGTCACAAAGTCTTTGAAGATAGTAGACTTTGAGAAAGACAACCTGCTTCCTGAAGACTGTTTCAGCATATTGAAGGTTCTTCTGTCATCAGTAGTGGACGTTTCCTTGGCCTAGCAGTCCCTTTGCAATAACAGAGCTCACCAGTGCATTCTTTCTTCTTAATGATATTCCAGACACTTGACACCGATGTCAAACTTTGGTTTTATTCCTGTTTTTCATTGTTTTCTTAAAATAGCTTCCTGGATTTTCACTGGTACATCTTTTCTCCTTAAGTTGAACAATGACAACTACAGACTCAAAATGGTAGAAGCAAGTTTCTTATGGTGCACTAATGGGGCCATGAAACACATCTCACATTTCTGTGCTTTTAAGGAGGATTGTGCTTTTTTTTTTTTACACAGATGTATAGCAGGAAAATATGTTTCTAGAGGCTTGGACATGTGTGACAACTCTTTGCATTGAACGGTGCACCAGTGGTCTCCTAAGGATAAAGAGAAGGAAAAAAACACCATTATTAACATTCTTACTTTTTAATGTGCCTCTAATATCCACAAATTGCTCATGAATTTGAAGAGAGAACAAAGAAAAAAGAAACCTGAACAGGGCCTTGGTCTAAAATAATTCAAATATTTTTTGAAACTTACATACATACTTTAACCTCCCAAAAATGATTTCTTTTCAGGTAAAGTCATCTCAAAACTAGTAAATATGTTAACCTTTTCTCAAAATGAGACTGTGTAGAAACATTTAACATATTTTTTGTTGAACTATTGTTTTTGCTGAATCATCCAGTAGGCCAGCCAATGAGACTTGCTTTGTCCTTGTGTCATCCAAAAGAAACTGTACATATAGCTATAGACCTAATTAAAGGAAGAGACATCAGTATCCAAATATTCATACTTTAAATGTTGGGATAAATTTCAAGCAGTGATTGAAAGCAAGCATATGTGTTCAAAGAAAAAATGTTGAAAAGCTCCTCCTAATAATGTAAAAGGAAAGGCAAAGATAAGGCATCTGTTTTCTCTGAAAAGATGCAAATAATGCAAGATTTAAATCATGAACTGAATAGTCATCTCTGGGAGAAAAAAAAAACAAAAAAACGCTTGTTAACTCTCCAAATGATTTTAGAAAAAGGCTTTATTTACAGAGGCATGTTGAACAAGGTAGTCTAAATCATCTCAGATGATTTATAGGAATCAAGCAGTGAACAATCAGTGCAGTAAGAGAGCAGTGGTTATTTTATGTTGGTTTTATCTCAGGCTGGGTCTGACTTCAGACAGAAATTCACACTATAATGTATAAGAGCAGTTTTTTTTAACAATTTGCCAGCTTTCTAGGTGAGGATAAAGTGAGATGCCAGGATGTGAATACTAAAAATGTGCTAGAATTTAAGTGCAATGTGATGTGTTGAACATTAATAAACACAAAACGATATATTCTATACTGAATATAGAATATATAACCACATTTGCAACTTGGCTTACCACGAGGAGCCTCACCTGCTGGGGTTGTTCTTTTGGTTTCAGTCACTGGCTTCCAGCACTGAAGGAAAAATCAAACAAATAATGATTATATAAAAAGTAATTGGCCTTTTTTTGCCCATTTGGAAACCATCTTTAGGAATGTAGATGTGTGCAATTTTAACTTTCAAGTCATACGTTTCCACCATGTTTGTTTAGGTTTAAGTAAAGCTGCAGGGACGCTGACTCATTTAGAGATTCAGCACGGTGAGAGAACAGACATCCAGCATTAGTGAGAGAAATCACCATAACAGGTGACGAATTTAACCACCAACAGACAGAGGGCAAACGACAACTTTCACGTGTAACGGCAAAGAAGTGTGGCCTGGCTTCTGTGAGAAACATTAAAAGTGTGAATCATAAACTGAAGCTTTCGGAAACAAAATATTAGTTCATCTCTAAATGACTGGCACAGAAAACTACTCATGCAAAGTGATTAGAAATGAATTTCTCATAGACATTTTAGTGCCCTTGAAACCCTTGCTCCAGCCCTTGTAAAAATTATTTAAAATGGTATTAAAATATAGACAATGCAAGAGCAGGGCATCGGAGATCATTCCTCTTTACAGAATCTCTTCAAATCATTGAAGGCTCTAGCATTTCTTGTGTGCACTCATCTAGCTCAACCCAGGGCTCAGGTCAGATGAATGATAAGGAAATGGCAGAAAAACAGCCCCACGATATCACAGCACCTCCACCATACTTATTTCACCGTCTGTGTAGCGCTGTCGCCTCCCAGTGAGAAAGTCCTGGGTTTGATTCCCAGGCCATCTGGCTCCTGTTTGTGTGTAGTTTGCATGTATTCCCCATGTCTGCATGGGTTTTCTCTGGGAACTCCAATTTCCCCCCAAAACACAGAGTGTTTTTCTGTGTGTATGCTCTGCAATGGACTGGTGATTTGTCCAGGGTGTTTCCCTCGAGTTTAATTATTTGCAATACTCGAGTCAACTAAAATACATTAAAATGCTTTAATGTTCCAAATGTCATTTTTTTATACTTTATTTCTTATCCTGTACTGTTTTCTACCCCAGTGTCCACTGTGTCCAGTGTCCGCCAGTCTCCTAATGTTGCAGGCACCTAAACATTCTGCCCCTTCTCTCCTCACTAGCCCACAACAAATGTTGTGTGTATTTTCAGAATGGTGTCAGTTCTGTCATACCAGATTGAGCAAAGTGTGATTCAGAATAAGATCGGGTTGACAGACCTAATAATCTTTCACAATATAGACTGCAATAAACTCTTTCTTTTCCCATAAAGTTACTTTTTATGGCAACAGTGTTTTGACAGAACCTAGATGCCATACCTTAGCTCCTCTCCATCAAGAAGAGACCAGTAAGTGGCAATTTCAGCACCCAATTCCTGCTTCAAGTCTAACAGCTCTTTGTGGTCAATGACTTGTTCATGCAGGTCACATTTTGCTGCAGCAATATCTGCTTTTAGCCCAGCAATCTGGGTTTGGTACTGATGAAATATGGAGTTTTTTTTTGACCAAGCTAAAAACAGCTTCATCATCAAATGTTGGTTCTGAAAAAGAAATAAAAAAAAAAGTCATTTCATAGAAAACAAATACAATTTGTTTTCATTTCATAGAAAACAAATACAATGATTACATATGGGGCAGCGGTGGCCTAGTGGTTAGAGAGTTGCCCCTGCATCGGAAGATTGTGGGTTTGATACCCTCACCAGTAGGTTGCCCTGAGGTACCCTTGAGCAAGGTACCGTCCCCATCACTGCTTTCAATAGCTGCCCATGGGTTAAATGCAGAGGTCCAATTTCGTTGTGGTTCACTGTGTGCTCAGCTGTGCTGTGACCTCGCAATGACATATCACTTTCATATGATAAACAACATAAATAACATGTCCTTTCCATGGATTATTCATTAAAAATCTTCAACTTTCTCTGCTCCTGTTTAGGAGTTGCCACAGGAGATCCTATATTTCCATTTCCGATCATCTGCATCTTCCTCCTTCAAACTGACCACCTGCATGTCCTTTCTCACCATGTCCATAAACCACTTCTTTGGTCTTCCTCTTTTCCTCTTTCCTGGCAGCTCCATCTTCAACATCCTCCGCCCAATATAACCCTCATCTCTCCTCTATGACACCTCCAGCTCTGTTTCCTGTCTTTTCATCAGTGCCAATGTCTCCAATCCGTACAACATAGCTGGCCTCTAGGACTACTGTCCTGTATACCTTTCCTTTTACTTTTGTTGGTACCCATCTGTCACAAATCAATCCACCCACTCTTCTCCACCCATTCCAACCTGCTTGCTTTCCTTCACCTCTCTTCCACACTCTCCGTTACTCTGAACTGTTTATCCCAAATATTTCAATTCCTCCAGGTTTGTCATCTCTTCTCCTTGCATCCAAACCACTAATACACTTTCCTCCCTTTCATTTACATTCATGTATTCTGTCTTTGTCCTACTCACTTTAATTCCTCTCCTTCTCTAGAGCATATATCCATCTCTCCAAGTTCTCCTCAAGGTGCTCCCTACTCTCACTACAGATCACAACCTGTCTAACCTCGTCCATCAACCTATCCATTACAACAGCAAACAAGAATGGGCTCAGCACTGATCTTTGCGGAAAATCCAACCTCTACCTTAAATACATCTGTCACTCCTACTGCAGATCTCACGACCGTCACACTGCCCTCCTACATAACTACTCTCACATACTTCTCTGTAACACCTGACTTCCTCATACAAAACCACAACTACTCACTAGGTACCCGGTCGTAGCTTTCCCCAAGTAAACAAAGTCACAATACAACTCCTTCTGACCTTCTCTGTACTTCTCCATCAACACCCTCAGAGCAAATATTGCATCCATAGTGCTCTTTCTCGGCATGAAAGCATTTTATGGATGATCTAAAATTAAAAAAATAACTCTTTTACATTACCATGCACTGAACATTTATGCATAATTTTGGACAGGCCAGTCAGTCAGTCATTTTCTGCTGCTTGTCCCAAGCGGGGTCGCGGCTCACACAGGGCGAAGGATGGGGGACACACCCTGGACAGGTTGCCAGTCCATCGCAGGGAGGAGCGTGACGGGGACAGCACCTTGCTCAAGGGTACCTCAGGGCAACCCACTGGGAAGGGGTTCGAACCCCCAATCCTCCGATCATGCTGCCCCATTTTGGACAGGCATTAAATAAAAAAAATATCAGCACCTCATATTATGTAATTAGCATCTGTATGCAGTTACAGTGTAAAAAAAGAAACTGAATCTAAATAAAGAAGCTGTGTTATATGTTCTAGCACAATAGTCTCAATATTCCAGTAGTTCTCCAGCTCTCCTTCACAACCTCAGTGAGCACCTCTGGTGTTTTAAAACACCCACAGAAAACAAATGTTAAAAAACTTTAAGGATTAACTGGAATGCTTCTTTGGTGAGTGAAGGTGACAAAGACGATAAGTTGTCCTGACCTGGCAACATAACAAGGCATAGGCAGCTAGATCTCAGTGGGTCAGGGCATAGCTGTCAGTCATTGTTCTTCCTTTATATCGTTGTGACCTGTGTTTTATGTTTCGTAGTACATACTTCACATTCACATTTATGTTCAATAAAACCCCTTTCCTTAATCCCAACACCGCAAATATGTTCAGTATGATCCACCACAGTTTCAGATCCACCACAGATTCAGAACCTAACATTGGATGTAGTGAGTCGGGATTTGGTTCAGGACTTGTTCAAGGGGTAATAATAGACTGGCTGGGATGTGGAAATTACGCGGACCTGCTGGAGGATCACAAGGTTCTCATCTGGCTCAAGCTAGCCCTAGGGTTATCAGACTAATTCACCTCATAGCCACTGCGGAGGCCACTGCTGTTCTTCATCTAATTCGCACTGGAGATTCGTGTCCACTTGGGTAGATAGCTATCTGTTACTGGCTCCTGCTTTAGCCTTTAATTGTTGAATCTCCCCATTCAACCCTTTGCTGCGACTTCTCCTGTTTCCTCAGAGCTGGCTGCGACTCCTACTGTTTCCCCTGCGCTAGGCATGACTCCTCCTGTGTTCCCTGCGCCGGCCGTGACTCCTACTGTTTCAGGGCCCCCAGTGCCCATGTCTGCAAGGTTCCCAGGTCACCACGGTCATCATCTCCTGTTCCAGTACTGGCCCCTGACTCCTCTTCGTCACCGGTTCCTGGTCTGAAGCCAGTACTCACTTTGTCTTAGAAGGGTGGCTCATCTTCCTTGCCGGCTCCTGCATCACTTCAGGAGGGTGGCCCATCTTCGTTGCTGGCTCCTGGTCCCTCTTGGTCACTGCCCCCTGGTTCGACACATGCACTCACTTTGCCTCAGGAGGGTGGCTTGTCTTCGCTGCCAGCTCCTGCATCACTTTAGGAGGGTAATTTGCCTTTGCTGCCAGTTCCTGTATACCTTCAGGAAGGTGGCTTGTTTATGCTAAGTTCATAAGTTCCATGTCAACTCTCTGGTCCCATCCAGCATCTGTTCCCCAGTCTCATCCAATATCCCTGTCAAGCCCTATGCCCTGTCCAATTTTGCCCGCTCGCTAGTCTGGCCCCGTGTCCTGGTCCCATCCCCTGTCCCTTATCCAGCCCCATGTCTGTTCTCCAGTCTTGTTCTGTGTCACCGTCTGTGTCCATTGTCTCTTCCTGTAACCACTCACCAGTCCATTCCCATGTCATTGTCTCTCCTTCATATTGTTGTGGCCTTTGTTTTATGGTCTGTGTGAGTACTGTGTTTAGTTACTGCTTGTGTATTTGATGTTTATGTTCATTAAAACCCTTTTCTGTAATCACAACTCAAGTTACATCCAGTCCAATCCACCACAGCATGACAACCATCTATCTAGGAGCTTAAACAATTAACATAATATGCATAAAACATAAAAAAAAGCCTCCACACAACCTTTTCTATGAATCACACATTCTTGTGTAAGATGATGTGACCACTGTGTAGATGTAGTGCAACTGAACTAATTCAGAGGCGACAGCCAATAATTTTACATGCCAGTTCTGATTGCTCTGGGCTTGATGGGGAAGTTTCAGATGGTATGCATGGGTAGATCCCCCCCCCTTGAATAAAGCATGACAGCCATTTACCACTTCCTGCCTCTTGCTCCTGTGTACTGAGATTTATTTTTTTTGATTTAATGATATACAGTGTCAGCAGCAAATGACACTTTGAGCTAGTCCCACTAAGCTGCTTCCAGTTAAAAACTGCATTGAGAGCTACTGGGAAAACACAAACCTCTAGCATAAGGCAAACACCTCATTGTCGCAGAGTGTGTGAAGCTCACTTGCACTAGCAACTGATAGGTGAAAAGACAAGCTGTTGTTCAAAACTATGAGCAGAGGTTTTGTGGCTTCACAGGAACAAAATTCACACACCTCACAAGTGCCAAATGAACACATTTTGTCAGCTCTTTGATGAGAGGCTTCAACACTGCACGATATAATGGTTGTGAGAATGCTAACACTTATATATACAAATTAATAGTACAGTATTCAGTATGAACTCACCATGTCAGTAAGAATATATAAGAAGAAAAAAATGTATAAGAAGGGCCTGTAGCTCCTTTTTGCAGTTTATGATCTCAATTTCAGTAGACAAGAGAGGTCCCAATAGTGTCAAACTAGCTCTCTCCATCTGCTTCTTTTGAAAATGAAAGGAAAAGAATGAACAAGACAAAATGGGTTGGAGGGAGTAAAGATAGAGGTGGTGAAGATGGCATGTGTCAAAGTAACAGCCACATGAAATCCAAGATCAAAGGTTACCCAGCAGAACCCTCTTCATGTTTCATCAGACCAAACCATCTTCCTGCACTGCTCCATGCACCAATGCTGAAGCTCACTGCCCAATGTAGGCACTTTCACCTGTGATCACTGGTCATTTTAGGCACCCTGACTAGTTCCATGCTCTGATGCACCATGTGTTATGACACCTTGATATCATCACCATGAATCTTATCATCATTTTGTGCCTCAGTAGCTTTTCCTTGGATCTGATTAGACTGACAAGCCTTCACTCCTCATTGGCATCAGTGAGCCCATGACCTTGTTGCCAGTTCACCAGTTGTCCTTCCTAGTACAACTTTTGGTAGGTGCTAACCAGTGCATTCTGGGAACACCTTACTAGTCTTGCAATTTTGAGACACACTGAAAAGCTGTATAGCCATTTCAATTATCCTGTGTCAGAACTGCTCAGACTCTTATGCTCACCCATTTTTCCTGGGCATCAGCTTTCAAGAATTGACCATTTGCTACTTAAGCTTTCCCACCCTTTGACAGGTGGCACTGCAACAAGATAATCAATGTTCTTCAGTGTTCGGTGGTTTTAATGTGATGGCTGATGGCTATTTTGTGTCTATTTCATTGTACATGTCTGTTAGAGCCCAAGTCTAAAATGGCAATATTAGTTAAATGGCTATGGTGCTTCTTATGTCTTCTTCTGATGTTGATACTCATCACATGCGCTGTCAGAGCTAAAATATTCCAACATGACTCAGTGCTGCCCTCTAAAGCATTTAATGTCATAGGTTAGAAGTTAGGACTTGTTTTCACTCGTTCATCAAGTCACAACAAATGCATATTTTCCTTCCATTTTTTATTTTTTTTTATAATAAAGCAATAACTTGCTTTGCATTTATATTAAGCACACTTCATGAGATCTTCTTATATTTTTTCATTGATTGCATTAATTCTCTACAAAACCAAGCATGCAGAATAAGGAACAACACACAAAACTTGAAATATGGGTCAGAAATACTAAGGAAAAACAACAAGAATTTGAAAACGGCAAAGCCAAACTGAGGGGTGCATCTCCATTATTATTTTTCACTTTCAAAAAAAAAAAAGGTTCATTAGATAAGATGCAGTACTAATGTTACTGGCATTATCTTTAGGCCAATAATATTAAATTGTTAGAAATAAAAACCATATGGGGCAGTGGGGGCCTCATGGTTAGGGGCTAGCCACCAGAATTAGAAGGTCGTGGGCTGGAATCCAAGACCAATAGGTACCCATAAGCAAGGTACCATACCCGTCACTGCTCCCTAGGTGCTGTTTGTATGGGTTCCCTCTGCTGTACACAGTGTGTATGGGTAAAATGCAGAGGAGAGACTGATGTTGTTGTGTATCCCAAATCTAAAGTTGTGACCAATCATCATTTCATTATTAGTATATTAGCATGATGCAAACATGACTGAGGCTTCCAACACTGCTGGAAAGATTTGAAAATCCAGTAGCAGTTTGAGATTTGGGGGGGGGCTTGGGCCTATCCTTGCCCTCATAGGGCAAAAGGCAACACCCTGGATGGGTCACTGGTCCATTGTAGGGGAGATACAGAGAACAACACACACTCCTAAATATTTAAAAACCTCTACATGATGTGCACATCTTTGCACATAGAGAGTAAGCCAGAGTAACCAGAGGAAACACACAGGCAAGAAAACATGATCCAAGCTACAGACAATGTCTATGAAATTACTGCACACTTGGAAATTAAAATATTCAGTACTCTAAGATGACAAATCTGGTGTCGAGTGTCATACATTGTTTCGTTAGCATGTCAACTGGCAGCTCTCCTTCTGTGGCATCACAAGATGCTTATTTCTTGAATAATTCTAAATCTGACATTAAAAGTTAACTATGTGAAAGTTAAAGAGAGAGCAATTAAATAATAAAAAAAAAACTTTAGGTCCTATAATGCGTGGAGAACGTGAAAGTGTTTGGCAAAAGGCCAAAAGGTCAGTAAATGCCGCATTCATGCTTGAAGACATCAGTGTTTGTCTTGGCCATTTCTTGAAGATCATTCAATTATTAATTAAGTGTGATCTGTGCTTTATAAAGCAGGCATTTTGATGATTTGGTAAATCAAAGAAAATACATCATTTGTATTTGTCATCTCTATTACATACAGCTCAATAGTTTATTCAGGAGAGCATTGTGGAAGATATTAAAATGGCTGGGATGTTCTCTGTACCATCCAAGACAACATCTTCTGGGACTGGTGTTTAGTTGTTAAGAAATGACACAGACAAAGTTCAAAAGTACAACCACAATTGCGAAGTTCAGGAAATCAAAAGGTCAGCACTATGTCAATACACTTTCAGAAGTTGCTTACAGTCTGGAATTGAATGTCAGCAAATGTATTGGGGACGCACAGAAATTTTTTCAATAGGAAAGTCCTGGGTTCCATTCCCAGGCAGGGCGGTCCTAGTCCGATTCCGATCCATGGATCATTTGGTACTGAGTGCATAAGACTTTTTTATTCAGAAAAAATGCTTGTCTCAGTCACATGATATGGTACATAAAATTTTAAAACCTACAAGCAAGCAAAAATTAGTAAAAAACAAACATATTTTTATGCACTTTGTTTTTAGCTGTTTCTATGCCGGTCCGTGAAAACATTGTTTTACATGAAACCGGTCCATGGCTCAAAAAAGGTTGGGAACCGCTGCCTTAGACAATCAGTGAGAAGTTGCAATGCACCACTTTTACTTGGCACAGGTGGAAGGTAAAACTCTGGGTCTTCTGCATAACAGCGATATATAACTGAAGAATGAACCCAAGGGGGAGCACGTATGAGGAGAAGAGGACAGGGCCCAGAAAAGAGCCACAAGGTAATGCCTCCGTTTCTCTAAATGACATGCAAATGATTTCAGTGCAATAGCCTGGATGTGACACCACCTTTCAGGCAATTCAGTACACCAGTTTGATCTACAGTGTCAAAGGACAGACTCAAGTGTAAAAGAATTATGACACTTTCTTTAGTCAGCAGCTAAAAGAAAGTGATTAGATACCCTCAGGGTGTCTGACTCAGAACTGAGGAAAAGCTAACTGGAATTTGTTCAAAATTGTATGTGTATTTAAAAATAAGGACAGGTGGTGGAAAACAACTTTGGCCTTGGATTAAAAACAGTAGCTCTGCTTTCTATGCCTCTGCGTTCATTGATCCAGAAGTTGGAAGCTAAAGATGCCCTCAGAGTGATTAGCAGTACAGATTTATGTCTAACTTTGTTTCCATCACAGCAGCAGCAGACATACAGTGCCTTGCAAATGTATCCCCCCACCCTTGGCTTTTTTTTTTTTTCATTTTGTTACATTCCAACCTGTAATTAAATGTTTCTTAATCTTATTTTATGTGATGGATCTTCACAAAATAGTCTCAGTTGGTGAAGTGAAATGAGAAAAATATATATTAAAAATACAGAGCAAAAATCTGTCCATGGGACCACAATAAGCTGTACACTCTATAGAGCTGGGCTTTATGGAAAAGTGACAAGAAAAAAAGCCATTACTTAACATTAAAAATAAGAAGGCATGAGGCATGTGGGCAGCTCCTCAAATGTAATGTGCTCTGGTCAGCTGAGACTAAAATTGAACTTTCCTGCATCAAGGAAAATGCTATGTCTGGTGCAAACCAAACACATCCCATCACCATTGCCACACTGAAACATGGTGATGGCAGCATCATGCTGTGAGGATGTTTTTCAGCGGCAGGGACTGGGAAACTCGTCCGAGTCGAGGAAAGATGGATGATGAAAGGTGAAAGTGAGACAACCCTTGTCATTGTGAAACGCAGCACAGCACCACACAACGAAATTCAACCTCTGCATTTCACCCATACACACATGTGCAGCAGGGGCAGCTATTAAAAGCACCCAGGGAGCAGTGATGGGGACGGTACCTCAAGGCAACCTGCTGGTGAGTGTATTGAACAATCTTCCAATCTGAGGCAAACTCCCTAACCACTAGGCCACCACTGCCCCAGGGATATTCTTCAGCAAAC
The DNA here is from genome assembly GCA_017165825.1 of Hepsetus odoe. NCBI lineage: Eukaryota > Metazoa > Chordata > Actinopteri > Characiformes > Hepsetidae > Hepsetus > Hepsetus odoe. The sequence continues at coordinate 9,779,599 of CM029389.1, forward strand.
CTGTGTCAGGCTGCCTGTGATTTGAGACCGGGATGGAGGTTCACCTTCCAGCAGGACAATGACCTGAAGCATACTGCTTTTTTCATTCCAACATTTAAATGTGTTGGAATGACCTAGTCAAAGTCTAGACCTCAATCCAATTGAGAATCTGTGGTCAGACTTGAAGATTGCTGCTCACAAGCGAAAACCATCCAATATGAAGGAGCTGGAGCAGTTTTGCCTTGAGGAATGGGCAAAAATCCCAGTGGCAAGATGTGGCAAGTTTATAGAGACTTATCCAAAGCAACTTGCAGCTGTAATTGCTACAAAAGGTAGCTAACAAAGTACTGACTTTAGGAGAAGGGGGGGCAGGTGAACAGTTATGCACGCTGAAGTTTTCTGTTGTTTTGTGCTATTTGTTGTTTTGCGTCATGATAAAAAAATTTAAAAAAAAGAAAGAAAAAAAAACATCTTCAAAGTTGTGGGCATGTTCTGTAATTGCAATGATGCAACTCTCATCGCTGAGGACACTTTAGAGATCACTGTGTAAAATCTGGTCACGGCCACAATTATGCATGGAAGAAGATTTCTGAGCCATGGTACACTCTTGTCTTACTTGGATCTTTGAGAGACGTCTTCTAAATGAAGTCCCCACCCATCCTAAAATCAAACTTTGAGGGAAAACAGCAAGTGTCTGTTTAAGGTCAACCCAAAGGCTACTGCAGAGAATTTGCAGTCTCAAAGAAGTTTTGCTTTGCAGTGGAATAACTGAAAAGGTCACCATTACAAGAGCAAGAGACCTGAGTGGAGGACAAGAACATAGAGGAGGAGGATGAAATCCACTGTAAAGTTCAATTTTCAGGAGGTACAAAAATGCTCACAAGATCATTTTTGGAGGCCTTCAGGTCAATGGAAACAGATGCTCATTCTGCTTGTTCGGATGCTGAAGTAGTCATTATGAAGTTACTGCTAGAGGCATTAAAGTCAGGTCAGGGTGTTTGGCTGAATAATTAAAAAGTAAAAACTACAAAAACAAGCTTAAGTTGTTAGCTGAATTTTCTTCAAATCATATTCTGTCATGTTAAAATGTGAGAAACATTTGCTTATCTCATTCAGCCTGAAAGATAGTGGCATTGTTATTTCTGAGAAATATTTAGCTTGTTTGTTTTTGTATAGGTTAAGGTTACAATAAACACATGTTTATACTGTAGACTGACAATCTACCCTCACCTTAAAATGCCTTAAAATATGCAAAAATAATCAAATATATTAATTTTTTTTGTGTAACTTGCACACTAAAGAAGTAAACTTCAGTAAAATCAAAAAACTGACTCTCTGTATTACATGCCACAGATTGTCATTCTACAACTAAGGTGGAACTTTGATGACCTCAGCTTTTGTTACCAAATAGGTTAGTTTTGTGAGATTTTATCTCTCTTGAGAAATCGAAATACAGAAAGCTTGCAATGCGTACAATTTTATCTTGTCTAATGCACACCGTGGTTTCTCATGCCGGGAATCTCATGTAGTCAAAATTTTCGGATAATAACATTGTCTTAAAGCATGTCCAACAAATTCCTATTGTTGATATACATGCACTGCTGTAGAATCTCAAATGGTTCTATACTCCCTATAAATGGATATATAATGGACCCACAAAGAGTGCGCCATTAAACACTCTCCATCTAAAATGTAATGAGCCGCCATGGTTTGATGACCTGCAGAGCACACTAAATAGGGAGCAGAAAGCCAACTGAGATTCATCCAAATTAAAACCCTAGAAACCTGCTAACTGTCCAGTGGCCACATCAGTGGCCTGGTGTGTCTCCACCAGCTTGCCCTCTTCCAGTAGTGCTTCCTAGTCATCTCTTCCAAATGTAAAGCAACTCATGCACTCGGCCATTGTCATGGTATAAAAGAACACCATTTTTCAAACCATGTAAACTTCCATTGCTCCATGTTTCAGTTTCATGCTCATGTGCTCACTGTAGCCATTTCCAGCTGTGCCCATGGTTCAGCATATACACTCTGGCTGGTCTGAGGCTACACACCACCATACAATCTTCTTCATTGCTTCAAGGTCCAGTTCTGACACTTGCATGGCCATTCAAGGTGGTGGATAGTGGTTAGCATGGGCACTCTAATCAGTTTGCAACTTTAATGCATTTAATTGGACCACATAAGAGTCTTGGGTTCCCAGCACCCATGATTTGTTCCTCTTCTCACCAGTTTGCTAGGTACTGGTCAATGCTGAGTATCCCACAGACCTTGGTGTTTTGGAGACAACTTACCATTTACTGTATCCCAGATCTTGACACTCAACATTTTTAGATTCACATGGCTAACCTTTGGTCCCAGCTTTATTATCAGATACATTTACATTCAAGTGATGTAAATTTTACATGGCATTACTGTTTAGTAAAGTTTTCATTTGTTTCTATCATGCGATTCTTGATATGCAAGAACATCTGTGTTTTTTCCTCATAATTTTTGGATTGACATTTATTGTAGTGGTTGCAATGGCACATGAATGAGTATGATTTTAATATAACCAGTAAACAGTTTTATTGTAAATAATGTATCCTCTTGTTCACACTATTGTAAATTGTTCTTTTTTTTTTACATCCCTGTGGAATACTCTCCCATTTCAAACTGGCACATCTGGCTTGTTGGACTGTATTCTGGAGCAGCATCAAGCCCGTTCTTAACATCAGAATGCTGCTGTTTGTTTAGGCATTACTGGTCAGTGTGCTTTTGAATGAAGTAGCACGAGGTCTTAAAAAGTCTCACCTCATGCTGGATTGCAGTGATAAAACACAGCACATTTGTCAGCCTTTCTCTTTTAGCCTCTAGCTTCAGCTGCATCTTTGATTTCATCTCAACATCCTATGGGAGACAGATTTTAGATGTAAATGTACTATTTCTTTCACTTTCATACATACTTATTTCAACATATGAGTACATTTCCAATGTATTATTGAGAGGGGAATAAAAGGTCCTCAGGCATCCAGAGAAGGCCTAATGATTTCTGTTAAAAAAAAAAAAAAAAGAAAATCATTTGTCATTCTTTTTTATCCCAATTTTTTCCCCCCTTTATGCTGCATTAATATTTTGAATTTGCAGAATAGGATCATAGAATCCTATCTTTGTTTTAAGTTAATTTGTGAAATTTCTTCTCTGCTACAGCTGCCCCAATCAACTTTAGCTGTTGTTTTCAAGGGGTAGAGGCAGTCTAGTGGTAGGATACTTGCCTATGGACCTATGGCTCCAGAGGTCCAAGGTTCAAATCCCACCACTTGGTCCCTGAAGCAAGACCCTTAACCCTGAGTTGCTCCAGTGGGAATGTCCCTGTAATCAAGGCATGGAAGTCGCTCTGGATAAGAGTATCTGCTAAATGCCGCAAATGTTTTCAAATGGTAGTACCTAGAAGCAAATGCTCATTTGACGAAATGGGTCCAGAGTCCCACAAACAAACTCTAAACCTTCCCAGAAGTGTGCAGGTATATACAGCCTCGGAGTTGGCCAGTTCCACTTTAACAACCTTGGTTTCAGAATGGCATCCAAAAAAAAGCTCAAATAGGTGTGGTGGTCTGTTGTCCACATACTTTTGAGCATACTGAATACCTTAATTTGTCTGCTAATTATTCCAGAAATCATGAAAATCAATAAAACAAAAAACATGTGACATTCCTAATTTGAAAAAAAATGTTTGGCATGGCCAAGGGTTTCCGTGCCATGTGAGAGTCACGTCCATGTCATTACCCTGGATTGGCTTTACCTTCTTACCTTCTTCATAGCAACAACACCAGCCTGCATTTGGAACCCACTTCTCCGCTTGACCGCATGTCTGCAGAAGCAAAACATATCTATAAAAACTTTGTGATGTTTAATAAAAACCAGGGACCAAAAAGGAAGTTGCCTGGTGCTGTAACGTTAGCCAATAGATCTTGCATGAACATGTAAAAAATACTGGGACCATATTTCTGTTGCATTCCTTTAGCATGTTCAAGAAAGTGAAAAAAGAGTGAGCTTTGGGTGAAAAGAAACTAAAACTCTTGTAACTGCATGAATAATAAGGGCCATTGCCGTCATCTATTTATAAATGAAATTTAGCAAACCAAGTAAATCATAATTTTTTAAATATTATACTTCTACTAAACAAAACATACCTGGCCTTAAATTCGAGCGCAGTTGTTCTAATATTGTGTAGCTCTCTGTGTAGTCTGACTGTGTCCACAGCCAGATGGTCCACCTCCCTGCTGTACTGCATCAGCTGGTCAACTTGGTCCAGAATGTCAACCATAGGTCCATTGCCTTTTGTAGTGATACCCACTCCTCCAGTGAGCTGAGCCAGTCTGGCCTGTAGGACAGAGTTCTCATCCTGCAGCTCTCTCACTTTAAAAATAAGCCCAATCATATGGCCACAGCTCTTTTGCCCAAAGCCACAGTCAGCAACTCTTAATGCAGGTAACAAGGTCAAGTCACTGCTCAGTGTGCTCAAAAAAGAATTAGGGCACGCTGGCAACAAACCCCCAGCTGGTTCCATATCCACAAAAAAATAGCAGAAGCCTAGTCATAACCCCCAGCCTCCAGTGTCATTCCAGAGGTTGCTGAAGAGTGAAATAGTAATGATGAAAAAGGAGTGAACTGAGAGTGGGCTGGGTGAAATAAGGTATAGGAAAATTTAGTATATGCAGAAGCAGAGGAGGAGTTTTCACTGGTTGAAAAACAGTCTCAGTTCCCAGGCAGGTAAAGTGTTGCCCAAGGCCAAAGCAGAAAACATTTTTTGCTTTTAAATCAAGTGCACTCCCACTTAAAATAAAAGCTACCACAAAAGGTTAGAGTGATGATATAGATGAACCATGTAGTTAAAAAGAAGGCGGTTTAGAAAAGAGGTGTGTGCTTGTGACAAATCTTTCAGGGGTATAAAGAGCTTAATATCACATAATGTAAAGGATCTGAATTAACCTGAAGGCTTCTTTCAAACATTTTTAGTAGTTTTTTAGAATATTTCACTCTCATTTCAATTATCAAAAATAAATGGATAATTTATGGGATCCCTCACTTTTGGAGTACAAATGAACTAATGAAACCTGTACCCCCTACAAGTGCAAGTTGGGGCAAGTTGGAAGATTCCTTTACTCAAGGTTGTGGAACCTAAAGATTCATACTGATTGAAATAGTTTATTTTGGATTTAACTTTTGACATTGGAATATTTTATCCTAGAGATAGAGATGCTTGAAAAGTTTCATACAGGACAATATCAACAGCAAAGAATACACAAACACAAACAAACCCAAAATGCATTCGACCCCTGGTGGTTACTATTCAACTACACAGTCAGTTTCTGAATAATGTAAATGGATTCTATTTTTATAAAAATATACTGTGGCTAGCAGCTACTGCACTGTGCAATACAGGACATATATTAAAAGTGTCTTTTTCTATTTGTGTACTTTTTCATACCAGATATTCTAACTGGTTTGCAAATTACATAGAGTAGAAAAGTATATTCTGTTGTGGCTGTGAAATGTGACATTCCAAAAAGTATGAGGCATAAAATAAAACCCATGACATGTCTGACAAAGTGTTATGTGACTTAAGTTTTAAAAGAATGATCTGTGTGATGTTCCTCAATAATCAACTATAGTTAAAAATGGTCAGTCATAAATAAATACAGGAAAAAAAAACAAAAACAAAAAGAACACACACTTATGTCCCATAATTCTAATGCTTTACCATACAGACTTTTTAAAAGCAAGACAGAAAATAAGAAAACAAAAAAATATTGAGAGACAAGAACAAATGCCTCAAAGGTTCAAAAGAGCGTGTATCCCCATAGTAGAAATGGAAACAAATCTCTATGCAGAACAAAAAACAAACCTAAACAAGCAAGTTTTCTCAGTGTAAAACACAATGTACTTTTAACGCGGTTTAGATGATAAGCTGCAAACATTTAAGGAAAAAAAAAACAAAAAAACAAAAAAACTTTCTTCCGCCAATTGTTTTACAGCCTTATTCAGAAGGACTGATTCTGTTAAACAAAGTGGTAGTCATTCCATTTAAAGTCCTCTTAAATTTTCCTGCATTCTTTGGTCCCTTGCCATTTTGTAGTTAAGCATCTTGGATAAAACGGACTACAAGCTCTTTAATGTCCATAAAACGTCCTTCTATGACTTGCTTTGGAGGCATCTATGGGGGCAAGACTTCACTCATCAGACTCATACCTGTGGAAAAAAACATGAAAGGAATATAGCAATAGTAAAAGCATGGTTCTGGCACTTAACACAACTGCCAGTTAATTGGCCAGTTGGAAGAATTATGTTGAGGCGAAAAAAATGTCACAGGTTTAAAACTGATACATTCCAGGGGTTGTCATTTTATAATATGTAATTTTACAATTTATAATATAATAATTTTCTAGTAGAAATTGAACACCACCAGGTACAAATATTGCTTCTGAAAGAAAATGTACGATATGGCAATTCAAGCTACAAGTCACCCATCTGTCCTACTTTTTTCTAAATCATCTGCAAATCAAACACTGCCTCTTGCTGTACATTACTCATGTGCAAACTTAAGTGAACCTTCATATCAATTTTCAAAGAGAACGCAGCAGAAGTAGCAGTTCTGTGTGAAGCAGAAGCAGGGGAACTACAATGAAGCTAAATATTTCAAAGGTACAATATTAATGTTGACAGCAAGCACAGCTGTAGTTTTCACAGGAAACCAATGAAACTGAACATGGGTGGGCCTGACTACACATCTGAGCAGTAGTTTCGACTAGTGGAACAACAAACATAAATGCTGACTCTAGCATTTTCTTGGTTAAATCATTGAACCAAAAACATTTAAAAACAAATGAGCAGTACTATTGCTATTAATATTACTCACTTCTGTAGTCTTTTTCTGAGCTCCTTAATCTGGTCGTTCTTCTTATTTAGGATTTCCTTCATGTTCCGATACGCAGCTGTCTGCTGAAACTTCTTCTCAAGCTCCTGAATAAATACATACACAAGCTAAGTGTATATGATGTATTATTGCATAGCTTTTCCTCATACTCCTGGGTGGTTCTCAGCCTTTAGGCAGATATTTGTTTTTTTAAACATAAAAGAGGTCTTTCATACTATAAGAATTTATACCTGCATTATTTTTATCACAATCTTAGTGACTGTAAAACAACAACATTATAAAAGTCACAGTTACAACAAGCAAGGGTAAAATACCTTCTCCACACATTATGTCTGGTTTTAAGTGTTACAACTAAGCTTCCAACAGTCAGTATAGTTGCTGAATGACCAACACAACATTGCATTACTGTTAGAAAACCTATTGTGTTAGAAAGGATAACTATTCAGGAGAACATTTTTGAGCAGAGACTTCAGAGGAGAAAGAAAGGTTTCAAAGCTGTTGATATAAAATAGTGTAAATGTTATTAAAATATGCTGTTGCAAGACGTAATACGATCAATTAGGTCCGGTGAAAGTTCAATACCTTCTCAGCAAGGGACAACTGTTCCTGCACCCGCAGAAGGTCATGTTTAGCCGACACTAGGCTCTCCTGCAGCTCCTTCTGGGAAGCAGCACTGGCAGTAAGGGATTTTTCATAGTCAGCCTGCATGGCTGCTACAGTGTCCTCTAGATGGGAGATTTCCTGAGCGCGTAATGCACACTTAAAGAAAACAGTAAGATGGGCTTTACTGCAAAGGCTTTTCTGGGAGGTTTTCAGCACAACTGTAGAAAATCTGTTTTTATATGAGCAGAAATTATGCACTACATACCCCCCAATTTCCAGGGAGCCAACAGAGGACAATGAATAAAATGATTAGGAAGGAAAAAAAAATAAAAATCAATCCAGTGAACAAAAAAAAAAACAAAAAAAAAACAAAACAACATGCAGCAACATGACACAACAGCAGAACGACCAAATTATTAGAAATGTCATAAAATATATAAATAATTTAAAAAAAGAAACAAGAACAAAACAAAACACCAACAGAATTTGACCTTATTCGACCTTTCTTTGGCACACACTATAGATGGATTCAAACTGGGGGTATGGAAAGGTTGTGGTGTAGACATACCTGCTGATCCCCCTGGATCTTCTGAAGGTCCTTCAGGGCTTTCTCAGCCTTTGACTTCTCACCTAGAGCACTCATGGCCTACATCATGTACCAAGACATTAGATACTATTAAATTAATTATAAATGTTGTCTAAAGACTGCTGTAACACACAAACAAATAACTTTGACAGTTGGCTTCAGAGCAGAATTACTACTTTCATAAATTGCTCAGTTTAGAGACTCGTGTTCTCTCTCATTTCTTTACCTGGCTTTCTAAAGTGCGGAGTCTAGCTCTCAGTTTATCATTTTCTTCTTGTAGTCTTGAAATCTCCTGTTAAACGAAAACAGATATACACACTTGCATCAGATGTTTTAGATCAGGAGTTTCTAAATAATTATAAAACCGCTTCATTTAATGGGCCCCACTCAACACAGAATGTGAAGTCTTTTCATATACATCTTTGAACAAATGTGTGCGATACCATTAAAAATACCCTTTTTTGGTTCCTAAAGAACTTTTCAATGGATGGTTCTTTTAAAGAACCTCATTTGGGGCACCATTTAAAGCTTCAAAATAGAAAACGCTTAAGCATTAAGTGAAACAGACAATTTTACCTTGTTGAGTAGTTCAGACACTCCACCTTCATTTAGTGGGGCCAACTTGGGTTTACTGGATTCTTGATTAATCTGGAAGGGCACGAGAATTTAAGATCTTGCATTCAGAACCGTGCCAAGTCTGGAAATGCAATGCCAATGATCACAGCAGTAAGAATTAAAAGAAGAATCTACCAATAAACAATACATTGTGATTTTGTATGTGATTATATTAGCTTAACCATGTCTAAACCTCTCCTCGGTATCTATAGTTACTATCTGAATCCTGTTTCAGCAGATCAGTCCTTCATTAAAATAAAGCAGGTGCTTTAATAACTTCTGTAATGACTAGTTACAGCAAGAAGGAACTAGGCTACACTGTGTGCACTATTATTAGGCAAGTGAGTAATTAGACCATATCATAATTTTTATGCAAATATTTAATCTCCAAGCTGTAGAAATTTGATGTTAATTGGATTTAAGCAGATCAGGGGATGTGTATTTGTGTAATGGGGGAGGGTGTGAGATTAACACCCTTGTATCAAGGTGTGTATTATTATTAGGCAACTTCTTTTCCTCAAGCAAAATAGGCTTTTGTTGCAAATAGTCAACAGGGTTACAAGAAACATGTTGAGAAAAAAAAAAAAAAGACACAAATTAACTCTTATATATATATATATATATATATATATATTTTTTTTTTTTTTTTTTTGATTTGAGAAGAATTAAATGTGAAGCTACCAAGTACCCATGATCCTCTAATGCTGTCACATTCCAGAACTGCAACCTACCTGGAGTGTCCAGAAGTACAAAGGTGTTCAGTACTCAGCTCAGAGACAATGCCAAGGCAAGGAAGACTGAAACCTGACCACCACTGAACAAGATGCATAAGTTGAAATGTCAAGATTGGGGCAAGAAATATCTCAATACAGATTTTTCAAAGGTTTTGACGGGTCAGACGGATGAGTCCGTGGCTGGATCAGTAAAGGGCACAAAGCTCCACTTCCACTCAGATGCCAGCAAGGTGGAGGTGGGGTACTGGTATGGCTAGTATTATTAAAGATGAGCTACTTGGACCTTTTTGGGTTTAAGATGGAGTTCAAATGAACTCCCAAAACAAAAACAAAAAAAAAAATTATTTTTTTGAAATGTCAGAAATGTTTATTTGTACATTTTTTGTTGCTTATCATTCTCACTTTAACAGAGGAAAATTTTGCTTTCATTTAGTTGCATAATAATTCTGCACACTAACAGTTGCCTAATAATTGTGCATACATATGTATTCCCCTGAGAATGTGCACACTCATTTCTTTTGTAAAACATTCAGATTTCAAGGTTATTAATATTTTGGATTAACTGATAGCACTGGATTTGCTCCAGATTAAAGTTAATCCTCAATCCTTGTTCATTTGCCTAATAACTGTGTACACAGTGTATTTCTATAGTTTCACAAACATGTCAAACATCTACATAGCAGACATGCACAGGTTATAGCAGATATGCAATCTGTGATGTGCACCCTTAATTTAGATACATGCTGCATGGCAGACCATGTCACACATCAATCACAGATACCAATTTAACCTTCAAAGTGTCAAGTATGAGATGTAATGCGTCACTTTCCAAAAAAAAAGTAAGATATTTAAATAGCGTCTTCACATACAAGTCTGGTCTTTGACCCGTTTTGCATTCTGGAACTAATGAGCACTCACCTTACTGTTGGATTTGAAATCAGTCTTTTCAAACTCTGCTACTTGTTCCAATAGCTCCCTGAGGAGGACATGAAATACAGAAAAATATCAGCAAAGAATCATTCAAGAAACAGAGAAAAAGAAAAAAGTGTGGCCGATATTAAAAACATTCAAACTGAAAGATAGCAATGACTCCACATTAAAATTAAATAAATGTAAATTCAAGGTGCAGTTTGCCTATGTTAGGTGTAATGACATTTTTCAGATTAAATTGTGATTTGAATAAAGCACCTTAAGGTCTAAATAATACAATTCATGTTATTAATACATTTGACTGAGTTAGCTACATGCTATTGTAGTGCATCTTTAAAAATGCAATTTTTCAGCAATTAATTTTTTTTCAATTTTTAAAGATTGGCACGGGCACTGCATTATGGTGACCTAAATCATTTCAATTTGGTGGATACCTTTATCAAAAGAGTATACAGAGATCCTCATCTTGAACTGCAATGGGTCAAAATGCAAAGTGACTAGTTATTTGTCATGCATCTGTGATATCAGTTCTGCAAGGACCAATGTGCTGTAATTACAAAAGAGATATATTGCACAGAAATTTCCACAATAGCAGCTTTTCTCCATTTTGGGTGTAAATATTTAGCAGTTGCCGAGTGCACCTCCTTCTGAAAACAGTTTAACACCTAAAACTTTGGTGGTAAACACATCAACACTTTACTCCGGTGTGTTGAATGTGGTTTGATAAAACAGGCGCACATATATGCGGCCTGCAGACAAGGGCGTTTTCCTTCTGTGTATGTTTGGGTAAGACACTGAGTTTGCTCCTGCTTTGTTGGGAAGGAGAGGGCCACTGACCACACACACACAAACATGCAAACCCTGCTTGGCTTTCTCTGATCTGTGTTTTTGCAGTTGGCTGCACTTTTTTCTTCATGTGACTGCAAACATGGCCATGAAAACCACACTTAACGTTAGGTGTATACACATATTCTATGCTTTGTTCAGTGCAACGAACAAAGTTCACAATAAAACCTCAAAATTTAGCATGGAAAGAAAAAAAAAAAACAAAAAAAAAAAACAAAAAAAAAAAACAAAAAAAAAAAAAAAAAAAACACACCATGGGAGGTTAACCTTAGCTATATTTTTTTTCAACTTCAAAACCATGAACTTGTTTTAAACCTAGCAGCTATACTGCAAACAACACCTAAAAAGTGATTGACAAATGTCAAATTCTCACATGCAACCTCTTAATACTTTAAATGTTTTATGTAATTGAGTTATTAAACTCAAATGCATTATTCAGCATTATTATCCAAAACTATACATGATATAGGCTAAAATACTTCACTAACAGCTACTAAAACAATCTGGCAGAGATTAATCTAAGAGATTTCACTGCTAGTTTTGGACCATGAACACCACTCCAGCCTACTTCAAATGCCCACATTAGTTAACATAATGCAGAATCCAACAGGAAATGCATTTCTGTTCCCTAATACCAGGAGTCTTTAGGACCCTCTTGAACCATGGGTCCATTTTAATATGTAGTGCATATAGAAAGTATATTATGAATATTGCCAAATCTTCTGTGCATTGTTTGTTAAAAAAGTCCAACATCAAACTATGTATTAGGTTATATTAGCAAGAACCTGAATAATTTCAAAGGGCTCAAAAATATTAGCACAAGTTTAGATTCCTGCTGACCTCGAGCCTCTACTGTTCATAAACTCAGTGGTACTTGTTGAAATAGGGCTTGATTAAGTACCAAAATACACTTTACCAATGTATCTTCCCCTCCACGTTTTCTTTTAAGAAGGCCATTAATGATGGAAGCATTTATGATCATGTCTCGCCATCCTTTCTTGTCCTCTACTTTCTTTTGCTAATAATTCTCTCTTATGGAAGTCTCCTCATATTTGCTATCTCTGCCTGAGCTTCAGGGATCCAGCAGTACATTACATCAGCTTTAGGTAGAATCTCATGAACCTTTGCCTGGCTCATGAACTGTGTGGCTTCTGTGTACATTACTGAGTGAGCTGCATCGCAAGGAAGGAAGTGGCTTTCTTTGACGGGGGGAGGGCGCGCTCCATGACCCGGATAAATCTAGTGATCTTTCATTAACGTTACGCAGGGGAGGCATTCAACTTTCAGTTACTTCATCCTAAATCTCTCCTGATATGAAGATGTGATTGAATTGCCACCTCTAGACAATTCAACCACCTCTTGCCCAGTCTGTAGCCTCAGGTAGAACTTCATGGTTTGTTCACATAAGTGTTTCTTCTTGTCATTCAAAAAGATCCATATTGTTAAAATTCACCTGTTCTCCAGCTCTGAGATATCAGTCTGTAGCCTCAGGTAGAACTTTTCGGCCTGGGAGAACAGCTGCCGAAGCAACAACACATTGGTGTGAGCAGTGTTAATCAGCTCCATCTCCACCTCACCACGTACCACCACCTGCAGACCATCTAGCATATCGGTCACCTCATCCACTGTAAATGTCTGCTCCACTAGCCTATAAAAAAAGAATGAAAGAGAGAGCAAGAGAGAGAGAGAGAGGGGATCAGAATGTGGCAAGGGAAAAGTGAGTGAAGTGGTAGAGGCAGTAGGTAAAAACACAAAGTAAACCCAAAATCTTTCTGTCCATCTGACCAAATACAATACATATACCCATGGCAAAAGTATTTTAAAAGCCATTTTCTAGTTTAACACAACCTACAGAGATGCACAAGTGCGGTGTTTTACCTGCTGTCCTTGAGGTCCTGAAAACAGGAGTCAATGGTCTTCAGTCTTAGAAGCCTCTTGGAACGAGCAAAGCGCATGTAATTGATTACTTCATTCTGATGGTGATCGTTGAACCCAAAATCAGCCTGGTACATTGGAAAAACAAAAGGACAGATTTATGATAAAACATATGGAAATTCATGACTAGCTGCTTGCTTACAACACTGTCCAGGACCATTTCTTTAGAAAACACAGGCAGACCACTCTGCAGGCAAACATGAAGCCCATATATCATTTATACCCTCCACCAAACTCTGAGGTTTAATTTAAGGATAATTGAGGGATATTTTGTTTTATTTAAGTGAAAAACAACAAAATGCTTCTTTGCATTTAACCCATACACACAGTGCATCAGTGAGCAGCCATACATCAAGAACCTGGGGAACTGTGTAAGGGGCAGTACTTCGCTCAAGGGTTCCTCAGGGTAACTTACTGGTCTGAGACTCAAACCTGTGATCCTCCAATGATGGGGTCTATTGCCCAACAACTAGGCCACACCTTCTCATAAGGCCTCCTCTTTCACATCAGCCTACCTCATCCTGTATAGTCACATACGTTGCATAATGAATAGTATTGTATTTTTGTTTGGTATTGTTTTTGTATTACACAGTAAATCCATTTCCTTCACCTTATTAAGTATACAGTACAGTCATGTATGCTGCTATAGTGACTAGAATTTTCTTCAGGATAATTAAAGCATTTTCTATCTAACTGATCAAGGGAAGGTCTTAAAGTTTATTATATTGACCCTGTAAAAGTTAGGTGTCCAAAAATTATTTTCAGCCTGATTGCCTGCAAACATCCTACAAAAAAATTCCCTGATATCTCAGAAAATAATCAAACCCTTTCCAAGTCTGTAACAGACTTTTAAAATGAATATTCAAGAAATGTAACGATCTATGGGAATCCTGTAAGACAGAAGCTAATTTGGCATCATGAAGCTTCACAGACACCCTAGGCAGTATGTCCACAGGGTGATGAATGAAAAGGACATCATGTGATAAGCCCACCCAGCCCACTCATGCCTGAACACCTTCAGCAGGTGTGCTGGTGTTCTGGGATTTCAGCATGCTTATGAGAATGGCATATTCTTGGTTAATGTGCATGAGCAGAAAGGAAATACTCAGCTGTACAGTAAAAAAAAAAAGTGTATCTATAAAGCACTTTTCTGTATTTATTTCTCAACGTGGTAGAAGGTTCTTTCCATACGTGCCACAAGCATCCAGTTAATTGTTAAGTCATGTACTGTTAAACTTTAAAATGACTTTTCATCAATAAAAAGGCATGGAAAAATGAGATTTTTAGTTCCTTTTCTATGGGCTAGAAACCCCAGAGCTGGATAAAGGACAGGGTAAAGACTCAGTGGACAGGACTATAATTTTGTACTTGTGGGATGCTGTTCTGATAAAGGATGCTAAAATGTCAGAATATCGGTACTGGCAAGTTGTTAGGTGTGAAAAAAGCACTCGATTGTGCTTAATCGCTGAGATGTTTCTGTAACTAGCATGGCAAAGTCTAATATCCAGTAATATCATCATCATGCTTTATTAGCTGCCCAAGTGAATAAGCTGCTACTACAGATAAGCCAGGGTTTATTCCCTGACAGCGTGCTTGCTCATTTGCCGACGAGTTTTGAGAATGCAATTACCAACGGTAAAAACCCCAGTGTTTAAAGTGTTTATTGAAATAAAGTCTTAGAACTATCAGGAGTTAGTGAGGTCAAGTATCTGACCAGCTAGCTTCATCGGCTAAACCAAGCTAGCGACTTACCATGGCTGCAAGACGGCTGTTTAACTCTGAAGGAGAGGAAAAAAAAAAGAACGTTAGTGGCTAAAATAATGTAAACGCATACGCTCAGTAAAGCACGGCAAGCTCAAACCGAGAGGGAAGACGGTTATTTCTAGAGAGTCTGGAGTAAATGTTTGCTGCCTCTTTCTAGCTGGCCGTTTGTTGCTCTTGGAAACGGAACAGCGTCACTGCGTTACCAACCAGCTGTAGCTGCAAGGACTCCGCACTCCTGCAGGGGGCGCTGCGCGTGGGGTTAGGGGCGGGGCAATGCGTTACCACGCCCCTCCAATCTATAGATCCGCATGTCAACAAAACACCTTTTCTCCTTCTTACATTAAGTTTACAGCAGGTTTACAAGCATAAAGCAACTTCTCCTTTTACACTGCATTTAAAGTTGGACTTTCATGTAAAAACCAACATTTTTCCATCCTACGTTACATTTTTTCATCCTACATTAAGTAAAGTAGTACCACAACTTCTTTTCCTTTTCACATCACACTTAAAGTAGAATTACAGGTAAAAAAAAAAAAAAAGTTTCTCCTTATGTAAATTTTAAAGTAGGACTACAAATAAAAAGCAAAATAAAGCTTCTTCTTTATCTTTCTTCTTATACATTTAAAATAGGGCTACATGTTCAAGCCATCTTCTTCTAATTCAGATTTACAGTAGGGCTGCAAAACCCATCACCCTGCCTTCTTATTTGAAATTCTGTATAAGCATTTTATTAAACTGTCAGCAAACTTTTTCAGGCCACTGATGTCAAACCGAAGAGAGACTGGATGTTAATCCATGAAGTGGCTCTGACTGTCAGTACTTGATGATATAAGGTGATGTTTATAAGAGTTTGAAGACTTTTTGGCCTTAAGTGTGTTTTAAACTGCATACATGGCAGACATATCTAGGCAGTATATAAAATAAAAGAACATAGATGTGGTCTAAACTGAGCTGAGCATTTGACATGTCTTACCGATTCTTATCTGACTTGATGTGAACCCACAAACATTTT
Organism: Hepsetus odoe; assembly: GCA_017165825.1. NCBI lineage: Eukaryota > Metazoa > Chordata > Actinopteri > Characiformes > Hepsetidae > Hepsetus > Hepsetus odoe. The sequence goes on from CM029389.1 coordinate 9,795,516, forward strand.
ATAAAGCTAGTGTCTGTCTGTCTGTCTGTCTGTCTGTCTTTTGTCTGTTAAAGTAAGTTCGCAGTCAATGTCCAGTTTTGTATGGGAAAGAGTAAAGCGTGAAGACCAAGCCCTTTTTCTTCTGGTGTAGTTCACCACTAACTTGATTAGGCTAACGGGCAGCGCATGCTTGGCCCCCTGGATCAGATGCTTCATAACGTGACCATTTCCCTGGCCTGGTCATTCCACACATCTTTATGCCAAAGAGCTACATCCACTGAGATGTTTCCTCTATATCTGCAGTCGCGGTGAGTCTGAATAACCTTACATTTGGTGTGAAACTCCAGGGCAAAGGCTGGGTAGCAGAGATGACATTGGACAGTTACTGGGACAGAGCAACTGAGGTCACCTAAACCAAAGGAAGTATGGTGTATCAAATTTAGACTGGCTGTAATGTTAGTATGTTAGTAGGCTATTTAAGTTAGATGAGTTATATATATATATATATATATATATATATATATATATATATATATATAGAGAGAGAGAGAGAGAGAGAGAGAGAGAGAGAGAGAGAGATAGATAGATAGATAGATAGATAGATAGATAGATAGATAGATAGGTAGATAGATAGATAGATAGAAATAGAGAGAGAGAATAAGTCTTTTAAACATCATGTGTAACTATCTTGCATGCAGAATTATTTGGGTTCATTCTCAGGAATAAATTATTTTGCTGATACTGAGATCATCTCAAAATGAATATCACATCTGTTCTGTATGCTGATGGGTTTTCTTACATGGTGTGCAATGAAAATATTTCTCCACTAGAGGACACTCATGAAGCACAAATTTATGTCCACTACTCCGCCAGAACTGAATGGAAAAGCAATAGTGAATGTGAAGTGAAAACACACACTTACATACTCCATAAAGTATGTATGTTAAATGCAGTTCTAATGGCTGTGTACTTTTTATGTGTTATTTATTGAGCCCCCTTCATAAAGTAGAGATTTCTCAGGTTGAGGATTATCTAATAGGAACATCTCTCAGCTCTTTTCCTATTTGACAAACTTTGGGCTTAATTTCGCCAAACTGCAAAATCCTACTTTGTGAATTTCCCTCTAGGTGTTGTCTGGAGAACAGTGCTGCTGTCCTTCAGATAAAAGGTCTGTCCTAGCTTGCGCCTTTCCCCTTTCTGTTCTCTTGAGGTTGCCTTTCATTACTACGGCTGTTTCACAATTGCTGAACTTGCAGACTGTGAGTGTAAAAAAGGCTTCAAGTGCTTTCAGACACCATGAATGTGACTGCAGTGCTGAGCGTTTGAAGGTGTTCTGATTAACAAGGCAAATTTTTCAGCATTCGCAGGAATCCACCCTGCAAAGGGATTCAGAGCACAAACTGTGCTGGCACTTAAAAGGAGTCAAGCCAAGTAGGTTTTCTTGTCATTTCAACCAAATACACAGCACAAAGTGACATGGAACAATGTTCCTCCAGGACCAAGGTGCTACACATGTGACAACACGAAACATGATACATGACAACACAAGTGCAGACAGTATAGCATGTAGTGCAACACATGCGTGTATTCAACCAACACCGAACAGAGGCGGTATTGCTTATGGAAAGAAGTTACAGTGTGAAAACCAGTGACTAAATGTATCCCTATTCAGCATTAGGTCATTAAAGTGTAGCAGCAAATAATTGTGCAAACAAGCAAATGTAGTCAAATTAAATATGTGAAGTTGTAAAATATGGATGGCCTGGCATGCATTCAAGTAATGTAAATGTGAATGTGAGAGTCCGGTAAATTATCCCATAAGTAATCTCATCCTCGAAGTTGAAGCCTGAAATCTACGGAACCGTTTCTCAAACTAGCAAATCAGACTATTAAAGGATATTTATGATAAAGAGGTCTGTTCTGAATTTGAATAATTCTACGAGGAATATACATTTACAGACGTCTACCTACTCAGCCTAAGGAAATTGGACTGTTTTTAGAAGATACGCAATAAGGGGTCAATGGGAGACATAGGTTGGTAAATGGTAAATGGTAAAAGATTGAATCACTGTATTGGGTACATGAGCTCACACAAATGTTTTAAGCTGATACTTTGGGAAAACATAAAATGCAAAACAATCTTTTTACTTTTAATCTTGATGATGGACCGACAACCTGTCCGGGTGTTTCCCTTCCTTTCGCCCTGTGACAGCTGGGATAGACTCCAGCACCCCCACGACCCTAATTAGGACAAGCGGCTATGAAAATGAGTGAGTGAGTACCTTTAATTCTGATTAGAAGTTTCTAGTTGCCATTTTTATACAAAGACTGGATTGAAATCATATCAAAAAGTGCAATATTCCATCTTATAGAAATTCTGCGTGTACTTTCCAACGAAACCTCCACCAACAGAACTTCACATTCTCCATTCACACCCACTGAAAAGATCAGAACCATAAAAGAAGCTTAGCTTGTCTTTAAATAATACATTTGAGTGCTTTATTTTTAGAAAACATTTTAATCTGTGAGGCTGTAAAAAAAAAAGTGGTTTCAATCAATTGCAGATGTTAAAATGGCATTTGGAAATTCACAAAATTATATAGGCAATGGAAATGAGCTACATTATGTTAAGTACATTACATTAAACACACATTAAATCTGATGTATTAATGGTTAAAAGCATTAGCATTTGATTTTTCTTTAAATATGTTAAAATGTTATAAAGCTTTGCCAGTTTATCTGTTAATCTTATCCTTCGTATAATCTGGAATAATTCTGTAACATGCTCATTCAGATCAGATAAAACCTTCATATTGTAACCTCATAAAATCATGCCACAATGTAACGCATTAACAACAACTCCTTTGTCCCAATTCTCTTTAAAGGCTGCAGCTTCCTCTTTCTTTTCTGGGTTTGAGAATCAGACGCTTGATTCACTGATCATCCGAGTCAGTTCCACAAATGGCCAAATGAATCTCATGGCCAAACGGGCAGGGGAAGTTGATCCCATTCAGGAATTAATCGAGAGCAAGAGATGTGCACATAAGATTACACCAAATGAACGTGACTGTGTAATGCAATACCTCATATCCCACACAAAGCTTGCAACTTTGTTCAACGATTAGGCTTTTATTCTAACGAATAAATAAATAACTAATTGATTCAAAGCTAACGATTCGATTAGTGATTCATAACCTGACCAGCTGACAGCCTCATGACAGGCGGGCGGCTAGCGCATGCGCACATCTGCACTTTGTGCGAAGAACGAACATGGCGACGTCCTGACGGGTGTATTTCGTACCGACGGGAAGCGCAGTCGGGAAGGCTCGACACCACGAGTTCTGGAGATAAAAAGCAGAGACTTTTACACACAGCAGGGTGGGGGGAAAGAAAGGAAACCGAGTCGCAGCTGAAACTGACCGTTCAGGTAAACGGCGCGCCTGGGTGTCCCCGCGTTAGCTGCCTGCTCCGTTTATTTTCCATTGATGCGCTGCGGTGCTTATTATTCCCGTTCCACCTTAAGTGCCAATGCCAACGCATTCCGGCGCCTACACTGGCACCTCTATCCAGCTGCTGCGCCTTTTAAGGTGGGACGGAAAGTTAGACTGGGTTGATACGGTGCAACCCGTTTGCTAATGCTAGCTTGATTCTAGCTGGACAGCGGTGATGTGTCCTGCTGGAAAACTGAATGCAAACTAAAAAGTGGAACGAATTATCTATGAGCAGCGTTGGGAAATGTATTTCCTCCCTTTTTATTTACATGTGGAAACTGTCATTATACATTGTTAAGCTAGCCTGCTAGCCCAACTCTGTAACTAGAGCCAACTTTACGGTAAGACCCTTTGCTTCTGCATCACTAGACTTTATTATGGTCCAAAATAGACTAACATTTGTAATATATTTGAGTTTTTAATGTTTATCGGTCATCAGGCCTCTGGATAACTTGATGCTCTTGACTGTGGAGCAGCAGACTTAGCTTAGCTGCTTCCTTTGAGCCTGACAGGAAAATAAGAGGGCTGACAGGGCTCTAACAGTAGCATGTTATAGATTCTAGGCTGCTGTTTTAAGGAAAGTTAGGGTGCATGTAACGGCTTTCCATCCGAGTAATCGTGGGTGAAGTGATGAAGTTAAACTGAAGACCACAGCGCCCTCCTCCTCTTCAACTGTCAGTTAAACGCATGATCGGTTCTTCGATTACACGATAAAACACATCAGACAGCTTTTTATCTCGACCAACATCTTCTCCGACACCGTGAGCACACTGCTTTTACTAGGAATTTTGCTAATGTCGATGGTTAGCTCGTTAGATTTCTTCTTACCCGATGATTGAACGCTGTGTCGGGGTGGCTAACCTTTCTTTTATTAGGATCACGTGGGGTCAGAGTGCTATTTCATTAAGCAGGCTGGTTAAAAGGCAACTTGAACTACTTTTGTGGTTTGAACTTTGAACTTGGAAATGAATGAAAACGAACAAGTTCTGTGGTCTCAATTATGGATGCCCCAATGTGGGATTTGTAATGTTGATATCTTGTTCTTTACCTGCACCCATCTACTGATGCTGAATGAGAAGATTCAGTTTAGTTGGGATTATTAGTATAATCTAAATGTGTCATTAAAGATCTGTTTGAAATATCAGGCAAATCTCAACATCTGTCCCGTTCTGATATTATTTTGTCAAGCAAATATGTCTCAATACTGATCTGATTCTGCTATTATTGGCAACACTAATCTTGATGTCTTCAACTGAGAATTGTGAAAACATCTGGAGGGGCAGTTTGAGCAGAACAAAGTTGCCATTTTCTATTTTGGAGCTACTATCTCAGTGTTGTGTGGTCCTCTGACTGTTGTCCAGTGGCTTATTACACTAAATATCTCTTAAAAAGTCATGTTTAGAGAGCAAATTAATAATGGACAAGCAAAACCTTAAAGAAAAGAATGAAGCCGGCATCTGAATTGGAGGAAGCGGTAGGCAAATCAATGAATTAACTTTCTAGGTTTGACTGTCCCAGTTCCTCTGTTCCATTTAATAGGTTTTGAAGGATGCAGTGCTACGTCTAGGAGACTGTATTAAAACAAGGGAAGCAGTAAGAAATGCAAGCAAAAATGAACAGGCCTCTCCGAAATGCAACAGAAACTTTGAACTCCCAGCTTGTAACTGGCTGATGCGACCAACCTCTTCTAACAGTCCTCATATTTTACTTCTGTTTGGATATCATCCCCATTTTAATGCAGTCATAAAGCACAGAAGTCATGAAAGATTTAAGTTTGTAACCTTTGTTAACCGAATTTCGAGAAAGATGATAAATATTTTTAATTCAGAAAATAATTCAGCAGTTAATGGGCTAAATTAATTAAACAATGAACTATAACAGGACAATGAAACTAGACTTAGCTTCCTTAGTCATAAATAAAACTGGCCAGTTTGCCATGTGCATTTAACCACACTTTACTGTTTACTTCTTTTTTCGTTGTAGTTGGTGACAGTCTTTTTCAACTATTTCCTCCATTCCCTTCCCCAAAATGTTTGCATTACTGAGCAGTTTGTCTGTGTGTTGTGAAGGACTGGTTCTTTCTACCCACACGTAATTGCGCTTTTACTGTGTAATGCACTTCTTATTGATCCATTCTGAGGGCTGGGAAGTGCAGTCACATGACCACCTCCTGGAATCTCTACTCACCTGCCTTACTAGATTTTCCCATAGAGCTCCACAGAATAGGCTCTAAATCAGCGGTGAAGTCCCTTACCTCTGGGAGGAGGCCAAATGGGAGGGGAACAAATAAGGAAAATAATAATTACGAGTGATTCTGACTTACCATTGATCCAAGGGAGATGGAGCCACATCCAACTAGATTGCAAAGGAAACCAGATATTAAGTCTCCATTCATTAAACTATTATGGATATAGTTGTCTAGAAAGCCTGTGTCTCAACCTGCTTTTTTTATTCAACATGCGCTTTAAAGAGCTGAGATTCTTAATGTTTGGTTGAGATTCACTTTCAGTTGTGATGGAGGGGGACTTGCTTAAACGCAGTAAAAAGAAAGCTTTGAATGCACATAGTAAAGTGAAACAGGAACATGTCTTATTAATGATATTTGATTAAAGCCATGTGCACTGTATTTCTTCTTCCTTTTACACACAAACACACACGCACAACCTCCTAACTGAATGCTTGAGCAATATCTAAATTTCCATGTCCTGCATTTTTGTGTCAAACGTGACTGTATTTCACAGCCTTATATAGTTGCTTGTTTAGACAGTTTTATTAAACCACTAATGTCCCAGTAAGAGATGCACTTCATACCTTCATATAACAGTACATCATGTGGATGAGAAATACTGCATCTTTTCTTACGTATCATGTTCTTGACCTTCATAGGGCTGTAACTGTCTGGGATGGATTTAGTTGCATTTTGTGTTGATGCAGCTAATTTTTCTAGAAGCTAAAAATAAGAAGGACCTAAAATGTGCTGCATATTTTTATGTAGATGTTTCCTTTTTCAATTTTTGTACTTCTCAAGATGATTATACTGTGATATTTGAGACTCGAGTGTGGCTTAGTTCTGTTATATGGATAGCAACTCTACAATGCAATGTATTTTATCACTTTATTAATAAATACAAACAGGGCAAAAAAGTTGCTCCAGGGTAGTTGAATGCTTTTATATTTGATATGTTCTGCATTGGTCTATAATTGTTCTATGCAATAATGAGCTGAATGATTTAGTACCCGTAGCAGTAGTCAGAATGACATAGTGAGTATTTGAAAGGACCAGTTAGTCTGATGGTCTCCTGTGCTTCTTACATGACCACCGCGGATCGTTATGCTTTCAGAATGACAGATAGATTTCTCATTGTGCCTCATATATAAACTTTTATTACTTTTAGTTTTGGTGCTGTTGAATCGACTGGGAACTGCAGTCTTCTGACTGGCCTGTAACAAATATTACATAATCTCCTCAAATAAATCATGCAATTTGTGCTGATTTTTATTTTGTTACTACAATTATTTCCCACAGTTGTTCATTATCTTATATCTACATTGCCATTAACAGAATTGTTTTTCATGAGTACATGTACAGTACATATGATGCAAAAAATATGGAAAATGTAACACCTTTAGAGAGCAGCAGTGAGTCATGTTTGTTTATTTAAGCTTGACCTGAATTTATTTTTAGCCGGGAGATGTTAAAATACTTTTTACTCAAAATTATTTAATGTTTGGAAACGATCTGAAAATCTGTGTGGTAAAAACAATTTGCATTACATTTAAATTAAATCTTGGGTGGTGATTCTGAGCAATTTGTATTCAACATTGACTGATAAAGCTTAATCCTGCTCTTTCATATTAGCTTTGCCTCATGAGGTGTTGTATGATGAATGACTAGCTTGGGTGTCAAGAGCAGCCCCCAGCGTTTCAGAGTGCAGGCCTGCACAATAAAGTTTGGCTGCTGCGTTAGCGTTTTAGCATTGAGCAGGAGAGGAAGGAAGGATGGAGTCAGTCTTTCTGTCGTGTTGCAGAATGCTGACTGAGGCATCGTGCCCCCAGACCTTTACATGGATGCGATAGAACTGTAATCACTTTTCCCCCCTTGTTTTCCTTTTTCCAGCCTCCAATAAGTTCCATATGTTCTTATTTGTCACCCCTTTTTCTCAACTATTATCTTTCGATATTTACCCATTTTTATTTGAAAATATGATATGCTGTAGAGAGACTTTTTCTTTGCTTAAGAATGCAAAGGCCTTTATTCTCTCATTATTTCTTGCAAATGAAGAAGTAAAGCTACTGGTCCAATGACTTCTTTCGCAATGTGTGTTTTACCACCTCAATTAAGAGGTTTTGGGTTGACTCAAATCTGAAACTGCATATTAGCTGCTTTTTTTTTTCTTCTTTCTATATCTTAACATATGGTCAATAATAAAAATGAACTTTAGTCAACTTTAAATAAGCTTTCAGAGATTGGTGGTCAACAAGCATTTTAAAGATTAGTCTTTTAAATTATTTGGTCAGGTTTTCTTTTTTTTTTTTTTTTTTTTTCTTTTCATGTTTAAAGAAATAATTCACTGCAATAGAAGCCACAGTCAGACTAATTAAAAAAAAAAAAAAGTATTTTGTAATTAACTAGTGCAGTACGAGCAAAGCTGTTATGTTTGTGGAGCATCAGTCAGGACTGATAATTACAATGTGGAATGTGTGTGTCCAGTGTGAAGTGAACATGGTCATGTGTCTGCCTGAGTTATGTAACCTTGGGTATACAAATATATATTTTAAGAATTATATTTTTCTCTGTTCATATTTATACAATAAAAAAGAATTGTATGATTGTCCTTCTGTCGCTTTGGTTGCTGGTTGAAGAATAGTGATATCCTTTATGTGGACCCTTATAATGGACTCTCCCATTCATTTGGGAATTCCTCTGCGTTTCAGTATAAATGTTGTCAAGCAACCTGTATGAACAACATCATAAATCAAAAGCTGAAACAGGAATTTAGCTCCTGCAGTGATAAAGGGACATCTAGTTTTCTTTTCAGATGATGCTGGAGCTGGGCCTCATGAAACATCTTTTTAATTACATATCTTGGCTGAGTGTTTGTTATTTTTTGGGGTAATATTGTCGCTTCTCACCTTGACCTTGGTTCTGCTCCATTCAATAAAGCTTTCTCTCTAATTTACAAGGAGGTGAATTGGAAATGGTTCCTTTTTAAAAGAACCGTGCCATATTTAAAATGACAGTTTCAGAAAGTACTAGTAGTGCCATATTTGAGAACTGCCATTGAAATCTGTGCAGTGATACTAAATGAACGTCACTTACCTGTGCCAAGTTCTTGTAATGAAACATGTAGTTTGTCACTTTTCTTCAAATACTAAAAGATAGTCAGTGCTTCTCACCTTAAAAAATTAAATATTTGCATATGCTACTCCTACTTTCACCTACATGATTATTGTACAGTTCTGTACCCATACATTACATAATTTTTCTGCTGACCTGTCTGCCAGTTGTAAATAAGCTTGCATGAAGTCATGTTCAGTTCATATGTCTCTCTGTTTTGTTAATGGACTTTGATGCTGTTCTCTTGTTGCAGGCCTTGCCAGAAGATGAATATCCTCAAAGACAACAAAGACTTGGCCTGTTTCTATACAACCAAACACTCCTGGAGAGGAAAGTAAGTGACCGGCAGTTTTCTTTTTACACTGTGAGGATGATTGCATTTCATGTGTCTCAGCATACGGCTGTGTTCTTATAGCTTGCTTTTTGAGAGGTTTGTATCATTTACTCATTTAATCATTTATTTTAGAGCAACAGAGTTTTCCTGAATTATATTTGAGATTGACTGTGATATGGATGCAGCGGTCAGTGATGGCCACCCTTCCATAATTACAATGCTCTAGTGCTACCTCAACTGGTCAAATTCTACTTTGTCGGCAATTGTCAGCACATCATTGAATGGCCCAGTAATCTTTGTTTCTGTTCATACATATGGCCCTCAGTAACTTTACTTGGTATTAAAGACTAAAGATTAAAGTATTATAGACTTGTACAAGGTTTTAAATAAAAATTCGGCATGAGAGAGAGGCAGTTAGTATTGTTAACGCTACTTTTTTCAACCTAGTTTAGTTTTCAAAAACGTTATATTTTTGATTGCAATTTTTAAATGCAAAGAAAATCATTAGAATACACAATTGAAATGGTTACATATTTAGTATCCCCAAAGTTTGCCAGCATTGTCAACAGTAGTTCTCAGCCTAGCAGAGGCAAAGTGTAGGAGGATTGGTGTTGGATACATGATCCTACATTTTACATGTAAAATGTCCCCGCACAGGAATAATGTGTAAAGCAGTTATGCAGCACCTAGCATGGTTGGCCTCTGAGCCATGAAGCTGAAGTAGTAGTTTATTTTGTATCATCTATAAAGGATGAGACATTTGTTATTGTTATTCACTTTATAAAGTGGACATATTACTTGGTTTTGAATGTCTGTGCAGCTTAACAGCTGTTTGCCCAGTCAAACGTGCTGTGGATTAGATTGTCATTTAGTGTCTCGTTACAGTAGGTACAGTTTAATCGGTTATTCTGCAACCTGAAATTAGAATTGATTGAATTATGCTGTACTCCTTGATAGGGGGTAACGTAAGATTTAATGCTTACACAGTGTTTACACGTTGCTGCTTTAGCATGCTAAAAATACCCCCTTTCAGCAGACCTACAAAATCAATTTCCCAGATATATTGGGGTGGCGGTGGTCTAGTGGTAGGATGCTTGGCTATGGACCTATGGCTTAAGAGGTTCCAGGTTCGAATCCCACCTCTGCCACTACCACCACTGGGTCCCTGAGCAAGACCCTTAACCCTGAATTGCTCCAGGGGTAGTGTCCCTGTAATTAGGACATGGAAGTCGCTCTGGATAAGAGCTTCTGCTAAATGCCGTATATAAATATATTATTAAAATATATAGATACTAACCTTTTGATTATTTGGACTTGGAAAACACTTCAGGAAAGTGATTACTCAGGGCTCTAGAAAGGGGAGTTCTCACTGGGTGTTTGGGTAAATACTGGATGAAAGTGGAGAGAATATGAAACAAGTGTGTTTTAGTGTGTGGTGCATTCTCACTTTATTAAAATGCTTAAGAATATCTTGCATTGATATTTTTGTTCGTTGTGTTCATTTATGTATAAATAGTCAAGTCAAGTAGGATTTTATTGTCATTTGAGCCATATACACAGTACACAGTGAAATGAAATAACCTTCCTCCAGGACCCTGGTGCTACTCACAAGACAAGACACAAGACAACATAAGACACAACATAATACACAAAACGGGGCAACAAGTGCAGACAAGACAGACAACAACAGATGGCACGACAGACAGTACATTCATCCATAGAGGGCCGCAGTGTTGTGGAACAAACCAGCCCAGGTACATTATAGTGGAGCAGTGTGGTGGAGCAGTGTTAGAAACTATTTCCCCATCCTGGAAGTGGAGGCCCGTATGCTGCAGAACCTTTTCCCGGATGGCAGGAGGGAGAAGAGTGTGGGATGGGTGGGAGGGATCATGCATAATGCATAATGCTGGTTGCTTTGCGGATGCAGCGAGTGGTAAAAATGTCCTGTACAGAGGGCAGAGAGATCCCGATGATCTTCTCAGCTGTTCTCACTACCCGTTGTAGGGACTTGCGGTCTAAGACATTGCAGTTCCTGTACCAGGCAGTAATGCAGCCGCTCAGGATGCTCTCAATGATTCCTCTGTAAAAGATGGTGAGGATGGAAGGCGGGAGATGGGCTTTCGTCAGTCTGCGCAGGAAGTAGAGGCGCTGCTGGGCTTTCTTTGTGATGGAGTTGGTGTTGAGGGACCACGTGAGGTTGTCAGTGATGCGAACACCAAGAAACTTGGTGCTCTGGACCATCTCCACAGTTGAGGTGTTGATAATAAGTGGAGTGTGGTCCCGACGTGGTCTCCTGAAGTCAACAACCATCTCTTTAGTCTTGTCGACGTTCAGAGACAGGTTGTTGGTTCTGCACCAGTCCGTCAGCTCTTGTATCTCCTCTCTGTAAGCTGCCTCGTCTCCACCGCTGATCAGACCCACCACAGTTGTATCATCAGCGAATTTGATGATGTGGTTCGAGCTGTGCCTGGCTGCACAGTCGTGGGTCATCAGTGTGAACAGCAGTGGGCTGAGCACACAGCCCTGGGGGGGGCTCCTGTGCTCAGTGTGATGGTGTTGGAGGTGCTGCTACAGATCCTGACTGACTGGGGTCTCCAGTTACAGAGGGAGGTGTTCAGGCCCAGCTGCCTCAGCTTCTCACTCAGGTGCTGAGGGATGATGGTGTTGAATGCTGAACTGTAGTCAATGAACAGCATTCTGGCATAACTGTCCTTTCTGTCAAGATGAGAAAGGGCCAGGTGGAGGGTGGTGGAGATTGCATCGTCCGTTGAGCGGTTGGGACGATACGCAAACTGCAGGGGGTCCAGTGATGAAGGGATCTGGGACTTGATGTGCCTCATAACCAGCCTCTCGAAACACTTCATGATGATGGGTGTGAGTGCGACGGGACGATAGTCATTGAGGCAGGAGATAGATGGTTTCTTTGGCACTGGAATGACGCTGGTGGTCTTGAAGCACCTTGGAACAACAGTGGTGCTCAGAGAGATGTTGAAGATATCAGTGAGAACATCTGCCAGCTGTTCTGTACATCCTCTGAGCACACGACCTTGAATATTGTCAGGACCGCCAGCTTTCCGTAGGTTGACTCTGAGAAGAGATCTTCTCACCTCGGCTGTGGTCAGACAGAGAATCTGGTCGTTCGGAGGAGGGGTGGTCTTCCTCATTATCGTGTTGTTCATCATCATGATTACCGGGTTCTCACGAGTCTGCGCAAGCTCCGCAGTCATCCTTGGCTTCTGGTTGGGTCGTGTTATGATGAACTTGGAGTAACATCCTCAATGCACTTGCTGATGTAGCCAGTCACTGAAGCTTTGTACTCCTCCAGGTTGATGGAGTCACCGTAGGTTGCAGCTTCCCTAAACATGTCCCAGTAGATGCGTTCAAAGCAGTCCTGAAGAGCAGAGATGGCTCCTGTGGGCCAGGTCTTTACTTGCTTCAGGGTGGGTCTCACGCGCCTGACAATGGGTCTGTACGCTGGGATCAGCAGCACAGGGATGTGGTCTGAGTGTCCGAGGTGGGGGCGGGGCTCCGCCGTGTACGCGCTGGCCATGTTTGTGTAAACACAGTCCAGCGTGTCCCCCCCCCCTTCGTTGCAAAGTTCACATGTTGATGGAACTTGGGGAAAACTGACCTGAGATTTGCATGGTTGAAATCTCCGGCAACAATAAACAATCCGTCTGGGTGGTAGTTTTGGAGCCCGCTGATAACTCCATAAAGTTCAGCCAGCGCGTTGTTAGCAAATAATGTTGTTATATATAAATAAATAAAATATTTAGGCTTACTTTAAATGTGGAAAAGCTACACTAGCGCACAAAGCAAAAAATGTTTTACAGAAGGAAGCAAAATTTTAGGAGGAATAGATTTGTGTAGCTGAGTGCTGCTGTTTGACCTAAAACCTGTGTACACCTCCTGGTTCTGGAAAAATTATTACAACATTTTACAAGATTTTTCCATTTAGACACCTACTAACTAAAGTTAAGGCAAGGCTTTTTGAAAGGGCCTAATGCAGCTTGATATCCTGTTTCATGTTAGCTGAATGTATCTGGACTTTGCAGAGTGAGTCATTACTTTAGCTGGTATACACGAGAGTAGAGGGATGTTTGGATGTGCTGTGAGGAAAAGAAAGGAAAGGCACACATCAGTGGAGTTTCCAATGTAAGCCTGTGGCCAATGAATGTAAAGCAGTAGCTGGATTAGTACATTGGCATGCTTGTTTACTACCATGGATTCATCAGATAAATATTGCACTTTTTTTCCTTTTTCTTTTTCCAGTGGTTTCCTTTAGGTCTGTCATTCACTTGTCTTCTATTATTTCTATTGCTTTTTTTAAATTCGACATTATCTCTCTATATGCGTTGGGTGAAATATCTTTCAGACATTTTGTGGTGTGTGTGTGTGTGTGTGTGTGTGTGTGTGTGTGTGTGTGTGTGTGTGTGTGTGTGTGTGTGTGTGTGTGTGTGTGTGTGTGTGTGTGTGTGTGTGTGTGTGTGTGTGTGTGTGTGTGTGTAGGTGTGTGTGTGTGTGTGTGTGTGTGTGTGTGTGTGTGTGTGTGTGTGTGTGTGTGTGTGTGTGTGTACCCAATGGTTTAATAACTAATGTTTAGGGAGAGCATGTGTGTTGATAGAGTGGAAAAAATGGTTAAAACAGCTGCTGTTTTTTGCCTGTCAGTGACCTCAACCTGCAAAAATGTAGACATCATATGGGAATTACAAAATATAATGGAAGCGTAGTTCCGCCAATATTGGTTCCTAAGTCTTTCAGACTTTTCCTTTAGTGGACTATATCAAATCAGTTTTCCTTGTTAAAATCAGTTCACTTGTTAAAGCTTTGTATCAGTGATTTGGTAAAGTAATATTTAGGGAAGAGGTAAAATATAAGTATGAACAAAGATTAGGCTGTGGTTGAACCTAAACTTCTCTGTAGCTTAGGGAAAATTCCCAACACTACTGTGACTAAGAAATGGTTGGAAAAGCATGTGCAATTTGCAGCTCAGAGTAGGATGGAGGAGGTATAATATTGTGCCTTCCATAAATGCAAAGAAGAGGATCTTAAAATATATTTGATTGTGTGTTTAAGTAGTGATCCTGATCCTGTCTTATGCTGTAGAACAGATAATGGCCTGATTGTCTTTTAAAGGTTCAATGCCCCCTTTAAAACGCATTTTATTTCTTTCAAGTGTATCACATAGGAGACAAATTTAAAGCTGTCTAAGGTTCTGTTTGCACTGTTGGATTTTTCTATCCTCTACACATCTATATAGGGCTGAGATTTACTTAAGATATTTCATACAAGTAACCACTTGTTTCTTTGGGTTGGAGACAAAGTGTACTGGTACCGATTTTCAAGAATAAGGATGATGCACAAATCTGTAGTAACCTCTTATTTTCTTTCGGCTGCTCCTGCTTAGGGGTCGCCATGGTGGATCAACCGTCTCCATTTCTTCTGGTCCTCTACATCTTCCTCCTTCAAACCAATGACCTGCATGTCTTCTCTCACCATGTCCATAAACTTCCTCTATGGTCTTCCTCTTTTCCTCTTTCCTGGGAGCTCCATCTTCGTCTCTCCTCTGGACATGTCCAAACCAATGCAACCTTGCTTCTCTAACTTTGTCTCCTAAATGTCTAACCTGAGCTGTCCCTCTAATACTCATTTCTAACAAAGCTGTAGTAACTATAGAGGGTTAAAGTTGATCAGCCACAGCATGAAGTTATGGAAAAGAATAGTGTTAGCTAAATTAAGAAAAGAGGTGATGATTAGTGAACAGCAGTATGGTTTCATAACAGTTGCAATGTTTACTCTGAGAGTGTTGATGGAGAAGCATAGAGAAGTTCAGAAGGAGTTGCGTTATGGAGAAAACTTTTGACAGGGTGCGTAGAGAGGAGTTGTGGTTTTGTATGAAGTTAGGAGTGGCAGAGAAGTATGTAAGAGCAGTGGTGAGGTCTGCAGAAGGAGTGATGGATGCATTCAAAGTAGAAATGGGATTACATCAAGGAACAATGCCAAGCCCTTTCTTGTTTGCAATGGTAATGGGTTAATGATAATAGGTTGATGAATGATGTTAGACACAATTCCCTGTGGATGATTATGATGATGTTTGCTGATGATATTGTGGTCTGTAGTGAGAGGAGGGTGCAGCTTGAGGAGGCCCTGGAGAGGTGGAGATATGCTCTTGAGAGGAGAGGAATGAAAGTGAGCAGAACAAAGTAAGAATACAGGAGTGTGAATGATTAGTATATTAGAGGGACAGCTTATGTTTTAGAGACATCAGAGTAGCAAGATTGCATTGGTTTGGACATGTGCAGGGGAGAGACGAGAAGGATGTTAAGGTGGAGTTGCCAGGAAAGAGGCCAAGAGGAATACCAAAGAGGAGGTTTCTGGATGCGTTGAGAGAATAACAGCAGACAGTTGGTTTGAATGAGGAAGATGCAGAAGACAGGAAGAAGGGGTGATCCATCGTGGTAACCCCTAAAGGGAGCAGACAAGATAAGAAAAATCACGTCTTATGTGCTTTGATTACAATTTGTTGTCTTTCTACCAAGTTGCTTTTCCATTCAGTGATTCTCCTCTTTAATGAAGTGTAGGAGTCTCTGTAGCAAGAATGCAAATCTGAAGTGCTGGAGCCATTGATATGCTAAGCTTTGGTGGCTAGTGGGCTTTCCTTGTGAATAGCAGTCTATAACGGTGGTGGGTATGCTCTGATTGCAAGGTATTTCAGGTTTCCACGAGTACCTTTTAGTCCATAAGTGAGCAGGTTTCTCAGTTTCAGAGAAACCGTTGCCTTATTCTCAAGGTAATGGAATAGAAAGAGCCTGCAGTCTGGGCTTAATTATCTGTGACCTTCATCCTTCCTTCTCCTGTGTGAACGCACTTTAATCACCAGTCATCCTTATATAGAACATCATATTTCTTGTCTGAGAGTCGTCTGCAGTCTGGGAATTGAAGAGATTTTACAAAGTAGTTTTCTGTTCATTGTTCCTGGAGTGTGCAAAAGTCTCCATACTTAAAGCAGCAGTAGCTGGAGATGTTTTCATTCGAGAAATTTCATTCCCCCCCCCCACGCTTCTTTGTGTCTACGTTTTGGCAGAAGGAATGAATAAGAACTTTCACATGTGCAGTTTGTAAACATGAACCTTTTCAACAAATTCTCCAGGGTGTTTTAAGAGGGTTCACTTTTTTGCGTTTTGCAATGACCATCCAAAAAGCTTGGTTAGACAATATAAAAGTAATCAAAATAACATCAGTTTGTAGATTTCTTCAGCATACACTGTTAGACAAATGGTACATTGTGCAGGCACATGTTTTTCATCAAGGTACACAATGGAAATAGAAAACATTGACCTTGACGTCCAGTTTTGTACTGAACATTTTTGACTTGTTTTATTGAGGTCAGAAACTTTTTGCCAATGATTTAAAATGGAAATTTAAATAGGAAGCCTGGTGTCATGACAGGGTATATGGATGCAACTAATGAACTAAATGTGGGGGAATACAGTGAAAATACATACAAAATATATTGATGGCATATTTTTGAGGGTACTGTCCCAGTGACATTTTAGTTTTTTAAAGTGTTTTTAAAGTAAAGTGTATAGATTTAATGTTTCAATTGAGCCTTCCCATGTATACCATTTATATTCTCAGTGTAGGTAGTTTTTTTGAACACCAGATAAAATAAATGTTCTTGTATTTTGCCTAAATCTTCTAATTTATGGTTACATTCTTTTCCTTAATAACAGCATAAGCCCTCTGAGATGTATTACAGCTATGTCTTGAGAATTTCTGTCTGTTTAAGCGCAGTCTCTCATTAATTTTTAATGTTATAGCCCAAGCCCAATCAGAACACAACATTGATCGTTCTTGTGTGGAAAATTATAGAGTCTTCATATAGAAAACTATACCGTTCTGGAAGAGAATGTAGACACACATTTGAGATGAAATATGCACCCAGTTCATGATTAAGTGGTCTAAAATAGACAGGACACTGGTAGAAACCGTATACAGGATTACGCTGTGAAGGCAAAGGGGAATTGTAACAATTAATTTGAAAAGGATGCAATCTACTACTTTGTGTTTTTTAATATACTTTTTGTCTACCTGGTTATAAGACAAAAATGAAGTAATCATGTTAATAGTGCCTTTAAATGGGTTTGTTTGCTTCTCTGTGTGTATTTTAGTTTTAATGGTGGTAAACATAGGAAGCACTAAATAATTAACCAGACTTGTGACAAGGTCTTAAAAGCCTCCAGTTCTAGAATATTATAGAACTGTATATGGAGATAATAGTTAAAAGAAAGTCTGAGCTTTGGGCTGGAGTGTACAGACAAACAATAAAGGCCAGAAACCAAAGCACTTTATTATGCTTTTTTTTTTTCATTTGTAAGGGTACAAGAAAGACAGAAGATAACCTCCCTGAGGATTTTCTATCTAATTGACTAAGAGCTAGAGAGGGAGAAGAGGAGGATGAGGGAGTGGTCAGAGAATAAGTGAGAAGCTGCAGAAGGTTTTAACCCCCTGTATGGATTGAGGCATACTGTAAATCACGAGTTGTACATCAGGTTAACATGCACTGTTCTCTGTTGGAACTTCTTAAGATGAACAGCTGCTATTGGCCTCTGAGGTTTGAAACTTTGAGTCTAAATTGAAAATGTTCTGTTTTGTTTTGGACTAACATTAACCATTTCAAAAGATCTCAAAAGAATTTGCTATCAGCCATTCACTGATAGTAGAGTAGAGGACTTCCAAAACAACTGCCAGCATGCCCAGGTCTGGCTGTCCAAGCAAGTTCACCCTGAAAGCAAACGACAAGATGCTAAAAAAAAAAGTCTCTAAAAACCCGAAAATATCACGGGACCTACAGCAGGCTCTTGCTACTGTTAATGTGAAAGTGCCTCTACAATCAGAAAAGGACTGCGCAGCTTTAACCTGCATGGGAGATGTGCAAAGAGGAAGCCTTTGCTCTCTAAGGGAAACATCAGAAGCCAGACCGAAGTTTGCCAGAGAGAATGTAGACAAAGACCAGGACTTCTAGAATGATGTTCTTTGGACTGATGAGTCTAAAATTTAATTATTTGCACACCAGAACAGAGGACACGTCTGGTGTAAACCAAATACAGCATTACAGGAAAAGAACCTCATACCAACTGTGAAGCATGGAGGTGGAAGTGTCATGGTTTGGTGATGCTTTGCTGCAGCAGGACCTGGCCAGCTCCCCATCTTAGAAACCATTGAGATGATGTGGGGTGACTTGAAACGGGCTATACATGCTAGAAACCGCTCAAACATCTCACAGCTTTACGCTGTCTGCAGAAAGGACACCTGATGAACAGTACATCACTACTTACTGTTGACACTTGTGCTTTGAACCATTGATTACTATTCATGAGCGTGAATGTTGGTGTGGTTGTGGGTGTTTGTGCTTTGATGTTTGCACTGGATCTGAACAATGCGTGAGATCAGATGGTGTTGAAAAATTCCATGAGTGAATCTGCTCATGTTCTCTGTTGTGGAGCCATATACTATGCAGTAGCACAGTAGCACTCACTCAGCAGTAGCACTGTTCCACAGTCTTGTCAGAGTTGGCTGAATGATCTCTCTTTCCCCTGGGCGTAACAGACAACAGTCACAAGTGCTTTTAAGATATACGGTCACTGGGTATAATTGTGAAATATACAATACACATATAAACAAATATGGTAAAATCCAACAGTATAGTGGTTAGAAGGTGGATATGATTACGCTAAAACACTGACATCAAATCACACTGCCATGCGTTAACTGCCCAGATGAATCCCTTTACATATTTTTATTTTTTTGTATGCTTTAATTACATACAACGCTTTTGCACTGCATTGCATTTTTAAAAATGTATCATTAATACTAACATGTAGTAATGGATGGATGGGGCAAAGTATTTTATTTTGAATAAAAATGCACATCACTAGGTTTCAGAGATAGTAATGTCTTTTTTTTTTCTCCCTCAATGCAAGCTCAATGCAAAGGCTTTCTGAAATGATAAACTTCCCTGTTTATCTTTCTTAGTCCATATTAACTCCACACCACCTCTGACATGTTTATCCATCTAATTGCAACTCTTACTGCCTTGCAGCATTTTTGTTAGTTGAATACAAAACCTAAAAATAAACCAGAGACGTGAACAGGTACTTGAAAAACTGGTTAACTGTCCGAGTTGCAGCTGGATGTCTACCCTCTCTGAGTAGGCCTTATTGCAATGATAAATTGGAAAACGTGATAGCTACAAGTGTCTGGAATGAAATATCCAGCAAAGTAACCTTACATATCCTACATATTTTTCTACCTGTTGCCTTGGCTGTTCCATTGTTCTGTTACTGTCAAAATTATGCCTGTTTAGTACATTGTTTAAGTTGCAATAAGTTTCAGTCTAAGATAAGAAATAGTACTAATCTTGTAGTAGTAGTAGTAGTAGTAATCTCGCACCTATCCAGGGAAATCTCTTTGATGTCGATCTTAAAGTTGCTGAAATTCAGCAATTATGTCAAACACTGCTGCTTCTCCACTGCCAAGTTTTAGCAATGAACCATCTTGTTGGAGGATCTGGGATACTTCATGACATATTATTTATTGCGAACGTCTTGAAGTATTGTGATTTATTTTTGCAACATTTACCTATATGATCTAGTATAAATTTCAATTGGTGTCTGTCTGGTTTGGCTCTATTTCTACACTCCTTCTCTCCATGTCCTCCTCTCCCTTTCGCTCACTGCTCTCTGTCTGAGTCACAGCGACATGTCTGCACCTCGGCCAGGCAGTCGAGTGGGAGATTGTAGACCTCTAAGGGTTGGAGAAGGATTTGGAGAGTGGTTCATTGTCTTTTTCTGAAACACACACACACACACACACACACACACACACACACACACACACACACACACAAATGGTTATCCACTGTATAATGTCCTCTTCAACAAGACAGTTGAGTTTATTTGCTCTGACACTATTCGATGACATTTTCACACAGGATATTCTCTTGCTTGCCTATGTGAAGAAACATGCGCGCACCCACACACACACACATACATGCACCACTCTTTTTCTCATTGTGGCTATAATTATGGAAGATCTTTTTGCCCTCACAATCTCTGACTAGGGGTTGTTTTGTCTCTAACAGTCTCCTGACTTTAGCCTTAACAGTGTTTTTACATTTCTATTTGATTCTTATTTTGATTATTTTTACTCATAGAGCTTGTTTGTAACTGCCTGGTTAACCATGGTTTGCAGGCAAAAAAATTCATGGGATGCAAGGGAATGCTGTTAGTAGTCAAAGCAGTTTTGATGCTTCAAGAGAGCAGTGTTTTATCAATTAAACAGTGTGTCATTATTTGACAGACTTTATAGGTGAAATTCAAGGGTTCTTCTCAGCATCTTTATTTGTGTGCCTGTCCAGGTATAAGAGGGTTTTCTCTGTCGGAACTCACGGTATCACCACGTATAACCCTACCACGTTAGAAGTAACAAACCAGGTATGAATGAATGAAGATATTTAATTGTATCTGCTGTTGTTGCTTGCTACAGTGAAGCACTTTTATTTAAATTATTAGTTGCAGATGAGTGTTCCTGGTATTCATATTAAGTGCTCTGTAATTTTAAATATTTAGCATGATATTTAAGTTTTATCAAGGTACATTTTGTTTTATATATTAAGCCCTGCTGCTGTAATGCACCTGTATTAACTGTGACTGCTGTGTAATCTAATGTCATGTGGCACACCCTTCAGTGGCCTTATGGGGATATCTGTGGCATCACTCCAGTGGGAAAAGGCCAGGGAACAGAGTTTAACCTCACCTTCCGGAAGGGCAGCGGGAAAAAGTCTGAGACGCTTAAGTTCTCCACTGAACATCGTACGGAGCTGCTGACCGAGGCGCTGGTGAGGGACAGGGAGTTGAAGCAAAGAATAAAAGCTAAAAAAAAATGACCTCTTAATCAGTTGTTGAACGCAAACTTCATATTGCTTCTTAATACAGCTGTCATGAGTTTAACTGGAAAATATAATAAGCATAGCTGTTTAGAGAGACATTATGGTTTAAATAAAAAAAAAAAAAACTCATTGTGACAGCCTTTATAATGCAAATGGTCATACTCTTCTACTTTGTTTCTCTGACTCTCTTTTTCTACTCTGCAGAGATTCAGAACAGACTTTTCAGAGGGGAAAATAACTGGAAGAGTGAGTATTGTTTTGTCTTTTTATGCAAAATATGCTTTTTAAAAATGTTTAATTTATTCAAAGACAAATCACTATGTGGTTGATGAATGGACTATTCATTACTAACACTATACTTTTGCTGCTATCACCTCATACCTTATCTGAAAACAGTTTGACATGACTAATGTTTAGTGCTCAGTAGGTTTTGAAACACAAGATGCCCTGTGTGGTTTTATAAATAGAACATTTTAATGTTATATTATGGATGGGCGGGGGGCATGCTGAAATTTTATGTGATCGTTTCGTGTGTGTGTGTGTGTGTGTGTGTGTGTGTGTGTGTGTGTTTGTGTGAGAGATAAATTAATAAATAAACAAACAAAACCCACACAGCTATATCTATGTTAATCATTCTGCTTGGGCTTTTACTTACAAAGGCATCATTGACAAGTCTGGAATATTACTATTACTTACTAAAATGAAGAAGTAGGGTTGTATGTTTTACTTTAGATATCAAGTCAGTTTTATTGCTATAGCACTTTTTACAACTGAAGATTCACAGAATCCGAGCCCGAGCCCCAAGTGACTAAGCAAAGAGCAACAGAGCCAAACACCCTAAAACTGGTGGAAGAAACCTTGGGAGGAACCAAGACTCAAAAGGGGAACCCCTCCTCCTCTGATTGACACTGGAAATAATGAAAGAAAAGAGAGAGAAAATGCTTATTAAAATTGAATTGATTTAGCGATGAGTTCTGGTAAAGTATGAGTTACTATAAAAGAGTCTGTTAGAGTCTGTAATTGGTAGATCAATTCGCTAATAGTGGTGGTTCTGTCTGAATGGGTGAAGCTTTTGTTAATCTTAGTTTGTGGCAGCAGCTCATGCACATGATCCAGTATGATGTGGCTAATCTGAAGTTCAGGTGGGGAGAAAATCTGATAATATTCGATCTAGAAGACAGTTGACTCTGGAGTTTAGGAAACAATGACTGGGTGTTGGAATAAAATTAATTATACTTGCTGTTCTTGTATCTTTACAGCGTTACAATTGCTATAAGCATCACTGGAGTGACTCACGGAAAACGGTGGGTTTGGAGGTGACACCAGGGGGCATCGACCAGATTGACCCCCACACTAACCGGGTCATCTGTTCTTATGACTACCGCTCCGTTGAGGGCTTTGCCGAGGTGTCAGACTACCAGGGGGGCTTCTGCATTCTCTATGGAGGCTTTAGCAGACTGGTGAGTGGGGTTTTGTTTTTTTTTTTTTGTTTTTTGTGTGTTGCATCAAAGTTTGCTTCTCAAGTCTTTGGTTTAAGATTAGAACTAGGAACTTATGTTTAAATCCTCCACCTGATGCTAAGTCATGATTGCAGCTTCCTCAGCATTAAAAAAAAAAATACCAAAAAACTTAATCTACTCCAACACATGATTCACTCAGCTTCCTTTAGAATAAGAACCGGTATTAAACCAGCCAAAAATTCTGCCAAAATGTCAGATAGAATAACATGTCCATGAATTCACGATCTGTAAATGTCTGCTGCTACTTTGTAAATTCCAGATGCCTAAAGTGTCTTTCTGGCATATTGTATGATTAAAAGTTTTTAGGCCTTTTTGAATTTTACTTTGTATTTGTCAAATTGAAATCTGACACTGATGATTTTTCTTATTTTTTTAATGTATTTTTTATTTATTTTTCTTTTTTTCTTTTTCTATTCTCTCTCTCTCTTTCTTCATATTGTGTCTTGGTAGCATCTCTTTGCATCAGAACACCGTGATGAAATAATCCGCAGTGCTATTGAACATGCTGGGAACTTTATTGGGATCACACTGCGCCTAAGAAAGGATCCTTTAACCTTTGAAGGCTTTGTCAGTGAGAGGCTTGGCAAATACAGTTCAGACGAGAGCATCACCTCACTTGCAGAGTTTGTCGTGCAAAAGATCACCCCACGACATGCGGTGAGATCCATGCGTGTGTGTGCGTGCACACAAATACACACACACACACACACAGATGCAAACACACACAGACAGACAGAGATGAGTTGTATATAATGCTCGTTATTTAGCTGTCAAAACTTTTCATTCCTTATTCTTTTAGAGAGGGTGTTACCTTATGTAACTGGTGTTCTTGATTCACAAGCTAAAGACAAAGTAGTCAAAAGAATTTATTGTCTCAGAAAGGATAAAGTTGTAATCTTGTTATACTCTTCAGTAAAATTAGTTTTGCTGTTCTATGTTTCTCTCAGGAGCCTGTTAAGAGAATTCTGGCCCTCACTGAGACGTGTCTAGTGGAGAGAGACCCTGCTTCATACAACATCGTCACTGTCAAACCCTTTGGAGAGGTGGGTGCATGATCATTATAAAATAACGTTTTTATTAAGGAGTATTTAATTCTTAGCAAATCTCATCATTTAAAGATGCTCATGTATTTTTATCTGCACTGGTTAAAACTGCACGGTCAGTCGCATAGCATACAATGTAAAATAAACTATAATATGTTTACATGTTGTTAAGTAAACTCCATGAAACAATAAATGTCAAATTAACATATTAAATAATTGCTGTGTTAAGGCCACATTATGTGCTGTAAAATCAAACTTCCCCACCAGCTGTAACAGGCTTGTCACCCAAAGCAATGTACTCCATTATTTACAATAGTTTTTGCTGATATCTACAGATGTTCACTTGGAATTCCAAGCACATTGTATCATGTTGCTCTGAAAATGGGCAAAAAAAAAATGTTCGCATTACATACGCATGAGTCAAACCAGAGATTTACTGGAGTGGCATTATTATTAGTAGTAACTAACAGCGGGCAAAGGAATACTGCTTATTGTGAACAGTCATGTTCAAGGTCAGTTACTCGTTAAAATATCATACTAAATGAATGGACATGGTTTCAGTTTTGAGAGTTATTGATTGATCTTGTGTTTTTCTTTGAAATATATTCTGCACATTGTTGTCTATGAAGCAGAACTGCTAAAGAGCTAAATGTGGTTGTAGTAAATGAGTATGATGATGAATTGTTGGTGCTCTTGCAGGTGTTTGCCCTAATCTGTGATGCAGAGAACCCTCAGGTATTCACTGCTGAGTTCATTAGGGGACAGATAAGAAAGTACTGCTCCACAGAGAGGTAATGCGTATACACACACACACACACACACTACTTTGGTTAGAAAGCCTTTCTGTAACATTTTGTTAAAGGACATGTTTGTCAATAATAATAATAATACACTTGCTTGGCTGCCACACTAAGTGTCTTGCTCTTTTCTTCCTTTTCCTTGCATCACTTTTAATCATTGTGTTATTATTTTAAATAAAATGTTTAAAAGAGATAGTCGTGTTTCAACATTGTAATATTGCCTTGGACAATAAAGTAAAGAAGTCAAAGCACACAAATGTCAGCATCTCTCACTCTTTTGATTTTACTCTTTCTCTCATTTGTCTCTCTCTCTAAATCTCTTTGCATGTCTGTCTGTCTCTGTCTGTCTTGCTAAACTCCACCCCGTCTCTATCTCCCCTTCCTTTCATAACCCCTTCTTTCTTTCTCCCTCCCTTCCTTCCTCTTTCCCTTACTCCTTCTCAATCACGCTCTTTTTTTTTTTTTCTGTACTTCTCAATCCCTCTCACTCTTTTCTATGCTTCTTTGTCCCATCCTCTATCATGCCATCACTCTGTCCTTCCATA
Source organism: Hepsetus odoe (assembly GCA_017165825.1). Classification (NCBI taxonomy): domain Eukaryota; kingdom Metazoa; phylum Chordata; class Actinopteri; order Characiformes; family Hepsetidae; genus Hepsetus; species Hepsetus odoe. The sequence continues at coordinate 9,820,516 of CM029389.1, forward strand.
ATCACTTTTCTCTCCTTCAACTTGCCTCCCTCTCTTCCAACAACTTCTCACCCTTTCTCCCCCCCTTCCTCCATTACCCCTTCTCTCCCCTTCTGCTTCCCTCCCTTTCTCTCTGTAGGGACTCTCTGCTGGCAAGCTTGTTGGATGGTGTGAGGGCATCTGGTAACAGAGATGTGTGTGTAAAGATGGCCCCCACCCAAAGAGGGCAGCGCTGGGGGCTTCTCAGCATGCCTGTAGATGAAGAGGTGGAAAGCCTTCACCTCAGATTCCTTGCTGCTCCACCTAGTATGTACATCCTGTAATCATTTTATCCTTACTGATACGTATTACATTTACACAGTGGGTAAATATCCTGCTGATGATTAGAATCATAACATGCATTCGCATGGTTTACAATTCATCGTTCTTTTTCTTCAGATGGAAATTTTGCTGATGCAGTGTTCAGGTTTAATGCAAACATCTCCTACAGTGGAGTTTTGCATGCTGTCACTCAAGATGTAAGTGTTCTCAACCTGATAACATTAATCATTAAACAATTACTGGGACTGTCCATTTTAATTGTGTTCACATGTATAGACACACATTCTTATGCGCCATACCTCAACAGATGACACAACACAGTTTACCAAAAAAACTGTTCAGCAGTTAATACAAATGTTTGTTTCAAATAAAGACTCAGTTTTATTGTAAAGCATGATGAATATATAGAAAATTTCCATGCCAATAAAACTAATGCTAGTAATTTATACACTGTACTGTATGTTGTTAACAATGAAATGTAGAAATAAATTAAAAATACAGTGAGGTTGTTTGTGCTATTCTATTATAAAAAACATTTTATTTTAAAAATGATAAAAAATGTGTATTTGAATTATAAATTCTTTTTTTCTTCTTCTTTATTATTAAGCAAGAAATTAATGTTGAATATAATTGTATGTGTACTTTCCTTGTTTTTCAGGGTCTTTTTTCAGAGAACAAAGAGAAACTGATCAACAATGCCATCTTGGCCTTATTGTCCCAAGACGCGGAACAGGCAGGCCCCAACGCTGAGCTGGAGGCCCAATTCCAAGCCATTCGACGCTTGGTCGCCTCCAAAGCTGGCTTCCAGGCCTTCACTCAGCTCCCCAAGTATGTCAAGCTGTCTTAAGACCTCTTTAAAAAGTGAATGTGATACCTAGGTCATTAAGCACTACACTGACTTTAGTGTTTTCTTGTACTAATAAACCTAAATCTGACGTATAAGGGGCTTTGCATTTGCATTGAATCCTGTGTGTTAAACCAGGAAGAAACACTACAGTCTGTACTCTGAGCCCTTCAAATCTTTTTGAGTTAAAATGTTAACACACGTAACACTAATATGGAAGCTTACAGGTTGCTGTATGGGGACTCTTTGTTTTGTTAGTCTTTGCCATATTAGAACCTCTGGCTGACCTTTCGCCGTGATGCTAGACTTCTTGATCTGCATTCTAGAGGGTCGAGGAAGATGTTCGCAGCCTTTTACGCATTGATCAGGAGGCTTAGATTTAGGATTAATTCATGAGGATACTCTGTGGAATTACTATTTCCAGATTAACACTTGTACTGGTTCTTGCACAAATTGATCCCTGGGTGCACATTTTTTAAGAAAGGGTTTATAAGTCCAAACTGAAGGATGAAACAGAATGACATCACAATACTCAAAGACATTTTAATGATAAAATGTGTACATTTTATAAAAGCAGTCTTGGACGGGAGGACTTTTAAGTGTGGTGTGTAAAGCTATATGGAAAGTTTTATTTCCTTGCTGAAGATTTTTAACTTTCAGGTATTAAGCTTTCTAGGACGAAGCTAAAGATTTATATATATTTTTTCTATTTTCCTTTGTCCTTAGTACTTTGTTGATTATTTTTCCTCTTCGTCCATCTTTCTGCAACCTTTCCATTGCTTTGCATGTTCCTGCTCTTGTGCTCTGTCTGTGTTGATAATTAAGATGATCTGTCCCTCTAAGGTCTGTTCAAGTGGCAGGACCTGAACAAAAAACGTAATTATGAGTGCATATATCTCAGAGTATTCCCCTTTTTGCATCTCAGAGCTGTCTGCCTGTGTTATTCATCATGGGATCATTTCAGTCAATCTGTTCTTCATCTGTTCTGTTTTTGTTTAGTAGCTTAAACTAATTAGATGCATCACACATTATTTGTATTTTTTTGGCTCTTTATCTATGTTTCTCAGTTTTGTTTCTCATATATCTTGACTCTCTGGCTCTGTGGGGTCACTGGGATGTATGAAGGGTCTGTTATGTCTGTGCTGGATTTAGTCCTGTCCAGACATTGTCGATGGATTGTTGTCCATCGTGTACAGTAAATAGTGTTTTTATTTTTTCTGCTTCTCAGAAGCCCCATATTCAGAAATATGTCTTTTTCAGATTTAGGGAGAAGCTGGGCGTAAAGACTGTAAAAGCACTGAAGAGGAACAATAATGGAGTAACTCATGCTGCTATAGACATGCTCTGTGCCCTTATGTGTGTAAGTTACTAACCAATTGCATAAGCACAGACTACGTTACAACATTAGAGGAAAACCGAATGTAATCTTTGTCAAGTGCAGCCATGCAATTCAAAGAGGCAGTTTGTTTTGTAAAAAGCCGTCATGCTTATGTTTGCTTTTGTGGTTCATTTGCAGCCAATGCACGATGACTACGATTTGAGGCAGGAGCAGCTAAACAAGGCATCACTGCTCTCCTCAAAGAAATTCCTGGAGAACCTTCTCGAGAAGTTCATCAGTAATGTGGTATGCAGTAGGTGGCCATATTGTTAGTGAAGTCTTACATTATAATGCCTAAGTCATGCTGGAGCCCTTATGGAACACAAGGCTGCCGAGTGCCTAATTATATTCATCAGCCTAAAAGCATGACCGCAGTGGAATGAAATAAGAGCTTTAGACAGGACAACATGCCTAATGTCTGCAGTACTGTGACTTGAAATGTCACATGTCTACAGAACTGTTTTTAAGATGTTAAATTGGGTACCAAAGTGGGTATCAATATGAAATACTTGTATCAATGGAATTTTATCAATAATACAGTGTATCAAAATATTCCTTGTTATTCGGTACCAACTTCAATACCTAAGTAATCATCCTTAACAGCCTTATTAAGGCACTGATCATGTTTATTCCAAAAATCTGAAAGAAGTTTTATTCTCTGTAATGTATGGCAGTCAGCAAAAACAACTTCCAGCATACTACACTCATTTTTGGTGTTACTCACTAAACGTCTAAATTTCTAAAATCTAAATGCAGTGTGATCTGAGAGTCAAAAGACAAAGCAATATATAAAGATGTGTATATAAAGTCTGTATGTATGTATATTAATGTATAAATATTGTAGTTAGGTTTCAAATCAGAGTTTTAAAGTTGTTATACTAATATTTGTTATATTAATGCAAAAATGCATTAGAAATTATTTTTGTAAGGAATGGGTTTAAGTTGTTATGAGTGTGTGGATGTGTGGGGGAGTAATTGTCTAGCTGCCCAAATCATGACATTAGGAGCCCTTTCCCTGCTCCAAAGAATGAATTTGATATAAAAATGAACTCTAACAATCTTGTTTCCATATAAAATGGGATATCTACATTCATCTTTCTCTTGTCTGCCCCCTCCCTCTATGTATATATGTTCTTTGCTTGGTCTTCCCCTGCTCCTTTGGTTCTTTTCTTTTCTTTTTCTTTCTTTCATACTTGCTCTCCAGGAGCATGGCACAGGTGCTTTAGTCATCAGTGCACTTCTGGACTTCTTGACCTTTGCCCTCTGCGCACCCTACAGTGAAACAACTGAAGGTCAGCAGTTTGACATGCTGCTAGAGATGGTGGCTTCCAATGGGAGAACACTCTTCAAACTTTTTCAGGTTGGTGCTCAGACAAGGGTAAGAGGAAAATATTCATTAGACATCTTCTGTGAAGATGTTTGTGGTAATTACACTGAGTATCTGAGTTTCTGTGATTTGTGTTGTCTCTGCAGCACCCCTCCATGGCTATAGTGAAGGGGGCAGGCCTAGTAATGAAGGCCATTATTGAGGTGAGACTGCATTCACCTGCAGAGTTGAAAAATGTGCTTAACTGATAATCATAACAGCAATGGAAGTACTACAGTGAGAGAATATAAGTGTTTGTGTGTGTGTTCAGGAGGGCGATAAGGAAATAGCAACAAAGATGCAAGATTTGGCATTAAGTGAAGGTGCCTTACCCAGACATCTCCACACTTCAATGTTCACTATCAGCTCTGACCAGAGGATGCTTACTCACAGGTGAAAACAGTTACATTTCTTTGTAAGCCCAGCTCTCTGAGTACATTTTTGATTAGCTCACATTTAATGATTCTTAACCAGAGAGGGTAATGTGTGATGTGATTTGCTTTTCCTGATTAAGCACACCTGTATCAGCTGATGCAGTGCTTGATCATGACCTGAGGTGGTGAATCAGGCATATTTATCCTCTTTGGTTGTAGACAGCTGAGCCGGCACCTGGTGGGTTTGTGGATAGCAGAGAACCATATCGCCATGAACCTGCTGAAGAGAATCTTGGTGAGAATCCACAGCAGCTTCATTTTGCATTACAGAATTGACTTGGGGGCAGGAAGGTGGCGCAGTGTCGACTCGCAGCAGGAAGCCTCTGGGTTTGATTCCTAGCTCGTGCAGCCTGTCCAAAGACATGAATGTGGGGTAGATTGGAGATGCTAAGCTATGACTGTGTGTGTGTTACTGCGTATGAGTGTGTTTTTGTGCATATGCCCTACGATGGACGTGTGACCTATCCCGGGTGTTTCTCTAGCTTTTGCCTTATGGCTGTTAAGATAGGCTTCAGCACCGCTGTGACCTTAGACAAATAAACAGTTAAGATAATGTAGGGATGGACAGACAAATGAACCTGAACTTCACAATAAACTAAATTTGGGGTGGGGAGCTGTTAGTTGGTGACCACAGTTCAGGTCATATTCTTGCTCAGACACCTACTAAACCTGGTGACCAAATGCTGAGTCAGTGATATTTTTGGTTTATAAGCTGAATAAACTCAAAAGTGCATTGCCTTATGTAAAGTAAGTAAAGGGTCTGTTTCAGATGGCTGACTGTTTAAAAAAGCCTACCAAACTAAAGCATGCATTTATAAAGAGATGAACTAAGCTGCTAAGTGCCCATACACAGTTACTACAGCCATCCATGCCTGTTAGTGGCTTTTATTTTCACAGAACTTGTGCACAGAATAGAACATGCTGTTGTGCTTTCTGTGGCTTCCCCCTCTCGAGGCTTGATTCCTTTAAATGTTCCATCTACACTAAGATTGGTTTTCTTGCCACTGTCACTTTGTGCTTGCTCATTCAGAGCTTAAACTCATTACTGTAAAGCTCTTTTATGGCAAGACTATGCAAATATATTGAACGTGACTGCCACCCTTAACAAAGCTGCTCTCCTGGGTTTGTAATGAAAGCAGGATTTCACTGGTGTGGGTATAAAAGTTGGATCATTCTTATAGGTCAGAATATGCCAGCGTACATTTAATGGTGACCATTTCTTAAACCTGTCCCAGGTTTGAGCTGCTTTCAATAACCTGTGCTTTTGGAGACACTTGATTATTGGTGCTCAGTGCCCAATTGAATGAGAGGCACTGAGCCAATCATGTCATACGTATAACTTTCATAATGTTTGGGACACATTTTTCCTTGATTTACCCCTCTGACTTTTGTTGACATTTCAGCTTCACCATGTAGAAATTACAGCACTTTGTATACATAGTCCTCCTCACTCACAGGGCACTATAGTGATTGTGACAAAGTAATGGTAAGTATGTTAAAATCAGTCCAGTTAAGTACTGTTGCACATCTCTTGCATTTACTGTGTGAAGTCTGTCTCTGCCAAGCCTCCACTGCAGCCCCTTTCACCCCTGTTTGTTCTGGAGGCTTGTCCTTTTAGGTTTCTTGTTTAGCATATGGAAGACATGCTCAATTTGATTGAAATCAGGTGACTGGCTTGGCCATTGAAGAATTTTCCGTTTTATTAGCAACACTGGCATGTTGCCGTAGCAGTATGTTTGGGATTATCTTGCTGAGATTAACTTGAGGAGATGTTTCCATACACCTCAGAATTCATTGTTCAGCTGGTGTCAGCAGTTACTTCGCCATTGAAGATAAGCGTGATTAAAACCTGAGGCAGGAATACACGCCCAAGCCGTAACACCCCCCCCCCCCCCCCATCATGTTAAACTGATGAGCTGGTATTTTGAGGATTTTGGGCAGTTTTTATTCATCTTCAGACTTCTTTTGCCATCACTCTGATACAAATTTATCTTAATTTCACCTGTCCATTCTGCAGGTTCTTCAGTTCTTTGCAAACTGAAATCTAGCCATACTGTTTTTGTGGCTCACAAGTGGTTAACATCTTACAGAGGAGTCATCAAGACTTCTGCGCATAGTATTCTCTGACGAGGACACACCTGCCTCCCAAAGACCGTTTCTGATTTGTTGATCAGAGGATTTTTCTTCACCATAGTGAGGGTTCTTCTGTTCTTCTGTTGTAGGTTTCCTTGGCCTAGCAGTTTGCAATTACAGAGCTTACCAATGCATTCTTTCTTCTTAATTGATATATATTGAGTTTGGTCAATGTCTGTTTTATTCTTTCTTTTTTTTTTTTTTTTGAAGCTTCATAATAATTTTCTTGAATTTTTTTTATTGGCACAGCTTTTCTCCTTCCTCATGTTGAACAATGGCAATTACAGACATAGACAGAAACAAGTTAAGGAATCTTAGGTAATTTTTACATGGAGAAACCGAAATGAATTAGAACAACTTAAAGTCTGGAATGTGCACTTGAATTCAAACAATTAAGACATGATTAAAGTTTTACACTGGGAAGCAAAGGGTTAAATCAAGGAAACATCTTTGTCCAAAACATAACTGAAGGAGCTATATAATGTATATCTGTTCACCTGTCTTCAGTCTCTCACTTCACTCTTTTGCACTCAATCTCATTTGATCTCTCCTCCAGCCGACAGGACTCCTGGCGTATCTGGACAGTTCTGACCATGTACCAGAGAAGGATGTAGACAGAATGCACATCCGTGACAACCTAAAGATCGCCTCAGTAACTGACTCTTGGCATTTTCTTGTTACTTTTTGGAAATTCATGATGAATGCTGTTATTTACTCTGGTATTCTCTCTTTCTTTCTGCAGGACCAGTTTAGTCGGAACAAGGTGCCAGAGTGGCAGAGGATAGCAGGGAAGGCCGCAAAGGAAGTGGAGAAGTTTGCCAAAGAGAAGGCCGACCTGGTGCTCATGCACTGGAGAGACAAGATGGGCATTGCACAGAAGGAGGTGAGCTGTGTATGATTTAACTGCGGAGCTTCCATCACTGCTTTGGCCTGGTTTTATTCCTGCAGTCGCTTTATTCTCTTTTCTTTGTGTGTTTTTTTGACCTGGGGTTAAGGCAAAGCACCTCTCCAACAAAAAAACTTGATTATAGATTATCCAAAAAGACAACTGAGAAGCAAGGTAAAGTAGAATTAGGGTCTAGATTGAAAGGATATACTCGTGTTCAGCAAATTGTAAAAATGTCACAACATAAGTGCAGTATGGGTTAACAGCTGATCATTTTTAATACACCAAAGCTTCACTCTCTGGAGACTAATTATTACAAATGCTCACCTATTAATGTACAGATTAAGTGTCTCTCTTTATTGTTAACTCCGGAAGTAGAGGATTTCTGGCAGCAATTTGTGTTCTAACATTAGTAAATTAACAAACCTTCTCAACACCAATAGTTTGAGTTTTTGTGGCTCAACATGTTACTACAGGCTATACAATTTAAAACTCTAACCCAATCACATTTTTTAAATTGTTTTAAGTATTTTTGATATGTTATTGAAATACATTTTCAAATAGTGGTTCATTATTTATAAAATACAAACTTCTGACCTTTTAGTGTAAAAGCTCACTTCCTGTTTTTAATGTTATGTGAACTTGTTTTAAAATGTTTAAAGAATAAAAATAATCATACCCTGGTATTTGTATTGGCCATACCATTGCCTTAGTTATTAGTTGTCAATCAGTTATATTTAGTTTCCCCTTTACAATCACACTTCTCTAGTCATATAAATATAATTATAATATTTTACTGGTCAGTTACCTGAGCTGCTTGTAACAGCAATACAGCTTTCATGTGTTTCTCTCTTTATCTTGGCCTTTTCTACAATCTGGTACTTACCAGGCCTGATTATGGTGCTGCTCTGTACCCTCTGCTGGTGTTTGTTGGTACTGCAATTGATTGACCCCCAGGTTGTTGGGCTCCTTTGCTCATGCTAATGACAATTACATTCTCTGCTGATTGGGTGTTTGCTGCATTGAGATGATTTCATTTTCTGTTGTGTTTTTTGCTTGTGAGCTTTCATTTTTTTGATGTTTGATCTGGCAACCTCTCCTCGTTTAGCTGTTTTTAATAAAAAAAAATTCAATATCAGCTGTCATTTTATTGTAACTCTATTGCAGATAACATTCATTAGAGGCTACACATGAGTTTAAGTGTGAGCCCTGTACTTGTCTCTTGGGTTTTTTGTTTTTTTTCTTTTCTTTCAACTGTATCGGCTGCTTTGTTAATAACCAGTGCATGAGCAGATCCACTTCTTACTTTTCTTTGTCCAGAATTAGCACCTAAAAGAGGAGATGGTCTTTGTAAACTCATGTTTGCTCCAGCAATCACAATCTGTTTTATTCTCATGGCACTCTGCTACACCCTTATGTCTTGTGTGCAAAAGGAAAAGACTTTACATTGTCATGTTATTCGAGAGAGACCCAGCTGTCAACAAACGTAGCACTGAGAACTCTCTCTTCTTTAGGTTTCATGACTAATATTATGTTTGGATGTGTCACAATTTCAAAGTAATCTCTTTAAAGCTTGTAATCAGGCTGCAGCATTCTGCATTTACCAAAAAAAAGTGCAATCAAAGGAAAAAATGCTGAAATTGATTGATTAAAAACTTTTTTATATTTATTAACTTTCACCATCATTATTTGAATTGTGATTGGCTAACCTGAGGACCATAATCTCTCTGTTATTTCTGCCCATCCGTGACCCTGCCTCTTATTGTGGTTTTCTGCTGTCAAACAATGCAGCAGGACAGGAATAACCTGGTGAGTAGAATTGACCAGTAGATTGCCTCCTTGTCTCTTGGGCTCTCTCCTCTTAATGTCATTTATTTGGATTCATGTAATACACTCTCTTGGATTCCCATCCTGGGGAAAGTCATTGAAGCCTTTGTTTTGTAGTTTTTTTTTTGTTTGTTTGTTTGTTTGGTTTTTTTTTTCTTTTCTTGCATTTATTTGTTTGTGCTTGGTGTATCTTTTTATTGTTTTTATGCTGAAAATGACCATTTTCTCTAATATCGCACAGTTTAATATTCTTCATGTTATTTGTCATTTTATTTTCCCATTTATTTTCAGGAAAGTTGTGTAATTTCAATCTGTTGTACCCTTGATTTACTAAATATGTGTGTTGGTTTTAGAACCCAAACCAAAAACCGGTCATCCTGCGAAAGAGAAGGCAGCGGATTAAGATTGAGGCCAACTGGGAACTGTTCTACTATAAGTACATATTCACTTTTGTTTTTATTTATTTATTTTTTTATTCAAATTTAGATGCTCTCTGATTTTACTTATCTACTTTCTACCTCATTTGGCAAGATAGTTTTATCTCATTTCACACAACTAATATTGCATAAACATGTTTGTGTAATTTTTAGTGGGTGAAACATGTTTAAGTTTGAGTTACTTGTTTGAAACAGGGTTTAATAGAACTGTCTTCAGGTTTCAGATGGATCATTCACGCTCTAATCTAATCTGGAACCTTAAGACTCGAGAGGAGCTGCGAGATGCTCTGGAGGGTGAAATGCGGTCATTCAGCGTGGACCGAGAACTTGGCAGTGCCAGCGTCATCTCTTGGAATCACCAAGAGTTTGAGGTATGTGTATGCACAGGCATTTTATAGTCCATATGAAAAGTTTTTGGTTCCTTTTTTTTCCCTCTTATTTTGTCATGGATCAAACTTATCCTCAATAAATGTTTTAAATGTAGTATTTATTTTATTTTTAATGTAGTATCAAAACCTGTCCTTGCTGTTTTATACAATATTGCATGGATTCATGAGCGAAAAAAGATGTATTAATTTTTAAGTCCTAAAAATGTGAGAAGATGGAAGAGAATGCTTTTGACATTTTTGCCTGGTCCTAGTGTTCTTAGTGTAGTTTTTGAACATGTGTTTAGGTGAAATATGAGTGCCTCTCAGATGAGATTAAAATTGGCGATTATTACTTGCGTCTGCTGCTGGAGGAGGATGAGAACGAGGAATCTGGAGCCATCAAGAGATCGTACGAATACACACACACACACACACGTGTATGCAAACAAACTTACTCACACATGCAGTTCCTCAATCAGTTTTCCCCCTGCTTTTCTCTTGTTGAGAGCTCAACAGTGGAGATTCATTCAAGTTTAGAGTTCAGTTTAAATGTATTGAATGATGTCATTAATAGTTACCTCTGATTTCTTCTCTCACTTTTTTTTGTTCCTTCCATCCTGTCCCTCTCCTCTTACCCATTTCCCTGTTTTACTGCCCAAGGTATGAGTTTTTTAATGAGCTGTACCACCGTTTCCTGCTGACACCTAAGATTGCCATGAAGTGTCTGTGTCTTCAGGCTCTGACAATAGTCTATGGGAAGTGCTGTGAGGAAATTGGCCCTTTCTCTGATACCAAATACATTGTTGGCATGTTGGATAGGGTGAGTGCAATTATGATGGGCTTATCAGAGATCAGTCGTCACTTCCTTTCCTACATGCAGTTTGTTGGTTGGTACTTGGTTAGATCCACCAGCCTGGCAGATCTTTATTCACCACTAGCTTGTTTCTGCATCCAACAGACTGGAAAATAGAAATGCTTGGTTAGAACAGGGAGTAAGAGCACTTAAAATTATGCAGGGTTTCTTGTGAATAATGTCATTGCTAAATCTGTTTTATCATAGGAATGACAGTTTGACAGTTTTAAATAGATGTAGTGAAGACCTTTTAGGTTTTATGTGATTCTAATGCAATGAATACATGTCAAAATGTTTGGTATGTTTTAAACCTTTTTTTTTCTCTTCGCATCTCCAGTGTACAGACAGATTGGAAAGAGACAGGCTCATTCTCTTCCTTAACAAACTCATTCTTAACAAGGTGAGCGTCATCATGACTAACTGCCATCTGCTGTTCTTCCTGCATTCATGTAAAAGCTTGGCTTAAACATTTATGCAGTCAGAACAGAACATGCCTGGAGATACTCAATTTCAGTGTTGTCTTGCTTAAATAAGACATTTGACCCGTTTGGGCAGCCTTTTGTTAGATCCATCATCAGGTTTGCCATGGGTTATATTTGTTGTTCAACTTTTTATTTCAGCTGGTGCTGTTTAATATTTTCCATTAGGTAGTATTATATCAGCTGTATCACAAGCATTTATGTTGCAATTTTTTAATACTAGTTTGGGTCAGTGAAACAAATGCTGTGTATTCTACAGTGAGCTAGCCAGTTGCAGAAAGTTTTTGTAAATTTCCTATGAAAATTATGTATAGTTAATAAGTTTTTCATATTATTAAATCATTAGCTTGTGTTTTGATATCTTTATAGAGATGGCATGACTTTGAAAATGTCATGACATGAAATTAATATAAGAAAGGTTTTAAGTTTGATAACTGTTCTGAATCTTATTGCCTATGACAGAAAAATGTAAAGGATATAATGGACTCAAATGGTGTGCGCATTCTAGTGGATCTGCTTACATTAGCCCACCTTCACACGAGCAGGGCTACTGTTCCCCTACAGGTGGGTGTGTATGTACATGTGGTGCATCTGTCTTTTTGTCTATGGTGCAGTGTACCTGCCAGGCTTTGGAGAAGAGTGGCAGACACATTGCTCACTCCTCTTTAGTGCATTCTTAATTTTTTCATAATGTATATGAATATATGTATATTTATGTGTGTATGTGTATTTCTGTGTGTTTTAGAGTAATGTTTTGGAGGCAGCCCCAGATATGAAAAGAGAGAGTGAGAAGGAGTGGTACTTTGGAAATGCTGATAAAGAGAGGAGAGGACCTTTTAGCTTTGAGGAGGTAAACAGAAATATATTAGTTTATATCTATTTAATAATCCCAAAACTTTACTGTATTTAAATAGTTTAGAAATTGGTTTGTTTAACACTAATATATATGATCTGTTTATTTTCTGATAGTTTTTCTAACTTTTTAGAATTGTGTATTTGCCTATTTTGAATAAGTTATGCAAACTTAAGAAGTTTTTTTTTTTTTTTTTTTCTTTTTTTTTTTTTACTTGGATGCGGGAAGGGGAAGTTACTACAGACAGAATGTAAATTCAAACATAGTATTGATAATATGATAAGATTTTGTCTAGTATGTAGTTTTCAAATAGGAAACAGATTAGTGCTACACTGTGATATTTAAACCTCTCCAAATGGTTATCCAGATGCAGGAGTTCTGGAGCTCAGGGACCTTGACAGCAAAGACACGGTGCTGGGCTCAAGGTATGGATGGCTGGCGCCCCTTGCAGGCAATCCCACAGTTGAAATGGTGCCTTCTGGCCACTGGACAAGCAGTGATGAATGAGACAGACCTGGCCACACTGATCCTGAACATGCTCATCACCATGTGTTCCTACTTCCCTAGCAGGTGTGCTATATGCAACTTTTATGAGACATATTTAAAAACTCTAACAGTGTTTTCCCATATAAAGTTATCTGTTTGTGACAAAAGTGTGACTGTGGCATTTGTGTATCGGTGCAGGGATCAAGACAATGCCATTATCAGACCTTTACCCAAAGTGAAGAGGCTAATCAGTGACAGCACCTCCTTACCCCACATTGTTCAGGTACTAAGCTTTTGTCTTATCAGCTAAGCCTTAAACAAAAGCTTTAATGCTCCCAGTGATGCTTATAAAATTCTTTTTCTGGAGTGTTTAGAAAGCTTTTAATTAGGCTTTTTTTTTTCAATATATGCTTGTTGAATGCTAAATGTTTCTCATGTATTATAATCGTATGTTTATGATTATTGGGTTTAGCTCCTGCTGACCTTTGACCCCATCCTGGTGGAGAAAGTGGCCAACTTATTGTACCTGGTGATGCAGGACAACCCCAACCTGCAGCGTCTCTACCTCACTGGAGTCTTCTTCTTTATCATGATGTACACAGGCTCTAACGTGCTACCAGTAGCAAGGTAACACATACATACACATACACACACACACACACACATACACACAGACAAATACACTCTTTACTGTAATCTCTTATCGATCAGTATTTTTACTATATATGTGAACAAGTAATCATTATCACGGTTTTGTTACACTAATTATTTAGTGTTCATAATTATTCTTTTTTTTCCCCCTGTTTGCAATTTTTGTTTGTACTTTCTGTTTCCAGATTTTTGAAGTACACTCACCTGAAGCAGGCCTTTAAATCAGAGGAGGTACATTTTTCCTGTTGTTTTTTTCTGGAGGGGTAGATGGTAAAAGATGAACTCTTTTGAGTTGGTCTGGAGTTGTGGAACTTTGGCTAACAATTCCTCAGTCACTGAACAATCATTTTCTGCAAAATCTGCAAAAATAAAGAAAATTACTTTTTAAAAACGCAAGTTTGAACTTGGTGTTTGACCTGTATGTTTGGCAGGCTAAAGGTCAGGACATTGTGCAGAGAAGTGTACTGGGGCCAGTTTTGCCAGAGGCAATGGTGTGTTACCTGGAGAATTATGAAGCTGAGCGCTTTTCTGAAATCTTTTTGGGAGAGTTTGACACGCCTGAGGCTATCTGGAGCAGCGAAATGAGGTATGACCACTACGGATCAGTTCTTTCTTGGAAACTTTGGTGAATATGGGCGCATGTTTCTGTTTTTATTGATCGGTTTATGTCTTTGTTCTTGACTTGTGTTTGTGCTTATTTCTTTGCCTGAAGGCGCATGATGATAGAGAAGATAGCTGCTCACCTGGCAGACTTCACTCCTCGGCTGCAGAGTAACACTCGTGCTCTATATCAATACTGCCCTATTCCTGTGGTCAGCTTCCCTCAACTAGAAAGCGAGCTGTTCTGCAGCATCTACTACCTCCGCCACCTGTGTGATTCTAACCGGTTCCCCAACTGGCCTATAAGGGACCCTGTAAGAACATTTTCAAATTCACAGTGGTGCACTGTATTTTAGGCTCAATGGAATGGAATGGCTCAAATGGAAAGTTTGTACAAGAGAAGCTTTGGTTATCACAGGGGCAACGTGTTTTGTGTGCCTAACATTTAGTAGTTTGCATCCTCCTTATTAGAACTATTTACAAATGTATTCTCAGTTTTTTAGCATTCTCTTGATAAGAAATTTTACATTTCCTAAATTGCTAATTGAGAAATTGATTGGCATCCACCCATGTTGTACATGCTGTCCACTCCAGGTGAAGTTGCTGAAAGATACTTTGGAAGCTTGGAAAAGGGAGGTGGAGAAAAAGCCTCCAACCATGTCTGTTGATGATGCATATGAAGTTCTGAACCTTCCCACTGGACAGGGCCAGTAAGTCCTCTTCACTTTTTTTACATTTTATTTATTTATTTGTTTATTTATTTTTATTGTTAATGCCATATTTCTGAATTTTTCTGAATTTGTCTGATGTCTTATCCCACTGCAAATATCGCTCCTTTAATTTGATGCAACAAAATCCCACTAAAACCACTGTAATGTCCAACATTTTTGTTGAACAAATGAACAAATTTTCTGTTTTTCTATAATTAAAAAAACATTTTGTGCAACAGTTAAGAGGATGTCTAACAAACTGTGCAGCAAATAACTTCGCATGTTTGTGTTACAGGCATGAGGAGAGTAAAATTAGGAAAGCATATTTCAGACTGGCTCAGAAATACCATCCAGACAAAAACCCAGAGGGAAGGGTACGTTTATATTTTGATTACATTCTGAAAATTCATTCAAATGTTACTGCAGCTTTTAACTTCATAGGAGTATTATTTTTCATATAAAACATTTTGGGATGTTACTTGAGAAATGTATTTAGTAGTATTAGTAATTTTTTTTTGAGAAGCAGTCACATGTAGAAGTAACTTTTATGAATAACTGTGTGTGTACATGTATGGAATCATTTGTGTATGCACTTGTGCAGGACATGTTCGAAAAGGTAAATAAGGCATATGAGTTCCTTTGCACAAAATCAGCACGGATTGTGGACGGACCAGACCCTGAAAACATCATACTCATCCTCAAGACCCAAAGCATCCTTTTCAACAGACATAGACAAGGTCTGACTGCAAAATCAATAACTAACACACACACAAGCTGCTGGCTCTGATTTGAATGCTTTATTATATATTCGCTCTGTGTCGTGCAGTGGAGTTCTGACTTATGAAAATAGTCTTTTTCTTAGAGATTTTAAGTGTTCAAAGCAAATTGACCAGTTCAGTTGAACTTTATATTGCTTTATTTCATCTCTCTCTCTCTCAGAACTAGAGCCGTATAAGTATGCTGGTTACCCTATGTTGATTAAGACCATCACTATGGAGACAGGAGACGACCAGCTCTTCTCAAAGACATCTCCACTGTTGCCAGCGGCATCTGAGTTGGCTTTCCACACAGTCAACTGCTCTGCTCTGAACGCAGAAGAACTTAGGCGGGAGAATGGCATTGAGGTTTGAGCATTCAATACAAATATAATTCAGGTCCCCCCAAGCAGTTTTTACACAGTGACTTTAAGGTGCACCCATGGCTGATACACGTGTTCAGTTGCACACAAGCTTGAATAATATCCACTGAGAAGAACTGCCAAAAGAACGAAACTAGCCATGCCCAGAAAAGCTTTTAACCTCCTTTATCACTGAGCAGTGGAGCAGTGGGACTGTGCTTTAAGGCTGAGTTGGAATGACATTTATGATCCAGAAGTACAGAACATCAGTCTTTTGACCTCACTTTCACAGCTTCAGTGAAAAGCCTTCTCTAAAGATGAGATATTTGTAGGAAGGAGGAGTAGTATTGGTGATAATGATAGTTATTAATTAAACTATTATTAAAATTAGGGTTATTAAACTAACCCTAAACAAACAAAAAACACTAAATAATCTCATGTCGTAAAACCTTTGAACATGTATATGAAAATAAAATGAGTAACAAATTTAATGAAATCTAAATTTAGATATCCAGTTAAGGATTTTAGCTGTTTTAGATTATGATTTTTTTGACTTTTTTCCCTTTTTAACCTGTAGGTTTTTTTTTTTTACAGCATTGCTACATTTGGGCAGTTCTTCCAGTGCAGAAACAAAAACATGTGAAATGCCATAATTGTTTTCTGGATTTGTGTGGCCAGGCAAAAACCTCTGCTGTCTTTCTCAGATTCTGCTGGAGGCTCTGTCCCGCTGTGTGGCTGTCCTCACAGCCTCTAGCAAAGCAGACGACATGGCAGTGCAGGTACTGCTACCTCTGACATAAGCTGTTTACAAATGAAGACACTAAAGTGAAGATATACAGATCCAGTCCATAAACAAGTAGGCATAAGTAAAAAAGGCAACATGACAGTTATTGACAGACTATATTATTTCTGCTCTGTATGTTGGTTTTTGAAGGTGTGCGGGCACATCTGTAGGTGCTACAGTGTAGCTGCTCAGTTTGAAGAATGCAGAGAAAAAATCATTGAGCTTCCAAACATCATCCGAGATGTTTGTCACATACTCTACTATGGCAAGGTAACCATTTTTCTATGAGGGATTTTATGTTTTGCAAAGAACAGTGTCTCATTCTTTGTTCTACTTGTTAGATGAGGAATATATAATAACAGACTATTTCTCCCTCTTTCACTCTTTATTGCTCTCTCAGGCTCTTCCGCGTCTAGCCTCCCTGGGCGTGCAGTGCGTGAGCTCCTTCGCTGTTGATTTCTTCCTCCAGACACACCTCTACCATGCTGGTGTTTTATGGCACCTGCTTGTCAACCTTTTCAACTATGACTACACACTGGAGGAGAGTGGTGTGCAGACCAGTCAGGAGACCAATCAGCAAGAGGTGGCAAACAGCCTAGCTAAACTCAGCTTGGTGGGCCTTGGTCGTCTCGGGGGGTACAGCTGCACGGCCAGCAGCCCAGAAGAGGGGGCTGGAGCTGAAGCCAATGGAGGAGAAAAAGTGGGACCCCCTCCTGAGAACCCCACTGTCAGAAAAAGTCTGGCAGCTATGCTGACCCCATATATTGCACGCAAACTGGGAACCACTTCACCGGCTGAGGTGAGAACTATAGAATGGTGTTTGAATGTAGGCCCAAACATATGCCATCCAGGCTTTGGTTCTAGAGCATTCAGAAGCTGGTCTTGGGTGATATGACAAAACTAGGGCAGGGCATATATTGTTAATGTGATAAGTAGCATCATAAACACTTCTGAATTTCTTATTCATTAAAATGTATCTCTGCACCTGCAGCATATTGTTATATTATCAGTAATTAAACTACACTTACCCAGTGCAGGTTTCACTGCAAAGTGAGCTTAATTAGTCCTGTTTAACTGGATGTTAGTATCTGAGATGTTCATGATCCAAAAAAATAAAAATCATGATATTGTGTTTCTTTAAAATACCAGTACATACCAGTGAGACACCAAACTAATGAAAGGATAATAAAAAAAAAAAAATAAAAAAAATTACTGCTGTTCCCAATTAACTTGGACAGTCACTTTCCAGAAAAATGAAGAGTAGCCAACTCTTTGCTAGTGTCACGTGATAACAGCATTTAAATTCTGCTACCCATGGGCTCTGATCTAGTGTGTGCCAAACTGCAATAAGATAAAAGACAAAAATTACATGCATAACAAGATTCAATGCAACAAACATTAACTTAATGAAAAAAACATTTATTGGTAGGACACTCTCTTTTAAAACTCCATTGGGATTTTGAGTGAAGAGTTTGTCCAGCTTAAAGACTTTTATTTATTTATTTATTTTATTTTTTCTTTCATTGGTTTGCAATACCGCTGTTTAATGCTTTTATGCTCTGTCATTACTACTGATGGCCTATGTAGAGAATCTTGCTTCATCACCTTGCATCATCATTATCTTGAGTTTTGTTTGAGTTGAGTTGAGTTTTTATAAAAAGCTGACTGTTTGAATCAGGTGTGTTGGGAGAAGGGAAAACACTGAAATGTGCAGAGCAGAGTGACTTGTGGACCAGGACTGGGAAGCACTGGTTGAGTTATGTGATATGTCTAAACCTGTCATCATGCCCCACAAAACCCATGTTGTAAACCTCTGTTGTGGCACAAAGTGAAATAAACTTCTAACACGTTTGCTCCTTTCAACAGATCTAACATTGACCTTTCACCTTGATTTTCTGTAGCTGTTTTATCACAGGAGCCAGTAGTAACCAATATTCATTGTGGCCTTTGTATCAAATGGTGCCTGGGATCCTCGGGTTTAGAAAATATTAAGTCAGTGTGACATTTTATTGATTATGTATCTGATGTGCTGATTTTTATCTGTTGTTTTGAAGGTACTGAAGTTATTAAATAGCAACTCGGAGAACCCTTATCTGATCTGGAACAACGGAACCAGAGCTGAGCTGCTTGAGTTTCTGGAATCGCAGCAAGAAAGCAACATCAAGAGAGTAAGAAAGAGAGGCTATTAATGGAGCAATTCTTGTGTTTATTTCTCAGCAGTGTCATGCATGACTTTTGGTTCGTTAGAGCAGAAAAAAAAGAATAAAAAATTTAAACTTGCTTTAGCTTAGCATTAAACTTTCTGGCTTGTCTCTTTACAGGGTGAATGTGACAAAACTTTTGGTGCAGAGTTTGTTTTTAGTGAACATGGTAAAGAGCTGATTGTGGGAGAGATTTTTGTCCGCGTTTACAATGAGCAGCCTGCCTTTGCCCTAGAGGTGAGACACACACACACTCACACACGCGCCCCATAGCATAAAAAAAAAACACCTGCTAGTATGTGTAGATTCCCCTAATGCTGTCAGAAGTTCTCTGACCATTAAAGGGTTGACATCCACAAGACCTCTGCAGTGGGCTTTACCTGACACCAAGACATTGGTCAAGTCAACTTTATTTATATAGCGCTTTTTACAACTGTTGTTGTCACAAAACAGCTTTACAGAATCTGGGTCCGAGCCCCAAATGGGTAAGCCGAGGGCGACCGAAGCAAGGAACAACTCCCCCAAACATTAGGAAGAAATCTTGGGAGAAACCAAGACCCAAAAGGGGAATCCATCCTCTTTTGATCAACACCGGAAATAAACAGGAAAGAAAGAGAAAAACCCTGTATAGTGATCATTTCCAGTAAGCATGAGTTACAGTAAAAGTGGCCATTGGTGACTGTAATTGGTGGTTCATGAGCTAATGGTGGTAGCTCTGTTTGACTAGGGGAAGCTGATCTGAAGTTCAGGTTGGGAGGGAAATATGATAGTAATTTCACCGACTTGGTGCAGTAGCTGGTATGAAATTCAGGAGAGCTCCACAGAGATCGATGGACTTGCCCTCTGGAAACACCCAAACCATCCACCACATAGGTGGTGGACAGCCACCCATCTCATACAAAGAGAAAGGAATTAGATCTGTTTTGAACTCATTGTACAATCCATAAGTTTAAAGAATGCAGTTATGTGACTCCAGCAAACTTGCTATTATAACCTGAATAAAAAGGACAGATCCTGACTATAAAGGAGAGATCCAGGGGTTTTACTAACTTGAGAGCACCCTGTGACACTGGCGTCCCCCCACACCACCCTCAACAAAGCTGAAATGACCGATCTGTCCAGGCCAGGTTTGTCTGAGTTTTAGTTTTGATTTTGTTTTGGATCTCTGGGCAAACAAAGGATAATGAAATCCTCCGGCCTGTCTGGGCCTTGGTTTGTCCCTGAGTTTTTTGAGCGTGAGTTTAGAGTGTGAGTGTGTTTGGCCAGCAGCACCAACATCCCAGTTTATTTTAATTCTCTGTATCCGTGAACCCCCGGATCTGCACCTCTTAACTAACAGGGAAATTAATTACTAAAAGCCTGACTAAACAAATAAGTCTTTAGTCTGGACTTAAATGATGAGAGTGTGTCTGAGTTCCAGACAGCAGCCGGAAGACTGATCCAGAGATGGGGGGCTTTGAATGAAAAAGCTCTTCCCCCCCTGTTGTTGTTTTCAAAATTCTGGGAACTGTTAGAAAACCAGCACCTTGTGATCTAAGTGAGCGTGAAGGTTCATAACTGGAGATAAGCTCGAAGCAGGTTTTTTATTTATTTTTTTATTTTTTTACATCCTTTAAGTTTCATGGATCTGACTAGTTTGGAAATTTGGAGGCCAAGCCAACACCTTGAATTTCTTATGTTCAGACTATTACTGAGGCACTTGTACAAACCTGGCACAGTCTCTTTCCTACATTAAGCCATGCATGTGTACCAGGCATCCAGATAATGTAAAAGAAAACCTTCTTCCTCAAAATAGGCCTCCTTCTTCCATTGCTCCATGATCCAGATATGCTGATGTAAGTTCTGTTGCAGCTATGCAGCTCCATTTATTCTGCGTTCTGACAGCTTTGTGTCATAGTCAGCATTCATTTTTTTCAGCAGCTATAGCTGCAGTTGCCTTGAGATCAGAGCAAATGAACTTTTGCCTATTTGGATCTGCTGTTGTAGGTTCTAAACACTGCACACTAGGAATACCGGATGCTCTGACCCAGTTGTCTGTTTGGTCCGAGTTGCTTAGGTCCTTACACTTTCTCATTTTTAATAATGTCTCAAAAGTTGTCTAATAAAAATCTCTCTCTCCTTTTCTTTCTTTCCTTCCTTTTTTCCTTCCATCAGTATCCAAAAGCATTTGCTGCATCTCTCCTGGACTATGTGGGCTCTCAGGCTCAGTACCTGCACACATTGCTGGCTATGACCCAAACAAATAAAGTTGAGTCTCAGCAACACGCTCAGAGACTGCGCTGGGCTGAGATGGCCCTGGAGGCACTGCGTAATGTCATCAAGAACAACCCAGGTAAAACATTACACATCTCATTCATGCTTACGTCTGCATAAATAAATATCAATAAAAATCACTCCAGAACCCTTTTTGACTAGCTTTATCCAAGACACAGCCAGAGCTGGGATTTGGTTTTCAACAGAGGTTCTATATTAACACACATCTTCCCTTAGATATCTGTGCCAGAGAGACAAGATAATATAAAGCGTAATTATTTTTCTTTAATGCAGGTTCTGAGACGGAGTGCATTGGCCACTTCAAACTGCTGTTTTCCTTGCTTCGCGTCCACGGAGCTGGGAAAGTCCAGCAGCTAGCACTGGAGGTGCTTAAGTATAACACACACATACATATACTACCTTGTTCAATATATACATGGGTACAATAGTCTTGCCATTAAGTCCAGCCTCATCTAAATCATGTAGTAATACTGGATTGCTCTTAATTAAACATGAATAGATTGCACTGAAAAAAAAAAGGTAACTGTTTTTGATTCTGGTTCCAGGTTGTGAACACAGTCACGTCAAACCAGGACTGTGTCAGTAACATAGCAGAATCTCTGGTGCTGGCCAATCTGCTTGTGCTGCTACACTCTCTGCCTTCCAGTAAGCCTTTGTCACTTAAATGCACTTTTGTATTTTTGTGTTGTAAAAGAAAACAAGGCTTTCCCTTTTTTTGATTCTATATCTTCTGTATGTTCACACAGGCAGGCAGCTTGTCTTGGAGACTCTGTATGCACTGACCTCAAACACAAAGATTGTTAAAGAAGCAATGGCCAAAGGTGAGGCTGGCCATATGAGGATTTCTTTCCTTTCTTGTTTACCTGTGTGTTTTGTTCTTTATGTACTGGGTAGTTTTGGCAAGTAAATGAGTTGCCTGGTTTACTATAGTGCTTTAAGTTTGCAGATCAGTATAAGCTGCGGTGCTTTTCAGTTGTAGAACTAAAGAGTAAATGATCTTCAAGCTCATGGTTATTTGTCTACTCTTATTTTGCAGGTGCGCTAATCTACCTTTTGGATTTGTTCTGTAACTCCACTCACCCTCAGGTGCGCTCCCAGACTGCTGAGCTCTTCTCCAAAATGACCTCAGACAAGCTGGTTGGCCCAAAGGTATGAGTCCTACTCAGAGCTTCAGCAAAAACAAGATTGTAAAATACTCAGTTGTGAAAAGTGCTTTGCTTAGATGCAGAAATAGTTTCATATTATTTCTTCAGGATCAGCAGATAAACCTGGAACATAGGTTTTTGGGCACTTTCTTGGTTTTTATAAAGAGAATCCAGTGTTTCACCACAATTGAGGTGAAATTTATAGTGTTAGATGGCACGCTGAAAAATCATGCTATTTGCTAACTGTGAAGTCTTTTCTTGTTATCTCTCCTGGTACCTGTAGGTACGCTTGACTCTGATCCGTTTCCTGCCGGGCGTGTTCATGGATGCCATGCGTGACAATGCAGAAGCAGCTGTGCACATCTTTGAGGGGACACATGAAAACCCAGAGCTTATATGGAATGATGCCTCCCGGGAGACAGTTTCCACTAGTGTCAGAGAAATGATGCTTGAGTGAGGGGTTTCTCTGCTCTTTATCTCTTTCACTCACACACACACACACACACACACACACACACACACACACACACACACACTTAAATATAGTACTGTGCAAATTGAGCCACCCCTCATTACTGTATATTTTGCAAGGGTTTTTTAGGGTAATTTTATTGGTGCAAAAAAAATTTTTTTTTTCTGCCTGTCAGGCTGTCTTGCGTTAAGTATACTGAGTAGATTAAATAAAAAGAATAGGGGGGTAAAGGTTTCACTGTGAGAGGCAGCAAAGTGGTCCCAACTACTGCTTCATGGCTTAAGTTAGATGGTTCTGCTAGAATAACTGTGGTTTATTAAACAAAACATTTTTACAGCGGGTACAGGGACTGGAGCGCAAATTGGAGCCAAAAAAAGCCTGAAAAACTTCTCCTCTATAATACATTAAAAAAGACAACATATGTGGGTCTTTGTAAGCAATGTACAGTCTCACACACACAAACGCACACATACGTTTAAGAGACTGACCCAGCACTGGGGTTTGTGTTAACAGAAATCAAAATAATCGTTTTATTATTTGGTTCATGCTGCAATACTTCTGCAAAGCTCACTTCAGTTCAGTTACTATATTGTCAATCTCTTGTCCCTTTTTTTGTTTTCATTCTTTTAGTCACTTCAAGCAGCAGAAGGATAATCCTGATGTGAATTGGAAGGTGAGTTGGTTTAGTAGTAAGTTTGTTTAAATGCCCCTTTCTAATATTTTACTACCATTAAGATTTTAACAAATTGGTGTTTGTGCATATGCATACATCAGTGTTTGCACTTGACTGTTTGTCTTTGTTTTTGTAGCTGCCTGAAGATTTCACAGTACCATACGCAGCAGGACAGGGCGAGCTGGAAGTTGGAGGTGTGTTCTTGCGGATTTTCATTGCTCAGCCTGGCTGGGTGTTGCGTAAACCTCGTGAGTTCCTTGTGTCACTGCTCGAGACTCTAACTGAACTACTGGAGAAGAACAACCCTAATGTGAGCCCACATACAGTCACTTGATTATGCCGATGATTGTCAGGTAGCCCTACTTAAACAGTCCTTGTTCTCTTCTTCTCTTTTAGGGGGAGGCATTAGAGACGGTCACCACAGCAGCTGTGTGTTTGTTCAGTACTCAGACTCAGCTGGCTGACCAGGTACCTCCTCTGGGTCACCTTCCCCGCATCCTGGCAGCTCTCAACCACAAGAACAATGCTGTACCTAAAAGTTCCATCAGACTCATCCATGTTCTCTCAGACAATGAGGTACAAGGCAACTACAACCTATATACACGTGTTTCTCATTTTACTGTCTTTTATTTGCAAGTTGTCTATATTTTAGTGTTTTTTTTGTTGTTTTTGGTGTTTTTTTTTTCCTCTTTTCTTTTCTTCATACTACTGTCTAATGACTATGAATACATGCAAGTAGCCTAAAGACTTTTCCATTGTACTTATTGGTGGGTATTGACTTGTGATTTTGACATTGGCATATTTTTTGTTTTTTTGTGGTTAAAAGATCTTTCAGTAGTAAAACATTTACTTTTTCCTTTATTGTTGACCTCAACAAAGAAATAGAACCTGTTCTGTGTTTCTGACCACCCTCCAGTTATGTGTCCGCTCCATGGCAGCACTGGAAACTATTGGGCCATTGATGAGTGGAATGAAGGTCAGGGCTGATATGGCAGGACTGGCCTGTGAGGCCCTCAACCGCATGTTCCAGCGAGAGCAGACTGAACTGGTTGCACAGGTACACATTTGTTTTTAGCTGGGTAGTGGCACTAAAAACATAGCAGTAAAACATTTTAACAGCATTTTTTATTTGAGTGTTTAATGAAAAAGGAAAGCAGTATAGATGAAATATGGCACTTGCAGCTACAAATCAATAAGCATGCTCTATCGTAACCAATTTATTAAGATAATTAGGTAACACTAAGTTTTTTGTTTGCTTACAAATGTTTGCCCTAGCCAGTGACTTGCATACATAAAGGGCAACAAAGGAATCTTTTTATCTCAAGATTATAGCAAGGAAAAGACATTGCATGATGTCCTTGTTCTCCAGCCATGAAGGAGTTCATTTACACGTATTCATTTAACAGACACCTTAATTCAGAGCTGCATACAGTATAATCATAACACAGATGTAGGATGTTTGTCTTGAACAAAGATCCATTACTGGTGTACTGAGTACTGCTGTGCACAGACAAGCACGTAGCTCTTCTATATTTAGATTGCAGTTCAACAACACTTATTCCATTTACTTTAGATGAGATATAGATAACTAACGCTACTTGTTTAGGCACACAAAAGAATCAACACTAAGTAAAACAGTGCAGCACTTGATGCTGATGCTCTTCATTAGTTATATTTTCTTTTGTGAACATGCCAGAATTGACTAAATCATAATATATAAAGAAAATAGGGGAATAGAGGAAATAACTGTTTATGATATTCTGATATTTCTTATTTTAACAGTTAAACAATTATGCAGTTAAATTAAAGTTTGCTTGGGGTCAAAGTCATTTTCTTTGGTGGTGCTTGTTGTTTTCGACGCTTTATCTGTTTGTTTGGTATCTCTTTGGTATTAGTATTAATACCAGTATTTCAGTATTAGTAGCGAAGTCAAAATGTTAAACATTAGTACAAAAACACAAACGCATCTTAAAGATTTAAGAAATTAGTTTTTGAGAACATTACCTTGTGAATCATTGTACTGTATTTGTTTGTGTGAACAGGCTCTTAGGGTAGAGCTGGTGCCGTACTTGTTGAATCTTTTGGAGGGAATTGGGTTGGAGACTCTGGATAACCCCTCAGCAACCAAAGCTCAAATCGTTAAAGCACTTAAATCTATGACTCGCAGCCTACAGTATGGAGAACAGGTCAGGAACATGAACACACACATAAGCTTCACTCAATTTCTTGTTTTGCACAAAACTGACTGCAGTGTTGTTGCAGGTGAATGAAATCCTGTCTCGGTCCACTGTGTGGAGTGCCTTCAAAGATCAGAAACATGATCTTTTCATTTCTGAGTCACAGACTGCCGGCTACCTGACAGGTACAAAGGACACACACAGCTTTAATTTGGAACAGTGCCTTTGGACAGTGTCTGTCTCATGCCAAAGCAAAGGGTCTTGCTGCCTTTTTCTGTATTTTTTTCTCTCTCTCTCACACACAGCAGTTTAACATGTTCCCTTCTCCAACACACTAAAATATCACAGTTTGAGACTTTCCCTCTCCGTATCATTCAGTTAAAGTCTTATAAAACGTGTGTATTATGGAGAATATACTGCAGTGAGTTTCCTGCTGTGGTGCCTTAACCTTCCTATTAATGTCCTGGATGTGATTTAGCCTCCTTCTGCACTCTCTCTCTGTCTGTTTCTTTCCTCCTTTTCTCCTTACTTCCTCAGGCGTGTCTACTCCTTCTCTCCTGGCTGCCAGTAGTCCATTGCGTGGCGGACTCTAGGGGGGTCCAAACGGGGACCCTCCCTGTCATATTTTTTTACTGTAAAGCAGGTAGCTTGCCCTCCTCTCTGTACTAAATCCATCTTTACCTTCTTCACTCATTTCCCCACTCATTTTTGGTGTTTCCAGGTAATCTTTCTCCTAGCTTCTTGCTCTAACGGTTGCTCAGTGGCTTTATTTAGCATCTGTTACATTGTCTGCATTGTCATCTCTAAGGTGGGAATATACCCACATAATTAAATTAACTTTATTCTTACCCCAGTCATAACATCCATTAGTCATGCTCTAGAAGTAGCTGATTTAGATGTAGGAAATGAGAATTTTCTGTGGACGGCCTTAATTCATGTTACATTCCTCGTTTTTGGCATCATCGATTTCAGAACATTTCACTCATGTTTTACTTTTGTATTAATTTAAGTGTAGGCAACAATTTTAAAAGGTGTTGTCCTTAATTCAGCTCTAAAGGATCTTTAATAGTTTGTTAGACCTTGATTGTACTTCCCATTACTTCAAATGTACCACTACTACTGATCCTGACAGTTTCCAATCTGTCAATATAAAGAAGAAAACACATTGCTATAATTTGTGCAACAATGTTTTGGGAAACCTCAGCTGGTAGAGATGCAGCAATACCAAAATCTGATATCTGTGTCTCTTCAACTTTCAGCTGATACCAGGTATATATTTAGAAAAGAAATCTTGAATAAAGCTGTAAAATTTTCAGTCTAAGTTGGACCCAGCTGTTCAGAGTATCCATTTTAATTAATTCCAGCTTTCTCAAACAGATTTATCATGAAACCTGACACAATTATGCCTTTTTTTGTGAAGTGATAATGATGGTAGATCATTAGATCAGAGACGGATGGAGCAAGTGTGCTTTGCAGATTTAATGACCTAGTTATTAAATTATATTTGTTATATTCATTTTATTTGTTCTTTAAATTCTTGGTGGTCATGCCACCCCTCAGAATAGGGACCTTAAGAAAATCTTTTACTGCTTGTCTGAAGCATGTGAACATAAGAAATGACATCATTCTTTCTTTCCTCTTTTGCCAAAAGTGATTCAATAACATTGTGTTGGTATTGGCACAAACCTAACAGCAGTTGAGATCCTTAATTAGCGTTCCAGTAGACACCACCTTTTAAAAATGTGACAGAAATTTTTGTCTTGTTTTCAGTAAGATCATTCAAATTCTGTTAGTTTGTAAAGTATTTCTGTGCATTTTATAAAATGTGATCATGCTTTACAAAAACAGGTTAGCAAAATGTTTGGCAACAATGTATTTAGTTTGGATTAATTTCATTTTGATCAAATGTTTTTGGATTACATTTTGTGCTTTTGTTCAGGTCCGGGAGTAGCAGGCTATCTAACCGCAGGCACGGGTGCTACGGTTATGCCCAACGTCCCGCCCCCCGTAGACAACGACATCGGAGACCTGGGCTGATGCACAGACTGACCACACCAAGCACGATGAACAAACTCAGCCGCCCAGACCGCACCACTTCCCCAAGAGCAGCGGCTTTCTCGTTTTCATGAGAAACTAAAGGAGACAAAGTGAAAGATGGACAAAAAAGAGGGAATGAGAGAGGGGAGTGGGAATGAGGGGTGGACATTCTGTCCCATTTGTGACCTCCAGATCTCTGTGGTGCTCCATCACAGCATTTGGTCTTCAGTGATTCCTTTTCTTTCTGCTTTAAATCAGCAGTTCTTTTTCTTTCTGTTGGATTAAATTGTGATCTTTATTTGTTATTTTCTTTGAAAAAAGGAAAGTTTACTTTTTTTTTTTTTTTAGGGGATGGAAGTACAAGTATGGAAAGATGGCTGCAGAGATGAATTTCACTTTATTATTTTCCTTTCCTCATCTTTGTTCCCATCGTGACAACCAGCCTGCATCAACAAAGTCGCTGTGCTTAAATACATTTGATGGATACACTTCCTCCTCTTAATCAGATTTTGGACTGTCTGCAGTTTACAAAACCACAGCCCTCTCAACGTGATCCCTCACGTTTCTGTCCTTCTTTTCTACACCTACATTTCACGATTTTGATCATTAAAATGTAAGGAAAGAGAGGGTACAGTAAAAATTCAGTGATGGTGTCAGTGTGTCCTGACTGACTGCAAACTGTCTTCACGTCCTTGATGTCTGTGTCCTCCAAATCTTTATATGAAACCCATATAACTCCTTTCACTGTCTCTGTCTGTCCCTACCAACAATTTTTTTTTACTATTCGTCCCCCAGAATGCAAAAAGCACTAGACTATTTATGCCTAGCCAATAATGACCTTCACCAACTGAAAAATGTGCTTCTGAAAAAGGACCCAAGAGAAATGATACTGACTCTGATTACAAATCTATGTGAAAGACTAGTGCAATTGTGAGACTGTCTAAATATGTCGTATATGAACTTTCTATATTGAATGTACATTAAAAGAAAGAAATCAGTCACACTTGTACATAATTTTAAGAATAAAAGGGAATCCACAGTGTTGTTTTCTTTCTTTTTTAAATCAGCTTGAAGAACAAAACTAAAGTATGGATGCCTTTGCAAGACAATAAAACTAAAGCTGACCCAGCGCTAGTCTGAGGCAACACATCTGGAAATTAAGCTCGCAATCTCTCTCAGAAGGGCTCATCTCTCCAACTTCCACCTCTACATGAATATAATAAGCACTTAAGCTAGTAGTAAAATTATTTTCACCCAGGGATCCATTCCATGGTGAAAAATGTTCCATAGATCCCTGCACTAAAATGACATTGATCAGATGTGTGCCTGTTAACATTTCTGGGTGGTATTTAGCAGATTGTTTAAGTTGGGGTAGGCAATATGGTCATGTTTTATTAGAATTATCATCTGGTTTAATGCTTTTTGGAGCATGTTTTGAATATTGTCATTAAATGAGCACTGCATGAGCTGTCATATTGCCTATCCCTAACTTTTCCTGCAGCAATGTTGCACATGGCAGAGCTGCAACAACAAAGTCGTTGCTCTCTAAAGAAAATGTTGCTGCCTGTCCACAGTTTATTAAAGATCACGTGAAGAATATTAAATAGGAGCAATGGTATGGGATGCAGCTGAGAACCAAAAATCCTTTGTGAAATGTTCAGAGATGTTAAGAAATAGGAAAATGCTGTGTTCAAGAACCAGTGAAATGTAGTGGAGTGGTCCTAACGTGGGTGTTCTCTTCTGTCTCTTCAATAACTCATTGAAAGAATGGTTAGACGTTTGTTACTTACGTGGTAGTAAATTTTTAAAATGAGTTTTCCTTTTAGTCAGGTCATTGGCACTATTTGCTGAGTATTGTTCTAGTTTGTTTCTCTTAACATTTATACTGCAGCTACTCAGTCCCCCACTGAGACCTTAAGGTGGCACATCTGGCTTCTTGAGGCAAGTGTGTTAGGACATTTTTATTATTGTGATAAAACTGATAAAACTCTCACTGATAAAACTCAAGACATTCTATATACCTCTCTATGGGTTCTCTAGCCCGTGCTGATCCTGCTTTGACAGGTTACATTTCATACAGTAAATGCCAAAGCTTTAAGACATGTTTTATAGCAGATCCATCAGTGCTGAAGGGACACTATATAGAGTTGACAGTCTGTGAACTGTGGCGTCTTTAAGGGTCCATTTAAACCTGATGTGTGTTTATGGGCCACTAGGTGGACCAAGTCTGATGGGCTTATCAGGATGGGATTGGTTAAAGCCAGGCTTCCCTTAATGCCACATAGTTGAACTTTCTTTGAAGACACCATCAATCTTAATGGTACTCTTTATAGGTAGTCTGAGGATTGGCAGCGCGGGAGACATACACTTTTTGATGTATCCATCATGCTGTTTACATCTGAAAGTGAAAGTGACTGTGGCCATGACAGGGACGGTATCTTGGTCAAGGGGGTACCTCAGGGCAACCTACTGGGATTTGAACCCATGACCTTCTGATCCTGGGGCCAACCCCCAACCACTAGGCCACCACTGAGTGTGGTTAACCCCAAGATAAACTGTTAATGAAGTAAAGCACACTTTCTGTCTTCTCTGAGATTCTCCTGTTAGAGCTACTGTAAATCATTTGTTTCCATTCCTTCCTGTTCTCTGTGTCTTTCTTTTACACACTCATCACATCTTTTTTTCCTCTCATCACATCCATAAAGCTCCTCTTTGACCTTCCTCTTCTCCTCTCGCCTGGCAGTTCCATCCTTAACACACTTTTCCCAATATACTTCCTCGTCTCTGTCTTTGGCTCCAAATTGTCCAACCTGAGCTGTCCCTCTAATATAGTGGTTTCAATTCTTGTCCGTCCTCGTCACTGTGCAAATCTTAGAACATTTAACTCTGCCACCTCCAGCTCTGCCATCTGCGTTTTTAGTGAGAGCCACTATCCCCAGCCCTTATAACATAGCTGGTTTCACTACCCTCCTGCATACCTTCCCATTCACTCTTGCTGGTACCTGTCTGTCACAGATCACTCCTGGTGTTCGTCTCCACCCATTCCAGCCTGCCTGCACTCTCTTCTTCACCACTTTTCCACCTGTTACCCTATACTGTTGGTCCCAAGCATTTAAACCCCACCTTGACCACCTCTACTCCCTGCATCCTAACCACTCCACTTTCCTCCCATTCGAACACACTCATGCATTCATGTAACATTCATGTATCACTTTCTCTCATTAAGAGAATACTCAAATAACACAAACTGTATTATACAGGAACAGATAAGGAATGTTTATCATCACAGGGGAGTAAATCTGCCGTAACACTTTGTGCACTGAAATTGAGCATTCTTTACTTTTAACAAAACGTGTCAACATTTCCTTTAAACATTTTTCCTGAGTATTATGATTATAAGCCCTCGAAATGTCCACGTCTTGTATAAACTGGGGACAGGGTTAACTTGGGAAGTAGGGGGTTGAAAAAATCTGTTTAAGGAAGGAAAGAACAAGCAGTAATGCTTTAGTTATTGCGATTTTTTCATAAAATGATTTGAACACTTGAACAGAGATTAAATGCACATTAGAACTGCAATGAATGTCATAAAAAGCAACTTATTTAATCCTTTATATCAAGAGAAATGATATCCAGGGTTACTGGGAAACTTTATCATGGGTAAAACACCATTCTCTGTCTTTTAAATATTGTTTTTATCTCTGGGGCTGTCGTCCCTTGATCATGCATGGATGATCAGCAAAGGTTGGCAAAAATTAATTCATTGTATTGTATAACGTTTTTACAGACGGGTAAAGGGTGATCACGTGACGCATTGCTAGCGTTTTGATTGGCTGTTTCAAGAGCTTTGTACTGAGCAATGTTGACAATTGAGCAGTCTCCTGATTGGTTTAGCAACTTTTGACAAATCGAGCAACTTTATTTTTCGAAGTAAACAACTGACAATATTTTATTTTATTTTATTTTATCTTATTCAGCAAATTTGAGCAACTTTTCAAAATGACTTAAACACTGATATGTACACTCTCCCCCTCTAAAACGACGCATGCAATGTTAAGTCCTAATGAGATTCTCTTCACAGTTAGTAACGAAATGCTCCTCATAACTACGAACCAACGGCTCAATGACGTCATGATCTATTATCAAATTGCTTCTCGTTATTCTGACATTAAATCATAATAATAAGGAAGTCGAGCCGTAATGATCGTGAAATATCGCATTATTATGGGATGTTAAATTGTAATAAGAGGTATCTCATTATTATGAGATGTTAAGTGACTACTGAGAAAGTTTCTCGCTGTTAAGATTATTTTCTCTTTATGTTTGTGGGTGGGGGGAAACGTATAAAAAAAAAACTCGGTTGAACGCTGCCTCGCGCCGCTTGTTACTGCGCATGCTCAGTGAGCGCTCAGTTTCCTGGCCACCACTCTCATTGGGAAAGATGGCAGAAGCGAGAGCGGTTTTAGCTTGTGGAGGTACTGCTCACTCTTCTTTATTTCAGCGCTCTGCGACTGCTCTGCGACTTTATTTAGCTGCAGCTACATGTGCGCTGACAGAAAGTTCCATAAGTGTGGCTGTTATCATGGTGTGAGGCTGTGAGCCGGGCTAGCTGGCTAACGTGCTGAGGCGTCGTCCTCCTGTCTGTCACTGCTGCTGCTTTTTAAAATGACTGTTTAACTGCACGTTTCTCCACAGTTCTGACAGCGCTTCTCGTTAGTCCGGCAGTTGTTGCATTCGTCGAGGATCTAGATGACAAGTGAGTAACATGAAATCACTTCAGTATGCTTTAAAATGGCTCGACTCGGAGTGGCTAGCTGCTGCGAGCTATTGAGAAAACCCCAGTGATACTGGACGATGCCACTGCTCAACACTGCCTTCAACATTAAAGAGCTTTAACTCTGTTAGTGCAGAGATGCCCATTCAGCTGGGGACTTGTTGAACTTCCAGACTCTCCTGCTGACAGCCTGCTTGTACGTCTAAACTGTGCTCAAATTCAGGAGTCGAGTTGTGTGTCAATGTTGGTATATTTTAGGGCTGTGTGATGATGTGGACAACACATGCTGCTGTTTATTGTGGTTGTGATGCCTTTCATTATGTTAAAGGGTCGATTTAATCCCTTTTCTGGTAATAACGTGGCTCGAAGTATGGGAATGGTTTCCAAGTTTTAAAACTAGTTCTCCACTTTGCGGTCTAAGCAGTTCATATATAAATAAAAATAGGCCTCAATAACGGCCTTCTTTCAAATTGCAGTTTTGTGACGTCACAAAGGCAGCACATTTTGTAAGTATCTCCTTGCTTAGCTGCATCCTTTGCATCCAACCAGCAAGGAGATCGTCTTAATACTTCTGCTTCAGAGTAAGCTGAGTGACTGCATAAAACATCAGTCTGTTTGATTTTAAGTGATAAGCATTCATTCGAAAATGCCGGTGGAAGATTTAGTTATGTCAAAACCTGCACCAGCATCACTGGGGATGTTAAACGGTTGGAATCTGTTGAGTTGGAGCGCTTTAAAAACATCCCAGCAAATCAGTGTATGTGATTTGTAAAATACTGCCGAGCTGCGTAAATACTCTGATGCGTCAAACAGCAAGTCAAACCTCACGCCTAGAGCTCTGTTTGGCAAAATCAGTAAAGCTGAGACCAATTTATGGTACCGATTGTTCAGTCGCTTTATGGTGCAGCTTTTGTTTGAGGTTATTGATTAGAGTATAGGTTATATCTAGAGATGCTTCGTATCTTATCGGTTTTAGCAAATATTTGCTTGGGAATCTAATGTGAGAGATGTTACGACTTGACTGATATTTCATACTGGTTGGATGATTTGATGTTCTTTTTGTATTTTCTGTATAATCTTTTTTTATTTTTTGTATAATCCAGCTTAGCATTGACAGATGCAAACAGTAATATTCAAAGCATTAAAATTGCCCCATAACCAAGTTAGTGGGGGGAAAAAAAGATTTATGTTAACTTTTGCCTGTTATCTATGGAGAACTTTCTAAAGATTTTGATTATTATGCAGAAATGATCTTCATTAGTTGTGTCCTCTTTTTATTACTAGGTTCAAAGACCACAGAATGGACGATGTTTGGCTGGTGGATGTGAGTGTGTTTTTTTGTTTTTTTTTGCCACACACACACACACACACACACACACACACACACACACACACACACACACACACATTCACGCAAAGTGTCACCAGTACCACATTGTGGCTTAAACCAGGCGGAAGTACAAGCCTTTAGGATGAGTAGCTGTGCACTGGGGCTTTAACTAAAAGAGAAGTCATGCGTTCAGGAAAAAAAGAGGTGTTTGTTATTATTGGGTGGAATGGGTGAATGAGTTCAAAGCCACTGCTTCATGGGACTGGACCTATTCAGCTGGCAACTTCCTGTGGTTCCTAAAATGGCTAAATGCATCAGCTTGTCTTGATTAATGTCTTTTTCTAGTTTTTATTTATTCATTTTAAAAATGTATTTAAATCATCAAAACATTTTGGATAGCAAGGCCTTTAAATAAAAGTAGAAAGAAAACGATAAGCGCTCCAAATTTTGACAGTCAAAACAGGAGAGAAGTGTTTTTACAAAATAAATAGAACTTTAAGGAGTACCGAGCTGTTAGACATTAGCCAGTGTCAAGCTTTGTGAATTATATCATTACACCTTTAAGACGAAGTTATGAATGTCATTCCAATACTTAGTGCATTTTATATATCGATTTTAGCAATAACAGTTTACACTGTAAAATTAACCAAGAGGAAAATGAACAACGACAAAAAATGAACAGCTCAAACAGCTACTGAATAGGTCTTTTATATATTTTTTAGGCTTTAGGGCACCACTTAGGTTATGACTTCTGGTTAGTAACTTATTTCTTCAATTATATTGTATCTGTGTCTGTTAAGCAGCTGGGTTTTGGTTGTTGTAGTTCTATGCTCCCTGGTGTGGATACTGTAAGAAGCTGGAGCCAATCTGGTATGAAGTTGGAGCGGAGCTGAAGAACTCTGGGTCGCCTGTCAGAGTGGGCAAGATGGATGCAACTGCATACTCTGGTATGTCTAGTCAAAGTATTTTCTTGTGTGTAGGAGCATGACACTTGGAAGCAGCAAAGTTTCCTGATTCTGTGTGAAAATATACCATAGAAATGGACATTCTGTACATCCAGTATTTTAACACCAAGACTTTCTACCAACCTGCAGCTGTTAACATCTCATTCACTGTGCCTTCCACCACCCAGATCTAGAGCAGAGAGGAAATGGTGCAGAGAATGGTTTAATCACCATTTATCTTTAGTTACACGTACAGAATATTATGAGAATATTACATTGTAAACCCAGACTGGCGCTAATTATATTTTCACTAAATCACGAAGCTAGCGTTACACATTTCCTCAGTTCCTCTGACCCCCAAGTGATGAGTGTGTGAAACAGCTTCTTATGTCATTTTGAGGATCCAATCCTCTTAAAGTAGATAATCAGGGAAACTGACCCAAACAGCAAAGGGATAGATTACTGTTCTGAGATCAGGCCAGGGCTTGAACTAAGTGAAGATGTAGGGCTAGTCCATCCAGCTCTCCGCCTTATGGGATTACAAACCAGGTGAGCTCCTTGAAGCCTGGGTTTAAGACTCCACATACAAGATTAAAAGCATCGTTCAAAAGAGCTGCTGGTGGTTTTGAATAAATTGTACTATAGTATTTAATGAGGGGCAGTAAATAAGGCAGATCATGTTGTTATGGATTAAGAAATTGTAAGTATAATAGTTTAGTGATGCTACTAGTAAATGGTAATAAATAATGCATACTTTAGTTATAGATAAATACACCAATAATATGTATGTTCTTTCTCAAGGTGTGGCCTCAGAGTTTGGAGTACGAGGATACCCCACAATTAAGTTGTGAGTACATTGTGCATATAAAATGTGTGAATGTACATTTTGTGTGTCTACTAACTGACTCAACATGTTCGATCACATACAGCTTCTGTCAGCAGTGCTAAATTAGCCCTTAAACATTAACAGCCTAACTGATGAATCTCTAGAGTTTGGGGTTGCCTTTATCTCAATACCCTCTCTGTGCATAGCGTTGGTAAGTGGGGTGTTCGCTAAGCTAATCAGTTGAGTGAGACATCTCAAGAGACCATTCCCATGTTACACTGGGCCTTTGTAATAGCAAGGGACTAAGGTGTTGTTGCAATTGATCCCAAAAGTGACACATAGCCTAATGAAAGTCTACCACTATGGACTAAAAAAGAAATGGGAGGAAGATGCACTTTTGTGTACTGCATGCATTTTCATATGCTGTCACTTCTCAAACGTAACTGTGAGGTTCCGCTGACCTCAAGTTGCAACCTCTTGAAGCAGCATTACTGCATCTGTTGGTTGAGGTTTGAGCACACAAAGTTCTAAGAAATTTATCAAGCCACTTAGTCGCTGTGTTACATTTGGGAGAACACCAGGCCACAAGACTGGAGTGGAGGATTGCTGCTTTAGACTTAGTCTAGTCATGCGTTGTTGATGTTTAGACCTTGCGTGGTGTTCTCTTCATGGCTCTATTAGATGAAGCAGAGTTGGAAACGTTCACAAAGGTCCTTTTTAATAGATGAGCCTCTGGGAGAGTGTCCCTCTCGTTGAGATGTCTTATTTAGTCTCATTAGGTCTCCTCAGTAGGGTTTTGTGTACTGCAGTAACCTTAGCAAAGAGCTGGTTAATGTTGTGCAAGTCACATAATTGTACTGAAGCAAATGAGGGCTTCAGCTTGTGATTTATTGCATCAGCTACATGGCTGTGGAATACAATTAAATTGTTGGCAAGGTTTAGTTTGGAGGTGCTGATGAGAAACAGACAATGAAATTCTTGTTTTCTTCTACAGTGCAGTGGTTTATTTGGAGATTAGAGTCAGTTTTTTATAAAGACCAGTTCCACTTATTTTTCTGGATAATTCAATCATTAAAGCTTTTCTTTTCCAAGGCACATATCGCAACCTTGATATATATTTTTCTTTGTCACCTGTTGAGATTTAAAGCTAGTACTCACCAGGAATATTTTCTGTTTTTTCTATTTTCTATTTTTTTTTAAATAGAATGCATTATTGCAAATCACAACGCACTCAGTGACGTTATTACCTTTGTGCTGGAATTGCCCTTTAAATGAACCACTTTTCTGTGTTAAATATGATATTCTAATAATTATTATTATAAATGTGATATTGTTAATGATATAATAGTAATAATGCCTAATTGTAATATTAAAGTTAATCATAAAGTTAGTTAAATACGTTGGCATCTTCAAATGAAAATATAAAAACTTTAACTCGCCCCTGCATGATGGGTGGTTTTAGACTACTTGCAGTCTGTGGCTACATTTTTCAGTAGACAGTGGCCTGTTTTTTGCGTTTTCTTTCTTTCTCTCTCCTCTCTCTTCTCGCTCCCCAAGATGGTACTACTGATGATAAAAAAATGAGAAATGAAAACGCATGAAATGAAAACTTAATAAGAAACTCTTACATGATATGGGGATTAAGAATATAAGAATGTTTAACTTTTAATGAGGAGCCCAGCGTGTTTAATAAGGGTGCTGGTGGTCTAGTGGTAGGGTACTTGCCTACAGACCTATGGATTCAGAGGTCCCCGGTTCGAATCCCACCTCTAGCACTACCACCATTGGGTCCTTGAGCAAGACCCTTAACCCTGAGTTGCTCCAGGGGACTGTCCCTGTAATTAGGACCTGTAAGTCGCTCTGGATAAGAGCGTCTGCTAAATGCCGTAAATGTAAATGTAATATAAATTGTTTTGGGATAATTTGCAATGCAGACCATGCTATGGCTGACAATCTCTTACATTTTTGACGTGGTGAACATTCATCTAACATAGCCTAGTCTTCAGTGACAGGGTTAGTGTGGTTTCTGTTTAAAATTAAGTGTGAGGTGAATGACTGTTTATCATCTTGAGCACACCACAGCAGACAGTGGACCAAAACCAGTGCTTCCTCTGCATTTAATCCTCACGCACAGTGTAACAGCAGGCAGCCATGATTCTAGTGCCTGGAGAATGGTTTAAGTGGATCTTGCGCAAAGATAGCTCAGGTTAACCAACTGTTCTGGGGTTTGAACCCATGACCCAACTAACTTGGCGTCTAGTCCCTGAGGGCCAGGCCAGCACTCCCCATGAATTATATAGTTTATCACTGATCTTAATAGTTTCTAAAAAAAATCAGTTTCTATGTATGCAAAGAATGTATAAAAAAAATTCTAAGTCTCTCTCTTTCTTTCTTTCTTTCTTTCTTTCTTTCTTTCTTTCTCTTTGTCTTTCTCTCACTCACACACAGACTAAAGGGGGATCTTGCCTATAACTATAAGGGTCCCAGGACCAAAGATGACATCATTGAGTTTGCTAACAGAGTGGCTGGGTGAGGCACTTACTCCTTTACTTTTTTTGAAGATACCTTTTTCAACAGTTTTTACTTTTGGTAGGATTATTGTTGCTTTCAGGAAAAAAGGAAGTGTCTCATGGACATTTTTGAAACGGAACCTAATTTAATATCAGTCAATGAGCTAATTAGTCCTTAATGAACTTCAGTTTAAAGACTAAGATGACTGGATGTCATTCCTTTCTAATGGCCACTAGATGCCACTAGAACCCTAGCCTCTATGCAGACTGCTTTAATTTTTGACAGAGCACAAAAAGTTTAGTAGTAATAGTCAGTGTCAATATCTAGACCCTCACATCTGGAACTGACTGTTATTTTTATTTTGCCATGAACATATTCCCTGCTGATGTGAAAACTGAGTCGTGTGTGTTTGTGTGGGTGTATGTGTTGTTGTTTTTGTTGGAATGTAGACCTTCGGTGCGTTCCCTCCCCAGCAAACAGATGTTTCAGCATGTCCTGAAGAGGCACGATGTCTTGTTTTTGTACATAGGGGGAGAGTCTCCTCTCAAGGTAAGCCTTCCAGAGCTTTCAGTTGTAGATACAGCTGGAAGAAGAGCAAGGAGAAAATTGTTATTTTTACTCACTGAGCTTGGACCTTCAATGCATCCTGTAGAATAAATGTTGTGGAGTTTTCCATCACACAGTACAGCCAGGCGAAGATTTGCCTTAGGAGTATCTCCTGTAAGTTTCTGTGGAGGGGTCCTATTCTTGTGACCTCCATTTTTGTGTTAACATGCACATGCTGCATTTACAGTCAGCTCAGCTGGTCCCGTCCTCTTATGTATTTTTATGAATCATGCATTAGAACAATGTCAGTAGAGACTAATCCTTCCTGAGGCAAAGTCTTGGGTTCTTTCTATAAAATGGATTAACACAAAGGCTCAATTTTGCAAACTAAGCCTGCAATTTACATGAAGTTGAATGCCGGACATTTTAAAATGACTGTTGAGCTTCAGAGACAGTAGTGGTATTGTAATTTAATGCACGACCATAATATATCTTAGTCAATAACTGATTTTTAGTGATTTTAGTTGCACATTTAGTCCACCTTGACAATTGTTTCTTCATAACTGTCATTTTGGGAATGTGAGGGTCTAATAATCCAATATCATGCTTTTCTTCTTATTATTATTAATTGTTGTTTATAATTTAGTCTGAGAAGAGCAGTTGAACAGTAGGAGTTGTAATATAAGGGGTATCAGTGTGTGCTTTTTCACTTGCTAGATGGAGCTGGAGAAAAAAAAGCTGTGGAAACATTTTAGGCAGATGTGGAAAAAATGCTGTAAACAAAGAATGCTTTCAGAAATATAAATAAGGATTGTTTATTTTTATCAATTTACAAAATGCAAAGTGAGCGAACAAAAGGAAAATCTAAATCAAATCAATATTTGGTGTTACTACCTTTTGCCTTCAAAC
Source organism: Hepsetus odoe (assembly GCA_017165825.1). Taxonomy (NCBI): domain Eukaryota; kingdom Metazoa; phylum Chordata; class Actinopteri; order Characiformes; family Hepsetidae; genus Hepsetus; species Hepsetus odoe. The sequence continues at coordinate 9,859,838 of CM029389.1, forward strand.
CAGCATCGATTCTTATTGGTACACTTGCACAAAGTCAGTGGTTTTTATGATATTATATTCGGTGTATGATCAACCAATTTTACCAAACACGTGCTGATGATCTTCAGTGTCACACGGAGGTTGAAACACAGTCATGTTTGGAACAACCTACCAGCCGAGTTCCTTCAAAAACTGTGTGCAAGTGTACCTAGACGAATTGATGCTGTTTTGAAGGCAAAGGGTGGTCACACCAAATATTGATTTTGTTCTTCAGAAAAAAGGGAGGGAGATGCAAACATCTACAGAGCAAACATCTCCCTTCATTTTCATGTGAAGACTGAAAAGCATAAGACACGCCTCATTTTAAAAATAAAAACAAAATAAACACTATTATAGGTTATAGATTGTTTTCGCTATTAATTTTGTTCAGTTTATTGATTTTGTATACTGTGGTGGCAAATGTAACTAATGGTAAGACTGCACAAAATGCAAGTCCAGAACACCAAGCCAAACACATCTTGTACTGAAAAACGAACAGGAACCCTTGGTTCTCAGAAGCCATTGTGTATAAGCAATACATGTGATAAATCCCAATTTTATAGTGTTTTTAGTGTTTTGAAGATGCTGGTGTGCCCAAGCTCATCTTAAGTGTGTGCTTCTTCTCAGGTTTTATGTTTTATTCATCACAGCTGTTTTGCAGCTCAAATTTAAATGTACTTTCTGCAAATGAATTGCACAAAATCATGACAGATTATCTTAACAATGAAACAAAAACCACAGGGACCTGAAAAATCTTTTTTTTTTTTTTTTTTTCTTCTTCTTCTGAGCATGTTCTCTGCCACCACAAAATTGTAGCAAACAAATTACTGTCATAAATGTTGTTTGATAGCTGTTGGCTGTAGATAGCCTATCAGCTCACACAGCTAGAGGATAAACATCCCAGGGGTTTCCTAGCAAGACACACAGCTCATTAAAAAGTTGAGACTTTGTCATTTTCTGTCATTTTGCATTCTTACGCTGGTCTTGCAATAGATTCACTTAACACCTTTTTGTAGTTTTAATACTCATACACTCTCTCTCTGTGTGTTGGGCATGTGCCCTCCACAGAGGGTTTTGTCTGGTAATTATCAGAGGTTTTTGAATTCTCCCACATGCTAGTGTGGTTCAGCACTGATGAAAAGAAGTCATGTTCAAATAATGCATCACTGTTAGTTCTGTACAGTCAGATTCCCCAAAACAAACACACATGCAGACTATCATTCTGCTTTTTGCACTGTTCAGTACAGCTTTTTTTTTTTTTTTTGCTCACAGACCTGAGCCAGGTTAAGGGCTTTATGCTAATAGTCAGGCAAAAGTGTATTGAGAGCTGGAGCAGTGCAAAAATGATGTTTTTCCAACATAAGAAATCTACTTTCAGTTTGTCCAAGAATGGTCTCTGAAAAGCAAAATTACATGATATATAATATAAAATGTTTGCTTGTAAAAAAACATTATATAAAATGTTTATAAAATAACTAGAAACAGGTCAATCATTCAGTCTGTGTCCTTACCTTGCAGTAGTTGTTTTTAACCATAATCTGTAATCTGTTGGTGAATCTGGCTCCTGAAAATGTACACAATATCTCTTGCTCTCTCTCATTGGGTGCTTACAGATAATGAGCAGAAAAACATTGACTTAGTTTATAGCTAACCTTTCTAACATGGAAAAGTGAAAGATTTCTACACATGATGTGTGACACGACCGCGTTCTAGTTTCATTTGGTCTTTGTCATTAGGGTCACAGGTAGCTTTGGAGCCTACTTCAGCTCACACAAAAAGCTTTATTTAGAAAAAAGAAAAGGTGCTGGCTGCGGTCTATTTAGTGGCAAATGCTCTAATCAGGACAAGAGGCTAAGAAAATTAGTGTGTATGTGTGTGTGAGAGAGGTACATCTTTTGCAAAACTGAAGTTTTCATACTTTTTTCCTACACAGTTAGAGTGTGATGGTGACATCACCCATATGCTTAGCCTTCTGTTTGAAAATGAATTTCTACAGTAAGGCAGCAACTGTCTCTGTTCTCACACACACACACACACACATATATATTTGTAGGATGAACACACGTGTATAAATATTTATTATAAATCTTAAATATTATAAATATTATTTATAAATTAAATGATGCATTTACAATTTTTTGAAATATTTCATAATATATTTTCCCCCCTCTTTATTAAATGGAAATATACTGTTGTGCATCTATATTAATTTTTTGTAAATTTTTTATAAAAATGAATATTTCAAATGGCTCTTTTGAGAAGCGGGGCAAATCTAGACATACCTTTACGCTTTATTGAGCTTACCTATAGCTATATTTTTGTTCAAAAAATATCCCGATTTTAAGAAAATCTGCCATATATTGTTTTCTAAACTTTTGAATGGCTGTAATGAGAGTATAATACATTTAGAAGTTACATATTCTGTATGTAACTGAGTTCTTGGACATTCTTTTAAAATTGCTGCCCTTTTGTCATTGCTCTCCAAGAAGTAAACGAAAAAGGCTGTTAAGCTACATTATGATTGGTTACTGACAAAAGGGATGTACATGATTGTAAACTAAACTTACTCACAACTTGTTGCAACCATTCTTATCAAGGTTCAGTCATTTTCAAAGGAAAGAAAGTAGTGCTAAGCACTTTACTCAAGGCAGTAAAAACATCAGCTTTACTACCTGGACAGGGATTTGAACCTGAGTCTCCAGCATAGACCAGAACAACTGCAGTGTTTTTATTTACAATCCGTAATGACTTGAATAGTCACTGTTTTTTATTATATACACCATAATAAAATAATGTATTTTTGCTGTCCTTGCATCCATTTGTTTGGATGTCTAAAATAAGAAATCTATGGCTTAGCGAGTAGAATTTACACTGCAGTAATGCTGGATGAGTCTGTATAATGGTGGAGGGAAATTCTCCAAATGTAGGCAATGTTGCACCAGGGAATGCACCCAAGGGCAACAAAGCTCCTGCCACCTGAACTGTCCCACTCTTTCTGTTCTCAAAGTGAGTTTTTCAGCAAGAACTGAGCCACACCAAAATGGATCTTTTGTACAGGCTTTTATACATGCTGATCTAGAGAGCCCATTATAGTCTGAATGCAAAAGGACAAGGACTGAAGGCTAACCTACATTCAGTCTTTCTGTGCCTGTTCTTGGTCATCATCTTGCATCTTCGGCTTATCGGCTCAAGTCAAAATCAAAGAAATTGCACAGCCCACCCCACCCCACGATTTGCCTAAGGTTTTATTGCTTGTCGCTTGGCCAGTATAACAGGCGATAAGTGCTGCCATCACCGTCATCTGCAAGTCTAAAGCCATAACATTTGTGACAGGTCAAATTCATCCTTACTAAAATAGCCACTAAACATGTCAGAGTTGACGAGGTACAGTGACTGGCTTTTCAGACTCCTCGATGAGCTGTCTGTCCAGTCTGGCTGTAGGCTGGAAAGCTCAAAAGCTACTCTATTGATTGCATCATAAACGCAGCCTTGCCAAGGCCTCAGTGCTGACACTCCTAAATGAGGTAGAGCGAGCTGATGTTTGCAAAGCCATGTCAAGGGGCATTTCCAACTCACTGTGAAGAATTGGCCGTTAAAGGATTCTGATGTGAAAGCAGAGGACTCGCCCCAGAGCCTGCAGAGAGAATCATGGATGCTGGATGATAGTTGCTATAGTGTTTGAGATGGTTCAAGATATCAGAAGTAACGAACTGAATATCTGAGCTATAATTACTGGAAATATGTGATGAAGATTCTATCTTTTCTGGGGGGAAAAAAAAAAAGTTTTCCTTGTTTTAGAATTTGTGATTGTTGATCTAATGTCAAGAACATTACAATTAGAAGAACCAAAAATGTCAACAAGAAGCAGAAATGGAAAAATATTTCTTAATGGACCAATTTATAATCCTAAGTCCCTAAAGTTAACCAAACCTGATATTGATGGCTATTTTTAAGATGTTTGGGCCCTTCTTAAACCACCAGCTTGATAAAGTGGGAGCATCAGGACAGCAAACCTTTACTATGACTTTGAGAATAACCCTTGTGACTTGCTGTTTTATGATTTCAGGAGAAGTACATAGACGTGGCCTCTGAGCTTATTGTTTACACTTATTTCTTCTCTGCCTCCGAAGACATCTTACCAGAGGTGAGCTGTGTGTTCAAGTTCTTTTAAAGTATGCTGGAGTGGGAAAATCACTCATGGTTGCAAAACATCCTAAGAGTGACCCAAATTCCATCCTGCTTTAACGGCAGGGAATAAGTTATTCATTATAATTAAGATCAGTCCCAAGTTGAATGGAAATTTAGGACACTTTACAAGGTCTCCTGAAGTTATTAGAAAAGTGACAAAGATGCTTACATTTTATTTTGTGAAAACATTTTCTTAGTTTGTTCCATTTATAGATGAAAAACCTGATCCGATTGATCTTTCTGGCTATAGAGGTTAATTGAGTATTAGTTTAGACACAGACTGCACTATAAAATATACTGACCGTTGCTGAAGCATGAAATGGCCTCTATAAAAGTTCAAGCTATCGACCTGTAGAGTAATGGCATTATCAAAGAGCATGCTATTTTCGCTTTGTTTACTAATGTTGTTTTATATTATATATAATATATTTTTTGTGCCTTTGGTATCTTTATGAACCGTAGACCCTGTAAGAATCAACCACAAAGCATAAAATGCTGTCAGTAACTTTAATTCACTGAAATGGAAAAATCCATGAAAGTATTCATCCGACAAACTGGTACTTGCTCATACTGTTCTTTTTTTTTAATTTATTTTTTATATTCCCTACAGTCTGTGACTTTGCCTGAACTTCCTTCAGTAGTTGTATTCAAGGACGGGTCCTACTTCACTTATGACGGTGAGTGATGAGGAATAGAAAAGGGAACTTAAAGCCAATATAAGTGAAGTGTTTTCCAAAAGATTTTTCACATCGGCTTTAGTCGGACCTGCCAGTTCTGGCCACTCTTTTCAAAATGTCTTATAAATCTCGCTGTCAGAAGGACAAGCTTATCTCGACCAAGTAAAGTGATCATTCTGTCACGATTCCTCTGTTTTCATGGAATAGTGGTTCTTGGTATCTTAAGTGAATTTTATTCAATTACCATTATTTTTCTCTCTTCAATGTTGGTTTATGGTATGAAAAATACTGGACATGGTGTCCTGTTTGATTTATAACTTGTCTTTTTTTTTTTTTTTTTTTTGGGTCCCCCCCCAATTTAAATGCTTTTTTTTTTCCAGCTGACTGAAGGAGGATTTCTTATTGCAAGCGTAGATGAGTGACATGGCTTTTTAAATACATGATTTTGATTTGGTGGCCGGTTACTGTCACTGTTGTTTTTGGGATTTGGGATCCAGGCACTCTGGATTTGAAAACTAATTTCAGTTCATCATCCCCTACTGTGAAAGTGAAAATGACAAATTGTCAATGTGGAACACTGCACAGCACTCAGTGAGCCATAACACTGAAATGCATCCTCTGTATTTAACTCATGCACTGTACCTAGTGACCAGTGATACGATACCTTGCTCAAATAATAACCCATTGGGTTCTAAGGACATTATTTATGACTGTTTCACTATAATTTTGGGTGCTGCCCTAATAGTATTCTGTGTTCAGTGTTGGGTTTCATATTATGGATTTATTTATTTTAAGTAATTAAAAAGGCAGTGCAATTCAAGGCTGGTTTACAAAGCTTATAAAGGGATCTGATCACTGGATCCCTCGCTGATACGGCATTATGCTACCTTTCTGGGCAAAATGAGTTTGTTTCTAGTGGGAAGCTTGTTCCTGGCTTATGTGACTCATTTGACTGTCTTGTATCGGAAAAGTAATTTCATCTTACTCATAACCATTTAGTCTACTCAGGAAACAATTTTGTGCATGTTTATCTACCTGCTCCCTAGGGCCATGCAGATTGGTGAAAGCTTCTCTAATTCTTAGCTTGGGTCATATGCACCAGTTTTCCTACTCTATCCACATCTTTGCTTTGCCATTGCTCAAACTCTTCACTTTCAAAATCAGTGCTATTTAGTTTTTTATTACAAGTTTTATTACAATTACATCTGCAATGGCATGCATGAGATATCTCACATATCAACACTTTTTTTTTTTTTTTTTTTTTTGCATGTACATAAAAAGGTTGTTAGTCTTCAGAGACTGTGATATCACTTTAAGGGATAACATGAACCGTCTCTGAAGCACTCATCTAAATGGCAGCCCGTTACAGATGGTGTAGTAATATGACACTATGCAGAAAGATTTACCGAAATGAGATCACTCATGTTATAACAAGTTATAACACGTTACATGTCATTCATGTTAAAATTAACAACTGGCATAGTGATGCACATACGAAGAAGCCAAAATTAAAAAATCTATATTAAAAGCCAAAAACTGAACTTAATAAATGTCTAAAACTGGCTACACGCTTCAGTTGCAATTCTAGGAGCAAACTTTCATCTTATTGACTGTTGGGAAACCTTATTTTTTGTGTTTTTCTTTTTTACTTTGTTAGCAAAATAGGCTCCAAATGTATCTGTGGTGACATAATTAAGTTTTTTTTTTCTTTTCTTTTTTTCTTTTAAGAAAAGACAAAGTAGAACCAAAGCTCAAAAAATGGCTAGTCAAGTAAATTTAGATTTTTCCTTCGTTCCTCATCGATGTAGCACAATCTCGCCGGTCTCCAACATTGCCTTTTGGATGCCAATCGCCTGTGTCTGTGGTGAGAGTAGGAAACGAAATCGCAAAGCATCCAGGCACAGCCTCAGGATAAAAGGGCTCCAATAGTGATCGTTTGTCAGGCCAGGTGCTCGGTGCCTGACTCTTAAGACAAACTGCAGCCCTAGGCTTTGGTCTGACCTGGTGGTTCTCACTATGCCTGTCTGCTCCAGGAGCTCATTCTGGAAAGGTGCTTTATTCCACCAGTAGCCGAGCAGGAAAAGGTCACTGCAGGTCACACGGACAACAAACAGTCCGCTTTCCATCGAGTCCTCTGGAATCTGAATGCAAAGTGTTTCGCATCTGTTCAGGGTTGTCATGGTCACAAAGAAGACACTGAAAGAAAAATTGGGACATTTTGAGCTAATTTCCAGACACAGGACATGATGCACTAAATTCAGCTATTTACTGGTTCAAGGCCAATCATGACATCCAAAATGATTCAGCTCTTCAGTGCACAGGCTTTAAAAATTTTATTTATTTATTTATACATTTTTTTTAGTACTGCAGTCAAACCATGTAAAAATTATGATTTTACATTTTTATATATATATATATATTATCTTGCATTCAACACGGATGCTTTTTGGTAGCGCACACTTGGATGTTAATTTGGCCCCCTAGGTGTGAGTGTGGATGGAGTGGCAACCTGTCCAGAGTGTTTCACTGTCTTTTGCGCTGTGAATGCTGGGATGGGCTCCAGCACATCTGCTTATCCTGATTAGGGTCATGGGTGAAGATACTGAGTGAAAAAGTGAGTAATTCCCTGATTCTTTCAAATATTGTATTTAGTTTTGTAGCGGGCAGGGGAGGACTATGCCTCCATTTGAGGGATGTCTTGTCAGCAGTTTTTACTATATTTCTACTGTCTTTGCTTTTTTACTATCATGTAAGCATTTACATTAAGGCTTTCGGGTGCTTATTTAGAAATTCTAATGAAAAAAGGCACTAACTGGTCAAGTTGCTGGTATTGATCAGCTATTAGCATGTCTATATTAATAATTTAATATTTGTTTTTAAGCTGAAAAAGTTTGTTTTAAAACTGAATACTTTTTCTGAGTTTTCTGAGTATGAATTATTGAATAAATTATTAATTTAAATGCTGTATCTGCCCAGGACATTGGTGAGAGTGGCATCAGGTCTGAGAGAAGCTTAAGCAACAAACGATTAAATCAATGAAAATGTTACTGAAGCTAAATTAGATTATTGAAAATATTTTCAGATTTGACATTCTATACATTTTATAACATTCATTTTCCATTACCTGCTGAAGTTGTCTGCTCTAAGTCCCTGGATGTGGTTGCGTGTGTTCTGTTTATGGCAGCATGGCTCTTTTTTATTTGGTTCTTGCTCTGCTGAGAGGAGTCAGTTATTGTATTTTACATGTATTTGCATGTAGCTGCTTCTCCTCCAGTAGGTTTCAGCAGGATGACCGCATGTGCGTCATGTTGAGTTACATTGATATCTGTAGCAACATGCTTTATACTGATATGCAGCACATATCATGTTTTGATGGTTGTATTTTGGACTTGGGCAGAAGGATGCTCATGTAATGGAAATTAAAGTTAGACTAGATTAGATTAGTATCTTTAAACTTAAAGTGCCACATTATGAACAAATCCTGAACTCCTGTGTAAAAATAGCTCATGTAGCTTGCCTGAAATCAATCTTATGAAGTAAATCATGCTGCATGGTGTCATTGGCATTTGGCAGTACTTCATATGACAAACAGAGCGAACCATTAGCATTTTGGTTTTGGCCTTAAGATCAAGAAGCAAACTTTGGATGGTGCCTATTTTGGGCAGAGGGGAAGCTGATTTTCTCCAAACTGTGGATCTGAAAATCTGCTGATACTGCAGCTGGCTGTGGAATTTACATTTAAAAGATAAAGTGCAACTCCGTCTGGTTGTTCATAGTTTTCAGTCATATAACTAGCAAAGAGCCTTGGTTAAAAAACATGGAACTTAAAAATGAGAAGGTAATTGAGCAAGTGACATTTTTTTCCCCCTCTGTTCCAAAGCAAACAAATATTTAGATAAACAAGAAAAAAGATATATTCTTAAAAAAACAACATATACAGCACCTGACAGAATATTCCTGTCACTAAGTACAGCAAGTCCCTGCCAGAGCAAATTCAGACAGCTGTGTGTGTTTTCATAGTGGACAGGTCAGTAATTATTTAGGTATTCTTTATCAAAGTAGAGTGGCATTTAGGTAATATTAGCTAGCTGCCATCCTCTTTTCAAAAATCAGGTGTGATGTTTTTTACTTTTAACTAAAACTGAACTCTTTCTTTAATTAGGTAACTTATTAATTATCTTTTAATAAACTTTTATCTATGGATATCTTCTAAAGTGTGTACTACCACAACTTGCACACAACCAGTAGAAATGTACTTAGTAATGTAGTATGTGAAGTACAGAATTGTGTAATTTAGGACACAGCCCATCTGTTCCAGTAACAATCCACTCTTCGAGGCCTCTCCATCTGTCTACAAAAACAAACCAAGTCAGAATGATGTGGGAAAATTACAATAATTGAAATACTGTTTTTCTTTGATGAAATGTTTTCTGCAAAGAGGTGTAAACTGCTGGTTGTCATTCTTTTTTTTTTCCCCCTCCCCTCTGAATTATGTCTAATAGCATGAATCCTTTGTCTCATCCTCTGACCTATCTTTGTTGGCTTTCTCTAGATGTATAGCCATTGTTGTCTAGTGCATTCAATCAGTCAACTATCTGTTATTTTGGCCAAACAAAACTGGTAAAATAATATGTGGTGTTCAATGAAAGGAAGCTTTCTCTCTGAGTGGGCAGCTGTTAAGGTGAGACATCACATGAAAACTATAGATTTAATGTGGTTTTAAAAACAAAATGAAGTTAGGTGTCTGCAAAGCTATTAGTTTTGAATTTAACATAGTCTTGTATTAATGGATGTGCATGGGAGTTGGAGAAGTGTAGCCTGTACCCCTGTATGCCTCCTCCTGTAATTGTCAGGTAATAAATGTGCCTGAAACCTTATGAGTGATACTGTTAGCCTAGATAGAAATGAAAATTAATACGTAGTATTGGAGGGAGCACGTTACATGTAGCCTGTTTATGACCCAAACTGAAAGACAAAGCTCATCTGTAACTTTAAAAAGTTAAATAAGTTATATGCATTAAGCTTATCTTTTTTCAGTTACGAAGACATTTCAGTTTAAAAATGAATACTCAGAAAAGAGTGTTCGTGGATCTGATAATCTGAATACATACGAAAAGGTAGCATTCAGACAGGAAATGCCCGATCCCATTGTGGTACCAGGAAGAGTAAATTCACAATTCTTAGACATTTATTAAGAACAGTTAATTACTGATGCACATTACTGAGTGCTGCTACATGCCAAAGCACCAACCTCATGTATTTCTAGTCCCTTACATTTAATCTTGGAAACAGCCAGTGAGATAAGGAAACAAATGGGCAGTTCTTACACAGCTAGGCTTTTGTCAGAAAGAGAATTTTGTGTGCAGATACCACACACACACACACACTTTTGATGCAGCCAGCCACATGAACCCCCACCCATAGCTGTTCTATTATGAATCGAAAAAGCTAAATATAAACCTGGAATCACATCAAAAGATCCTCTTGCCTTTCTTAGAGGTTACAGTGACTAGAGCCAAAGAGAGTATAAATTTGGGCTAATACCAATCTAGTACCAAGACACTCTACTCTATCCTAAATAACATTTTAGTGATCAACTCTGTTCCAGCATGCCACTTCTGTAACACCCAGCTAAAGGGTAATGAGATTCCTTCTGACTTCCAGTTGTTGCTAAATGAAGTCTAGACATTACAGATGAGTCCCTGAGAAACTAAGGAGCTAAAAGGGAGACTCTCAGTTAAGATGCGCAATTGCACAATTTGTTCTAAACTGGCCAATTTATCACTCACTATGATATCTGAAAACGACTAATTGATTGATTTTTGTCCTAGGAAGTGTCCCCTATCCCACATCACTCAACTTGAGTGTAGTGAGTGATAAGACGGAGAGTGCCTTCATGTGATATTGAGTCAGTACCACAAGTGTGAAAACAAAGGTGCATAGAGCCAGTAGAAAATGATGCTTCAGTAAAATGCAGAAATGCCAAATGACTGTTATGCTGACACAGCTCTTTTATTGACTGTCACCTAAACTCTTTGAATCACCTAATCAAACTCACAAAAGACCAGCAATAGAGAGAGTTTTTAGGGAATATTTCTTGTTCTCTGTGTGGGGGTTTGTTTGTTTATTTATTTTCTTCTCTGTTTGAAACGTATTGAGCAGTCCCACTCAACTATGGCTCACCATCAGCTTAATTAACATGGTTTCATCTGCCATGAGCAAGGTCAGGGTTAAACGTGGGCTTCATTTGAAGTTGTTAAATTTAAACCCTGGATCTACAGTCAAGGTATAAAGCCATCTGTGAGGTCTACCTAATTTTGAATTACAGTGAGTTTGTTTTACACTCCACTTTTATTTAACCAGTGTATTATGAGTACAGGCCTTGCTTTGGCTGGATGACAGGCATGTCCCTGGTTGAGAAGTGGTTCCTGATTTATCATATTAATGAATCATAAAACTACTTTTTAGGGAAGCAAACCTTCCATGCAACACTTCCATTGAGTTGGTTCCACAGTCATTTATTTTAACTAAAAGTTAACCATGTTATGTATTTGTTAGCTGCATTACAACTTTTTGGCAGAAAAATGGATGGGTGACTGGACTGAGAGTCAGCACTCTGAGAAGACAATAACTATACAGAGGAATGCTTGATTAGCAGATGTTTATCCATCTTTTGAAGATGTGAAAACTGTTGGTTCATGTTGAATTTGTTCAGTTATTAAGCTCCTGAAAGGTTGCTTGAAGTTGTTGATGTGGACCTGGAGGGGAAAAAAAAAAAAACTGGTATCCAGTCTTCTCCAAAAAGGTTGTGTACATTGGAAAAGAAGGACATTTGACTGGTTCTTCTGGTGGATGAGAAACCATTTATTCCCCACAGACAGATTCCTCCACCTTGTTTTCAGAAGCTATGTGTTGTGCTTAGGGAGATGGAAAGAAAGGGATCATCCAGAAGTCAATAAATGAATTTGCATCATCAATGGAAAGATACGGTGGAGAAATGGATGTCTTCAAACCTGTAATGATTTTCAGTGTCTGAACGCTAGAATAATGAAACATGCTTATCCACTTCCACATATAGCTGACTTTGGATATTACATTTTAGATCTAATTTCTGGATTCCACATTATTCCTCTTTGCTTAAACGTACACAGCTATTTCACTGCCTGTTGGGCTTCATGAATATAATACTTCTTGTCTGTGCAACAAGCTTTATGCGAAAGTAATGAAATTGTGATCTCCAAATATAATCATTTATAGTCATACTGTTCATGCTGAAGAAACATTTACCACTGTGCTGCTTTTTAAATGAGCTGTAAACAGAGCTGCCATCCCAAAAAAAAAAAAAAAAAAATCATTTACATATCGGTCTTAAAGGCACAGTAACAAACAAACTGCTTAGATCTAAGAATTAAACATTATAAAATGGTCATGTTGAGAATTTTTAACTAATCTAGTCAGCTGTTTTATTGTGTATATGAATGAGAATTGGAAGCTTCATCAAATGTAAAAAATCTTCTGGAACACAAACAGCAGATTCATTTTATACTGCACTTCTGTGTCTGTGGGAAGTGAATGGCAACTAAAATGTGTCTTCAAAATGCCTGCTTATACATTATACATTTAAAAAAAAAAACCCCAACTATATTAAAATAACTATTAAATCAACAGGCATCAGCTTTGAAGGAAAATCTATGTGTATGTACTGCGTTTAAAAATTAGATTACATGCATCAGCCAGCTTTGCTGCGTATATTTGTCTGTCAGTATGCAGCCAATTATGCTTAATGAATTTGACATTGTGTGTTTCCACAATCATCACATCCTTTTTGGAGTGCTTGTGCTGTGTATGGAATTATATTGCCAGCTTCGTATGAGCAAAGGCCAGCTTAAGTCCGGGAACATCCTTTTTGATGTCTTGAGCGAGAGAGAGATGGAGGCAGGCTGTCACACCAGAGATTGGATAAGCACAGAGCCATTTGCTGTCCAAACAAGGCAGCCCAATTTGAGCCAACCCTTTTTGACAGCGCTCTGTCAGAAGTTAGATTGTTTTACAGCTGCTTGCGAACTTCAAAGCCCACTCCGAAGGACATGGCGCAAAAACAGCTGTGGGTCCTCATCCATTTTTCACCTGCCGAAGTGCTGCAGTTTTTGGCATGCCAATGCGACAATACAAATTACATGATGCACGAATAACTTTTTTTTTTTTTTTTGCAGAAGGACCTGAGGGAGGTTTTTCAAATCTTTGCTGAATTTAGAATGGTTTAATCTCTTGCCCTATACCAGACCCCACAGAGGTGGTGAGCAAACTCTGTACTGTTAGAATGAGATAGGGTCTTTAAAATATACAGCTTGTTTATCCCTCTTTTCTTCTCTCATCTTTTAGGGCAACTTTTTCAGGAAAGGTTTTTCTGTTTGTGCAGATAAGTGCCATATGGTCTGATTGAAGAAGTGTGAGGGATAGTGGCCCAAGAAGGTGCTCTGTGTTGGGATTTCTTCAGTTCTTGTATTCTAATGGTTTTATTGGCTGCTAAAAAGCATATGATGGCGCAGCTTGCAATGTAATTTAAAGGCAGCAAATGAGTAAAAAGTGTTTTTCTGTGTATGACCAGGAATAGATATCTGCAGGAGCTGATTTGCCTGTTCTGGAACACCTACACTGCTGCTGTGTGGGAGGGCTGTAAGGGAAGATGGAAAATGTCCTCCCAGTGATGAAACATAGGCATTGAGAAAGCATCTGTGTTTTTTTTTTATTTTTTTAAATGTATTTATTTATTTATTTATTTATTTATTTATTTTTTGATGACCTTGTTAGCTACATGCTGTTTTAGTGCACGATCATAGCAGTGTTCATTTTACAGTATTTGTGTGACGGGGGGGTTGTTATTATATACAGTACTGTGCAAAAGTTTTAGGCAGGTGTGAAAAAATGCTGTAAACAAAATGCTTTCAAAAATGGAAGTGTTAATTGATTTTCATCAATCAACAAAATGCATTGAATGAACAAAAGAGAAATCTAAATCAAATCAATATTTGGTCTGACCACCCTTTGCCTTCAAAACAGCAGGTACACTTGCACACAGTTTTTGAAGGAACTCTGCTGGTAGGTTGTTCCAAACATCTTGGAGAACTAACCACAGATCTTCTGTGGATGTAGGCTTCCTCACATCCTTCTGTCTCTTCATGTAATCCAGACGCACTGGATGATGTTGATCAGGGCTCTGTGGGGGCCAGAAGAATTGATGCTGGTTTGAAGGCAAAAGGTTGTAACACCAAATATTGATTTGATTTAGATTTTTCTTTTGTTCGCTCACTTTGTTTTTTTTGATCAATTTACAAAATGCAATCATTATTTATATTCCTGAAAGCATTCTTTGTTTACAGCATTTTTTCCACACCTGCCTAAAACTTTTGCACAGTACTGTGTGTGTGTGTATGTATGTGTGTATATATATATATATATACACACACACAGTACTAATACAGTTATTATTAATATTACAATATTAATACAGTATGATTTTATACCTAGGACGCAACCAGGGCTCATTTAGCTGTTAGTAAACCAGACAAGCAAAAAAAAGAATACATTTTTGTAATAGTTATGATTAACGTTTCCAGCAATATGTGCTGCAGATCTGTTTTGTGATTGGACAACAGATTAAACCTGAACCAATATCTGCTAAGGAAATGGAAAAGAATGACAAATGAAAGCTAAGAACCCTGGCAGATTTGTTTATTTCTTTTTTCAGTCAGTTTGTGGAATGGCTTTTAAAATGAATTCGTAATGAGCTTGCAGTGGTTGGTATCTATCTGAAGAAACAAGACTGTCTGAATCGAGCAGATTCTACTGCCTCCAGCCCATAAAGGAGTTTCATGAATTAGTTGAAAGGATCGCATTGAATGCTGCTCTTCAAACATTTCTTTGGAATCCATTGACTGACAAGTGCACCTGATTGTAATTCAGAAGATGGATGGCGGGGATTAGATCTAGCTAATGATTTAAATTGGTACTTTCTGCCGTAGCTGACCCCCAATTACTTCTCTCTTTGTTTTCATTTCTGTCATTAATTTTATGTCTTCGAGCCTTATAACTACGGTCATTAAAGACCAAGTGATTAACATGCACAGTTTGTACGAGGTGGGGTGTTTGTTTCTAATTTTGCACTGTAAAGAATGCACCCCTATTATAAAGTGTGTTCAGATTAATTTAGCTCTTCTAGCAAGAGTTGTTTAGCTGTGCATAGCATGGTACCAGCATGTGTGAGGTGTTTTTTTTTTTTTTTTTTTTGGCAAGTGGCAGTTACAGCTTCCCTCTCAGTCATTCAAAAAGTTAACACATTTGAAGTATTTGCAAAACAATTTTAAACATAACAGACGATGCATGAGCTCATTTACATTTTTTTGCTGTGCCTCAGACTACTTGGATTAGTTGCAGCGAAACCCAGAGTGGTTGACGGACGCACAGGAGGGTGTTTGTCAGGCCTAGCATTCATTAATAGCCTGTCGTATGTAAACGTCTCTCCCAAAGGCAAACATTTGTCAAAACATTTGTCCAACTGTGCTACTTCAATTACCTCTGTTGCCGACACAGAGAGCGGCCCAAACTTTGATTTAATTCACCTCCCGAGGCAAAGAAGGACTATCACACAACCCATGGAGCCAGATGGAGATAAGATTGCAAAGCCATGTTACAGAAATCAACTGTTAACCTGCTTTATGGTATTGTGGGATGTGTTGTGCTTTGTAACCTTTGAAAGAAAACCGTAAAGGTAATATGAATCATTTTTAGAGGCATCTGCTTCTTGTTCTTGAAATAATCAAATTACATCTTTCTCTGTTTGATGTTGTAGAGTACGAAGATGGCAGCTTATCTTCATGGGTGAACCGGGAACGTTTCCAGAGTTACCTGCAAATTGATGGCTTCACACTCTACGAGCTGGGAGAGACCGGTATTTATATTTTTTTAAAAAACCGTAACTAAACAAATGGGGAAACATGTCTCGTTTGTCTATAAACACACAACAGAACATATTTATTTGACTTGGAATAGAATATAATTGCTGTCTGTACAAAACCTAATTTTTCCATTGCTGACGGGTTTTTATTTATTTATTAATTATTTTTTTTCTTTGCTTTGTGTATGTTTTTATCAGGATTTATCATTTACTTGAGCAACATCTTTTCATTCTAAATTAAGAATGTTTTTGTTGCTCCTGAAAGGTTACCTTTTTTTTTTTTTTTTTGAGAAATGGGCAGGAACGAAGGCTGCCCATCAAATTATGAGAAGCCTTGCTTTATTTAAAATCAAGAGGTTTTGTTTGTTATTAAGAACAAATCTACTAAGATGAACATGAACCATCTACTTACACTGCTATGTATTATAGAAAAGGGGTCAATGTTTAGGCACATGGCATGTGTTGCAGTTGCATCCACATATGATGTACAATGAAAGATTTTGTGTATAAGCCCTGGACCAGTCTCCATATAAATTGCATCCCTATTAAATTATCTTCATTGCTATGAAAAGCAGGTTTTTCCTAAAGAATGATTTATTGTTAAAGCACTAATTTTATGATAAAAGTAATGGGTTTGGCAAGTACATTTACATATTTTATTAAACCATTTACAAATGTGTTCTTCTTTTCTTCAAGATAAACCTGGTTAGTCTATAATATGTTAAGCGATTGCAGTCTAACACAGAAAACACATTCATATTAAAAACAAGCGGCAGCGTGTGTGACTTGACACTAGCAATGTGCAGATTGAAAGTGCACGGTTATGTCACTCCACCAGAGGGTGCACATGCATTCTATATTCATCTGTTCTGACATCCCTAGTAGTGCAGAAAGCCCTCACTACATAAGCACATTAATCTGTTCATTGATTCATTGGATGTGTCAGATCATTTAACTCTTGTTGTCAACTAGACGAAAGCACTGCACGGTTTCACTTCAGGACTTTAATCAGTAAAACAAACAAACAAAAAATGGTTATTATTGCAGAAATGGCTTTGGTTTATGCACTTTTAGAGAGTGACTTACTTCTGTAAGCAGAGGAATTACTTTTCCCTCTTTTCCCTTCTCTGCCTCGACAGGTAAATTGGTAGCAATTGCAGTCGTTGATGATAAGGATCCAGCAGAGGAAAGCATGAGGTAAAAAGAAAAGGCTTTTATTTATTTCTTTTACTCCCACTCAGACATATTGCAAACAAAAACGCTGCCATGGCAACGCACACACTGTCATTCAAATGCGCTGCACTCATCAGTTAAGCTTCTCTTCGGTGATGAAAAGATTTTACACAAAACCGTGTGCACTGAATTCCAGTTCACACAAAGAGCATTATTTGCATACTTACATTCTCACCCTCTCTCCTCAGGTTAAAGAGCCTCATTCAGAAAGTCTCCACTGAGTACAGGAATGACTTCAACAGGTGAGACAAAAGTAGAATGGCACTCCAAAGCAGCACTCTAATGACTCTTACTCAAATTAGCGGAGACGCGAGAAGAGCCACATCTGTCCCATCAGCCAAGTTAGCTTCATCTTGCATCAGGTTTCATTCATATTCATCAAGCTGAGCTCTGCTCCAATCACTCCAAAAAACACTTTTTTACATTTCATCCATCAGAAAAAAATAACTAAAAACAGCCCTTTTCATTCTCATCTAATCACATCCTGTCCAGCTAAGACTGTTTAAATTTCACTTTTCAAGTCTATATTTTCCGTTCTACAAAAAGACTGAGGCGATAGTCAGCTTGGCAGAATATGCCTCACTCATGTGATTTGATTTATATAGGCACAGCAGGGAGAATACTTATCGCGGTCTCCTTTTTAGGTCCTGCCTCTTGATATTTACTGTGCACACTCTTTCTGCTCAGATAAATGCTTTGTCCTTTTCTTCAAATGTTTCTAATCAAAGTCTGCCTTGCATTTGGCCCCATTAGACCTGATTGCATTTCTTAGATCTCCCATATCTGCTATTAACGTTTCTGCCTTGATATCTTACCCTCCCCCTTTTTTCTTTTTTTTTTTTTTTTTTTTTTTCCCCCGGAGACGAGTCCCTGGAGATCAGGTTCAAGATTGGCGATCTAGTTCCCGACTGTGACTTATTGAAGCTTAAACGGTTGTTTTAATTGCATTAAGCTGAAGACCTCCCCTGTAGATGTCTGCTTCATTTCATATCCCAGCAGCCACTGGGGCAGATTGCTTTCAGAGGAGTTGACTGCTTAATGAGAAAAGAGCTAAACCGAGGAACAATGACTGCTTCATTGCTATGTATAGACACATGGAATCCGCCGGATCTTACAAACTGTAGAGAGAGAACGAGAGACAGATATAGTGTTTGTATTTGTGTGTGTGTTTCACACAGCAGGGATTCACGCAGTGTGGATAGAGACAGAATAAATGCGGGTGGTTTTACAGCGAATCAGCTTTGATAACAGATAACAATGAGTGTACTCTTTCTTTCTCTCTCCATTTCTTTTCCCTTTTCTTTCTCTTTTTCAAAACTCAATTTTTCAAAAATAATATTTAGAGGAACACCTTAACATTTAAAGCTTAACAAAATATCTGCAACAATTAGTAATTATAAAGTGATAAATAGTTTAATTTATGATCATGGCAATACAGTAATGAAACCGTTTGAAGAAGAAATAAAAGGTGAATCAAACAAAATAAATATGCTGGCTACTACTAATAGTAATAAGAATATTGTCATTAGTACTACAAAAGTATTTAGAATTCTTTTATTTTTTTTCTTATCATTTGCGTGAACATCTGAAATCATCTCCACCTTTTTCTTAAAAGTTAGATTTTTTTTTCTGCTTGAATGATTCATACGTAGGTGACTTTGTGGTTTAACAAACAAAATACAATCTTCTGGTCAGGTACTGGGACTGAGCTGAAAATGAGAGCCACAGACTTATCTTTCAGGAAGCGTGAAGAATTATTCCTCTACTAAACATAAAATACATAAAATTACAAGAAAGTGCATCTTAACAAGAATTTGAAATGAGTGTAATGAATTGAAATCAACATAACTCTACCCCATACTGGTAATTATTTGGTAATTTTCTAGATTTTTTTGTATATATCTGCAGAACTCTGCGTGTAGGTACTGGTGGGGTGCTTTTCAAGGCAGAGTCCCTGTCTTGCCCAAAGGCCTTGATTCCTTTAGAAGTAAGGTTTTTGTGCAAGTATTGTTTAAAGAAAAAATGAGAGCGACAGAATATGCCTAAAATTTAATAAAGCTTTTTTCATTTCAGAGGTGCTTTATTGGAACTAATGTAACCGCATACACTGTTGACCAATCAGTGAACAGTAAACATGTACATGTGTATATATTAGATTTAGAATAAGTTAGTTCTAGAGAAATATAGATTAATCAACAAATAAAGCAGTCAGTAATTGTAATTAAAGTACTGATTTTAAGACGTAAATATTGGTCATTATGATCATGTCAATATTGGACACTGGTTGTATGAGGTTGGGACAGGCTGTCTCAAAACTGACTGTGTGTAACCCGCCCACTCCTCTCTCCTGATGTGCAGGGGAGTTTTGCTGTGTTACTGCAGTGCAGACACTCAGGGGAGACACTGATCACCTTCATGTAGAACATTTTTCTAACTGGTTCTCACTTTGTGCTCTCTGTCAGGGAGTCCAACCTTGTCTCCTCCACTGCCAGCTCATAGTGTGAGCATAGTCTGGACAAATTCTCTCTCTTGCACTTTTTCTTCTCTACCGTCTGCTATTCTTCTTTTTCTGTCTCTTTTTTCCCCCCTTACTCTTTTTGGTACTAGTATTGCTGATTTCTTATTTTTGTCCTCCTTGTTCAATGTCCTATTTCTGTTTCCTCTTAGTCTCTCCTGTTTGTCTCTTTTTTTATGCATTATCTCTTATTCTCTCTCCCTCACTATCTTCCTCTGTTCTGTTTTTTTCCTCTTATTACATATCTTTTATGCAGTATTTCTCTCTGTCTCCCTCTGTTCCACTCTTGATTTTTTTTGTCTTTCTCTGACTTTCTTCTGTCTTTCTTTTCTCCTTTGTCTCTTCTACATCTCTCTCTCTCTCTTCCAGTTACTTTTATTTCTTTCTCTTACATTCTTCTTCTTATTTTATCCACTGTCTCTTCTACTTGTCTTACTTTTATGCATCTTTCTTATTCACTCTGTATTCTCTCTCTCCACCCAGTGAGCACATTCCCTATTATCAGATTCTCATTGTGCAATGTGCAGATTTGTTATGAACACTCTGCAGTTTCATTTGTTTAAGCCTAAGAAAAATGTACTCGTCGCATACAAGCAGGTGACCAATCTTATTGAAAGACACACACACAAGCAGCTGAATTAGAAAGGAGCCTTATGTCTGTATGTATTCAGATCTGAATAATGACTGCTCTGATGAGTGAGAGAAAGTGAGAAAGAGAAAGGAAAGCTTGGTGCCTCAGCTCTCCATCGGCTCCCAGGGTGCAAATTGAATTCCTCCTGCCTTATTACTTAACTGAATTGCACCGGCCATTTGCTTAGGAGAGAGAGCAAGAGAGAAGAGGAGAAGGACATGGGACAGCTTTAGGAAAGCGTTTGAATGGAGAAGAACCAAGGGCATTTTTGTAGTCCGACCTTTTGAGTCTGAAAATAATTTAAGGGATATTAAGGTACAGCAGAGCATAAATGTGTCTTTAAGAAAATTAATGCATTAATGTGGTTTTGCCCCAATGAAATTGCTCCACCATGCTGAAATAAAGGATAGTCTACTGTTGGAAATGTATTTTAATGGAGGATTATTTGCCATATTAAACCTGATCAACTTGTAATCTGATTAAAATTTGTGTGGCGTGGAGCAATTTATAAAAATAATATTTTGTGTGAATAAGGGTGGCCTGTTTGAGTATCTTTAAGAGTTAATTGACATTTTTAGGAAAGCAGAAACACCCTAGCCTAAATGAACTTGATGGCTCACTTTTAAGGTACCAGCTAAAAGGATCAATGGCCTCAGGGATTTTGGTAGTACGTTTGGCAGAGTTTTTGTGTGAACATTTTTACCAAGTTTAAACTTGGTTAGGTTTTTGGATTTTATTAGTTGAATAGACCACCTTCATACACAGATACACATCCTGAAATAGTTAAAAACAGCTAAAGGAATTTGGTAGTTTTTGTGCTTGATGATGAAAAGGAGGGTGCCTCTTCTATTCAGTTAATAGGTTGGAACATTGGATGCTGATTAGGGCTCCTCATCTTCTTGAGGTCTTTTCTCCTCATCGTACAGTATGAAATGTTAAACTGCCATAGAAATATTGCAGTTAGAGAAAAAGCTGTTTGCACTATATTTACCTTATCATTCATGTCCTTAGCAGTGTAAGCTTAGGCACTTGGGATCTCTAAACTGTATAACAGTGTAAAATACATAAACGGAACGTTGTTTTGTTAGTATTTGAGTTTAACACATGAAAGCATCGTTTCACCCCCTTGTTGAATAAACATGATGAATACTCAGTGATTTTAGTTTTAAAATACTCACCCAAAACTCAGTCACACTAAGCAACAAGTTCAATTTTTGCTTATTTAGGCAGTGTTCTGTCATTGTGAAATGGGCTCCAATATAATTTGTGTGGAGAGTGTTGCTCACAGAGTGTTGAGGGGAAACTGCATTCATACCATCCCATTAACCCATATCAAATGACATGATAAACTGTCCACAATTACTTCCACACAAACTTGCAATTGTGATGCCAGTAACACCATCCTAGTCATCACTCTTCTATTAAGGAACCTGTTCAGCCATTTGTACGGCAACATTGCCCCAGTTGTTCATTCAAGGATTTGGTTGTGTAAAACAGGGACTAGGATAGCACAGACACGATTTATTTATTTTTCCAGAGTAGTAAAGTAATTTAACCTTTTTCCTTACAAATCTTCAGGGATTTCCAGTTTGGCCATATGGATGGGAATGACTACATTAACAGCCTCATCATGGGGTGAGTGTTCTTCTCTTTTTCATCTTTTGTCTCATCCCTCATCAATATTCCACTGTGCAATAAATTGTGCTTGCTTTTAGTGAAATTATTTGAGGTTTATTTATTTAGCTGATATTGGTTAGTGTGTTATATACAGTCCACTCCATAATTATTGGAATAGCAAGGAAAACACGTTTGTGTTGTGTTGTGCTATGCACTGAAGGTAATTGAGTTTGAGATCAGAAGAGAAGCTGTATCAGCTTGTGTTGAACTTCTTCCTTTTTTCAGTTCTCTTATACTTTCAAAGACACAGTGCAACGAAGTCATTTGCCTGCGTTTAGACATTGTTTTAAACTATTATTTATTTATTTTTTTGCAAAGGTGGCATTTGTGGGTATTCTAGCTTGAGGCTTCTCTGAAATGGGGCTGCAGCTTTAGTCCTTTGATGATCGACTGCTCATAGACAATAGACTTTTAACAGTGTTTGGTCTTGTATTTGGAGAGTTCAGACCGAGGAGTGAAAAACGTTCTTGGACTAAAACCTTGAAGCTGCGTAATGAGAAGTGTGTGTCCTTTTGATTGTGTGTTGGTCATTTTGCTGGCCACTCTGTAGGCCTTTAGCAAAGAATGAAGTGTGTGTGTGTTTGTTTACCTTGCAGACCACGCTACTGCAGTGATTTTGTGGATTGAGGGTGGGGGGTTTGTGTTACCCTGTGTCAGTTGGAAGATTAATTGGCCTCCTTTGCCGAATGAAATCCTGGCCTGTCAATGAGCTTTAATCCCGTCCTGCGGGATCACCATGGAAATAAATCTGATGCATTTTATATTTCCCGAATGCTGCTATTCATCCAGCCCTGAATTTTCTCTCTCTCTCTCTCTCGCGCGCTCTCTCGCTCTCATTGCTCTCTCCCTTTCACAGCCTTGAGTCAGTGAGTCACCCTTCCTCTCTCTGCACTTCTGTCTGTCTTTCTCTCAGGCTCTCTGGATGAGTTCAGACAGTCTGTGTGTTTTGACCGTTGATCTCCACACTCATATGTGCTCTGAATCCCAGCCTGAGTCAGAAGACTGTTTGAGTATTAGATTAACAGTAGGCCGGTCCCCTCCCCCCCCTTTCGGCTTTGTGAGAGAGCAGCAGAAGAGGGAGCCTTTCTTTACAGAAAGTAAGAAAGTTTTAACTAAAGACACAGTGAAATTCTGGACAGTCTGGACAATATATATTGATGGTCTATATATTATTGATGAATAATCTCATCTTATTTATTTATTTATTACTTTTTTTTTTTTTTTTTTAATCTCCAAAGTGTGTGAACATACGCAGCATGTGTACTGTGTAGGTAAGGCTGTGTTTGCAGGAGACTTGTCTGCTCCTTCAGCAACTTCATGTTTCTGACAAAGAAGCTTTTATCATCTTGTTCGCTCCATTGGGGCCGGTTACCAGACACAGGCCTAGGAAGTCTGAGCAGAACATACCAACTGTCTGATAGTACAATGCTTTCAAACAGACTGCAGAGTATTATTAGAATACAATCAGAAAATTAGTAGAAATGGACATGGCTTCCATGTTCAATGTGTCCTCTGTTAATGGATAATTAATTAAATCCCAGACCTCAACGATTCTTCTCATAATAACTCTTTAGCATATGATTAGTTGCATAAAATTTTTGGCTTTGAATCTCTGATCCCTGATCCCTGATTTTCGATTTGTTGAATAGGTTTTTGACAATTGGATGACTTCTTGATTTAGCTTGTCTGCAATCAATTCCCATAGTTTTAATATTTTCTCACAACAAGCAGTTTTAAAATTTATGTTATCATTTGGCTTGAAAGACAAGGCTTGGACAGTAAGGAGATTCATAAGGACCTATACTGTTTGGCTAGACAGAGAGATAGAGCTGGGAAATATGTGCAGCAGGTCAGGGCGATTAAGGATAGAAATGGAAACATACTTGCAAGTCAACAGAGCGTGTTGAGCAGATTGAAGAAGCACTTTGAGCAGTTGATGAATGAAGAGAGAGAGAGAGAGAGATTGAAAACTGGATGATGTGTGTATAGTGAACCCGGAAGTGCAGAAAATAAGCAAGATTGAAGTAAGGGCAGCTATGATGAAGATGAAGAAAGGCTGTTGGTCTGGATGACATACTGGTGGAAGTATGGAAGTGTTTAGGAGAGATGGCAATGGAGTTTCTGACCATATTGTTTAACAGAATCTTGGAAAGTGAGAGGATGCCTGAGCAGTGGAGACGAAGTGTACTGGTACCGATTTTCAAGAATAAGGGTGATGCACAGAGCTGTATTAACTACAAAGGGATGAAATTGATCAGCCACAGCATGAAGTTATGGGAAAGAGTCATAGAAGCAAGGTTAAGAAAAGGGGTGATGATTAGAGAACAGCAGTATAGTTTCATGCCAAGAAAGAGCACCAGAGATGGAATGTTTGCTCTGAGGATGTTGATGGAGAAGTACAGAGAAGGTCAGAAGGAGTTGTATTGTGCCTTTGTGGACTTGGAGAAAGCATATGACGGTACCTAGAGAGGAGTTGTGGTTTAGTACGAGGACGTCAGGTGTTGCAGCATGTGTGAGTAGTTCAGGATATGTATGAGGGCAGTGTGGCCAGTGGTGAGATCTGCAGTAAGAGTGACGGATGCTTTTAAGGTAGAGGTTGGATTACATCAAGGATCAGCACTGAGCCCATTCTTGTTTGCAATGATAATGGACAGATTGACGGACTGGGTTAGACAGGAATCTCCGTGGACAATGATGTTTGCTGATGATATTGTGATCTGTAGCGAGAGTAGGGGGCAGCTTGAGCAGAACCTGGAGAGATGGAGATTTGCTTTAGTGAGGAGAGAAATTAAAGTGAGTAGAACAACAACAGAATATGAGTGTGAACAAAGGGAGGAAAGTGGAGTGGTAAGGACGCAGGGAGTAGAGGTGCCAAAGATGGAGTTTAAATATTTGGGATCCACAGTTCAGTGAAATGGCAAATGTGGAAGAGCTGGAGGTGTTGGAGTTAAAGATGCTGAGATTTTTCGTTGGGTGTGATGAGGATGGACAGGATTAGAAAGGCAGCTCAGGATAGACGTTTTGGAGACAAAGTTAGAGGAGCAAGGTTGTGTTGCTGTGGACATGTCCAGAGGAGAGATGAGGATTATATTGGGAGGAGGATGTTGAAGATGGAGCTGCCAGGAAAGAGGAAAAGCAGAAGACCAAGGAGGAGGTTTATGGAAATGGTGAGAGAGGACGTGGTGGTCGGTTGGTTTGAAGGAGGAAGGTGCAGAACACAGGAAGAAATGGAAACGGATGATCCATAAATGGGAGCAGCCGAAAGGACAAGACAAGCAAGCAGGAAATGCCATCTTTGGCTTTTTGGTACCAAAGATAAATTTGGCAAGTGTATGAATGAAGAACGTTCTCACTCCCAATGGAAAATGCGTGAACTTTGTTGGGACTTTACATGAGTCTATGTCTCATACTAATAGCTTAAGATGGTTTAAAAAATACTATTTATTAATATTCAAGAGAAATCTATTTAAGTTTTTGGGCAATTCTCAACAGTGAATTGGACAGTCAAGTAGAACAGGTGTCAAACTCCCCCATTGACTTCATCACTCTATGCACGCTGTATAAATTTACCATCACCATGGGCAGCTAATGTTAGCCAGGTAGCAAGCTGTCATTTATTCTCGGTAATAAACACAATTAAGGATAAGCTATTTAGCTAGCAATCCAGCGCAGTAGGAAACTTTGAATTACCTTTAACTTTTTTCTGCCAACTGAGAGTCTCGCAAGCTGTGCCAAATCATTAATCTCCAAAGAGTTTGGATTTCAGAGCAGATGCAGTTGAATTGTCACCTTCATATTGATGCAACATGATGGTTCAGACTAAGGGAATTAAATATGTACACAAAATATAATCCCTCTACAAACAGTCTGCTAACTCATGTACTGGTTAAAGGTGTGTGCATATTTGGTCAACAAAATTCAAGCATAAGATTGATGTATTGGGCGTCCCTCTCTAGCTTTTAAATTTTTAAATCTTAATTAAATTTAATCTACATTAAGTAAAACATGTTCCTCTAAAGCTCTTTCTACACTGTAGTTTAAAAGTTGTTGCTTTGTAAGTCGCTTTGATTAAAATTAAGTGTAATTAAAAAAAAAGAAAAGAAGGGCTGTACACTTGTGTGCGAGTGTGTACATGTTTCTGAAGCATTTTCATGTTGTTTTTTTTTTTTTGTTTTTTTTTTTTTCCTTCTCCCCTCATTTTTATGCATTTAGCTCTATTGCACTGGTCTCTGCCTCGGCTTTGCTAGTTGGATATTAGATAGAAGCTCTGTATATGGGTCTTCATTCATTACACAAGGCTGGTTTTATTTTAGATGATTAGGTTGTTTGTGTGTGTACACATGTATATTCATTACTGTCGCTCAAGACTGACTCTGTTTTGAGTGTGTGAGTCAGGAAGTAACATACTATAAGTGCAGCACAATTGCTTTCTAATACTTTGAGTGTGCAGCCTGAGCGACATGGCTGTGGCCTGCACAGTGTTGCGCTTGTCAACTACCATTTGTAAAGGTCAGTGTGAAAGTGAATGGTGGAACCCTGCTGTGGCCCAGCCAAGAGCATCATTTACATAAAGATGGAGCTCAGATTTAAAATCACTGCCACTTTTCTTGCAGCAGGATGCATCTGAGCTACGCTAATTACTTCCACAGAGAGAGAGAGCGAGAAACAGTAAAACTGCATTTATTCAGTGCGAGAGGTTTGATCTCTTAACCCACGCCTCCTCCTGTTCCGCTCCCTCTTCACATATTTGTTTGCATTCTGTGTCTTGTTAGTATAATTTTAGTTAATTTCAACATCCATCTACGCACACACATGCACGCACACAGGCACATCAGCCAGATCATTAAAACTCCTGAATTTTATTGCTTTGTTTATTACGATGGCACTGTTAAAAATTGAGATATAATTTATATTTTAAGTAGCAAGTATACAGTCAAGTTGGGAGTTACTGACACCAACCACTTAACACTGTTGCTGATTGTTGCAGTTAACACCTTCAGGACAACAGTATTCCCTAATGGCAGTGCCCTTTTTTAGCAGGATAATATACCCTGTCACACTACAAAAATTGTTCATGAATGGTTTCAGGAACATATCCAAGAATCCTAGGTGATTGTCTCCAATTTCCCCAGATCTCAATCCAGTCCAACATCTGTGATCGGATCTGCTGAATAAACGTCCCCATCTCTCAGCTAGCAAACCATAAAGGATTTGCTTTAGCATCTTGGTGCCAAATACCACTGCACAACTTCAGAGGTTTTATGGACTGCAAATACATGCAAGAACCCAAGTTTCCCCGCAGAACATTGTTTAGGGCTTCAGTGTTGCTGAAATCCCATTTTTCCCATTTATTTTTCCTGCTTCCCACACAACTTCAAGAAATTATGGGTTCACTTACATTTACATTTAGCAGACTTTAGCGACTTTAGCGACTTCCATGTCCTAATTACAGGGACAGTCCCCCTGGAGCAACTCAGGGTTAAGGGTCTTACTCAGGGACCCAGTGGTGGTAGTGCTGGAGGTGGGATTCGAACCTGGGACCTCTTGAGCCATAGGTCCACAGGCAAGTACCCTACCAATAGACCACCCCCACCATTCTGATTCGATAATCAGTGTTACCCTCATTTCCTGTCAGTGGTTTTAATGTTGTGTTATTGGTCTCATCAGTATAAATGTATTTGTTTGTTTAGTTCTGTCTTAAGCACTATTAAAACACCTTAGTTAGCCCTGTGCTAAAATAGAAGTGATTCTCGAACACTTTTGAAGGATTCAAATCGGGAACTTTTCAAAGGAAAAACAATCAGACTAGATATTTAGCACTGCAAAATAATATAAATAAATAATTCCAATGCATATAGCTTAAAGACAAGACATTTTTAAATCAATGCGAGGACTGCTTACTTCCATGTGCTTTTAGCAGCTGTGGTTTCACTAGTTCATCTCTGATTGAAATGGTCTATGGACAATACTAATTATGATAATTATATATTCTTTTTATTTTGTGTGGACCATCTGACAGGTAATTATTGATCCATATTGGAATATTTTATATCTATTAATGGAGCAGTTCAAGATAGCCTACTTGTACACATTCAGGAAGGTTTTTGAGGGTGTGTCCATACACCAGTAAAGAAAACGATTAGTAAAGGAACTCCAAGGTCTTCTCCTTGTATATGAGAATTCTAAAATGAGCAACTGCAGAATACCACCAGAATACCTTCTGTTAAGTTTGAAATGTGATTTTTGCATCTGTTTTCTCACTCTTCTCAGTAAAATGTTTTACATTCTCTATTTATTGTGGCTGACTTGTATTTAATAGATATATTTTGTCAGTTTTAGTGCTTTGGTAAGTTCAGCAGGCATATAGTAAGAAAACTGTCAGAGGAAAGTAGTCTACTGTGCCTAAAAGAGCAATGAAAAGTCCATAAATTTCTTTAGTTATCACAAAACCTGACCTGTTTCCTCTGCAGTGAGGTGTCTGTGCCATCTATCATCATTCTCAATACATCCAATGAGCAGTACTTTCTACCAGATGAGCCTGTGGAGAGTCTGGAGCAGCTGATCATCTTCATCAGGAGCGTCATGGATGGCACAGCTCAGGTAATCGTTTCCCAGCACTTATTCCACCTTAAATTTCGGATGCTTGGTGTTATTGTTTTCATTTCACTATACTTTTTTAGAACTAATTATATAATTACACATTTATCTACTTCAGGAATTAGACCTATTTATTTATTTATTTTTTAAACTACACAATTTAAGCTAAGATATTGTAGCAACAGCTTTTGGTTTGCAAATCTGCACACCTTTTGGCATTTTAGTTCGTTTCCCTTAAGGGGCTGTGAGATGATGACACTACATTTATTTTACACTTTAAGTCTGTGAAATATACAGTCATAGACTAGAAACACAACGTGGAACCAGTTGATCTGCAAAGCAATTTACTTGTTAGTTCCAACATTTGGAGACAAATGCCATATTATCTTCGAGTGCTCACAAGTTTGATCCCCGGTGGTGTTTTGGCCATCTGTGATCGGAGTCTGAAAGAGTCTGTCCAGAGATGGTTAGTACAGTACAGTGCAGTGCCATGGTTTAATTGTAACAAAGATTTCCTAAGATCTGTCGATGGGCAAGGGAATGAAGTTCATTTTGTCTGATCTGACAGAAGAGCTGCCGGAGCACAAGTTAAAATAAAAATCTAAGAAAGGTCTAAGCTGGCTAAGAAGAAAAATCCACACACTCACACATCATAACTGGGTGTGGGAGTGACCTCACTAACACTTAATAACATCAACGGATAAAAATGCAAATGAGGGAATCTGAGCAGCGGAAAATGGTAGTCTGGTTTGACTGAGCACATGATGTGTGTGGATTGCTTTCTTGAATGGATAGGATCATGTTGCACAATGGGATGAAAGCAGGCCAGCAAAGGCCGTTTGATGCTCTGGACAATATTCTGCTAGGAAATCTTGGTTCCTCGGTTCATGTGAGTTTTACTTGGAAACATACAACCTACCTAAATGTTTCGCATAAGCTAATAATGATTATTATGATGATAATGATAAGGATCATCTTGTAGACAAAGTGTTTTGAAATGACGCTTCTTCTGCATGTCATGGTCACCTTTGTGTTCACATACTTGAACTGAAGCAAGCCCTGATTTAACTGAACCAGAAATAAAGCAATACTTCAGTGAGGTACCTCTGATTCAAATCTTTTGATGATTTCAGTGGATCATCCAGGAGATCTTAAACCTTTCCTCCTTGTATTTGTAGATCAGTCCTTGGTGCTCCACTGAGATTCAGAGTTCTGACAGTCATAGAAATGTGCCTTTATTGAGAGACTCGATTTAGACACCAGTCTAAAAGTATAATGGAAAATAATAAACCAAGCGTTTAAATGCCATTGCTGTATTCAGCTGCATTCCCAAACATCAAGGTCAAGGATGGAAGTAGCCGCCTTTTGCAGACGATGGCCACGTTGTTAGTGAGCCACAAATGTCAGCTTGGTAAATATTGAGAGAGCTCACAGTAAGCCTTTGAGAAAACAATTGAGATATGGCCTGACCTGGGCTACCACTCTAACACTTCAGTAGGCTGACACCCAAACTGGTGGCTCTTTTGCCAAAGCAGTGCAGATACAACCAGAGCTTTCCTTAACATTATCTTTCTATGTTCTACTTTCTGTTTGAGATGCTCATATACCATGATCCAGTGACACTTTCCATTATCTTCAGGTCATAGTTCTGAAATTCAGATCTTGCAGATCTTACAGACTCCTTTACCTCTCTTTCACTAGACTTCATTAGCGCGGATCAGTGCATTGCGAGGAAGAAAGTGAGACACCCTTGGCTCAGTGTCATCCTCGAGCTGCTCCTTGAACATCCATAACTCACTTTATTATCACATGGCTCTCTCATTTGTTCAGGCGTGGAGGAAGAACAGTGCCACTAATGCTCTCGTAACCTGACACAAGAAAAAATGCGCAAAGCTGAGGGTCTATCACTCTCTTTCTCACAAAGCATCGATATGTGATAATGAAGCCTAGTAAATGAGATGTGAGAGAGCCTGTAAGATCTGGATTTCAGAATATCTTGACTTTTTGCACGCTCTTATTTTCTCCAAAATTTCTCAAAACAGTGTTGAAGCCAATTGCGTTATTTTTTTATTTTTTTTTCCCCCACAACCTTCTCTTCTAGTCAGTAGTTATTGTTGTGAAAAAACCCTCAGTCATTAAAACAAGAATACAGTTCTGGTATTGCCTCAGACTACTATAGCAAAAATATAATCATTCACTTTTCTGCTGGTAAAGATGAACATAGTTATAAAAAAAATGTGTTGCTGTTTTTCTCACTGTTTTGTTGGAAACTCTTCTAAGCCATTTAGGCATAATTAAGCATCTGGATGCTTCTACACATTACTAACTAAACAGATGACTTAATTCAAGTACATTTTTCTGTTGAATTTAAAGAATTCTGTACAGACAGGCACAAGATTTAATTTCTGTTTAGAATATGTCTTTAAATGTGTCTAATCAATAACTTTACTAACCATATACCCAATTATCTTGTTTTGAATTGAATGTGTTCTTTGCAGACTGAGGCACAAGATTTAATTTCTGTTCAATATACAAGGTTATATAATGTAGCTAATGAGGTTTTTTCCCCGCATTCTCCTATAACTTACTGAAAAGCATGATTTGTGCTGAACAAGCTGATGATTTAAAAAAAAAAAAAAAAAAAAAAAAAAAAACAACAGTGTAAAAGACCAATATGGTTTCTTCTTTTCTGGAGATTTCCTGTTATTTTTTACTTGGCAAAGTAGACACAGGCCACCACATAAACAGCCTCCGGCTGTGTTACTGTGGAAACGGTTGGGCAGTTACCCTTGTGGCATGTCTGGTTTGGGACTGTTTTGCTGGTGGCTGCTTTTGGACTCCAGGCTTCTACCCAGCTGAGCTAACACCGCCGTCTTTGTCCTTTTTACACGGACAGGCCTACGGAGGGGATGGAATATTCCAGAGGATCAAACGTGTGGCCTATGACGCCAAATCTACTGTGATGGTGAGTACAACGAGAAGTGTTGCAACAAGTGGGACACCCGATAAAGTTGAGTAAAAGAGCTGTCTTCTATTGATCCACCCCCCCCCCCTTTTTTTTTTCTCTTTTCGGCAAAACAATGGGGTTGGGGATAAGCTATTAAGCTAGCAAAACATACAGGGCCTTCCACAATTATTGGCACCCCTGGTTAAGATGTGTTCTTAGGTTTCTAATAATAAATTCTTCCTATAGAGATGCATTGTATTGGTTCAGAAATTGTGAAGTATTTAAAGAGAGAATAAAAAAACCCTGTGGCAAAAAACGGATCAGTTGGTGTTTCCATGAGGATCAAGTATCAGGAGAACGTTATTATACAAATTGTAAACTGTTTCTGAGTTGGAAGGTAATTTTATAATAAATTTTTAAAAATTGATTATTGATTATATAAAATTGATTTTCCTGTTGTATAGTGTTTTTCTTTCCTGATCCCTGGCCACTTTAATTAAATGCCTCATACAGGTGGTTATTATGAAAGTTGGGGATGAGGATTACTGAGTGTGTCAGTGAGGACAGCGGAAAAAAAAGAAATGATGTGGAATGTTTTTGTACTGAGAGCAGTGTGGCGAACTGTGACAGTGCACTTGCAAAGGTAGAATTTATTTTGAATAGAAGGGAGACACAAATTATGCTTGGGATGAGGACAAATATTGACATTTTCCTCCATTGCACATGTATGAAATGAAGGAACTCAAGGTGCCCTGCGGTTGAGGACAAGGGGGCGCGATTTCAGAAGTAAAATGATAGATTAGATCTCTGGAACTGCTGATGC
This sequence comes from Hepsetus odoe, assembly GCA_017165825.1. Lineage (NCBI taxonomy): Eukaryota > Metazoa > Chordata > Actinopteri > Characiformes > Hepsetidae > Hepsetus > Hepsetus odoe. The sequence continues at coordinate 9,892,098 of CM029389.1, forward strand.
TGCAAAACACAAAGGCGACTGGGGAAGGGGAAGTGGGACATGCCAAGGGTGAACGTTTTTAGTTATTTATTTATTTTTTAAGTTTTCCAAGCGTCCTCTGTAGAATTTGTTTTGTAGTACACAGGCAAGTGTAAGGGCTTCCTGATGAGATTCTGGCAATAAATTCATATACATTAAAGTGGAAAACCTCAGCCTACAACCTCTTGAAAAGCCCCACAAAAGCTGCACTGATTTTGTTCCTCGGCTTCCATAAATAATTCTAGCTGTGGAGTCTCCGTTTGTTATCATTGGCCAATGATCCTGTAATTGCTTTCAAAAACTTTGAGAAAGGTATTGTTTCTGTTGAGTCTGTCCTCAAATAACTGTTATTGATTTCCTCTGTTTTACTAATTAATGAAGGATCAATGGGCAAACTGACAGTTTTAAATTAATACAGAGCTCACCAGATAATTAGTAATAGGAAAAGCCTACCCTTTGTATGGTACTTTTTAGACATGCCAACTCGGTGGCCTAAGTTTAATTGGATCCTCACCTATGATATAAAAAAAGTTATGAATTCTGAATTCGGTACAGCACTGCTGGCTTTTTTTTTTTTTTTGGGAACAAAATCAATTTAAGTCACGTGTGTGTCTGCACCTTTTCAGTTCTTTTGTGTAGAGCATACTTTGGTTCTGCAGAGTGAATATCAACTAGACATTTCCATTACAGACACAGTTGGAAAGCTTCTAGGTTTTTTTTTTTTTTTCCTTCCAGAGAAGTAACAACCATAGTTTACACAGACTTTGCCTGTTCTTGTAAGATAAACAACATGCTGACTAATTGACAGCAAATTGAAGGTTATTGTCCATCTCCCAAAGTCTAATGGATTTGTTGCTTTAATTGTCTAGTAATTGTACTTTTACTAAACTTCTAAAACACCATTTCTATTTTCTGAGAATGATTAAGTGCAGTTGAAGATGGAATTAAGAGATATGGATTCTACAAGGTTGAGGATTTAGCATTCTTGTCTCAGAGGCAGCATTGAATCATCCCTGCTTCTGAAACATTGAGACCCCACATTATTACACTGTTCACAGTCTTCACAGTATTGCACAATTGTAAGTTGTAAATATGCAGAAGGGTATTTCCAATGGTACCGGAAGGAAAGATGCATTCAGTGTATTATTGCAGTGTTTTATTTGGGAAAATTACCTCTCATACATGTATTAGTCTGTATTGCAGCTTCAGCTTTTTATTATTTTTAAATGGTATACCAAAGAGGATTGCAAAATTCAATTTATAGCACTATATATTTTTTTTACCTTTGATGCAAAGGAAACTTCAGTTTTTCCATACTGTGCCATGGTTTTTATTTATCTAAGAAAATATGTAATTCCATTAACTTGATCAGTAAACATATATTTATTTATTAAAAATTTACACCACTCCTTAAGGAAATCTAGAAAGGTACAATGCAATATTTAGGTCTTTTTTTAAATGAAGTCAGGTCCGCTGCTGATAATTTAACTATAGGCACGAGCAGTTAGATAGCATAGTTAATACTCCAGCACATAAGGAGACGTCATTAGATTTCCTGCTTAAGCAGGACCTACCCTGCTATATCAATTTGCCAACATTTACATTCCCTTTCAGTACAGGTTATCTGGGACTCGTGTCTGTTAAAGTCATTAAATGTCTGGGGTAGTTAAGCAAATGTTATATCTGATTGATAGTATGGCCTTGCTTCAGTAAGTGTGATTGGAGTGTGTGTGTTTTTGTTTGTGTTGAACAGATTGTGGCCAATAGAAATATATCATGAAATCATATCATTTCATGTATTTGGCAACATTGCTGATACCCTGATAAGACAGACTGGAAACAAAAATCAGTGTGTGTCCTCTGTATAGTAATAATTAGCTCGTATGTTGTCTATTTATAAAAACGTACTAATTTGATCTGGCTTGAATTAAAAGCTTTTTCCTAATACATATTTTTATGTGTTTGTATTTTGAATTTGTCTTCAGGGGGGGGCGGTGGTGGCCTAGTGGTTAGGGACTAGGCCCCAGGATCACAAGGTAATAGGTTTGAATCCCAGACCAGTAAGTTGCCCTGAGGTACTCTCGAGCAAGGTACCTTTCCCATCACTGCTCCCTGGGCACTTTCAATAGCTGCCCCCCCCCCCTCCCCCCCGTGTTTGTGTATGGGTAACATATGGAGGTTGAATTTTGTTGTCTCACTGTGTGCTGTGCTGTGTTTCACAATGACAAGAATAGTCACTTTCACTTTAAAAAGATCATATATTTGAGGCTGCATGTTGGCACAGTAGGTAGCAATATCGCCTCGAAGCAAAAAGTTTCTGCGTTTCATTTCAGGGAGGGCCAGCAGGGTCTTTTCTGTGTGGATTTTGCATGTCCTCACCATGCTTGTGGGTATCCGGATGATCCCGTTTTCTCCAACAGTCCAAACGTGCATGTTACATTGGAGATGTTAATTTTCCTCGTGTGTGTGTGTGTGTGTGTGTATGCGTGTATGCGTGCATCTGTGATGGACTGTTTCTGTCCAGGATGTCTTTTTAGCCATTTTTTTCACCCTGTGTGTGCTCTGTGCGTGTTTATCCTACTCAGGATAAAGGGTTAAGTTTGAGTAAGTGAATGAATGAGAGAGACTATACATTTTTGCCATTTTATCCAGATTTGTCTATTTCAACACCAATCAGACCACCGACCAATGAAAATTCTGTAAAATATGATTGTGAGCTGAGCATAACGGAAGTGAAATTGACTTTTCTTGTCAGTGCGAAGTCGCAGCACAGCACACAATGAACCACAATGAAATTGGACCTCTGCATTTAACCCATGCACACAAACACCGTGCAGCAGGGGGCAGCTATGAAAGCGCCCGGGGAGCAGTGACGGGGACGGTACCTTGCCGCAATCTTCCGATCCTGTGGCTTAACTCCCTAACCACTAGGCCACCGCTATTGTATTATGGGAATTTATGATCACCAGCTCTTGATTCTAGGCATTTTTGCACTTTTTGAGTGAAGTGCCCAAAATTAGCAAAATCAATGAGCAACAAACCAACAAAAGCAACAAGCGTAAAGTTATAGTTCAGCTTCAGGGCCTCCAATCTGAAAATAATTTACAAGTTGGTTGGACAGGCAAAAATGTCAAAGAAGATGAAACAATTGACTATAGTTGAGTACTAGCACTGTTGCAAGAAAATCATACATTTCAAAAATAATACTTTTAAAGAAGATAGAATACTTACTATGAAACATTTTAAAAAGAATAAATATATTAAACCATAGAAATTGCAAAATGTTTTGTCCTTCAAGCAACAAAATTACAAATTTATTAGTTGGAATAGGCAGCTGCTATTGCTCTTGATGAAAAAACATGGGAAATCTGGGGAAATTCATGCCTACCATCTCTGTTCACACAATAACATTTTTACTTAATTATTGAAAATACTAAATAAATCCTGATGAGGCTATAAGCACTGCTTCAAAAAAAAAAAGCCTTTTTGCTTCAGTTATTACAAACAAGGAAAAGGCATTAATCACAATTTTTTTTCTTCTGCTGTAGTAAAATGTGTTTTGTTTTTTTTTAGGAAAAAAAAAACTATTGAATGGAACCATTGTGATATTTTTGAATAAAACAAAAGTTATTGATTCTCCTGAGGGATGAAATTAAGTAATCGTGGCAGCCCTTAATGACAGTTTTCTACAGTGATACTAATAATGCTGGTAGTAATGAAGGTCTTGTTCTTACTCCCATGTGAACTGTGGCAGAGAGCTTATTCATTGCTTCAGTATCCAGTCTAGCAGCTTCCCTGCTGTTTGTGTGCTGACTTAAATGCTGAATTAAATCACAGTTGAAAAGGGTCATGTTCAGAGCTCAGGCCGCAACCAGTCTAGGCAGGGCTGGGCATTAGTGGGGCTGCTATGTGGCACCATTAGGCTCAGTGAGTCATGCAGGTGGGCTCTGCACCCTGCAGTTATTTCCTTTCTCTCTGCATGAACATGGCCCATTATCATCAGTCTTAACCTTCAGAATATCTACAGGTTTCACATGAAAACCCCCACCCCATCCATTTTCTTTTTCCTTCTATACCACCCCCTCCATTATGTACTGCAGTTATTAGAGACTATTCTCTTTCATGATGCATGATGCACCTTTCCATGAACTTGTCATGTCATGTTCAGCTCTTGGTTTTATTTATTTATTTATTGCTGCATCCAGATGGTTTTAATAAAATGTGGAAGGGTCCTCATATTGACCTGGTAAAGTGATGTAATGCCCAGTACGAATCGAGAGAGATGTGGAAAAAGAATGGGACTAGCACGAGACCTTGGGTGAATTAATTCATCATGTCAGGGTAGAGGTGCTTTATGAATCATGCTGGAGTATGTTTTTGTACTGTACTCATTGTGTACATAAATCTCTCTCCCATCTGCTCTTCTCCCCTGTTGCTCAACTTTCTTGCTTTCTTTCAGTCGGTGTTCCGCAGTTCTCCAATCTTGGGCTGTTTCCTCTTTGGCCTGCCATTGGGAGTCATTAGCCTCATGTGCTATGGGATCTGCACAGCTGAGTCTGATGATGGTACAGAGGACATGGAGCTCATGAAGAAAGAGGGTCTGACAGATGAGGAGGAGGAGGAGGAGGAGGAGGAAGAAGAGGAGCGACGTCGTCAGGCCGCCAAGCTTGAGGGACCTGGAGAAGATGAAGAGGGAGATGAAGAAATGGAAGAAAAGGGTGAAGTGGAGAAAAAGCTTGATTAACGCACATGTAGGTGTGTGAATGAATGCGAATGAGTGAAGATGCTAATGACCTTAAAAACATATCTGTGGGTTTTTTTTTGTTTTTTTTTTCTCCATTCCAGTTATTTCTGAGCCCTCCTGCAGTGTACTGCTGTAGGGGTTAGTGCGTGTTTAAGGATTTTTTTTTTTTTTTAATGAGAAATACGATGTCCTGTCTTTAGGAATCTTGAGCTTTTGCTCAGTTTTAAGGTTTTTCCTAAGTGGTTGGTTATTGTTCTTGGGTGTGGGAGGGGAAATAAAGCCAAATATTTGGATTAAGTGACTAAGTTTTAAGGGCCACCTCCTATCCTGTTTTGCCTCCTGTCTAGTCATTAGACCAGTTTTATTTCATCTCTCAGTACACTGTGCACCTTTCTCATGTTTTTCATTCAGTTCTGCTTGAGATCTTTTTCCCTTAGTCCTGTTTTTTAAGGACATATTTATTAAACTGACATTAGCTGCCAAGATGAACGATTTTTTTTGCCAAGAGTTTAAAGGTCATTTGGTGCATTGACAGCCTCTGAGGGTTTTTTTTTTTTTTTTTTTTTCCCTTTCCCAAAAACCCAACCACATCTTTACGTTGCCATTGTTCCCAACGACTGTAATCAGTTGGAGTGTTACTTGATCTCACATTCAAGCTTCAGTTCACTGCTGATTAGCTTCAGTCTCCAGCCAGTAGTCTGGCCTGGTCTGTGCACTACCTCAAGTAAATCAGTGAAACGGTTTTACAATTTCAGTAGTACTGAATTGGAACAAGCATCTAGACAGGTTTAACAAATAGATGAATAAATGAATTAAATGAATACATACTTTCCCATGGTTGCTTTCTTTTGCAGCAGCTTACGAGATTGGATAAATTTGTGGAGCAATGTCAAAAAACCTACCTTAAGGGACAATATATAAAACAAGCCAGCTTTTTGTAAATTCTAATAGAAAGTGAGGGTGAGTGTGAAGGCGAATGAATAAATGGTCTCTAGTTTACTTGCCATCTAGCTCCTTTGCATACCATTTCCACTAGAACCCATTATATAGTAGGCTGGTTTAAAAAGTCATTCATTTATTTATTATATAAAAACCACAGCAACATATTAAGAATCCCATTCATGAAAAAATGGAATGTTTAAACCTGTATGGGGATGTGACATCCTATATTAATACATTATTACATTTAATAGATTATTAGCATTGTTAGGGCAGTGTATTTTTAAGCACATGCTGAAACTTCAGAGAGTGCCATCACAGTAAAAGCAGGAAACACAAAACCCTTAACTCCACCTCTCTGAACCCAGTTTTACTCTGTACTACTCTCCTGTTATGAAGCAGGTATTCTATAGTTACTAATAACATTTAACTGGATTTATGTCTACATTCTGAAACAGTAGCCCAACCCTGCTGAAGCTATTGCAAAAGAATGTTTTTGGACGGCACCGCATAAATAAATATATACACACACACACACTATATATGCATTGTAATTTGTAGTAAGGGATAATACCCATAACACTTCACCCCCTTTCTGAGAAATATATACATATGAAAGGTGGTATTTTCTTGGTATTGTCTTTTGGTACAAATACATTGTGTAGTAATCTTAACGTTTTTCTTGTTGGGTTTGTGATCAACTCCAACTGCAAGTGTCAAAGAAACATTAAAGCTAGGACCTGGAAGATGAACAATAATTTGTTGGGCCACTGTGAGAAGGTTCTGTCTTTTGGTTGGATAAAAAATAGAAGTGTAGAAGCAGTAGTGTTACAATTAATGACTTCTAGACCCTGCTGTTGCCTTTTCAAAATGAATGTGCAGATTTAATTGATAGATTGTTCTAGTAAACAAGCAACAAGTCCACTACCTTGTGACAAGCTGGTAACATGATAACCAGATGATCATGTCATTTTTAAGTTATTAAATCTGTCATATTCCATTTACAGTTTAAGACTATAAATATTGTTTTTTATGCTTCACACAATACTGTCCTAGAAGTAGCTTCAGAGTGGCTGGTCACTTTTTTGTGTAGAACATATCAGTGCTTTTTCCTTGAGTTTTGAAAGGGTCTTTCTTCTGTTTCCCTCAGTTTATAAATGATTACTGACTTAAAGGTGCACAGACTGAGAAGTTCCAAAATTTCTTTTAATTTTTAAAGGCAATTCAAACAGAAATTTCCTGAACTGGTGGCCAGTATGCAGGCAGTATGCACACTTTCTGGACGATGCCTTTGAGAAACATTTGCCAAACGAGAACAAATTTAGTTGAATAAAATGTTGCAATTTTTTCCCTCTATTTTTCTGTTAAGATACAAATGACAACCAATCAAGAAAACAGTTTAAAATTGATTTGTGGCACATTTTTGTTAATGGATATAGATATCTGCAGTCTCTCACTGTTAAGTTCTGCTGTTGGTGTAGTCTGTCCCCAGGGAAATACAGCCTGCAGGACACTGCGTTTGAAATATGTTTACTCTATGCACTGAACACATCGATAACAGACATTTTATGTCAAGTTAAAGGAATATTTTTTTTTTTTTTTTTTATAAAACCAAAAATCACACCTGTGTGATCCAGAACGCAAATGTTGCGAACAAGACATAAAAGCTTGTTAGCATACATATTTTGAAAAGATCACAGATGCAGCGGAAAAACAATGAGATAAATGTGTTTGTACCATCTCTACTTTTCTCAAGATGTTCAAGTTGTTTTTACCCTGCTGTGTTTGGGGAGAAAAAAAAAGCCAAAAAAAAAACATTCTGGTAATGCCATTTTTCTTTTGAATTTCTGAATGGGCTTTGCATTAGTTTTTCATCCTGTTTTAAGCTTTGTGTCTTATACAGACTTAATTCTGAGCATCATTTTGAAATTTTAAAGCAGAGGTCTTTTAGTAGATCTTGGTCTTTGTTACTTTTTATTTATTATTTTTTATCTAGCCAAGAACAAGACAGTTTAAGCCACTGATTTGGTGAGAATTGTTTGTAGGCCTATATTTCATGTTACAAATCTAGAAGGTCCACAGGTTTTTTTTATATAAAAAGCAATGCTTACTGACTCATACCATGTGCTGTACAAGTAATGGTATTCATTTTATATAGGCTTTTTCAAGTTTCTCCATTTAAATGCTTTTTAAAATGTGTTAGACTGTGATTTTGGATTGTAACTTAAGGCAACACCACACCATGTACTTGAGAAATCTCACGTATTTGACAGCTTGTGATGAAAGCAGGCCATATTGGTAGTTCATTATGCACAGCTAAGCCAGGCCATAGACTACATTACCAGATGAAAATCACCTGAGATACTAGGTTTTGCAGCACTCAAAAATGAGGTGTAAAGAGCTATTGGAATCGTTTTGGAAAAGTGAGAAGAGAGCAAATGTCCTTAATTAGACATACCTACTTTGCCCTTATTCATATCCTTTTTAATGTCTTTCATCCTTATCTGCTCGCATTCCACAAATGCTGAGGGTCCTGAACCCAAGCACACCTTTTACAAGAGGTGACATTTCCAGTGGGTCTTACACCTTAGAAACATGTTTAAAAATGTTTTTAAAAGGACTTTCTTATACTTGATTTAATGTCACATTTGAACATTGGTTCTGCATTGATTTCAGGCTATCATGTTAACAGAAGGATTATAGAAAATCTTTTTCTGCGATGCTCCCATGACGTTTCATATTGCCTTATGTAAACCAGCTCATCTGGAAATGTCACCTTTTTGGTAGTCATTTTGTAACTATGACGACCAAAATGTGGATCCCTCATTTTCATCCCTGTTGCATTCTTTTTTTTTTTTTTTTTTTTTTCCTCCAAACTAGGAATTGACTGATACAGAGACTGTCTCATGACAATAAAAAAATAAATAAATAAAATCTATTCTTTCCTTTCCTCCTGTAGTGGTTTTATATTTTGGAACTTTATTATATTAAAACAGCTGGATGTTTAGGACACAGTTAGACAGGTGAGCTCTTGTTTGTTTGGACATGTCCAGAGGAGAGACAAGGATTATACTGGGAGGAGGATGTTGAGGTTGGAGCTCCTAGCAAAGAGGAAGAAGCAGGAGGTTTATGAACTTGGTGAGAGTGGACATGCAGGAGGTCTGAGTGAAAGGGAGATGCAGAGGACCAGAAGAAATGGAAAATGATGATCCACTGTGGCGACCCATAAATGGGAGCAGCCAAAAAATGGTATATGAAGATTATATATAAATTATAGAAAATGTGTCCGGTTTCCTTAACACACCGGAATGATAGCATTAGTAAGACTCTAAATGACATTTTGATGACTGACATAAACCTACATGGACATGAATAAAGACCTATTCCAACAGGCACTAAGCTGTCTTAAGAGTTGCTTCTGTGATGTTACAGCTGTTGCATGTTGGACTAAGCCCTTATAAATATGCATGAGGGTTTGTCATTTGTCAGGCTTATGTCGGTATCATGAAAGTTTTTAAAAATGACTTCTGTTTGCTTTCCCGTTTTCTGTCTATGCAACATCAGACTGTATGTTTCTAGAGCTCAGTTTCAGGTCAAAGCAGTGGAATTAAACAATTAAGAAATAAAGCTGTAACTTCTTTAAAAAGTACAGTGCCTTGCAAAAGTATTCACCCCCGCCCCTGCTTTTTATTTTGTTGCATTCCAACCTGTAATTTAAAAGTTTCTTAATCTTATTTTATGTGAAAAAATAAAAAAAACAAAATTGGCATGTGCATATGTATTGCCATGAAGCCCCTAAAAAGTCCTGGTGCAACCAATTACCTTCAAAAGTAACATAATTAGTGAAATGAAGTCCACCTGTGTGCAGTCTAAATGTCACATGATCTGTCAATATAAACACACCTTTTCAGAAAGGCCCCAGAGGCTGTAACACCACTAAGCAAGAGGCATCACAGCAGAGACTGCAGTATCTGTCCATAGAACCACAATAAGCCATACACTCCATAGAGCCGGGCTTTATGGAAGAGTGGCCAGAAAAACCCCCTTACTTAACGTTAAAAATAAGAAGGCACGTTTTGAGTTTGCCAAAAGGTATGTGGGCAACTGCACAAATGTATGGAGGAAGGTGCACGGGTCAGATGAGACTAAAATTTAACTTTTCGGCCACCAAGGAAAATGCTATGTCTGGCGCAAATCCAACACATCCCATTACCCGAAGAACACCAAAAAATTCCCCGTGGCAACATGTGGCAAGCTCATGGAGACTTATCCAAAGTGACTTGCAGCTGTAATTGCAGCAAAAGGTGGCTCTACAAAGTATTGGCTTAAGTAGTGGGGGGTGAAAAGTTGTGCATGCTGAGGTTTTCTGTAATTATGTTCTATTTGTTGTTTGCTTCACAAAAAAAAATCTTTAAAGTTGTAGGCATGTTCTGTAAATGAAATGGTGCAAACTCTCAAACAATCCATTTTAATTCCAGATTGTGAGGCAACAAAACATGAAAAATGCAAGGGGGGGGAAAATACTTTTGCAAGGCACTGTACTTATAAATCAGTCTCACTTGTTCATGGTAGTTTTTGGCTGAATCAGATTTGAGGATGATTTTTGGCCGGTGTAGCTCACAAGTAAGTAAGTGAAGCTAAAGTGATGTGTCATTGAGAAACACAGCACAGCACACTGTAAAACAAAAAAAAAGCTTCCTCTGATTTTAACCCATACGCACACGTGCAGAAGGGGGCAGCCATTTAAAGTGCCCGGGGAGCAGAGATGGGGACGGTACCTGGCTCAAGGGTATCTCAGAGCAACCTGCTAGTCTGGGACTCAAACCCATGACCTTCCGATCCTGGGGCCTAGTCCCTAAACATTTGGTTACGGATGCCCTGAGTATGCACTGCTGTAAAACAGAACTGATATATGACTGACGTAATGGAATCAGATACACCCGACTCTAAATGAATTCAGAAGCAAGGGGTGTATTTAAACTCCCGCTGCTTTGTCGGTTGTGATATCACCCTCATTTTGGGTGATCCAAAAACACTCTGTATTGCAGTGTTGGCTGATAACAATGAGCTTGTTGGGTAGGGGATTAAAACCATGCAAACCACGTGTTTTCCAGCTGTACACAAAGAAAGATTTGAAAATGTTTTGTAGTCCTTCATTAGAATTCTGCCCATCCTAATGTTTAAGAGAAAAGGTGAGAAAGCCTTTGAAGACTATAGATTCGCTTTGTATGAATGAATATTGGTTTCTTTTATTCACAAGTTGTTTGCCCCAGGATCGGTATATAGAAATGCTTTTTTCACAATTGCAGAATGATGAAACCCTTTAGGTCATTAAATCAGCTGGTTGTATGGCATTGCACAGTAAGAATCTTTTTAACTGAGGAGGGGAAGCATCACACACCACTGTGGTAAGTGAAAGTTTGTGAATATTTTTTTTCTTCTAATTTTCACAACCATGAGCTAAAACATCCCATTCTAAAACTGGTCATAAGAGTAGATGAATTAAACTAATACATAGTGTAAACAAATAAAAAACAACAACAAAAAAATTAAATATGAACAAAAGTATTGTACTTGCATTTATTGAGAAACATGTACCGACACTAAACATCTAATATTACCAGAAACATAATAACCTGAAGGAATTTGCAGTTCAGATTCAAATTTAGGAACATTGCTCTCCACCTCAGGAGAGATCAACTCCAAGAGCATGTCATATAAAAGTCTGCAAGGTTACCAAGTTAGCCAGGGTAACCCAGCAACTAAGACACCTCTCATACTGACTGAGGTTAAAGATCACGAGTACGCCATCGGGACAACTGTTAAAAACAATGGTGTGAATGGCAGGCATTGAGGGCGAAAGCCAAAGCACATAGACAAGCCAGAAGGCAGTTGAAAAATGCTTTTATAGATGGATGAGAAGCATTTTATTTATTATTTATTTATTATAAGTCCAGTTGGCACTTAAAGCCATAATGTCCCCTCCTGTACACTTTCAGCTCAAGCTACTATTTTTACTTTATTATTTTTGATTGGACACAAGATGATAAGATGATGTGCCATTGTCCCTTCCTCCCTTGTCATTGTGAAATGCAGCACAGCCCAACACAACAAAATTCAACCTCTTTTAACCCATACACACACGTGCAGCAGGGGGCAGCTATTGAAAGCACCTGGGGAGCAGTGACTGGGACAGTACCTTGCTCAAGGGTACCGCAGGGCAACCTACTGTTGAGGGAATTGAACCTACAATCTTCCGATCCAGGACCAACTCCCTAACCACTAGGCCACCGCTGCCCCAAAGACCATTATTCCAGAACTTGCCTTTAACGTGATGGAAGGATTGTTTCATGTGCATCTTCAGCTTAGGCTTTTGTAGCTCCCAAGATTTTTTTTTCAAAGACATATGACATTAATGATGACAGTATCTCCATAAGTGTTTGTTGCCTCATGATGGTGTTGTAAATAAATCAGGAACGTAAGTAAGTGGTGAACTCACCACAGGCAATAGTGCAAAAGTGAGAGGGAATGAGTGCTTTTCCAGTTGCATACATCACTCAGATGGATTATAAACGAGTGGTAATCCGCCTGTCGTATTTCTGCGGCCCTTCTCATCTTGCTGAACTCACGTGAAAAGCAATTCACTGCTCAATTACCTCTCAGCGGCCTGAGAGCCAATCTCATTGTGTGCCAAATGAATAAAAATCGCTAATGGTAATTACTGACAAATGGCTTTTGTACTATTTTCTCCCCGTATTTATCTGTATAGGAACATTTTGGAGAGTAAAAAAGTAGTGAAGAAAAAGAGAAACACATTTTTAAGATATTATTCTTTCTTTTCCAGCATCATACTTCTTAAACATGTACAGTAAACAGAACACACACATGTGATGCAAAATGAATTAAATGTCAACCCCAATCCCATTGGTCAATTACAGGAAAAAGCTCCATCAATATGGAGAAAAAAATATGGAATCGCTTTTATTTCTAAAATAAATAATGGCACAGATCTAAAAAATGTGAACTAGCTTGAAGGTAAAGGAAAGAGCTTGCAGACTGTAATGAGCTGTTGGACCTATTGAAAGGAAAAACGTGGCCACAACAAGAGACTGGTCAACAGAAACAATGGGAAGGGTTATAAAACTCCTTTAAATCCAATGTAAGGTGCTGAGAATGACGCTGGTTGTTGCCCAATCAGCTGTGTGTTAAATCTGACACGCCTACAAACTAAAAGTAAAGGAAGAACAAGTAATAAAGGAATAACATACAGGTAGAAGATGTCCAAGTGTCAGTATAAAAAATAAAAAATCCAAGGAAAATGTCTTAAAAATAGAAAATATACAACAAAACAAATGACAAATACACCAGTGTGAACTTGGATTTACACAAAAGCCAAAGGAAAACCAGCACTAACAGAAGAAAACAAGGTTACAGTGTGAATGATTTAGTGATTAAAGTGATACTAAGTGATGAACCTTAATCTGCATTAATCAGGAAAATGATCCTGGAATGTTTAGAGAAGATTTGTTTTTAATATTGGTATTCATGCCTCAAAGATCTCAGGACTGAAGAGCCCTAGTTCTCAAGATCAGAATTTTCCCCAGTTTGAGCTCATTTGTTTGAAATACGTTTCACAAAGCTTTCAGAGTTTTCAGCTAGGAAATAGTTTTGGGTAATTTGTGGAACTGATAGAGAGAGAGAAAGAGAGAGAGAGAAGTATGGAGCTGAGCAACTGCCTAATTAAAATAGCACATTAATATGTTAGACAAGGAGATTAGCAATCTAACACTTCATCCAAAAATAATCTTAGATTAATCTCTCTCTCTCTCTCTCTCTCTCTCTCTGACTCATGATCTCATTTGATATCTCTCTTTTACTCCCTGTCTCTGTTTATACCTCTTTACTTCATTTTGATGACGTATCTCTTTTCATTATGTCTGTTTGTGTTTGCTTCCCTGAATGGAACTTTTTCTCTTTCTCTCTTTCTCTCTCTCTATCTATCCATCTGTCCATCAGTCTATCTATCTATCTATCTATCTATCTATCTATCTATCTATCTATCTATCTATCTGTCCATCTGTCCGTCCAGACAGTACAGTACTGTGCAAAAGTTTTAGGCAGGTGTGAAAAAATGCTGTAAACAAAGAATGCTTTCAGAAATATAAATATTGATTGTTTATTTTTATCAATTTAAAAAAAAATGCAAAGTGAGCAAACAAAAGAAAAATCTAAAAATCAAAAATCTAAATCAAATCAATATTTGGTGTTACTACCGTTATCAATTCTTCTAGGTACACTTGCACAAAGTCAGTTGATTTTGTAGGATTATAGTCGGTGTATGATCAACCAGTTTTACCAAACAGGTGCTGATGATCATCAATGTCACATGGTTGAAGGTTGAAACACAGTCATGTTTGGAACAACCTACCAGCCGAGCTCCTTCAAAAACTGTGTGCAAGTGTACCTAGAAGAACTGAGGCTGTTTTGAAGGCAAAGGGTGGTCACACCAAATATTGATTTGATTTAGATTTCTCTATTGTTCATTCACTGCATTTTGTTGATTGATGAAAATAAATGATTAACACTTCCATTTTGGAAAGCATTCTTTGTTTACAGCATTTTTTCACACCTGCCTAAAACTTTTGCACAGTACTGCATCTATCTGTCTATCTATCCATCTATCTATGCTTATTGGGGCAGTGGTGGCCTAGTGGTCAGGGAGTTGGCCACAGGCTTAGAAGATTGTGGGTTTAAACCCCTTACAAGTAGGTTGCACTGAGGTAGCCTTGAGCAAGGTACCGTCCCTGTCACTGCTCCCCAGGCGCTATCATAGCTGCCCCATGCTGCACGGTGTTTGCATGAGTTGCAGAGGTTCAATTTCATTTTGGTTCACTGTGTGCTGTGCTGTGCTATGCTGTGACCTCGCAATGACAAGAATAGTCACTTTCATTTATTGTTTATTTATTGGCTTTTTTCACCTTTCTTGCTGTTTTTCTATTTCTTTGACTTTCTCTCTCCTTCTCTCCCTCTATGAAAGCAAAACAGTGTCAGAGCACAACAACATTGATCAGTAATTATAATAATTAGTAAAGTAAACAACATTAGTGGGCGGCTAGTGTAGGAGGCCATTGAATTGGACTAGAGGCTTGGGTTTCTCTCTCTCTCTCTCTCTCTCTCTCTCTCACTCTTGTACATAAGCTAAGCCAAGTCTGCTGACAGACACTAAGTGCTGAATGTTGTGCTGCATGTCTTCTGCATCGCTTCTTCTCCATGACTCACCCGAACAGATGAGTGTACAGCTAGATTACTAATTCTCAGCCTCATCTCTCTTTTTCTGCTGTCCTTTGAGGTACATTTCTTTCGGCTCGTCTACTCTGTTGAAGTTCAGCAGCATTCAACAATGCCTTGTCATGTCTAAAGCTGAGTTTTCTTTTTTGCTTTTTGTTGTTGTTGTGTTTTTTTTTTGCTATTGTTTTGCTTGACAGCATCCATAGAAATAGAAATCTGGTTACATCCACTGATGGATTTGTATGCATCTGCATCCTAGCATTTTAGAAGGGCAGGTTTTTAAACACAGCCAGAATGTAATGCTGTCTGCTTCCAGTTCCTGCTTTCTCTCACTCAAATATGAAATCTCAGAGCAAATAATTGCCGTCCCAACCTTTCTGCATCTCCAGCAGATGAATACCTAATTGAGCGATTATCTTTTTAAAATGATCACGTAATCACCAACACTAACTCTTGACTCTTGGATTGCTCAGTAGAGCAATGAAATGATGAATTTATTTTCATGAAAGAGTTTTAGGTTGTAGGTCTCGAATGGTTTGTATATTGAAATGCCTTTTCTTACAAGTTGTACAATTATTTCTGCTTTCAGTTGATCCCACTTTCATCTTTGCAAGTAAAAGAGAAATAATTTTTCTATTTTTACCCAATTGTCACCCCTGTGTTAGTCATGTGCAATAGTACCTGTTTGTTCTCCCCTTTTGCACAGTTTTTGCAGACACTGGAAGACACGTAGCCCTTCCTCACTGATTTCAACTGCTGCTAATGCAGTGTAATTGGACAACTCGACACCCTTAAAACTATTGCATTCTGTTAGATAACAGATGCCCATGTTGTCTTGCATTGTTTGTAGTGATGGTGGGATCATGGTACCCACACAGAGAAAATAAGGCCACTTATGCTGTGGCCCACAGATGGGTATAAAACTGATGATACAGAGAAAGCTATTAACTATGCTGAATGAAGTGAAAGAGAATATTTTGTCATTGTGAACACACCACAGTGCTACTCTAAGTGAACCACAACGAAATGCTTCCTCTACATTTAACCCATACACACATTGTAGCAGTGGGCAGCACCCAGGGAGCAGTGCTGGGGACGGTACCTTGCTCAAGAGTACCTCAGGATAACCTGCTAGTCCAGTAGTCAAACCTACTACCTTCCGATGATGCAACCTAGTGGTTACATGGTTCAGAAAATGGGAATTAAACGTATTACAGAAAGTGTTCACATCATCTAACTTATCTCTGCATTACATGCATGTGCGCATGAGTTATGACTGAGTGCAACAATTATACAAGTGCTGCACAGGGCAAAAACATGCTCTAGTTTAATGTGTTCTCTACTTAATATTTTTTGTTTAAAGGCTTTTTTTTAACCTTTTTTTAAGCAGCCTGGCAAATAGCTAATAACAAAGAGAAAGCCTCTTCAGGGAGGGGAATATGGATTACAGGGAATGGGTGATATGGGTTAAGGAGGAGGATTTGGGTTCTGAAATAATAAAAGCAAAAACAAACATACAGATATACAGTACAAACCAGTGGTTGGCTTACTTACTTTGTTGTAATACATGGCAAAACAGAAACTAAGAAAAACTGCAGTCTGTGTACCACACACCATCAGAAATTTAAAAAAAAAAAAAAAAAAAAAAAAAAATCATTACTAGTTAAGTTATAAAAAAACAATTTACACACAGCACATTACCCAGCAAACCACAACAAACCACATCCTCTGCATTTAATTGATTTAATTTACGCATCCTCTGCATTTAATTTAATTGACACAAATGTGAGGCAGTGGGCAGCTATATCCAGCACCCAGGGAAGAGTACTGGGGACGCTACCTTGCATAAGGGTACCTCAGGGCAACCTGTTTGAATTAATAGGATTTAAATGGGCATCACTGCCCTATGGTGACCTGTCCAGAGCTTTTTGTTCCACCTTTTATCTATTGTGTGCTGGGATAGGATCAGGAAAAGCAGTTAAGATACAGAATGAGTGAGTGAGTTTGTGATATCGCTGCAACTCCACTACCATTTGAGTAAAAAATATGTAGTAAAAATACTTATTGTTAAAAAATGATTCATGGTTACTGATTGTTATTAACACCTTGAGTAATGAATAAGAAATGGAATAATGGAAGAAGGAGGGCGAGGCCTGGTTTGACGAATAATTTTTCCTTTATGTCATGTGGACTCTCGGGTGTTTGCCTTGCTTACCTGAAGAAGACGTGGCACCAGGATGTCATATCAATCATTTGGAAGTTACTTTGATTCCTATCACCTACCTTAACATTGTTGCAGACCAAGTACACCTTTTGATAGTATGTCCTATTGGCAGCAACATCTTCTTGCAGGACAGTACACCTTACTAGAAAAAGCATTCAGGAATGATTTGAGAAACATGACAAAGAGTTCAGTGTTGATTTGATCTTCATATTCCACAGATCTCAATCTGTTCAAGCATCTGGATTATTCAGGATGTGCTGGATAAACTAGCCTGATCCATGAATGTTTCAACTCACAGAACTTAAATGGTCTGTGTTGAAATACCTGTTGAAATCCAGTGTCTTGACCAAAAAGTAAAAAGAGATGATGTGTGTTTAGTGTAAATGAACAATTACAGTATGTTTTTTTTTTTTTTATACACTTGAAAAACAAGTTAGCCTTACGCAGCAATATTATGACCAGTTCAATTACTCTTTGCTTTGTAAACTGGATATAGATGTAACAATTACAGCATAACGTTGACATTTACACTTCATTTCATGTTCATTTTCATCCATTAGTCACTTGCACACTTCTTCAGGTACTTCCGTGATATGGACAACACTGCAGCACTCCACTTACCAACCAGCTGAATAAAAGAGCTTCAGTGAAATTGCTATTAATATTGAAGATGTTTTCTGATGTAGCGAATATGGTTGTTGATGTATTTGTGCTCAGATAGTCTTCATATACAGTACTGCGAAAAAGTTTTAGGCAAGTGTGAAAAAATGCTGTAAACAAAGAATGCTTTCAAAAATGGAAGTGTTAATCATTTATTTTCATCAATCAACAAAATGCAGTGAATGAACGAAAGGGAAATCTAAATCAAATCAATATTTGGTGTGACCACCCTTTGCCTTCAAAACAGCATCAGTTCTTCTAGCTACACTTGCACACAGTTTTTGAAGGAGCTCGGCTGGTAGGTTGTTTCAGACATCTTGGAGAACTAACCACAGATCTTCTGTGGATGTAGGCTTCCTCACATCCTTCTGTCTCTTCATGTAATCCAGACACACTCGATGATGTTGAGATCAGGGCTCTGTGGGGGCCAGAAGAATTGATGCTGGTTTGAAGGCAAATATTGATTTGATGTAGATTTTTCTTTTGTTCGCTCACTTTGCATTTTGTAAATTGATAAGAATAAACAATCATTATTTATATTTCTGAAAGCATTCTTTGTTTACAGCATTTTTTCAACACCTGCCTAAAACTTTTGCACAGTACTGTACATCATTTGTATCAGAAATTACATCAAGGCTGGAGTTCAATAGAATGCATAATCCAAAGAAGGGTAGCTCAGATCATCATGTCAGAACATCAGTCATGATGCTATTCAGGATAACTTCCTTGAGTGTTGTTTGATTTTATACAGTTTTGCAAAATAAAGGAACAAGTCAAGAAAAAGAAGCTTGCCAATTTTATAACAATTAACACTTTCATTTCTTTAATTTGGAAAGCCAAATTTCAGCTTTTAGAGCTTTTTCTTTTGTAAGGCTTTTGCCAGGCTCTATTAAGCTACTCCACTTCATGGCACTGGTTTAAAACTGAACTGTTGATCCCTTCTCAACCAGTCATGCTCTTATGTTCATATGAAGTATACGATATGAGTGTGGTGAGCATTTTTAACATATGTAGGCTATAACCTACCAATGTTTTGTGAATATAACTGAATTTCTTTGTAATTTATAATGGTGTAAGTGAGGTAAATCAAGTATAAAGGTTGCTGCTATACCCATAAGGAAGAGCCTGTGTGATTGTTTATGTGCTGTCTTCTCATAAATTCTGTGGGACAGGTGGGGTTGGCTCGCCTCCTCCAGGCCCTCAGGGTAACTCCTTGGTCAAGCAGCTGGGCTCCCTGCAGAGAGGAGGTGGAATACTCACAGTAGGAACTGTCACACTTGTCTTGGCTATTTTGGCGGTCAACCTGATTATTTCAAGAACTTGAAAATCAGTTTTCATAGCTCATGGTCCTGCTCCATTTATCTTTGTGTGTGTGTGTGTGTGTGTTCGTTTGCTAATTAGTCTAGCACTGTGTCTGGGTCCTGTATTTAATCTCCGTCCTGCACAGATGTTCAGTTATGGCAAATGCTTTAATTCCTCCTGGCTGTTGCTTTGCTGCTTCATCTGCTAGGAGGGGGTTTAAACTCTTGGGAATAAAGAGTGAGTGTGTGCTTATCATCTTTAGATACACAGCACAGCAGGAAACACTTCCTGCAGCTAGGTCCACTGCCCTCCCTGAGGCTCCACAGAAGCCAGCCAAACCACCAAAGGAACCTTTTGCAGATGGCAGGTAGCTTCTGGGTCTCCAGGCTTCTCCCTGGCTATCTGCTAGTAGAAAATGTCCTCCGCTGAGCAATTCTCAGTGCTGAAAGCTTCTCAGCCAGAAAGATCCTGCTGTGGCCCGGAGGGACTGGGGGTGGTAGGAGCACTTCACAAGCAGCTCTGCTTATGCTGATAACTTTAGAGCTTAGGGATAATTTTTTTTCCCAAGCTACATTGCCTGTCAAAAGTTAGAGAACACTTTGTTTGTTTCTCTTTTACAACTATTTTTTATGAATTATTTTTTTTAGTAATGTTACTATTTATAATAACCCATATGAACCTCAAGCTGTATTATTCATTATTCAGATTTATTTTAAAACTTAATGGTCCATTACTACTATAAATTATTCGGTATCTACTCTCAAACCAGAGGTTAAGCCAGCACATAGGAGAGAAGAGGATTACTATAAGCATACGTATAATCAGATTTTATAATCAGGAGTATAATCTTAGCTGGTTGTCTTGCAGGCATTGCTGAAGTCTATCCCAGCTCTCCCAGGGCAAGAGGCAGGGTAACACCCTGGATGGGGCACCAGTCCATTGCAGGGGAGATACACAGACAAGAACACTCACAGACACACGTGGGGGCAATTTAGCATCTCCAATCCACCTGATGTCCATATCTTTGGACATTGGGAGGAAACTGGAGCACCTGGAAGAAACCCACGCAGACACAGGAAGAACATGCAAACTTCTCACAGAAATGACGTGGACTGCCCCACCTGGGAGTCAAACCCAGGACCTTCTCGCTGTGAAGCGACAGTGCCTACTCTGAATCGCCATGTAACTGGTGGTCCGTCATTCATACCATTAAACTCACTTACTAATTGGCAAGAAATATTTTAGCTTTTAGAAAAAAAATAAATATTTGCAGCTTATGAGTAAAAAAGAAAAAGGGAAAGCTCAGTTTTAGTAGGTATGGTTGTCCTTTTTGCCCTTTGCATTTCCAAACTATTGTTAAAAGCATGTTGAGAAAAATGTTTGTGGACTCGGAGTGGCATCGGATTAGTTTCTGACTAAACTGGCAAAAGACCCTTGAATTGATTCAAGTTGTTTCACCCAATTGTGTGTTACTTAATTTCTTTATGACGATGGTATTCTCACTGTTATTATCAATGAGAGGTGATTGGAGGTGAATCAGAGAAGTTAATGTTGTTAATGTAAATCATTAATGTAACTATGTTACTCACTGCTAATGAATCATTTATATCATTCATCAGGTTTAATTCAAATCAGTGCATGATTAAACTAATCTGTCATAAGGAAGCTGATGTCCAGTAAAGGTCTATGAAACAAGTAGATCCAGAATATAAAATATTTATAAACACTTTATTGCTGTGTTAGAATAAACTTATAGCATGGTAGTGTATGATTTCATATTCAGTAGATTTTGTTGGTGAAAGACTGTATATTTGCAATTTTCCTTCTGCAGGGACTTTTGCAGGTTGTGTTTCACTGAAAGTGATACTTTATCGACCTTGAATTGTAACTTTATTACTATATTTTGCTGACTCAAAACAAATAACCTAGCATTGCGCCTTTGGCTTTTTTTAGACTTTAAATTGCGGCATACATCCTCATATAGATGTATGCAATCCAATGCAATCTTCCAGATGGCTCTGTTATTTTTTTCAACTTGCTCTTTGCTAAGGTTGTTCGATATACTCTAAAAAACATCCTGGGAAAAAAAAATAATTGGAGAGATTTTTTTCTCCAAATCTCCTTCTTGCTTTTTCTTTTAATTGCTTGCTTTGAAATCACAACCTTTCTCCTTGAACAGCCCCAAGCTTTCATTCCTGCCTCCATGCCAGCACCATTCCAACATAATTAAAAAATGATTATAATTTGGGTATACAGTAGATGCTGAGATTTCTCTGTTGGAATCCTGAGAGTCTGCTAAATCCTTGAACATGTTCTATTAAATGTATGGGCATGTATCTATCTATGTGAAACATATCTAGCAAGTGAAAATATTGTTTTAGTGTTTCTTTTTCTCAAGGCTAGAGGATTATTACAGAGGTAATTCTCTCTTGGTTGAGCAGATAGGACCTTGCAAAGCCCAGAAGTTGCTCTTCTAGGGCTTTTGTATTTGAATCGCCTACATGGTCGGATCTGGCATCTAATTAGGTTCTTCTTCTGCTCATAGCTCCTAGTCTTGGGCTGTCATGTCTCTGAAGGTATTTTTGTCCTAAGACTTTTCTGAAAAGGGCTGCAATTAAACATTTTTCCTCCAGTGAATCTGGTAATCCCCAAGCAATGGGAAGAAATGAAGAGCTTTTGAATTCAGAATATAAAATGACCTGTCTGACGTTGGCCTAGTGCTTTATCTGTCTTTCATTGTGAGATTTTTAAACCTTGCCTGCCTAAGGATGTAAGATGAGAGATGGGAGGAATCAAAAAGTTTTTTGCTTTGAGAGGTGGCATACCAACCAGACCGTCAGCGACCACCCAAGCACATGGCAGCGTAGGCGGCCTTCAAGGACAGTTCTCCAGCTTCAGTCTGGGTTTTCATGGTTTTTCTTTTCATTTAGCGCTTTAGGTGGGCTCACTTGCCGTTGTGGTCTTTCCTGGGCACAAAAACGAGTTGAAACTCTCATATACACACATAAGCACACACACACACACACACACACACACACACACACACACACACTCACTTTATGTCCGTATCTTTCTATCTCTATCATTCTGTCAGTTTCTCTAGAGGAAAAAGCAGGCAGCACACCTGGTCTCAATCTAAGAATCTGGCTCCTGTGTGTAACATTGTGGGTCCTGCAGGATCAGGGCCTGTCTCTGGCAGTTAGAGGCTACATTTATCAGCAGCCTGACTCATCGAGATAGAGGTAGAGAGCCAACTGGAGACTTCAACACCCTTCCTCCTTCAGCAATTCTTTTGGTCAGGATAACTGACACTGTGCAGCAAGGAGAACCACTGTCAGGGTTAAAATTTGGAGCATTCTTTGTGCTTGTTGCTTTGCCTGTTTCCTTTCTAAGTTGTAGTGTGATTGAGGGTGGGATTCCATAGTACTGCAATAGGTCAAACGGCATGGGAAAAAGGCATTATGACTCATTAGTAGCTGTAGTAGACCTCTAACAGAGCAAGGTGGAATGGAAGTATTGATTATTAGCCCTGCTTTGGTCAGGAGGGAGGTCTGCACTGACTGTTTGGCATGCCATTCGAGTATGGCTGCAAGCTCTTCTGCTTAGGTTGGAAGTTTTGACGCAATATTTTGTGGCAATAATATGGCGTTGGACCATACAGTATGGAACATATTTTTGAAATGTAGGAAAAAGTATCTCGTCACATTTCCTGACTCACACCCACTTTCAGAAACAAATATACTATTGATCAAAAGTTTGAAGTTTCAAGTTTATTCAATGAATAGTTTGAAATTGTACAAAGCTAAGTGGTGAACGGCAAGAGGTTAACAAAATGGTAAGTTAACGCAAAACTGGAAAATAATGTACATAGGGCAGCGGTGGCCTAGCGGTTAGATCATACTTAGCATGTCTCAACTGTAAAGAGAAAACTTCAAGTTGCAGGCTTGACAGGTCGAGTTGCAATGAAAAAGCCATTGCTAAGGCATCAGAATAAGAAAAAAAGGCTCACCTTGGCAATGAAACACTGCCAAAGGACTACTGAAGCCTGGAACAAGGTGTTATGGACTGATGAATTAAAATTTGACATCTTTGGTTCATCACGCAGGATTGTTGAAAGGGCGGTTGCTCAGTGTGTGGCATCAACTGATAAACAAGGAGGAGGAAGCATGAGGATCGGGAGCTATATTGCTGGATCCAGGGTCAGTGACTTGTACAGAGTGAGAGGCACCCTGAACCAAAAAGGCTACCACAGCATTCTACCGTCTGGTATGTGCCTAGCTGGTCAGTTCATCCTAAACAAAACAAAACAAAGTCCAAGCTATGCCAGAACTACCTTAGTGAAAAAGAATAAGATGCGTGCTTGAAAACAGCACAGTCTCCAGATTTAAACCTCTTCGAGCTGTTTTGGAATAAATTGGACAGAAGAGTGAAAGCAAAACATCCTACAAGTGCCACACATTTATTATTAACTTGTGCAACAGAGCTAGGAAGAACTTTCTGAAGACTTTAATTTCCATTGTATAAACCATGCCATGAGTGTGTTCACCTGTTGTATCTATCAAGAGCCTACATTGAGGAGTCAGAAGTTTAGAATACATGTTGGTTTATACATAGAGTTCATGATTTATTTGTTAACTTCAGTTGCTTATTTGTTTTATGCTTTCCTTTCAGAGTACAATGACACATTGAACTGCTTGAATAAAAAAAACAAAACTGTAAAAACTAGGGTGTTCTAAAGCTTTTGACCGGAAGTGTACATTCAGTATATACAAAAACGTGACTCTCATTTGTCTTTTTTGACTTTCTTTGAATCAGTGGAGAATTTAAACAATCAATCATAGGTTTTAGTTGATTTCAATTTGTGATACTCATTTGGTTTGCATATTACATTTACATTTTGGTTTGCACGTTGTCAGCTTCATAATTATTTGCATCATTTTTAAAGGCAACCCTACCATCCACTGTTTCAGCCTTTTTATGATATTTTTGTGTAATGGGCAGGTAAGAGAGAGAAGAGCATCTAAGCAAGATGTGATACAAAAATGTTATTTACTGAAAATAATCTTCAGTATAATATATATGTACATTTTAAAATAGGGTTACATAATATGGTAGTATAATCCATTTCACTCAGGAGTAGAGGAGACTGAGAGTGAGAGTATACAAATATATACCTTATGTAATATAATGAGACAACTTCACTTCTCCTTTAGATTGGAAGAGTGGTTTACATCTTAAAGATCATTGTAGACAAAGAAGCTTTTCCTTCCACCTTGTGTGGGATGTCTGGATGCCTAGAAATGCCAGCAGAGTCTTTCTTGTGTTTCATTATAGAGGAGTATGAGAGTGATGATGCCTGTTGCTATAAAACTATAAGCAACTAAATGTATCTTTCATCTGTCTGCCTCTGTTTGTATTTGTAGTTTATATTTACATTGCATTAGTGGACATACAACTTTAATTTATGAGATGAGGAATAATTATGTTCTGTTCACATTACATACTGTTTAAAGGCATTTTTTATAATGCTGTTTAACACTACCAGTGTGATGTTTGACTGCTGGTATGTCATGCTTATTATAAAATTCTTTACAGTTGCGTTTGCTTTAGAGAGGAAAGGAATGAAAGGCAGGAGGGCTAAAACAGCATACATGGGCATGAATGAAAGAAAGAACAGCAGAGTGGTTAGGATGCAGGAGGTGGTCATCAGAGGTGATGAAGGTGGAGAAGTTAAAAAACCTGTGGCCAGCAGTTCAGAGTGACAGGGAGTGTGGAAAAAAGGTCAAGAAGAGGGTGCATGCTAGGTGGAGTGGGTGGAGAAGAGTGGCAGAGGTGATCTGTGCCAAACTGGTACCAGCAAGAGTGAAAGAGAAGGTTTAAACAATGGTTGTGAGACCAGCTATGTTATTTGAGTTGGAGCCGGTAGTGCTGACGGAAAGAGAGGTGGCGGTGCTGCAAATGGCAGAGTTAAAGATGCTCAGATTAACATTGGGATTGACTAGGATGGACAGGATTAGGAATAATGAGGACATTAGTTTGGACATGTGCAGAGGAGAGATAATGAATTTATTAGGACAAAGAGGTTGATGAAAGAGCTGCTAGGCAAGAGGAGACGAGGAAGTCCAAAGAGGAGGTTAATAGATATGGTGAGAAAGGAAAGACAGTTGTTCAGAGTGAAAGAAAGAGGAAGGTGCAGAAGACCAGAAGAAATGGAAACAGATGTGAACACTGTGGTGAATGTGAGCAGCAAAAAGAAGACGAAGAAGAAGACACTAGTTGTAAGATGATCGAAGTCTTCAAAAAACATCCACCATCCACTCATCATTCTCTGGAATATTATTCCACATTATTCATAAAAGCTCAAGATCATCAAAGTGTTTTTAGTAAATGTGAGGTGGGTTTTAAAAATTGCTTAGTTAGCAGTATTTTTGCCTTGCAAATTTCTCATGGATACAGTTTCCTTCTCTTTCAAATGATTTAATGGTGGAATAATGAATGGAATAATGAGTCTTATCTGAGGTACGCAAGGCCTGGAGTTTCTTAGATGAGTTCTCTACTAAGTTCTCATATGAATCATTGCAGTGCTCTTACTGGTCTTTTGGGAGGCTGGCCATTTCTAGGAAAATTCACCTCTTCTTTTTCTCTCGGCTGCTCCCGTTTAGGGGTCGCCACAGCGGATCAACTGTCTCCATTTCATCTGGCCCTCTGTGTCTTCCTACTTCAAACCAACCACCTGCATGTCCTCTCTCACCACGTCTATAAACCTCCTCTTTGGTCTTCCTCTTTCCTGGCAGCTCCATCTTTAACATCCTCCTTCTAATATAATCCTCATCTCTCCTCTGGACATGTCCAAACCAATGCAACCTTGCTTCTCTAACTTTGTCTCCAAAACGTCCAACCTGAGCTGTCCCTCTAATATACTGATTTCTAATCCTGTCCATCCTCGTCACACCCAGTGAAAATCTCAGCATCTTTAACTCTGACACCTCCAGCTCTGCTTCCTGTCTTTTTGTCAGTGCCATCTTCTCCAACCCATACAAAATAGCTGATCTCACTACTGTCCTGTAAACCTTCCCTTTTACTATAGCTTGTACCTGTCTGTCACAAATCACTCCAACTACTCTTCTCCACCCATTCCTACCTGCCTGCACTCTCTTCTTCACCTCTCTTCCACACTCGCCATTACACTGAACCGTTGATCCCAAGTATTTAAACTCCTCCACCTATGTCACCTCTACTTCCTGCATCCTAACCACTCCACTTTCCTTCCTTTCATTCACACTCATGTATTCTGTCTTCGACCTACTAACTTTCATTCCTCTCCTCTCTAGAGCATATCTCCATCTCTCCAGGTTCTCCTCAAGCTGCTCCCTACTCTCACTGCAGATCACAATATCATCAGCAAACATCATTGCCCACAGAGACTCCTGTCTAATCTCGTCCGTCAATCTGTCCATTACTATTGCAGACAAGAATGGGCTCATTGCTGATCCTTGATGCAATCCAACCTCTACCTTAAATGCATCTGTCACTCCCACTGCAGATCTCACCACTGTTACACTGCCATCATACATATCTTGAACTACTCTCACATACTTCTTTGTAACACCTGACGTCCTCATACAAAAAGATCCTCTCTATGCACCCTATCATATGCTTTCTCCAAGTCCACAATGGCATGATGCAACTCCTTCTGACCTTCTCTGTACTTCTCCATCAACACCCTCAGAGCAAACATTGCATCTGTAGTGCTCTTTCTTGGCATGAAACCATACTGCTGTTCTCTAATCATCACTCCTTTTCTTAACCTTGCTTCCACTACTCTTTCCGATAACTTCATGCTGTGGCTGATCAATTTCATCCCTTTGTAGTTAATACAGCTCTGTGCATCACCCTTATTCTTGAAAATCAGTACCAGTACACTTCTTCTCCACTCCTCAGGCATCCTCTCACTTTCCAAGATTCTGTTAAACAATCTGGTCAGAAACTCAACTGCCATCTCTCCTAAACACCTCCATGCTTCCACTGGTATGTCATCTGGTCCAACAGCCTTTCCATTCTTCATTCTCTTCATCGCTGCCCTTACTTTCATCTTGCTTATTTGCTGCACTTCCTGGTTCACTGTCCATACATCATTCAATCTTCTCTCTCTCTCTCATTTTCTTCATTCATCAACTGCTCAAAGTACTCCTTCCATCTGCTCAACACACTCTGTTCACCTGTGAGTATGTTTCCATTTCTATCTTTAATTGCCCTGACCCACTGCACATCTTTCCCAGCTCTGTCTCTATTTCTAGCCAATCAGTAAAGGTCCTTTTCTCCCTCCTTACTGTCCAACCTCTCATACAATTCACCAAACACCTTATCTTTGGCCTTCACCACTGCTTTCTTCGCCCTGCGTTTCATCTCCTTGTACACCTGTCAACTTTCTTCATCTCTCTGACTGTCCCACTTTTTTGCTTCCCTCTTCCTCTGTATGCACTCCTGTACTTCTCGGTTCCACCACCAGGTTTCCTTATCCTCCTTCTTTCTTCCAGATGTCACACCAAGTACTTTTCTAGTTGTCTGCCTTATCACTTTTGCAGTACTTTCCCAGCAATCCGGTTGCTCTTCAACACCTCCCAGTGCCCATGTTAATTTTTGCTGGAATTCCACCTTGCAGTCCTCCTCCTTCAGCTTTCACCACTTGATCCTCAACTCTGTCCTCACTTTCCTCCTCTTCTTGACCTCAAGGTCATCCTACAGAACACCATCCTATGCTTTTTAGCTACACTCTCCCTGTCACTACTTTGCAGTCTCCAATCTCCTTCAGGCTGACCCTCCTGCAAAGGATATAATCCACCTGTGTGCATTATCCTACACTCTTATAGGCCACCCTGTGCTCCTCCCTCTTCTTAAAATAAGTATTAACCACAGCGATTTTCCAATCTTTTCGCAAAATCTACGACCATCTGACCGTCAGCATTCCTCTCCTTGATACCATATCTACCCATCACCTCCTCATCACCTCTGTTCCCTTGACCATTAAAATCTGCACCAATCACCACTCTCTCTCCCTTGGGTACACTCTCTATCACTTCATCTAACTCACTCCAGAATTCTTCTTTCTCTTCCATCTCACAACCAACTTGTGGGGCATAAGCACTAACAACATTCATTATCACACCTTCAACTTCCAGTTTCAAACTCATCGTCCTCCCTGAAACTCTCTTAACCTCAAAAACACTCTCTGCATACTCTTCCTTCAGGATAACACCTACCCGATTCCTCCTTCTATCCACACCATGGTAGAACAGTTTAAATCCTCCTCTAATACACCTGGCCTTACTATCCTTCCATCTAGTTTCTTGCACACATGCTGCCAACATTCAAAGTTCCTACCCTCACTTTCACTGTCCTCCACTTTATTCTCTCCTCCTCCTTCTAGACATGCTTTCGTCCTCCTCTTCTTCTTCTTCTTCTCCTTTGGCCAACAGTAGTCCAATTTCCACCAGCACCCTGTAGATGAAAAGCACTGGTGGCAGTTGTTGTTTACCCGGGCCTCAACCGATCCTGTATGGAAGTCTGCTTCGCTGTCTGCATATTGATTTGGTAAAAGTTTTACACCAGATGCCCTTCCAGACGTAACCCTGTACACTGGCTTGTGCATCCCTAGTGGCTGGGTCAGAAAAATTCACCTCCATTCCAAGTTTTCTCCTTTAGGAAATAATAGCTCTTCCTCTTGTTTGCTCAAGTTTTAGAGCCTTAGAAATTACTTTGTATTCCTTTCCAGAAAGGTATATTTCATTAACTTTCATTTTTATCTCTTTGAGAATTTCTTTTCACGCAGCATAGTATGTTGCTTGTTGAGGCCTTTTAGCCGGCTTCACATTGCTGGAAACACTCTTTCAAAGTGATGTTTTGATTCAACAGGGCTGGCAGTAATTAAGCCTGAGTGTGTATAGTCAATTGATTGCAATTATCAACTAGATTTGGTTAATTGGTTGAATTAGTAATTATGTTACCTTCTTTTGCAGAGCCAGTTGGTATTA
Source organism: Hepsetus odoe (assembly GCA_017165825.1). NCBI lineage: Eukaryota > Metazoa > Chordata > Actinopteri > Characiformes > Hepsetidae > Hepsetus > Hepsetus odoe. The sequence goes on from CM029389.1 coordinate 9,921,304, forward strand.
GAGAACTTCCTGCATTGACTGAAATGGACATTTAAAGATATATTCAGTGGTTAATCATGTTGTATGGATTTGGAATAGAGCTGGATGTTAATAAAATTCAGTACAGTGCATGTGAATATAAATTTAATCTAAAATCATATAAATAAATTAAAAGATAATCAACTGCTAGTGATTCATTTTTTCATCTGCTATTGATTTTACTTATGTTGTTTAATTTCTGATCTTGTGTGTAGAAGGGAAAAATCTTACCTGCTCATTTTAAACCTGGCATGAAGAAACTGCTAGAACCTTGTCCCTGTTAAGCCAGCAAAATGCAAGCTTTCTCACTCTCCCTCTCAACCTGCAGGAGAAAGGTGTGGATCATAACTCTGCCAGCCAGCATGTCTATGAGTTTGAAGCAGCAGCTTTAGAAGCTGATTTATGGACTAGGCTTTGTTACATGTGTACGCTTGTCCTTTTTAAGAACCTGCACTGCTGTTTGAATTTCAAAGCCCGTGTAGTTCCTCCTCCTCCCCCTTGAGATGCTCTCTTGCTGTCACTCAGATGATATAAAGACTGACAGCTACTGTGTGCTCATGCGTTTTGCCTCAAATAGCATGTGCACCTTGAATATTCATGCCACTCTGAGGCTTTGTGAAGGTATTATTTGTTCAATTATGAATGATAGCCGTGACACGTGATTTATCTTCTTTCTCCTTCATTCCAACTTGAAGTCATTTGTCTTTCTTTGTGCAATTAGCTAACCTTCCCTCCATGCTTCCTGTTCTCCATCCTAGCAAAACAGTGTGGTGTGGTGTGTGGGAATGTGTGTATGAGCGTTCGTCCTTGCTAATTCTAATTTGGCTTAATTAATTTTGGCCTTCAATTAGACTGCAGAAAAGAGATTGCCCTCTGTGAATTTCAAATCATCTGTGATAAACATTTATCCACAGTCCTCCAAAATCTCTGGGAGAGAAAATAGTTGATTTAACTCAAACTGTGTTTCAAGCTTTCAGCAAAGCAAGTATGAATTGTGAATTAAAAATAAGGCGAGGGACCAAGTGACCAGAGCAAAAACACAACTTTTCAGTTTTCTCCCTGCTGTGTGTGCCTTGGAGGCCACATGCCATTCCTGATGTTGTTTTGCAGCAGCATTATAAACAATAGGCTCCTCTAGCTTAAAATGGATCACATTTTATATTCAGGCCTTCTGTCAGCCCATAGCCTTCAGCCAGCCAGTGAAATCTTGGGCCCTGGTTAACAGCTCTGATACAGTTGACAAATCGGATTTATGGAAATCATGTGTTTCTGGATCACTTGTTTGGACACATTATACAGTGTGGCCAAGTCTGCATAATACACTGCTGGCAGTATGATTGGAGCTGTTCTGGTTGCATGCTGCAAGCCTCATTAGCTGCTCCAGACCACATTCTTTCTTGTTTGTGGATGTTAAACTGGTTCTGCCTAACTCTTATGCCTAACTAGCACATGTTCAAATACAAATGGACAGCATGCTGAAAGCAACATGCCCAAAATGCTTTAAATGGCTTTTCCTCCTCCCTCTGCTTATGATGTTTGTGTGGTTTTACATTCCAAAACCATCATAATTCTTTTTCACATGACCATTTCCCAACCTCTGCCAATCTTTTAGGAGTAACCCTCTGGGGTCAATACAGTTGGGTGGTGGTGTACAGTCTTGAGGGGAAACACAATGAGGAGACAGCCTCCAGGCTTGAGGTGAAACACAATGAGGAGACAGCCTCCAGGCTTGAGGTGGAACACGATAAGAAGACAGCTTACAGGCTAGATGGGAAACATCTGGGTGAGTAGTGTTATGACAACAACCTAGCCCTTAACACATCAAAAATCAATTAGATGGTCAATAACAAAAAAGTCCACCTCTACTTCAGCATTCATGGAGAAGCATTGCAAAATAAGGACATGGAGTTCCTGCTGACATGGACCTCTGACAAGTTACTCATGGCTTAAAAGGCCCAACAAAGACTTGGTGTCCTAAAGGAGCAAAACAGGCTCAGCTCCCGCAGAAAGTGGTGCCAAACTTCTATTGGAGCAAAGGCCAAAGCACCAAGACTAACTAGACCACTATGTGGAATGTCAAGCTTCCAAGTTGCATGGTGAAGGTGTCATAAGGTATTGTTGGGATATAATACTCAACTGGACACCATCCATGCCAACTGACTGAGACACACCACACACCCAGACCACTCTCCTGATGTATGGAAAACATTTCAGAAAAATAAGATCTTGCACTAACAGACTGAGAAGCCGTTCTTTCCCAAAACTGCTACCTCCATAACATCCCACCCACCACCAGCACAGGACTCAGGAACTTTATGCATTCACAAACACACAAGGACACACACACACACACATTAAAGATATCCCTGGGACATCTACCACAATTTAAACTTCGGGAACCTTTTAGAAGGGTTTTTGTGACATTTATAGGTGTTAATGTAGTTTGCTGAACTAAAGCCTTATGTAAAGATATTTATGTTTAACAGTGAGTACACTCCTAAGTGAAAAATGTCCACATTGTGCCCAATTAGCCATTTTCCCTCCCTGGTGTCATGTGACTCTTTAGTGTTACAAGGTCTGAGGTGTGAATGGGGGAGCCGGTGTGTTAAATTTGGTGTTATCACTCTTACACAGTTTAACATGGCAAATCATAATGGCAAAGAACTCTCTGAGGATCTGAAAAAAGATTTGTTGCTCTACATAAAGATGGCCTAAGCTATAAAAAGTTTGCTGACACCCTGAAACTGAGCTGCAGCACGGTGGCTAAGACTATACAGCGGTTTAACAGGACAGGTTCCACTCAGAACAGGCCTCGCCATGGTTGACCAAAGAAGTTGGCAACCAGGTGAGTAGTACAAGACAAGTGTGTCTTACAGTCAAGCATGGTGGTGGGAGTGTCATGGTTAGGGACTGCACGAGTGCTGCCGGCACTGGGGAGCTACAGTTCATTGAGGGAACCATGAATCTCAACATGTACTGTGACATACTGAAGCAGAGCATGATCCCCTCCCTTCAGAAACTGGGCGGCAGGGCAGTATTCCAACATGATAACGATCCCAAACACACCTCCAAGACAACCACTGCCTTGCTAAAGAAACTGAGGGTAAAGGTGCTGGACTGGCCAAGCATGTCTCCAGACCTAAACCCTATTGAGCATCTGTGGGGCTTCCTCAAACGGAAGGTGGAGGAGCGCAAGGTCTCTATCATCCACCACCGTGAAAAGATTTTAAATATTTACAAAAATGTGAGGGGTGTACTCACTTTTGTGAGATACTGTATATAGATAGTAGAATTGGGTCTCAGGTTTTTGTTTTGCGTTTAAGGTTGGAGCTCCCACAATCATGTTCGGTCAGAAATACAGTCTCTGACTGGGCAACAGACTCAACCAAAAGCACAATGGCAATCGAAGTAGTGGATAACAACACTGTTTACAACACAGAGAAATGGAAGAACATCCACAAAAGACATTCAGAATTGGGTTTATCATTATGTATTTATTTAGCAAAATCTTCAAAAAGTCATTCAAGGCTGCTTTACAATTTGAAAAGGGATATGATGGCACTGGAGCCCTCACTGGGATTGCACAATCTTGCCCTTAAGAGCAAAAATATATGCCTCTCACATTGTGTTTGTTCTATAGGAAATACTGGAATTCAGCATATGCGACAGACTAGTAATTTACATTTAGACTAGCATCTAGTGTGTAGTCTATACATCATTGTCACCCTGGGAAGGTTAAACACACTCTTTATGTTGCTGTGTCTTTAAGACTGATATGTGAAAATCATGTGTTTTCTGCTTAGTTATGATCGTTTTATCATTCAGAAAGCAGTCTGCACTGAGACTCTCTTAACTTCAATGCACAGGCGATTGTAAGGTGCTTTAGGCTGAATATATGGATATATGTAAATTAGTTGGTTTTCATGACATCACAAGACTAGTTTGTTCCACTTTCCTCCCTTTCATTCAAACTCATGCATTCCGTTTTGTCCTCTACAGCATATCCCCACTACAATATCATCAGCAAACATCAGTGTCCATGGGGACTCTTTTAATTTTGAGTTTATAGGTCAGTCCTTATTTGAAGAGATGGAAATAACTGGCTTTTGCCAAGATGGGTGCTGAAAGGAGAGAGTTTCCCATTAACACAGCTTGGTAGCATTATGGGAATAGAGAATGCTGAGTTGGAGTGATTTTGGAATGGTTTAAAATCTCTTCAATGTATGCTCATAACCTAAAATTGAAAATTGCTTCTGACAGCTTGTGCCTGTGCTCCCACCTCATCTTCAGCCTAATATCCCATCTTGGCCCTGTTAGAATGATGAGAGTAACAGGATAGGCTATAGGGGAGTATGACAGTTCAGTGACAGCATCAGTTTAGAGAGTATCATAAGCATTCTGTGTTCATGTATCCGGTTCGGCGAGCTGGCTAATGGGTAGATTTAATAGGTATTAGCTGGGCACAAGTGCCAGACACTATCATCTTTCTATGGGCCTCTGGTTACAACATTGTGAAGCAGCCTGACAGCAGCAGAGTGCTGTGAGGGTTCTGCCGTCTCAGGCCTATTTTTAAGAACTGTTAATTAACTGTATTTTTTGAATTATTTTCTACTGTTTCTAGATCAACACCCTAAAGATTTGTGACATGTTTACAGTTATTCTCCCCTCTGTAGTAGTTCAGATTGTCCAATCAGATAAACACAAATGAATGTCTGTAACCAAATGTACTGCTGTCAGCTTTAAAATGTCAGGAAAAGCAACAGATGTTTACCTAACCACCATGAAGGGGAAACATTCACAGCAGCAATCCACAATCAAATTGCCTCTCATATGGCAGTCAAAAGACTTTTTTTAACTGATTGAGTTAGTGAACATGTTTATCCTGCATTAATGTTTTAATCTATTACCAGTAAAAAGGAAAACATGATCTGCTAGTGCCAATAGATTTATTTTAAAACTAAACATTTTTGGCCTTTTGAGATTCAACAGTCTAAACAGAGATTAAGCGGTTAGGGAGTTGGCCCCAGGATCAGAAGGTTTGAATCCCAGACCAATAGGTTGCCCTGAGGTACCCTTGAGCAAGGTACCGTTCCTGTCACTGCTCCCTGAGTGCAATAGCTGCCCCTGCTGCATGTGTGTGTGTATGGGTAAAAAGCAGAGGCTGAATTTCGTTGTGGTTCACTGTGTGCTGTGCTGTGTTTCACAATGACAAAATAGTCACTTTCACTTCACTTTCTCCTACTGCAAATCAAATGATTGGTCAATTCTTGTGTTGGAAGGTAATCTAAAATGTAAGGCCTTCTGTAAAACTCTGCTTAGCCTGGGAAAAAAAATATTCTTAAGGCCAAGTTTTAACCTTTTTTTATTACCAAAAAAGATAAAAATAAGATAAATGCCTTTAAACTTTTATATTTTCACTACAAGGGGGCAGCAGTGGCCTAGTGGTTAGGGGTGTTGGCCACATGATCAGAGGATCGGGGGTTCGAACCCCTTCCCAATAGGTTGCCCTGAGGTACCCTTGAGCAAGGTGCCGTCCCCGTCTCGCTCCTCCCTGCGATGGGCTGGCGACCTGTCCAGGGTGTGTCCCCTGTCCTTCGCCCTTATCTTATCCATTGTCTTATCTGCTTATCCTAACCAGGTCCACCAGACAGGTTGCCAGTCCATTGCTGGGCAGACACAAAGACAAACTCACCTAAAACACGCAGCCATGCAATTTAGCGTCGTCATTCCACATATCGGGGCAGCGGTGGCCTAGTGGTTAGGGCGTTGGCCCTATGATCGAAGGATCTGGGGTTCGAACCCCTTCCCAATAGATTGCCCTGAGGAACCCTTGAGCAAGGTGCCGTCCTCATCTCGCTCCTCCCTGCGACCTGTCCAGGGTGCGTCCCCCGTCCTTGCCCTGTGTGTGCTGGGTTGGACACCAGCACTCCCCCGTGACCCCGTTTGGGACAAGCGGCTGGAAATGGATGGATCACTCCACATATCACAAATATCTTTGGACAGTAGGATAAATTAATAACACACATGAAGTTTGTGAATAATGTGAAGTTTAAAAACCATTAACTACTTTAGTTCATATAGTCTGCAAACCCCCCGTAACTTTTGTGAGACCCCATTACTCCTAGTTATAGATAGGAAACCAAAGCCATACAGCATAACTGCAACTTGTGCCAGGTAGTAACTGGAATTGTTTTGTTTTTATGTTTGTTTTTTTTTTTAAAGAAGCAAAACTGGCAACTCCACAGACAAGAACTCTTGTACCTACCTCCATGAGCCATGACATTAAAACCACAACATCTACAGTAAATAACATTATCTCATTAAAATGGCACCTGTCATGGGGCAGTACATATATTAGGTAGCCAGTGAACAGGCAGTTCTTGAAACTGCCCTGATGGAAGCAGGAAAAATGGGAAAGTGTAAGAATCTTAGTGACTATGACAAGGGCCAAACTTTGATGCCTAGTTCCAAGCATTTCCATAATGGCAAATCTTTTAGAGTGTTACCAATATTCAGTGGTTGTTTTCAAACAAAAGTGGTCCAAAGATGCGCAACTGGTGACAGGGGTATAGGTGCCCAAAGTTCAGTGATGACCTTCATGGAAACATTATTCTCTAATGGCAGGGGTCTCAATCAACAAAATAATGCCTATTCTCACCCTCCAAAAAATGTTTAGGAGTGGTTTAAGGAATATGGCAAATAGTTCAACCCATCGAAGCGGCACCTCACACCTTACATGAAATAAAGGATATGCCTCGAATTTCCTGGTACCAGATACCATAGCTTTAGAGGTCCTGTTATGTTCATACTGTATGGTTCACAGCTGTTTTGATGGCACAAGTGGGCCATAAGAGGACAACTTATGAGGATCCTATAAAAGGATTTTACTGTTAAAGATCATTTACATGCATCTTAAAGGATTTTAGAGAAAGGAAGGATCATAGAGGATTCTTATGATCTAATATGCACTTTTTTGAATGATGCCACCCTTCTTTTGATGCTGTGTTCTCTTTGACCATGCCCCACTCAGTTGTGCTTCTTTTAAATCTAAAAGACAAGGTTTGATCCAAACTCTATGGCAGCTCAACAAAGGTGTTGGCTTTTGTTTGATCTTTGTGGAAGGTCTGTGACACATGGCATTCTGTGATTTGAGTGCATTCGACCAGAAGTTTAATTACAGTTTCCACGCTTCAGGACTGCAAGACTCTTTGAAGGACTATGGGAGGCTCTCTCACAGAGATAACGCCGCAATGAATTCAACCCTGCGGTCATCTCCGATTTACCCTGAGCAAATTTCTCATGATGCTCGGCAGTGCTTATAGAAGCCCTGGGGCTAATACCAGGATCCACAGTAAACAGAGATATCACTGTAATCAAAACCTGTGCCGCCATGACTTCCATTCATGCTTTTCTTCAGCATTTAAGTGACAGGATAAGTGTCCTTGGAGGGTCTACAAGTGCCATCTATTTTTCTCAGCTGTCTTATCATATGGTTTCTCTTTAAGCATGATTCACGACCTGACTGACTCAATGTGACACACACTAAAGCACCTCCTCCCCACAACTCAGTGCTCTCCACTAGTGAAGACACTAAACATTGTCCCATTTTCTCAGCTGCATTCTTAGGGCACAATAAAGCCAGGCAAAAACATCCCCATACTGTTGATAGCAGATGACAAGGCCAATGCAGCATGGTCTTCACATGATATTAGTTTTGGCTTGTTCAATTAAGCTCTTCAATTGGTCCTGAGAATTTGCTGCACAGACTGTCATTCTCTCATATGAATGCTTTTTCTCTTTTCTCTATGTTCTGTGCTCTTTTCTCTTTTTTTTTCCATCTCTCTAAACAAACATACAAATCTGGCCCTCTTTCTCATAAAAACTCTCCTGCACACACCTGTACAAATACAGTTTTTCAGATGCCACCTCCACAATGCAACTTGACAGCCTTATCTCCCCCAAGTCATCTCACACCTTCAAAAATGCTTATCAAGGAATGATTTAAATTAAACTACCTACACAGAGGCGGAGGGAATGAAAACATTTTCAACAGAATTAGAGACACTCACACGTACGTGAAATGCCTGTGGGAGCTTAACAATATTTTATTCAATGTGTTAGTTAGCGTTTTGTAGCTCTGAGTGTATGCATGTAATTATATTTTGGCAATGCGTTCCTTCATCCATTAGACTGGATCATTTGCAGTAAGTGGCAGTAGGACTCCCAGAATTATTACAAGCACAATTGAGTGGTGCATGGTCAAAGAGAATATAGTATCAAAAGAGTGGAGGCATAATCAGTCAGCATTTTTTATAAATTAAAACCGAGAAAAACGCTGGTGATGGCTAGAACGTCCCTATGTTACCATAAAACTCCAAGATTCTAAAGCCCAATTAACATTCAATCAAAAAGGCAGCAAAGCCTCGAGGGGAATTTTGCAGTTTTTTGTTGTATCCTATGATCGCATAATTCAACCATTTAGATTTAAGCAGACTGCTGAGTGTTTTGATGTAAAATGCGTTGTAGAGGTGCGCCATAAAGATGCTTTTTGATTCCGATTTCTGTACAGTGGTTGTGATAGGAAATGTTTACCATCTACACAGCAATTGTAACAATTATTTACTATTCATGTCTTAAAATTTTATTGTTAAGCTGATAATGTTACATTAGTGAACTATACTGTTGAATCACAGTGAGAGGTTTCTGGGGTTAGTTCCCAGCGGGGACCTGTGTGGGGTTTTCTCTGTGTCTGCATGGGTTTCTCTAGGGTTTTCCAGTTCCCAGCCATAGCCTGTCCCATATCCATGTGATTGTGTGTGGGAGTGTGTTCCTCCCCAGTGATGGACCTGTCCAGAATGTCTCCACCCTTTTGCTCTTTGAGGTCTGGGACAGGATCCATGGACCCTGGTTAGGATTAGATGCTCATGTGATGGATGAATAGATGCTTATAATGGTAAAGAAGTCAAAGGTCTGATTTTCATCTTTTGGTACTATTTTGCTTTACAATGAACTGTATGCATTACAATCAAATATATTACTTTGCTGAACAGCTACAGTACTATGCAAAAGTTTTAGGCAGGTGTGGAAAAAAAGCTCAGAAATATAAATAATGATTATTTATTTGTATCAATTTACAAAATGCAAAGTGAGCGAAAAAAAAGAAAAATCTAAATCAAATCAATATTTGGTGTTACTACCTTTTGCCTTCAAACCAGCATCAGTTCTTCTGGCACCCATAGAGCCCTGATCTCAACATCATCGAGTGTGTCTAGGATTACATGAAGAGACAGAAGGATGTGAGGAAGCCTACATCCACAGAAGATCTGTGGTTAGTTCTCCAAGATGTCTGGAACAACCTACCAGCCGAGTTCCTTCGAAAACTGTGTGCAAGTGTAACTAGAAGAATTGATGCTGTTTTGAAGGTGAAGGGCGGTCACACCAAATATGGATTTGATTTAGATTTCTCTTTTGTTCATTCACTGCATTTTGTTGATTGATGAAAATAAATGATTAACACTTTTTGAAAGCATTCTTTGTTTACACACCTGCCTAAAACTTTTGCACAGTACTGTATATACTTTAGTTGAAAATAGATAAACTTGTCATAAAAATAATGCCTCTCAATTTACAGACAATATTCATAATCATAATAGTTTGTTTTGATGTGGCTTTAAGTGGCAATACATACTGCAGATATATGGTTCCTGTCATTACCATTGTGAAAAATATTCTTTTGTAATAAAAAGGTATAATGCCTTCTTAAGCCTACTGTCAAAGTTCCAGTGAATGTGTAGAATAATCTTTATAAGTGTTAATTTTACTCTTTGCTCATTAAAAAAAAAAAAAAAAAATTAACCAGGCTTAAACAGAAGAGGATTGGTTCCCCATTTTGAGTGTTGGTTCCTCCCAAGCAGATGATTTTATCCATAGCAACTTCCAGTTCCTAACTACATGGAGAGTCTTTCTGAAGCTGCTTGGGTTTAAGGGTTTGATGAAGAACCCAATGGTGGTAGTACTAGATGGGATTCAGAACTACGACCTCTTGGTCTAAGTGCAAGTACCAGATCACCACCACCCTCATTTATTGACTGCATGCTGTAACGCTCCACTGTTGTGGGCTGGACGTCAATGCAGAGCCGAGAGCTTCGTACTGAACTTTAATAACTGATAACATGCACAGAACTCATAAACTAAACATACTGAAAATAACATGTAAAACATAACATAAACAAACACAGAGGTGAACACACAGAATGACCAGCACCCTGCTCTGATTCATTGGGGCTTATAAAGCCAACCCCTGATGAGGCACACCTGTCACCCTATGCCCAGGTGTGCACAATCAGAGCAGGGCACCCTCTACCGTCGCTGAACCGTCACACATGCCATCTCAAGCCAATCTCAAACCACACCTCCTAGTATAGATTAATAATACATTGTTTTTAACAGATTACTATGAAGTTATCTTGCTTCATTTAAGTGTTTTTTTCTTTTTATATTAATACATATCAGATTGGAGTCAGTATTATTTCCCAGGCTGTCATCAGGCTGACTCCTGGAACTTCCAGGAGAGGTAGGATGTCTGCTCATGTGCCTACGAATACATTACTTCCCATTATAATATAGCAACATACATGAATGTATCAAAGTGGTAAAAGTAGTGGTGTTCTCTCTAATGATAAAGGTGCAGTTTCTTTCTTTGCTCTTTTGACTCACACATGCTCTGATGCAGCTGCATACAGTGAAGTGCTAATTAAACCATCCCAACATGTAACCTATGTTTTTTCAATAAATTGAATGGATAAAACATAAAATGGTTTTGTACATCTCTAAAATAGTTTTTTAAAGTAGAATAAGTTTATTTTTAAGTTGATGTTAAGTTGTTAAAGTCATGATAAATGCTTAATATTAAAATTTGTTCTGTCGTCTATACAGAGGGAGAATGTTGGATGATGCAAGGAAAGTGAACCAGGAACTGCAGCAGATAAGGATGAAGAATGAAAAGGCTGTTGAGCCAGATGATATGCCTGTGTTTAACACAATCTTGGAAAGTGTGAAGATGCCTGATGAGAGGAGAAGTCTACTAGTACTGATTTTCATGTTGATGAGCAGAGCTAAACTGAATATAGAGGGATAAAGTTGATCAGCTACAGCATGACATTATGGGAAAGAGTAGTGAAAGCTAGGTTAAGAAAAGAGGTAATGATTAATGAACTGCAGTATGGTTTCATGTTGAGAAAGAGCACTACAGATGAAAAGTTTGCTGTGAGGGTGTTGATGGAGAAGTACAGAGAAGCTCAGAAGGAGCTGCATTTTGCCTTTGTGAACTTGGTGAAAGCATACAGTACTGTGCAAAAAAATCAATTCTTATAGGTCCACTTGCACAAAGTCAGGGATTTTGTAGGATTATAGTTGGTGTATGATCAACCTATTTTACCAAACAGGTGCTGATAATCATCAATGTCACAAGTAGGTTGAAACACAGTCACGTTTGGAACAACCTACCAGCCGAGTTCCTTCAAAACTGTGTGCAAGTGTACTTAGAAGAATTGATGCTGTTTTGAAAGCAAAGGGTGGTCACACCGAATATTGATTTGATTTAGATTTCTCTTTTGTTCATTTATTGCATTTTGTTCATCGCTGAAAATAAATGATTAACGCTTCCATTTTTGAAAGCATTCTTTGTTTACAGCATTTTTTCACACCTGCCTAAAACTTTTACACAGTACTGTATAACCGAGTGCCTAGAGAAGAGTCTTGTATGAGGATGTCAGGAGTGGCAGAGAAATATGTTGGAGTGGTACAGGATATGTATGAAAGCAGTGTGACATTGATGAGGTCTGCAATAGGAGTGAGGGATACATTTAAATTAAGAATGGATAACATCAAGGGTCAATGTTGAGCCCATTCTTGTTTGCATTGGTGATAGACAGGTTGACGGATGAGATTATACGGCAATCCTTGTGAACTATGGTGTTTGCAGATGATCTTGTAATTTGTAGTGAGAGTTGGGAGCAGTTTGAGGAGAACCTGAAGAGGTGTTAATATGCTATAAGAAGAGACGACTGAAAGTCACTAGAACAAAGATGAATACATGAGTGTAAATGAAAGGAGGAAAGTGGATTGGTTAGGATGAATGGAGTAGAGGTGACTAAGGTGGAAGAATTTAAATATTTGGGGTCAGTGGTTCAGAGTAAAAGAGAGTGCAGGCAGGTTGGAACTGAATAGTAGCAGGAGTGATCTGTGACAGACAGATACCAGAAAGAGTGAAAAGGAAGGTTTACAGAATAGTAGTGAGTTCAGCTATGCTATCTGTGTTGGGGTTGGTGGCAGTGACAATGGAGCTGGAGTTAGAATTAAAGATGCTAAAAATTGCATTTGGAGTGATAAAGATGGACAGGATTAGAAATGAGGTATTATTAGATCAGCTCAGACAGCTCGGGTTGGATGATTTGGAAACAATGTCAGAGAAATGTGATTGTTCAAAAATGTGCAGAGGAGAGATGAGCAGTAGTATATTGATAGCAGAGAACTAGGATAGATCAGCATTTTGTTTTCCTCACTTGGTCTATAGACAATATTACATCTTGGTGTTCTGGACTTAGAGATGTATCCGCAAAGCAACCAGCATTGTGGATGATCCCACACACCCATCCCACACTCTCTTCTCCCTCCTGCCATCCGGGAAAAGGTTCCGCAGCATACAGGCCTCCACTACCAGGATGGGAAATAGCTTCTTCCCCCTGGCCATCAGACTTTTGAACGGACAATATCCTCACACTTATTAATCCATTTATCTTTTAACTATTTATTTTTATTGCACATCCGCACTTTACTCAAAACGCTGCTCTGTTGCACTTTGTTTCTCCGTTACACTTGTCACACTGCCCAACAACCTGGTCTGCTGTTCCAAAACAGTGCAGCCCTCTGACGGATTAATGTACTGTCTGTTGTGCTGTCTGTTGTCTGCACTTGTTGTCTTGTCTTGTCTTGCCTTATGTTGTAACTTGTGTCTTATGTTGTCCTATGTCTTATGTTGTCTTATGTGTAGCACCAGGGTCCTGGAGGAACGTTATTTCATTTCACTATGTACTGTGTATATGGTTGAAATGACAATAAAATCCTACTTGACTTGACTGACTTGACTTGACTTGACTATTGGTTTAACAGGCCATTTAAGGCAGTCAGGGCAATCATGTAATTCTTAATCCTTCTGTTAGATTGCTTTTATTAAGCTCCCATTTTATATTGTACCTAATAGCCTTTAAAAACTTCGGATTTAAATTTTTAACAAGCCCTGATGTTAAACTTTCTTCTCTGATTGTAATGCACTCTGCCTTTTTAAGGTTGGTCTTGGGGTTGACTTTAGGCCAGTTGCTCCCTGGAAGCTAAACATATATTTGCATGCACTGTTTGTGCAAACATCAGTAAAAATATCCTAAATTGAGTGAACTATGCCACAGCTTTCCATGAAGGACTACTTATTTAGAAACACTTAAAAGCAGGTTTGAGCCTAAGGGATGAGGATATAGGTAGTTGCAAAGAAATAAAACAATTTTATTTATTTAAGAGGCAGATATGTGAAAATCCTGCTTTTGAGGCAAATTCCTCTCCTTGTGTATCACAGGCGAAATACACACCTGTTGCATCACATACTTTGTGTGTGTTTGTACAGTACTTTGTTAAGTAACACCCTGGCAAGCAAGTAAATGGACACATAAATACACATAAAATCACAGTGTTTGTGTAAAATCAATTGTTTATTAGTATTCATTCGTAAGTTAAGGTTAAAAAACAAATAAATGTAACTGTCATATTTTTTTGATACCTCAGTATAGATTTATACAGTTATGCATAAGTTTGGAAGCCCTTCAACAAGTTGTGTGTTTTGTGAACTTTCTAAATGAAAGTACAGTCACATAGCATTAAAGTACTGCATATGACTGTATGAACATGTAGGTACATTTACGGCATTTAGCAGACGCCAGGGGGACAGTCCCCCTGGAGCAACTCAGGGTTAAGGGTCTTGCTCAGGGACCCAGTGGTGGTAGTGCTGGAGGTGGGATTCGAACCGGGGACCTCTTGATCCAGAGGTCTGTAGGCAAGTACCCTACCACTAGACCACCGCCACCCAGCACAAATACCCAGTCGAGCATAGTAAATACAGGACAGCCATGCACAGTAAATGAAGTGAAGTGAAAGTGTCCATTTGTCATTGTGAACTTACAGCACAGCATGCAGTGAACACAATGAAATGCGTCCTCTGCATTTAACCCATAAACATATTGTGCAGCAGGGGGCAGCTGTATCCAGTGCCTGGGGAGCAGTATTAGGGATAGTGCCTTGCTCAAGGGTATCTCAGGGCAACCACCACTGCCCCAGAGTAAACTGCCATAAACTGTCATAAATTTATTAGACCCTACACTTCTAGGGGAGACTGTCACCTGAACGCAGTACTTTAGACCACTCTCCCATTCGGAGATCTGATATCTAATATTTCTAATAAATCAAGTACATTTAAAAAGTGTTTAGATACTTACTTGAACAAAATGATTTTTCATGATAAAAATTTAACTACTACAGTCAAAATATTATTACATTTTCTTTAATTTTCCCTAAACCAAAGCTTTAGGTTAACACTAAGATTTACCTTTAATCGCTTTGGTCACAAAAGAGAGAGAGAGTCACTGTTCATACTGAGACTCATTCTTTCAATTGCCCATTTTCCAGTGCCATCCATCTCTCTCTCTCTCTCTTTCTCTCTCTCTTTCTCTCTCGCTCTCTCTCTCTCAGAAGGTCATAGGTTTAAATCATGGATCAGTAGGTTACCCGGAGGTTTCCTTGAACAAAGTCCCGATCACTGCTCCCTGGGCACTGGATATGTCTGCCCACTGCTGCATGGTGTGGGTTAAATGGAGAAAAAACTTTTTTTTTCCTGGTTCACTGTGTGCTGTGCCATGTTTCACAATGAAAAACAGTTACTTTCACCTTCAATTTAACTTAACTGCCGAATTTGTCTTTATACATCTAAGCATCTATATCTGTTTGTGTCCGTATCTCTATCTCTCTCTCTCACTCTCATTACACTCTCACAAAATTACACATTCACTCATCTTTTGACACCTTGTTTGTTTGTGTATTATTGTGTGTATGTGTGTGCATGTGTGTGTGCATTCATGTGCATGTGTCCGCACGTGTATGTTTCTTTGATATCACCTGTCAGCAGTCATGTCCACCCAGGAACAGACCTGTCAGGAACAGATCTTATAAGAATGAACCTTTCAGGGGAGTCAGTTTGCTGGCCTTGTATTGCCTGCTAAGGCTATGCTTCACATATTAACGCCATCACTGCTGTTATAGAAAAGACCTCAGTCACACACTGCCTGTGTGTCAAAGCCATGTAAACGCTCAGGCTTGTGCAGTCAAGGATAGCTGTTAACAACTGTGGGCCACCCACGTCATGTTACATCACAGGCCAGTACTGAGGCTTACAGCTTGCAGTAGATACTGTTAACTCTCTGTTCTGTTCATGATTAACAGATCTGTGTAAAAGTATTTAACTAAATTATAATCAAATCTCTTCATGTGGACAGCATATTTCAATACATTTGTCCCCACAAGGTACAGAGTTTTACAGTATTTGAAAACAGATTTTGGGTGCAAAAGAATCTCATGGATATGTGCTCCATTTCAGCATAATCTGCATAACAAGCATTCATTCCTCTTCTTAAAGCATTTCACATGCAGAGAGCCTCAGTGACAGTTGGAGGATAGTGGATCATCACCCCACACGAGAATTATTAGTGGGTGGCTCAGCAGTTCAGCTGGTATAACATTTAAAATAAGGTCTGAGTTGCATATTTTCCTTCATGCTGATATGCTCAGTATGAATAACTTGCTCGAGAGCATGGTGTTAATTTGGCACATCATAAACAGCATAATTTAATAATGCTCACCATGAAATAATGCTGTATTTAAGCCAGGACACTTTCTCTTATGATGAGGCAGCTTACGTTCAGCAGACGTTGCTTTCTGGATGATCCTGAGGTTGGATTTGAAGGATAAAGTTAGAAAGAAATACAGGTTTTTGGGTTAAAACTGCACTTTAATCAGGATTTTAATATTCTTTAAAGATTCTTTGTTTTCGGTGGCTACAATTTTTAAATGTTGCATACAGTTTATCCTAATTATTCTGGCTTGTTTCTGCCATTTTGCATGATAAATCGATAAACTTCCTATGAATTTGTTTTGATAATAGAAGTCACAGTTAACCATTTTCATTGGTTTCTTTGTGTAAAAGAAATGTTTCTTCAGTAAACAGTGATATACAGTACTGTGCAAAAGTCTTGAGCCACCCCAATTCAATCATACTTTGCTTTCAAAGAACAACTTTCTTGTTCTTTTAAATGTATTATTGAAGAACAGTTCTCCAGGTTTCCTGCAGGACAAAAGTTAGTGGCTCAGTTCTTGTACCTGACCAGTTTCAGAGGGTTGCTTTTTGTTTGTTAATCCACAGTGTGATCTTTGTATGAATCACTCAAGCAGAACAAAACCGTCAAACTTAGTGGATAAAGTAGCAGAGAAATAGGTGAATATGATTCCATGTGATCAGGCTGGTGATTAAGGTACTGACTGCCATCCAATACCTCCAAAAATCAGGAACTGACAGTTTTCATGCAATGGCTGAGGATCACTGATTAGATATGTACCTTTGATATTCTAGCTCTGTATTGATATTGATGTTTACACTAGTATTTTAGTGTTTTTGTAAGCCAGATTAATGCTTAACGTGATGATGAACAGTTTTCAACAATTTTCTCTGTAGGCCTCTTGTGCTCTTGTAGCTGCGTTGTCAATAGCTGAATACATTAATGTATTCTAACGGTAAAGATCTCCAAAATAATTACCGTTATAGTTTGTAATTATGGCGTCTTGCCGTACTGTCATGACATGTCTGCCATGGTTCGACATACATCAAAAACACTGTTATTATGTAGAAAAGGCAATCAACAATATCAAGCAAGCGCATCAACCCAGAAAAATAGAGAGCTTAGGTATGTATTGCCACCCTCCTACTACTTGCTTCGCAATTTTGCTATGCAGCCTATTCTAGGAGACCAATTACATTAGCTGCAGATTCTTTGTACCCTGCACGACTGGTTAAAAACAGTCAGGCGGATGTTTAACAAGCCACTTCAGAGGCGCAAAAAAGTTTGTTTTCAGCTAAGTGCAAAGTTTCGGGACTTGTATAAAGGAACTAATTCAGAGAGTTCTACACTCACAGCTTTAAATTTGATAGCTTTGTGGGGAAGAGACATCTGATTATGTAATTCCTTTGTGTTGTGCTTACAAGCATGGGTTCATTTGTTTGGAGAGAACCAGGGCTTTATTTAAACAGCCGCACACACCCACACACACACACGCCCTACTGTTATTCACACAGCTCTTTATATCTTCTAGTGCCACAAAATACTGCCCCGTCTACAGAAATCCTCAATATTGCTCACGGTTTCATTGGAGCATAATATATCTGTGAGTAAATGTGTATATTGATTTCTTCCCCTTACCTTTTACATAACCTATAAAGTATACTGCATGATTTATCCTTGACCACAGAACGTGGGGCACACAATTCTCTCATTTTCTGAGCAAGGATCAGGAAATTCTCTCTCCGGACCAAACCCCCACCCATCTCCCACCCTCTGTGCCAACACAGAAAATTAATCACATTTCAATTATAACGGTGGCAGGATTTAATACATAAAATTGGCCGACAGCAAACAAGTGGTTCAGTGGCAAATCATGAGATGATTCACTTGAGGAAGACTCATACACACAAGAACAAGAGTGGAACACACACAGTGGCGCATGGAACAGGGTTCTGAACAATGTTGCAGCTGACAGACTGAATCACTCTGTGCATCTAGTGATGCAGAGAAATGAGAAGAGCAAAGAGAAAGAGAGTGGAGGAAAATGGAATAAGACAGAGGGTAGAAGAGGAACATGGGGAGAATGAAGGTTATTATACTGTCACTGTAATGAAGATGCAGTTGTATCTTGCCAGAGAGCCAATCTTAGCTAGATTTTATTTTTTTATGGAGGCAAGGGACAGCAGGGACAACACTGTACCTGATAGACCTATGTCAGCACAATGCACAATACTAAGCTAGCATGACTACTGTGCTGAGAATGAATATTATTGGTCCTGTGGTCACAAACTTAGCAGTGAGACAGAGAGAGTCTTAAAACTGACAACAAATATTCTCCAGTATATAGTGGAAATGTAAGGCAGGTGGACCTCATAAAGTGAGCAGCGAGTGGAAGTGTAAGGTAGGTGTTTCTAAAAAAGAATATTAAGAGGATAAAAAACATATTGAGCATGCACAGCTTCACATGGATAAGTGAAAAGTAACGTCAAGGCTGGAAGTCGGAAAAAACACAAATGGACTGATTGCAACGCTGTGTTGATTTTCTGCATTGTACAAAGATGTGTTAAAATCGGCTTGACCAGTTGCCATAGTTGCAGTCCAATCAATTGTACATCAAGATGAACACCTTAGATGTAAGCAGAAGCATAACTCACGCACCACTGGAATCACTCATTATACAGGAGAAACACTTGTGTAAGACGAATGAATCATCTGTGTTTTCTTCTTTTTAGAATGAGGTTTCCATAATGTGCATCTTTTTGTTGCAAGACTTTTTGCTACTTTAGTTCACGTCTTTTTTTCTCTTTGTGTTCTTCACAGTGGCAGCGGTGGCCTAGTGATAAGGGACTAGGCCCAGGATTGGAAGGTTGTGGGTTTGAATACCAGACAAATAGGTTGACCTGAGGTACCCTTGAGCAAGGTACCATTCCCATGACTGCTACCCGGTGCTTTAAATGGCTTCCCCCACTGCACCGTGTGTATGCTTGAAAAGCAGAGGTTGTGTTTCACAGTGTGCTGTGCTGTGTTTCACAATGACAAAAATTTATCTTCACTGTTCTTCATGTTATTAGACTGTTTAAGAAATCGTTTTACTTGATGGAAGATTCCACTATATGAAATAAATATCACATTCATCTATCTGGTTAAATGATAAATGATAGTAATGTAAAGTGACCCAGCTGAAACGTGTTCAGCTATTAAAGAATCAGTAGATATATAGCTAGCTCGTGAACAGACTAATATTAATTCAATATTAACACAGTTAATAAAACATTTAAAAAAGTATTTTCTTGGCTGCTCTTGTTTAGGGGTCGCCACAGCGGATCAACAATCTCCATTTCTTCTGGTCCTCAGCATCTTCCCACTTCAAACCAAACACCTGCATATCCTAGCTCACCACATCCATAAACCTCCTCTTTGGTCTTCCTCTTTTCCTTTTTCCTGGCAGCTCCATCTTCAACATCCTCCTTTCAATATAATCCTCATCTCTCCTCTGGATATGTCCAAGCCAACACAACCTTGCTTCTCTAACTTTCTCCAAAACGTATAACCTGAACTGTCCCTCTAATATATTAATTTCTAATCTTGTCCATCCTTGTCACACCCAACTAAGAAATCTCAGCATCTTTAACTCTGACACCTCCAGCTCTGCCTCTACTTCCTACTCTCACTGCAGATCACAATAACATCAGCAAACATCATTTTCTACTGAGACTCCTGTTTAACCTTGTCCGTCAACCTGTCCATTACTACTGCAAACAAGAATGGGCTCAGCGCTGATCCTTGATGTAATACAACCTCTACCTTAAATGCATCCGTCACTCCCACTGCTGACCTCACCACTGTCACACTGCCATCATACATGTCCTGAACTACTCTCACATATTTCTCTGCAACACCTGACTTCCTCATACAAAACCACAACTCCTTTCTAGGCACCCTGTCATATGCTTTCTCCAAGTCCACAAAGGCACAATGTAACTCCTTTTGACCTTCTCTGTACTTCTCTATCAACACCCTCAGAGCAAACATTGCATCTGTAGTGCTCTTTCTCAGCATGAAACCATACTGCTGTTCACTAATCCTCACCTCTTTTCTTAACTTCATTTCTACAACTCTATCCCATAACTTCATGCTGTGGCTGATCAACTTTATCTCTCTATAGTTACTACAGCTCTGTGCATCACCCTTATTCTTGAAAATCGGTACCAGTACACTTCGCCTCCAGTCCTCAGGCATCATCTCACTTTCCAAGATTGTGTTAAACAATCTGGTCAGAAACTCAACTACCATCTCTCCTAAACACCTCCATGCTTCCACTGGTATTTCATTCAGTCCAACAGCCTTTCCATTCTTCACCCACTTCATCGCTGCCCTTACTTCCATCTTGCTTATTTGCTGCACTTCTTGCTTCACTATCCTCATATCATCTAATCTTCTCTCTCTCTCTCATTTTCTTCATTCATCAGCTGCTCAAAGTACTCCTTCCATGTGCTCAACACACGTTCACCTCTGTTCAGTCTTTAATTGCCCTGACCTGCTGCACACCTTTCCCAGTCTCTCTGTCTAGCCAATGGGTATAGGTTCTTTTCTCACTCTTTACTATCCAACCTTTCATACAATTCACCAAACACCTTATCTTTGGCCTTTGCCACTGCTTTCTTTGCCCTGCAGTTCATCTCCTTGTACACCTGTCAACTTTCTTCATCTCTCTGACTGTCTCTTCTTTGCCTCCCTCTTCTTCTGTATGCACTCCTATACTTCTTTGTTCCACCACCAGGTCTCCTTACCCTCTTTCTTTCTTCCAGATGTCACACCAAGTACTTTTCTAGCTGTCTGCCTCATCACTTCTGTCAACCTTCCTTCTCTCCATCATATCAGCTAATTCTCTACCTTTATCAGTCATGCTGCCGACATTCAAATTCCCTACCCTCACTTCCATTCTCCACCCCTTCTATCTCTCCTCCTCTGTCTGGACATGCCTTCCTCCTCATCTTCTTCTTCTTCTTCTCTTTTGGACAACAGTAGTCAAATTTCCACCAGCACCCTGTAGGCTAACAACACTGGTGGTAGTTGTTGTTAACCTGGGCCTCGACGATCTGGTATGGAATTCTGTTTTGTTGTCTGCATATTGATTTGGCAAAGTTTTACACCGAATGCCCTTCCTGATGTAACCCTCCCCATTTATTTGGGCTTGGGACTGGCATGAAGAAATACACTAGCTTGTGCATCCCTAGTGGCTGGGTTAATACATTTAAAATTATAACTATGTTATTAACAATCAGCGAAACTACAACAACACTACACATGTTTTAATTATGGTTTTATGAGGAAACTGAAAACAAACAGGGGGAGCCGGAATCCAGCACATTTTGGTGATTTCTCTCCTTAAACACACCTGGTTCACACTTAGTGGTGGGAGTGGGAGTAGTAGTAGTAGTAGTAGTAGTAGTAGTAGTAGTAGTAATGAGTATGTTTGAGGAGGGAAATCACCGAAATGTAATTATTATTAGTTACTAAATTCTTCAAATGAGAAAGTGTAAAGATGTAATGAGGTGAATTGTAGCTCCTAAAGACTAACGGGTTGCAAAGGTTTCCTACTGGACTGGAAACTTTGATTGATTAAATTTATTTGACAAAACATCAGATGGTGTGTGAAATCATGTGGGTGGACCATCTGAGGCTGAGGCTGCTCAAATGCTTTGTTGATGTATTCATTTGTGACAGGCTAGAGTTTACAAGGTCAAATTTCCAGAGGTGGGGATATAACAGCAGGGCAACTCAGTTTCTTCTCTTTTCAGTCTGCTTCTCTTTTACACTACATATGAACAAATGTATTGGGACATCTTAATCATTTAATTTTAGCCACACAAGTAACCTCCTTTCCTGCTGCATGCAGGCAAGCCTTAGGTCACACAATGGCAAGTGCTGGATATTGTGGTGGCTGTAAAGTGTACAGTTTATAATGCACTAGTTATTTTGCTGGGCCAGTGCTGAGGGAGTTTTTTTTTAATGGAGCACATATTGGACTGCAGCACTCAAGGCTGAATCTTTGCTCCATGAGCTTTCCAGAAACCAGATAAAAGTCAGTTATTAGACATATTGGCCAAGAGGGCACTGGTACAGATAGACTTGGCCTATCTGTGCCCAGGCTTTTAGAGGACAGGCAAACTAAAGGAGGAAACACTTTAAAGCAAGCAATATCATAATCAGAACAGACAACAACAAACTTGCTTGGCTGGCTCCCAGGTGTGTGAGCTTCCTAAATCAATGAGTGTCCCATGCTACATTTTGCAGTTTACTGTTGTTGAGTTTTCAAGCCACCACAAATGACACCATCTGGCATTGGCCCTTGTTAATGAGTTCTTGTTTATAAAAATTCATAAGCCCAGTTTGCATTGCCTGATCAAATGTGGGAAGCCAGAGGGGGCTAAAAACGTGAGCTGGCCTGAGATGCTTGTGTTTTGTAGCAGAGATTCAGAGAGAGAATGCTTGCGGGTGCAGACGGCTCAGCGCTATGAAAATAGTGCTTGAAAGACCAGATAAAAAATATGGAGAGGAAAGGAGGGGGGTTGGAGAGATAACACAGCAGCCTTGAGCAAGCAGAGTGGGGGTCCTGCTGTGCAACATGTTGCTGTGAGAGATGAAAAGTGTGTGTATTAAGACTGCAGGATAAAGAGAGATACGGAGGTTCAGGAGATATTTGGGAGAGCATGTATTTGGGCATGAGGGAGAGAAAGAAAAGAGAAGCATATTTGTAGACGGCAGCATGGTCGTTGAAGGGGTATAATGACCTGTCGCCTCAAACATCATGTCAACTATTCTTGGCATTACAACTGTTCAGAATTTTTCCCTGGTGTGCTTATTACATTAATAACAAGTCATTCACATAAATACATTTATTGCTAACATTCAACACTATAATTTTATTAAAACAATTAAAACAGTAGGATTTATTGTAAATCCTTCTTCCAGAGAGTAGGTTCTCTAAGTAAGGTAATGCTGGATGGGAGCAGCCTTTAGTTATATTCAATACCTTAGCTGTCAGAGCTTTTTCCCCTCCCAAAGTTATACATTTATATAATTTAGTGTCTTCATGCAGGCTGTATTCCAAATCAAACAAAAGAGAAGTTAATCTACAAAATAGTTAATTTCCAACAAACAGAACTGTTTGCAGTTTTATAAAAGTGCTGGGGTAGGATACAAGCTATATCCAAAAATTGCTGAAAAGGAAACCGCAAATCTGTGCTGTTGTGATGAATGCAAGGGCTGATTAATTTCATGAAGACATTATAATTAGGTACTCGCTTTAATCATATTTTGTTTCCCATGCATAATGTTACATTATACTTCATAACCACTTTGCTATAAATACTGAGGGTGTGCCCAAACATGTGGCCTATAGTGTATTTCAAAAAAGAGTGATAACTTGATAATGATATTGCAACAGGCACCAATATAATCCATACATAATCACTTACTTAAATTAATCAGTCAGGCTTCAGGCATTGCTTTTCCCCCAAACCTGCTCAAACATAGACAATAAAATTGGTGTAAACTGATATTACTAAAAGAACTCTTCTCTCAGATGTTTCTTTTTAAAAACCTGAAACTCGTGTTGTGTCTATTTTTTCTTTTTCTCTACCAGCCCTGCAGCACGACAGAAAACAGATGTTTGATGAAGATCATTAGATCATGAAAGAAAAGTGAGGTGCATCGACCCTGAGCTGGGAATTCTGTGTCACCATTGATTAGATGGTTGTAAGTTTTTTTCCCCACTGTCTCTGTCACTACAGAGCACTGCACTGTATTTTTAGGGCATTTTGGATCGATTGTAGGCCTCTCTCTTGTGCTCTCTGGCCAGCATGGGCTCTCCCTATGGACTGACTTGAGGGCAGAAAGGAATGCTATGAAAGGTTGCCCAGGCTGATGGGAATCAATGGGCGGGAAATGTCAGAGAGCAGCACTGTTTACCACACACAGGCTCTGAAGAACAGCAGGGAACTGCATATTATTCTTTGTGTAACCCCATTTTACTGTTTTCCAGCAGATGTACAATGACATCGTTGTAGAACATGACCTGATCTCAACAAGAATCACAAAACAGACCTTCTTGCTATTGCAATTTAATACAAACATCTTGAGTTCCTCCAGGCTACACCTGAAACCTAAAACCTGGAACCTCAGGATCAGAGCTGGCTATACTTTCTAATAAAAGAATAGTTGCTTACTATTGCCTCATTTTCTAATCAATCAAACAGTTGTTTGATTGATAAACCATTGTTGTGTTTCCCTTTGCTCTAAAATGTTTGAGGTCAATGAACCTTTTCTAGGTTCTAAAAGTTTTCTGGAAAACCAAGTCCAGGATTTAATGTAATGAGGGAGGGTGTGGTCTGAGGAGATCATCACCCTACATCAAGATGTGCATAATTATTAGGCAGCTTCTTTTCCTCAGAGATATAGAAAAGAAATATAACTGACTCTGAAAAGTCAAAAATTAGGATTTAGAAAAATGAGGATGCAGCACTCTTGAAATTGCTAAGATATTGGGGCATGATTACAGAACCATCAAATGGTTTGCTGCTAATAGACAACAGGGTCACAAGAAAGTGTTGAGAAAAAAAAGCTAATTAACTCCTAAAGGTTTGAGAAGAACCAAACATGAAGCTACTAGGAACCCGTTATCCTCCAGTGATGTCATATTCCAGAACTGCATCCTGGGGTTCAGTGCTCAGAGACATGGCTA
This sequence comes from Hepsetus odoe, assembly GCA_017165825.1. Taxonomy (NCBI): domain Eukaryota; kingdom Metazoa; phylum Chordata; class Actinopteri; order Characiformes; family Hepsetidae; genus Hepsetus; species Hepsetus odoe. Next base: position 9,945,997 of record CM029389.1, read on the forward strand.
AAACCCAGTCACCTCTGAACAAGACACAAGACACAAAATGTCAAGACAGCGCCAAGAAATATCTCAAGACATTTAAACATAGCGGGGATTTTCAAATCTTGACCAGTGTCCAGCTGTTTGGCAATTTCCCTGCTCAAACACACCAGCTCAACCTGGCAATTAACAGACTGGGTTTAATCAGGTATGTTTAAACAGAGCTTTCACCAAACTATGATGGACACCAATCCCACTGGAACTGGAAAACCCTGATGGACAGTAAGTATTAAAAAAATTTCAGGTAAAATGGTATTGAAACATGTCATTTAGTCAATTTATGATGAAATGTTTATAAAAAAGCCAAAATATGCAAAAACATAAATACTAAATCTAACACCTGCAAAAACAGAGATACGAGTGCTTATCATGGAAGCAGTGAAATCCTTGTTGCTGGAGCAGCATTTCATGATATACAGTAAAGCACTGAATCAGTTAATAAATATAGAACATTGAATAAGAGCTTTTAATTAATTATCAAGTGGCTCATTAGAACTGGATGTATGCTGTGTAGTAGTTAATCTAGTCTGTCTGTATTATTCTCACAATTTAGTAGAAACAAATTTGCAGTAGAAACATTGGTCACTCATGTTCACATAAAACATTTGCTTATTTTTTAAATGGAAAGAAATTAGCACAACCCTCTGCATGAATCTAATGTAATGTAATTATAACACATTTCTGCAAAGAATTCTTCTTGACTTCAGTGACTCTTCCTTCTTAGTATAACTCTTCTCAATCTGTTATATACACAGTATGTCTTGTATGCTCAGCATGTCTAAGTCTTCACCACATGCTTTTGATAATATTCAAGCCTGGCAATGACAAAGACCACTTCAGAACTTTGATCTTTCATTTCTTAAAGTAGTTCAAGGGTGATTTTGATGTTTTAGGTCATTGTTTTCTTTTCTCATTTTCCTTCACTGACTGACTGTCTTTCACAGAGACATCTACATCTTTTATAATTTGCTGAACCCTTTTTTCCCTCCAACCCCACAAGTTCCTTTGTCACTAGCACACAATCCAAATACATAATGAATCCATCTTCATGCTGGTGTTCTTTTCATGTAATGCTTCTCCTTTTTCACCAAACATGTCTTTGGTGATTTTAGCCAGAGTTAACATTTTGATTTATCAGACCTTTGCTTTGCTTTGCAAAAGGCTTTTTAAGATTTGCGTTCTGAGAGATAGACCTTACATGTAGATGTTTCTGTAACAATAATGTATAGTGGGCCAGTTCATCAGTATTCCCATTCCAGGCAATGCTTCTTGTAGGTTCTTTTCAACGATTTGGGGATTTTACTCTGGAATTATCTAAATTTGAATTGAACATAATGAGTCAAATAGGCAGGTCAGGCATTCGGATTTAGATTAAGCCATGTTTGTTCTGTGTTTAAATATAAGACCTTTGTTATGACTGTGTGCATCCTTAAACTTATAGATGAATTACATATACATTTACAGCATTTAGCAGACGCTCATATCCAGAGCGCCTTCCATGTCCTAATTATAGGGACTGTTCCCCTGGAGCAATTCAGGGTTAAGGGTCTTGCTCAGGGACCCAGTGGTGGTAGTGCCAGAGGTGGGATTCAAACCTGGGACCTCTTGAGCCATAGGTCCATAGGCAAATATCCTACCACTGGACCACCACCACCCCACTAATTAATAAGTTTTATATACCTACACTGCTGCATATATTTTAAACCCTTTTCTTGAGGAAAAAAAAAGCAGTCAGCACAGGCTCCCAAAGCCCAGAGAAACAAATAGAATTGATGAGCACTGATCCTGATTTTTGCTGCCTGCTCTTCAGTAATTACCTGTGCTAACTGTGTGAACAGTGGGTCTAATCTGAACCCTCGCAGAGCTGAAAAACAAAACACTCTTTCCACTGGTTGACAAAGAAGCAACTTGATATAATGACCTCCCAATCAATCCCCACCCACCCCCCTCATTTCAGGCTAAACATAGATTACTCATTTTTGAGGACCTTGTAGCTAATTTATATTGAGGAAAGAGTCTGAACAAGATTTCTGAAGTTGTTGATGGGAGGATACATAAAATTTCTGCACTAGATGTTGCTTCAGGTGGGAAATTTCATGATAAAAACAATGCGCTTATACAGCAGCTATTCATTCAAGTCTACAGTGCATGTAGGTGTGAAGGGGCATTTTGTAAATACATTGAATCAAGCCAGTGCATTGAAACCTTGGCATTTTACCCGTATTATCCGCTGTCAATCCATACTAATTCTGGTTGTTGCTGATAGTCTGCATTGCAACACAGCAAATAGGTTCTTTCACCTAAGCCAGTAATTTTATTAATATGGTTCAGTTTAGCTGTTTCTTCTGTAACTCTTGACATTTGTTATACTTTGCTGAGACTTTACTGAGGCAAATTTGGCAGGCAGAATCTTAGTTTTCAATGTGTTGCTAATGGGAAAAGGAGACTGCCACTGCATGACCAGGCTAATATTTGTGAAGGGCTTTGAGAACATCAAATGTACCTCTGCTTTCTTTATCTCCCTGTCTTATTGTGGGTTTCAGAAACGCCTCAGCACACCGTTGCTGGAGGCTTTGATCAGAGTTGATCTGAGATCAGGATTATGACAGAGAGAAAAGGGGGAGGGGATGGGAAGCAGAGAGGAGAATGCTTAGTATTTCTGAAAAAAGACCAACCATATTCTTACATTTATAGGTCACGTCAGAAGCTACTGCATGAAAAAAAGATGTTTTGCATAATTTTGTCCAGCATTCAGTAATTGTGTCTATATTTATTTTATTATCACACCAATGATACCTTAGCTCATTGCATTTTCTTGGGTACTTAGAAGGTTACATCTTCATCCATTTTTTAGCTATAAAACAGGAAGCAACATTTTAACTGAGCAAACATAAGCATGCCTAATATTTAACAACACAACAAAAGCTTTAAATTATGGTTTTCAGCAAAAGGACACCATGATAATTCTTCATTTTATAGACTGGCTTTGCAGATCAAATTGTATCTATATAATTCTCATACAAATGCTACTGTAAGCTTAATAAAAATAAAGAACTTTTACAGTAGAGATGCCATTAAAGAGTCTCTTCCCACCCTGGTCCTGGAGGCCATGGACCATTATTGCTTTGCTTGCTTTTTCACATCAGTCTCAGCTGAGCATCGTGGTTGTAAATCAACCATATAGATGCATCAGGTGTGTTGGTTGCTGGGAAGTTTATGAATTTATTTTTTTATTTTTTTATGAACTGCAAACCACTCTCTCAGTCACTCATTTTCATGACTGCTCACCCTGATTAGGCTTTCAGGGGATGCTGGAGCCTATCCCAACTCTCACAGGGTCAAAGGCAGGACAGGTCATCAGTTAATCACAGGGTAGACACTCAGACAACACACATCGCAGGGTAGACACACACACACACATCTACAGGCAATTTAGCGTCTAACTAATTTGACGCATCTTTTTAGATGGTGGGAGGTGCAGTTTATTTTGTATCTTTCCAGACTAGTGTTTTATTAATTATAGAAAGTTTTTTTTTATTATAGAAATATTTTTGCAATTCTACAATTGTTAATAATTTAGTGTTTTAAACTTCAGTATTTTCCATGCACTATTTAAAGGGCTTATATCATGGAAATAAGAATGTTCCTTTCTTTTTTTGATGCAGGAGTTTGATCTAGTATGTCAACATCACTAAAGTTTCAAAACACACAAACAAAACAAAACAAGCACTTTTAAAACCAAACCAAACCAAAAATATACATTTTTGAATTCAGCCTACTACAGCGTAGCTCAACACTGAATTTATAAGAAGATTTTTGAATGATGAAGTCAAACAAAATGGGAATTATTTATATATTAGACTTAATGTTTCCAAGTTGGCAGTGTCACATGTCAAGTATGTGAAGTATCTTGGCAACGCTGCATGCTAAAGGCATTCAGTTTTTGCCAAGAAGGTTGTGTTGTGTCATTCCAATGTTATTCTGAATGGGATATTATTGCACCTACACATTCGGTCATAAAATAGTAAACCCAACACTGAATGTCTTCTGAGATTATTTATCCATTGCGCTGTGTCGTAAGCTGTTATTGTTACGTTAGAATGGTTGTTAGATCATGGCTTTCCAAAATGAAAAATAAAATAAAGTAGAATTTGGTTTGCACTGCAAATAGGTTAACGATTTTCTTGCATTTTGTGTTAAGCTGTCATAATTGAAATAATAAACATTGAAGTGAAGTGACGCCGTTATTCTTCACAAGTGACAACTTGTGAGCACACAGCACACAGTGAACCACAATGACCTTCTTACTCACCCAGGCACCACATGCAGCAGGGGGGCAGCCTTAAATCCTGCACTCAAAGAGCAGCGTTGGGGACGGTACCTTCCTCAAGGGTACCATGGGCCAACCTACGGATCTGGGATTCAAACCCACAGCCTTCCTGGGCAGCCATATCCAGCAAGCAACAATGGGGATGGTACCTTGCCTAAGGGTACCATGGGCCAACCTACGGATCTGGGATTCAAACCCACAGCCTTCCTGGGCATATCCAGCAAGCAACAATGGGGATGGTACCTTGCTCAAGGGTACTTCAGGCTAACCTATTGGTTGAGGAATTGAACCCGTGATCAGTGGATTATGTTGCCTAGTCCCTAACCACTATGCCACCACTGCCTCTGTGTGTGTTAGGGTTAAATAATAATAACTGAAATATAAGGGTTTGATTTCAAGCAAGGTGATGCTATACTTAGTACTGAGGTTAAAATTCTGGTATTGTGACAACCTTGTTCCAGACTAAATGCCAAGAGAAACACATAACGACACCAGTCATAGTTTAAATCAGCCTTCTGAGTCTTGGTAAGTTACAAAAGACTGTAAAAGTTATTCAACCTTTTTGCTCTACATCAGTCATTTGTCTGTCATGTCTCTAGTGACTCAGATCAAAGTGTCTCAGAGTGCCTAGTCTTCCGCATCAAGGATGATACGGCAGCTTCCAAACAATTCCGAAGAGAACTGCAATCCCAACCAAAGATGAAGAAAGTCAACTTAGCACACCATCATTTTTTTTTGGCTATTTCTGGTTTCAAAATGCAAGAGATGTTTGTGTGATGTGTGTGATGTATTTGTCAGTTTAACACACTTTTTTGACATTTCTCATCTTGTTTTTTGTAAAGGCTTCTCTGTATTGCTGCTATGAAATGTATAGCTTTTTATTTAAGGGCTCATGTGAAAGAAGTGAAAAATTCCCTTCCACCCCTTCCATAGATTAAATTAATCTCCAACACAATGTTACTTTAGGAAGAGTAGGCTTTTTGAGATAATAATTAAATAAAGATTTTGTTTTGCTGAGAAACAACAGCTCTCATGACTCCCAAAGAAAGAAAGAAAAAAAAAAAGGAGGGGGCGGTAGATTCCATGAGTAAAAAAAAAAAAAAAAAAAAATATATATATATATTTTATATATATATATATATATATATATATATATAAAATAAATAAATAAACATATAAAGAGATGCTTTCTCTTTTTTGTCTGTTGAATGTTGAATTGTTTCTCTGAGAGTTTGTGAAAAGACCTCAAAGGCCATGACTTAACAAGTCCCTTGCGTTTTGATTAGGCTGCGACTCAAACTTGCCAAGAACTTGTCTAAATGCTCTAAAGAAAAAAAAAATAAAAAAAAAATAAAAAAAAATAACTTAAGGATAGTGGATATGATAAAAGAATTGTTCTAAGAGAAAATTCATTCGTTCTTTGTGGTCATCGAAAAGAAGAGAACAGAAATACTTTTTTTCGCTGTTTTTTTCTTCCTTCTATCTGCAGAATGCAACAAAACAAAATGAAGAAAAACAGGACCCTGCCAGGGTTTATGTGCATTTTCGCATTATGCACTGAGCAGCCAAGAAAATTGATAGATCTTATCTGCCTCTTTCTCAAACAATGGGCTGCTAACCGGAGATAAAGCCAAGCTCTGTTTTTAGAATTGCCTCTTTTCATTTCCTCCTCCTCCTTTTCCTCCCACAGTTCTGATTAAGAGTAAAGTCCCTTTGCCTTTGCTCATCTTCTACAATGGCTTCTGATAACTTTGAACAAATTTTTACATTTGTGTGTTTCTGTGTTTCTTTGCCTCCTTGTTTTTGGTCCTGCACATAATTGTAATGCCTGATAGAAAACTGTTGTTTGGCAAATGCAGTGTCTGTATACAGCTCACAAATGCTGCAATATTAACCTGTGAACTGCATTATGTGGTTTTCGAAATGAAAATATCTGAACTCACTGAAACAATTAATTGCCTGTCCGTAGTGAAATTCACAACATTGCTCTGCCATTCATGAAAGAGTTTCTGGTGAGATGTGTGAAGGAATATCTTGGGCCTGATCAATACGTCATCTCTGCACAATATGGTATGCTCTCACCTCTGCAGTCAGATATGCATGGCTGACTCAGGTTAGGTATTGCTCTTTTTTGTTCATTGCAGATCAGCTGCTCTACCTGAATCCAATCTTTTATCATAAAGGATCTTCAGCACTTTCCACCAGCACCTGTGTAGCTATAAATACCATCCAACCCAAAACATGCAAATGGAGGTTTTTGTGCTAAACTGGGAAAAAAAAAACATGAATTACATTTTCTGACAGATGGGGCACTTGATATGGTAGATTTGTGGAGGTATTTGAGAAATTAATGTTTCTTGACTCTGTTTAAAGATAGCAGCACTAAGAGAAATTAGCTTTTTAATGGAAGCACACCTTAATAACAATTTTATAATTTTTTATTGACCAGAAAGAAGTGAAGGTCAGCTATAAGTTAATGCTGATATGACTTATGTATAGAAAAGCGACAAAGGAAAATTCTATCCAATTTAAGAAATATTTGCATACAGTCAGAACTGTATAGCAATATTACATAAAAAAATAAGTCACCATTCATCAAGTATTTTAGCCAGGTGTTCTAACCAGGGAGTTGGGGTTGTTGGTGCTAAAAATATAAAGGAACACTCTGGATAGGCCATCATACATTGTCAGCACATATATACAAACAGATTGGGAACTTCTTCTTCTTCCTTTGACGGTTCCCGTTTAGGGGCTTCCATTTCTTCCTGTATTCTGCTTCTTCCTCCTTCAAAATGACCACCTGCATGTCCTCTCTCACCATAAACATCCTCTTTGGTTTTTCTGTTTTTCTCTTTCTTGGCAGCTCCATCTTCAACATCCTCCTCCCAATATAATCCTCGTCTCAACTCTGTACATGTCCAAATCAATGCAACCTTGCTTTTCTAGCTTTGTCTACAAAACATCTAACTTGAGCTGTCCCTCTAATATACTCCTTTCTGAACCTGTCCATCCTTGTCACACCCAACAAAAATCTCAGCATCTTTAACTCAACAATATAGCTGGTCTCACTGCTGTCCTATAAACCTTCCCTCTTTCTCTTGCTAGTACCTGTCTGTCCCAAATCACTCTAGCCACACTTCTCCACCCATTCCAACCTGCCTGCTCTCTCTTCTTCACCTCTCTTCCATGCGCGCTGTTATTCTGAACTGTTGATCCCAAGTATTTAAACTCCTCCACCTTTGTCACCTCTACTCCCTGTGTCTTAACTCTACTCCACTTTTCTCCCTTTAGTTCACACTCATTTATTCTGTCTTTGTCCTGCTTACTTTCATTCCTCTCCTCTCTGGAGCATATCTCCATCTCTCCAGGGTCTCCTCAACCTGCCTGCTCCCTACTTTTGCTGCAGATCACAATATCATCAGCCAACATAATCGTCCATGGGAATTCCTGTCTAACCTCGTCTGTCTGTCAACCTGTCCATTGCCATTGCAAACCAGAATGGGCTCAGCACTGATCCTTGATGTAATCCAACCTCTACCTTAAAAGCATCCTTCACTCCTACTGCAGATTTTCACACTGCCCTCATACATATCCTGAACTACACTAACATGCTTCTCTGTAGTGAAGCATTGCATCTGTAGTGCTCTTTCTCAGCATGAAACCATACTGCTGTTCATGAATCATCACCTATTTTCTTAACCTAGCTTCCACTACTCTTTCTCATAGCTTCATGCTGATCAACGGTAGCCCTCAACAATCTGGTCAGAAACTCCACTGCCATCTCTCCCAAACAACTCCTTCCTCTCACCAGTATGTCTTGCAGACCAACAGCATTTCCATTCTTCATCCTCATCATAGCTGCCCTTAATTCCATCTTGCTTATTTGCTACACTTCCTGGTTCACTTTCCTCACCTCATCCAGTCGCATCTCTCTCTTATTCTCTTCATTCATCAGCTGCTCAAAGTACTCCTTCCTTCTGCTCAACACGTTTTGTTCACTTGTGAGTACGTTTCCATTTCTATCTTTAATTGCCCTGACCTGCTGCATGTCTTTCCCAGCTCTGTCTCTCTGTCTAGCCAATCAGTATAGGTCTTTTCTCCCTCCTTACTGTACAACCTCTCATACAATTCACCAAACACCTTATCTTTGGCCTTCACCACTGCTTTCTTCGCCCTGCGGTTCATCTCCTTGTACACCTGTCAACTTTCTTCATCTCTCTGACTGTCCCACTTCTTTTTTGCTTCCCTTTTCTTCTGTATGCACTCCTGTACTTCTCGGTTCCACCACCAGGTTTCCTTATCTTCCTTCTTTCTTCCAGATGTCACACCAAGTACTTTTCTAGTTGTCTGCCTTATCACTTCAGCAGTAGTTTCCCAGCAATCCTTAACACATAACAATACATTTTTTTATCAAAACTAAATATTTTATTTCATGAAGGATGTTTAAACTGATCCTCTGATGTGAAATGAAATATAATACACTACCTGATACCTTGAATATGTATTATTTATATAGATATAGAAGTTGTGTTGTTGCAGTACTAAAAGGTAGAGTGGTGTCCAGATCATGAATCACTTGAATTTAGATAGCATTATGAAATCTCATAGCAGTAGGAACAAACAAATTAGGAGAAAAAATGTTTTGTTCTACAGTGTAATGACAGAAATTAACTGCTGCATTTAAAATTCATATCTGTCATAATGCCTCCCAACAAACAGCAGCAAAAAAGAGGACACTGACAACAACTGTCTGATAGAACAAAGACAGTATTTTGTTATACATTTTTAACCTACAATGAATAATTTGAGTTTTCTAATGAAAAGCAGCCTGCTCTACCCTTCTTTTAAGGAACATCTGTGTTTAAAGACCAGTCCAGTCTCAGTGCCCTCCCCTTAGATGATAACAAGCTAAAGGGGAACACTAGGCTTGGGAAATCCATAATCATCTCCTTGGTTAAGTGATTTTTGTTTAGTGACTATATTTATCATTGTGAACACAGCACAGCTGAACCACATTGAAATGCAATTCCTGGCCATTCCTTACACATACCAGAAAAGTTGTATTATTAAAGTACTTCTGATCGTGCCAAAAGACTTCTATTTAAAGTCTGCTGTAGTCTATTATGGGGCCCAAGCATTGAATCTAAAAAACTTTGTCCAGTCAGGTAGTGATGAATTAAGGGGGTAAAGTTGTCTCCATTGTCTCCAGTTTATCATTAAGAATCAAGGATTGGATGGTTTTGAATGCACTTGGAAAATTAAAAAACAGAATTCTCACATAACCCCCTAGTTTATCTAAAAAGGAATTGGTCTGGTGGAGCATATAGTGGTAACATGTAGGGAATCCAATGCATGCTGAATTTGTGGTCTGAGTTGACACAGAAGCAGTTGCTCTAATTTTTTCATTATGTGTAATCTGAGGGCCACTGTATTCATTCATCTCTGTGTGGTCCCCAACTTTGGAAAACGACACCATCAGAAGATGATGTTTTCCACAGTGTAGGGGCCCTCCCACTTTGAAGACTCAGGTTGAACAATATCTGTGGAGGCCCTGCAAGTTGATCTGCACACTCTTAAGCAGTCTGGGACACACACCATCTGGACCAGCTGCCTTTCTAGGGCATACCTTCCAAAGCTTCAACCTCAAGTCATTTGCTATGATGAGAAGGGGAGTAGAATTCAGTGTAGCAGTTGTTTCAGCAATAGCATCATGGGTGCAGCAATGTGGAGGAGCAGAGACTCTCTAGAGTGGGAACAGGTGATGCATACGGTAACACTGAGCCCATGCTTGATGCCATGTCAAACCTTTTTTATAACAGGTTAAACTCATTGGTCTTGTCCTCATCACCTTCTGTTGCCTGGCTCATATTCTCTTATATAGCTAGTAATGTTTCAGTTTCATTCCCCTCTACACCTCTTTAATGTTATTGTCTTTAAGACATATCTACAGTTTTCCTTTATAGTTCATTTTCCTCTGGTTTAAGCTCCTCTTTGGATCATGTTGTACCAGCTTAAGATTTTCTCTGTCACCAACCTTGAAAGCCTCCTTTCATGGTTGAGGAGTTTCTTGATGTTACTGGCAATCAAAGTTTTATTGTTGGGAAATTGTACCTTGCAGAAATGGGTATAATCCCATGCGCAGACAGATGTTCTGTGAATGTTAGTGCCTGTACCATTCTTCTGTGACTCAAGCATTATATTCCTATTCGTAAACTCAGAGCAGTGCCTAAGAGAATCTCTTGCCTCAGGTGTCCACCTTCTGACACCATCTAACACTGATCACCAAGAGTTCAATATCTCAACAGCAGATTTTCTCCTACACAGTTATTTGTGGAGGTTTACACCACTACCAAACCCCTGCCTATTTCCTTCCTACTCAGTCTCATGTATCTGTTAGCTCATACCATGTTGATGCTGGGTTAATCCAGAGGGATCAGGGCTGTTATTCATCAACCAAGTCTTCATAAAACACGTTAGGCTGCCTACATGGAACAACTGCTACTTTAAGTGCCTGCAGTTCACAACACTTCTAAAACAAAGACATGACATTTTCCATAAGGAAGAATGGAAAAAAGCCCTGTATCTCCATCTCCTAGAGAATGTATTCCCTTTTGTATAACATTTCACTAGTTATACTAAAATATAAGTGATCCTTCACATAAGCCATTTCACTAGCTATTTACATTTTACAAATTACAAGGATGTGCTGTCTCTAGCTTTTTGCTGTTTTTGATTTGAAGCATCCAAGACAGATATGTTAACTTTCAACTTTAATACATGGGTTAAACAGGCATTGTGTTAAGCTTTCAGGAAATGCAGAAACCTTTACACGAGATAATGGATTCTAAATTTACTGGTCAACATACTGTCAAGGATCTTTTTGTCCAGGTGCTGCCTAAACTGGAAAGTGAGATTAGACTACCCAGAAAGTGAACTGAAAAAGCTGGCAAGTCCTGAAATAGGAATATTTGAACAGATAAAACTTGTACCAGGATGATGGGAAACGTACTGAGAAAAAAGTACAGCTCATGACAGCTCATGATCTGAACCATACCACAACATATTTCAAACATGGTGGAACCAGTGTTATAGCATGTATAGCTGCTAATGGAACTGGGTCACTAGTGCTGATTGATAATGTGAATGTGTACAGAAGTAGCGAGATGAGATCAGAAGTATAAAGGGTGAGAGTGTCTGCCCAATTTTAGCCAAAAGTTGGACAGCAATATAAGATATTGTACAGTCATAGTCTTTGTTAAACCGCTTGAATTAGTGCATTAAACCTACACTTCCATCAGCTCTTGATTGCTTCGTTTTATATCCATTATGGCTGAGTAAGACTAAACAAAAGGAAAAAAATTGTTCTACTGTCAAAATACTTATGAACTAAACTAAACTTGTTTGGGTTAACTTGCTTGAATAGTAATTAAAGCTTTGATGATGTAATTATATTAGTTTTTGATATTGTGACCCTTGGCTCGTATTACTGTCCATTTGTGTACTGGCATTGTTTGTCACTGAAAAGCCCTGTTGTAGTATTAAACACTTTAATTAATAATGTTTAATTATATAAAAACTATTCAAATACAGCAAATTCCACAAACATTACACTCAAATGCACATACTTGCATACAACGGCTCTAAACAGCACGATTGATTGACTCAGAAGGTCATCAATAAGTGCAACAAGGGAAAGATCATGACAATGTTGCAGTTCTTTGATTGCTATTGGATTTTCACTCCAGTAGGATTAGGACTTGATTTCAACCAAATCTCTGGACTAATGAAAATGCTGATGAGCGACAACAGCTGCCTGTTATTCTTTCACAGAAGGCCCAATCAATTTTTACTGAAGGATTATACCAATTAACTCAAGTTGAATGCAGTGCTGTGTCAAAAGATGAAATCTCAGAGTGAGGCTCAGACAAGCTGAATTGAAATGTAAATATAATTTTTATCCACTGAGAAGTGAATTAGTTATTTACTGACATCTGAGAAGAAGAAAACATAGAGACGAAATTAATGTGGACTGTTGGGGTAATGAATATGCAACAGGATTGCAGGTGAGCTCTTAATCAAAAGACACTGAGCATTGTAGCAGTTATCAACAATAACGGATTTTATTATATATCTGCAGCCGCAAGCTAACAGTTCTGTAGTTAGAAAGCCTGGGGGCAAGGTAAAAATATATACACTATTCATAAAATATTATGAGCATTAAAAAATGTACAAGGGTTCCATCTCTCAAAAGTGCAGGCTATTGTATGATCTTTTGCGTTAACATCATTCTAAATCACAAGTTGTACTACCAACTAGTTCATGGCCAGACAGCCATCTGTAGCATAACTCATTACTATTGACCACTAATGGGAAGTAATGTAGTACAAATACTCTAATACTACATTTAAGTAGAGTTTTCAGGTATCTGTGCTTTACTTTGGTATTGATTTTCTGACCATTTTTAACTTTTAGTCCCTACATTTTGACAGAAATAACTGGATTTTCTATTGCTTACACTTTCAGATTGATATGAGCCTAAATGGACAGTCCAAACACACAGATAACAGGATTTCTAGGTATATCTATTAGGACAACTATCACACAACAGGAGCAACCAAGGGTAAAACATAAAAGAACAGACTTGACCATAGGAGAAATGTATTGATCATGATAGCCATTTGTGGGGACCAAGCAGAGACATCAATAAAGTCAAACAAAAAAAAAGTTTCTCATTCGAATGTGAATTGCTTACAAGTCTTTAAATTATTATTGTGTTCAGTTTGCTCTGCACTAGAACCTTCCTTCAACAAGCTACTTTTTACTTTTACCCTTTTTACTTTTTTGAGTAAATCTTAGTGTTTTACTTGAATAAAGAACTTGAATCAGTACTTCTACTTACCTGATACCTCATTCTCCCAAGTATCTGCAATTCTGCTTAAATAAAGAATGTCTGTACGTTTACATCCTCTGCTGCTCTCTCAACTTTCTCTGCAAATGATCTGTCATTACTTAAAAAAAAAAGACATGGCAATGTTTTTACAGGAAATCTTATTTTAAATAAATTCAGGATGCTTATGCCCTGCAAGTTGGTTGTGTCAGGATGTTGATCAAAAGTGGGAAATTGATGGTTACCACAAATATTACCTACAGTACAGATCATCAGACTAGCATTTTAGTAGTAACCTACATACCAGGGAATATCTGCTTAAAGTCAACCTGAAATGAAAACGTACCTTTTCATGTTCCTGGGCTTACCATGTAAAGCAAAATCAATCAAATCATCAAGGCATATTGATTTCTCTCTGTCTCTAAATCATTTTCTGAGATGTGATTGTGGAACAGCTTGCCTTCTTCTGTACGGGATGCCGATTCAGTCTCAGTCTTTAAATCACGGCTGAAGACTTACTTCTTTAGTTTAGCTTACCCGCACCAATCACCATAGTGCACCAATACTAATGTCGCTGGTGCTGCTGTACATGCCATCGCACTGTTGTTTCATTTCTGTGTCTGTCACTACTGGATCCTGCTCATTACTGACCCCCTCATTCCATTTCTCTCCCCACATGTCCGGGGGGGCCTGCTGTGGTCATCACCTGAGTCCAATGCCGAGCTATCATCTGGTCTGTGTGATGCATCTGATGCGCCAAGGGACCCTGGCGGCTCATCGGTACCTGGAAGAAACATGGGACTCCTCACTGATCCTGGAGTTTAAAACCAAACTAACTTTGTACTGTTAGTATACCCAAGGGGGTTGGGTAGCCGGTTGACCTTGGACCCTCAGAGGTTTTTTTTTCTCCACATAGTGGAGTTTTTGGTTCCTCTCCTTCGTAGTCGTCCGGCTTTAACATCTATTACTGTAACCTGTTCCATCATCGACCATCAATGTAAAGTGCCTTGGGGCAACTTTGTTGTAAAAGGCGCTATACAAGAATAAATTGAATTGAATTGAATTGATTACGCAATACATTTTGGGAAAAAAACCCCAAAGTGCTATATATTTGCTGTCCAGTCACCAAATTGAAATCTTAAAGCTACACTGAGAATCTGGCAGGACTGCCTACATTTAGATGTTACTAGATAAACTGTTTCTGACATGAACTTAGATTTTTAAAAATTGTAATAAAAAGTAACAGAAAAAAATAGCACAGGCCACATTTCAGTCTCTGAAAGCAAATGGCAGGAGGTGCAGGCTTGTATATTCACTTTAAATTACAACTGTTATAATATACTGTTATAAGAAGGTTATAGTATTTAATCATTATACCTGCCTATCTCAGATGAATTCGATTTTTTCAGCATAAAATTTAGCCTAAACCCAACTGTCAGCACTCTAGCACATTTCTGAAACTGGGTATAGAAATATGCCTAAAAGAGAACAACTACAAGGCTTGATTTATTCAAGTGCTTTAGTCCAATTCACACAGCTTGTTTTACGATTATAAATAACAATGTCACAAATAAGTCTACCAAACATTGCTTGAAATTCTCTCAAATTCACTCCTGTAGGTTGCCTACTACATATTAACAATCACTTGATGTTAGTAAAATTAAATGGTACAGTTCCATGGAAAATTAACCATTTACTGCACAAAATTGTTAATATATTTTAATTACTATATAAATAACCCAACCATTCACTTCATTCATGAGGCCTGCCTTGTACTAGCCTTACTGTCCATTTTATCAGCTCCACTTAACATGCAGGGGCACTTTGCAGATTAGATTTACAGGCTGTAGTCCATCTGTTTCTCTGCATGATCTTTGCCATGTTCATCAGTGGTCAGGACCCCCACAGGACCTTCAGTGTGCAGGTATTATTTTGGTAGTGGATTATTCACTGCACAGTATGAACGCTGATATGGTAGCGTTATTTGTGTGTTTCTATATAATAATAAAATATTAATAATAATCACAAGATATATTTGTGTTAGCCTTTCTCATCTTATTTATTTCCTATCTATACACTCTTTCACTCATTTTATTTAGTCACTTGTCCTAATTAGGGTTGCAGGTAGTGCTGGAGTCCTAATTTTTTAATTTGTAGACTGGGGAAAGCTCATTTCTATTTCTTATTAATCTGTAGCAACTCTCTGAATTAATGAAATTAAAATGGGAAGAATGTATAAATCTAACTTAACATAATTAGACCAAATGACATTGAGGTAAAATCGACTACAAATTTTATTTAATTTGATGTTACACAACATCCAATTGATCAAGCTTGTTACTATATTAAAAACTGTTCCACAATTCAGGCACTGTTGAAATGTTCTGATGGCATCATTATGAAAGGCTTTGCAACTGGGGAAAGATTCCATGCAGCAAGCAGCAATCTTGGCTTCCAGTAGTTCTTATGGAAATCCCTAACAAAATTTTGTAACAAAAAGCTACAGAGCCCAAGCAAAGACTTAAAACCTCCCCGTCAGTACAATTGGATCAAAAACTGGAACATTCATGGAACCAACACTAATTCTCAGACAGGAATGGCACATTACATTTTTTTCAGTCTAATGAAAAGGGAGGTAGAAGAGAAGCCAGCGGATCATTAGAGAGAAGTTCAGGGTGATCTTAAAACAGCAGGAACTACAATAAATGAGATAAAAAAAGGTAATAACCTGCATTGCAATGATCTTTTCCTACACAACACACTTAAACCTTTACTAAGAAAGAAGCACAGAGATGCTAAACTTGTCATTTTTGGTGTAGAAGCACAGAATTGAGCAACTCAGATAATGGATAAATTGATGTGGACACTATGCTCAAAATCAAGTAATGACTCTGCAAATGTCATTGTTATCAATTGGGAGATAAGGCATAATTAAAAATAACAGAGTGATACACTGACTATTAGTCAAGTCAAGTAGTTTTTTTATGGTATATTATCTATACATGGCAGACAGTAATATGGAATTTTGTTCTCCAGAAACCCAGTGACACAGAATACAAGAGCAAACACAGCACAAGAGCTACACAAGTAATCACAGAATACAAGAGCCTTGTGATATACATTAAAGGAAACTATGTTTTTGACACAATAACTAGATGGGACAACAAATACACTAGAAGGTGTAGAGGATATGGCCTAAAAGTAATACAGGAAATGACTGGTGTGGCATAAGGCATTCATGTCTGTGGAACTGGAGGGCAAACAGATTTGGGGAAGTAACTTTTGCCAAGTCTGGCTGAGTTTGTCCGCATACTCTGGTACCATCAGCCTAATGCCAGGAGGGTAAACATATCCCAGGACAGCTGGGAGAGGTTCTCCAAGATGCTGGCAGCCTTGCTGGTAAAATTTTTGTTGAAGGTGTCTTGCATGGAAGGCAGAGGGTTCCTGATGGGGTTCCTCTTCTCAGCAGTGTGCACTACTTGCTGCAGGTT
This sequence comes from Hepsetus odoe, assembly GCA_017165825.1. NCBI lineage: Eukaryota > Metazoa > Chordata > Actinopteri > Characiformes > Hepsetidae > Hepsetus > Hepsetus odoe. The sequence continues at coordinate 9,962,738 of CM029389.1, forward strand.
TTTGCAATCTGTCATCTTGCAGTTAACATACCAAAAGTGATGCAGCTGGTAAGGACACTCTTTTGAAGGCTGTGTAAAAGACTGTGTGAAGTCTGACCCTTTTCAGTCTATGAAGAAAACAGTGCTGCTATTGGGCTTTCTTGGTCACAGAAGAGATTTCTTGATTCTGGGTTAGGTCACCAAGGAATTTGCTGTTCTTAAATTTTTCCACTGTTGTACCTTTGATATAGAGGGGGTTTTGGGAAGCAGGGGTCTTCCTGAAGTCAACAATCATCTCTTTGGTTTTCTTCACATTATGGGGCAAAATCATATAGTCCCACTATAGTGGTGTTGTCGGCAAACTTTATGATGCTGTGGGATTTGTACTTTGCTGTCCAGTCATAGGTCATAAAAGTGAACAGGAAAAGACTGTGAAAATGAAAAAGAAAATGAGCATGCTGCCATGAGAAGTACCTGTGCTCAGTGTGATGGTGCAGGGGAGGTTCTAACTGATACAGTCTGTCTGGGGTCTTTCGGTTAGAAAGTCCTTTATGCAGTGGACACAGCAAACTTCTTCAGCACATGGACAATGGTGGTAGCTTTGAAGCAAATGGAGACAGCTGCCTGACTTAGAGAGCCATTGAAGATATTAGAGAGTCTGTGAAGATATTCACCAGCTGTTATGCACAGTCTGCATCCCAGAATGTTATCAGGTCCTGCAGCCTCTGTGTGGCATTTTTGATAGAGTCCTCTATATAGTAAGAAGTTTCCCGAATTTAGTTTTTTTGATATTCAACATAACAAGGTTAGTGTTAATGCCCCAGAAGTTGGTTGTGAGATGGAGGAGAAAGAAGAATTCTGGAGTGAGTTAGATGAAGTGATAGAGAATGTACCCAGGGGAGAGAGAGTGGTAACTGATGCAGACTTTGATGGACATGTTGGTGAAGGGAACAGGTGATGAGGTACATGTGGTACATAAAGGAGAGAAATGCAGAAGTTCTGATGGTTGTAAATTTTGCTAAAAGCATGGAAATGGCTGTAGTTGAAGTGAAGAAGTGTAGTGAAGTGTAGTGAAGAAGAAGTGGTAGAACCAGAAAGATGAAGAATGAAGAATATGCAGCAAGTCAGGGTGATAAAGGATGAAAAAGGGAAACATATTCACAAGCAAGCAGAGTGTGTTGAGCAGATGGAAAGAATACTTTGAGGGACTAATGAATAAAGAGAACAAGATAGAGAGAAGATTGGATGATTTGAGGATAGTGAACCATGAAGTGCAACAAATTAGCAAGATGGAAGTAAAGGCAGTGATGCAGAGGATGAAGAATGGAAAGGCTGTTAGTCCACATGATATACCTGTAGATGCATGTAGGATGGAGAGATGGCAGTAGAGCTTCAAACCAGATTGTTTAACACAATCTTCAAAAGTGAGAGGATGCGTGAGGAATGGAGAAGTGTACTGATTTTCAAGAATAAAGGTAATACACAAATCTGTAGAAACTATAGAGGAATAAAATTGATGAGCTACAGCATGAAGTTATAGAAAAAGGTAGTGGAAGCTAGGATACCAGAAGAGATTATGATAAGTGAGCAGCAGTGCAAAAAAAGCACTACAAATGCGTTGCTCTGAGGGGGTTGACAGAGAAATACGGAGAAGGTCAGAAGGAACTGCATTGTGCCTTTGTTAGAGAAAGCCTATGACAAGATGCCTAGAAAGGAGCTGTTGTTTTCTATGAAGAAGTCAGGTGTGGCAGAGATGTATGTCAGAGTAGTACAGGCAGTGTATGCAGGTAGTGTGACAGGTGTAAGGTCTGTAGTAGGTATGACAGATGCAACAGTGGTCTAGTGGTTAGGGAGTTAGCACCAGGATCAAAAGGTCATGGGTTTGAAACCCAACCTACTGGTAATTTAAATAGCTGCTCCATGCTGTGTATGTGTTTCACAATGAAAAAATATTCACTTTCACGTCATTTAATGTAGAGGTTCAGCACTGAACCCATTCTTGTTTGCAATAAGAATGGACAGGATAGACAGGAGTCCCCATGGACAATGAGATTTGCCGATGATACTGTGATATCTACCAGAGTAGGGAGCAGATTGAGGAGACCTTGGAGAGGTGGAGAAATGCTCTAGAGCAGGGGTGTCAGACTCCAGTCCTGGAGGGCTGGAGCCTAGCACATTTTTATGATTTCTCTGATTAAAGACACCTGGTTCACACTTAATGGCAGGTGTAGTGAGTGTGATAGGGAGGGAAATCCCCAAAATGTGTTGGACTCCGGCCCTCCAGGACTGGAGTTCGACACCCCTGCTCTAGAGAGAAGAGGAATGACAGTGAGTAGGACAAGGACAGAATGCATGAGTGTGAACAAAAAGGAGGAAAGTGGAGTGGTTAGGATGCAGTGCAGCGGTGGCAATGGTGGAGGAGCTTAAATACTTGGGACCAATATTTCAGAGTAATGGGGAGGGTGGAAGAGAGGTGAAGAAGAGAGTTCATGGATGGAATGGGTTGGGAAGGGTGGAGACGAATGGCAGAAGTGATCTGTGGCAGACACAGTGGAGGGTCACCAGTGTCACAGAGTGCTCTTGTGTTTGTAATACCCCTGGATCTGTCCTTTTTAGTCAGGATCAGTCCTTTTTAGTCGGGTTGTAATAGGAGTCACATTACTGCATTCTTTAAACTTACGGTCTGTACAATGAGTTCAAAACAGATCTAATTCCCTTCTCTTTGTTTTAGATGTGTGGTGGACCTGTGTGGTGGACAGTTTGAGTGTTTCCTGAGAGCAAGTCCATCGACTATAATCTTATTTTTCTCCCGACCTGAACTTCAGATCAGCTCCATCAGACTGGCTCTTCTGCAGAAGCTACTGCCATGAAGATTAAAGCTTCCCCCACTCAAACAGAGCTTGCACCATTAGATCGCAAACTTCCATTTACAGTCACCAATGGACTCTTTTACTTTTACTGTAACTCATATTTACTGGGAATTACCACTATACAGGGTTTTTCTCTTTCTTTTCTTTTATTTCTGGTGTCAGCCAAAGGAGGATGGGTTCCCCTTTTCAGCCTTGGTTTCCCCCAAGGTTTCTTCCTCATGTTTGGGGGAACTTTTCCTTGCCTCTGTCACCCTCGGCTTACCCAACTGGGGCTCAGACCTGGATTCTGCAAAGCTGCATTGTGACAACAACAGTTGTATAAAGTGCTATATAAATAAAGTTGACTTGACTTGACTTAACAGACAGATACCAACAAGAGTGACAGGAAAGGTTTACAAGGCAGCAGTGAGACCAGCTATGCTATATGACTATATGATATATGACTATAACCTATGTCTACCATCTATGTAAAGTGCCTTGGGGCAACTCTGTTGTGAAATGCGCTATACAAGAATAAATTGAATTGAATTGAATTGAATATATGGGTTGGAGATGGAAGCACTTAAAAAAGGACAGGCAGCAGAGGTGTAGGTGGCAGAGTTAAAGATCCTAATCTTTTTGTTGGGTGGGACAAGGATGGACAGGATTAGAAATTAGTATATTAGAGGGACAGCAGTTTGGATGTTTTGGAGCCAAAGTTAGAGAAGCAAGGTTGCATATGTTTGAACATATACAGAGAGACAAGGATTATATTGAGAGAAGAATGCTGAGAATGGAGCAGCCACGAAAGAGGAAAAGAGGAAGGTCAAAGAGCAGGTGTATGAATTTGGTGAGAGGGGATATGCAGGCAGTTGGTTTGAAGTTACAGAGGACCAGGAGAAATGGAGACAGCTGATCCCCTGTGGTGCCCCCTCACAGGATTTAAAAGATTTTCAGTACACATATCCACTTAAAGTTTACACACATAATGCCTTACTTATAAATATGAACAATGAAAATGCATAATCATGGGCATTAAAAAAGGTATGCTAAGAAAAAGCATTCAGCAAAAAAGTGTTCAGACACCACTAATGAATGAAATTATTTATTATTTATCATTTTATATATTATAATTTTTATTTATTATATTATATTTATTATGTTATATTATTATTATTATATATTCATTATTTGAATAAGTAATAAAAAATCTTACAGTTTACTTTTGGCAAACAAGGAATCCACCATCCACCTGCCATCAGCACTCAACCAACTACTCACCCTGATGCCTTTTTCATATTACCTGAGCACTTCAACCACATCAGACTCACATCCATCCTACCAAAGTGTAATCGGTATGTGAACTTCATAACACAAGGAAAGAACACACTGGTCTACCCTATACTAACATCCGAGTTGCCTACAAAGCCATGACCCATCCACTGCTTGGATAAGCCAGAAAGTACACCATTGCTTAAACACACTCATCAAGCACAAAAAACTCACGGTATGGCCTACTGGAACTTTCTCAGCTCTGCAGGATTACTTCCATTGCACAGACTGGGACATGTTCAGAGGCAGCAACATCTTTAGTCCAAGCTACTTTAGGAAGTTTATCAGTGTGTCACCATCTCCTAAACCACTGTCAAGCGAAGAAACCAAAAACCTTGGATTACAACTGATGTCAAAAAACTGCTAAGATCTCAAGATGCCGCTTTCAGATACAAGGCTGCCCTGAGAGCAGCAATAACTGAACTGTCCCATGGTATCAAGGAAGTGAAGCGTGCATACAGATAGAAAATCCACTGCCATTTCCAAAATGGACAAAAAGACACACAACACATGTGGCAAGGGATCCAGACCATAACAGACTACAAGCCCCAACCTCAGGACAAGCATAGTGATGCCTCCCTCCCACACATGATAAATGACTTCTATGCATTGTTTGAAGCACCAAATGACAAGCCTGAAAGACCATCCACCCTACTGAACTCTATCAAAAGCTCCACGCAAAGGCTGCAGGACCTGATAGCATTCTCTGGACACAGGCTACAAAGACTGTACATAACAGCTGGTGAATATCTTCTGTATACACTCCTGAACTTCTGGGTTAAACCACCAGGTTTCCTTATCCTCCTTCTTCCTTTTAGATGTCATGCCAAGTACCTTTCTAGCTGTCTCCCTTACCACGTTTGCATTAGTTGCTCAGCAATTTGGTAACTCTTTACTATCTCAGTGTCTGTCTTAACTCCTACCTGAATTCCACCTTGCAGTCTTCTTCAGCTTCCACCATTTGATCCTTGAATTTGCCCTCTTTTTCCTTCTCGTCTTGACATCCATGGTCATCCTACAGACCACCATCCTATGTTGTTTAGCTACACTCTCCCCTGTCACTACTTTGCAGTCTCCAATCTCCTTCAGACTGACCCTCCTGCAAAGAATATAATCCACCTGTGTGCATCTTCCTCCACTCTTATACGTCACCCTGTGCTCCTCTGCCTTCTTAAAATAAGTATTAACTACAGCCATTTCCATGCTTTTAGCAAAATCTTCAACCATCTGACCTTCAGTATTCCTCTCCCTGATACCACACATACCCATCATCTCTTCATCACCTCTGTTCCATTCACCAACATGTCCATTAAAGTCTCACCACTCTCACTCCCCTAGCTACACTCTCTTCATCTAACTCACTGAGGTCCTTCTTTCTCCTACATCTCATAACCAACTTGCGGGGCATAAGCACTAACAAGGAGTGGCTAAGTTGAATATCAAAAAATCTAGATATGGAATGCTTCTTACTCTAAACTGTCATCAATGACCACATTACATGTAACAATTTTGTCACAGCTTCATCAGTAACAGACCCATTACAGGAGTCTAAAATGAGCTTGAGAAATACCACGTCTCTCCAATAACAGTTTTTTCAGCTAATTTCTGACACTATAAATATCTCAATATGATACATGAATCATCAGCCGTATCACATTTGAAAAGGCAAAAGTCAGAGGGGTTTGATTGCCTTTTTGACTGCCTTTAACTCCCTGCTCAGTAGGATTTGGCTCTTGTCTTGTTCTTCTTGAAATATCTGCCCCAAGCGTTAACAATATGGTGCTGGAGGGAGTCAGCTTCCCCAGCACAGACTTCAGTGCAGACACAGGAAATTAGGTCACAGTGGTAATTGTGGTGGGATGTCTGGGGCCGTTCAGACGTAGGCGCATTGGTAATGTGACCTTGTAATCAGACGACTGTAAGTCAAGGCCTGGGCGGAAGCAAGGGCTGCCCACAATAGTAATTACTCCATTAAAGGCCTCAATGAGATGCATTCTTCCTCTCCATCCCTCCGTTTATCTATCATCTGTAATTCAGTGCTGATTGAAGGTAATGTTGCAAAGTTCTGGAACCAGTCTAGCCAGAGAGTGAGAGAGAGGTATAGATAGAGAGATATAATGTGAAAGAACAAACAGGAACTCCAGCTTGAGGACTTTTCAGAAAAAAGTGTCAAAAAGTGGGGTGGGGTGGGGGGTTTGCATAATTACCAAATTATAGCCTGGAGTTTTCAATTAAGCAGAAAGGTGTTTCATTACCACTATCACCTTCTTCCTTACCACACACCTCCTGCTTCATACACTCTTACACACACACGCACAGACATAAACATGCAAAGGGTCAGTGGATCAAAATGGCTGTAGTCAGTCAGTACAGTGTAAAGATTTTAGGCAGGTGTGAAAAAATGCTGTAAACAAACAATGCTTTCAAAAATGGAAGTGTTAATCATTTATTTTCATCAATCAACAAAATGCAGTGAATGAACAAAAGAGCAGGAGCAGGAAGTACGACCACATAACTCCCATACTCTCCTTGCTTCACTGGCTTCCTGTTAGGTACAGGGCTGACTTCAAGGTCCTCCTCTTAACTTACAAGGCACTTAAAGGTCTTGCCCCAATATACCTAACCGAACTGCTTAATACCTATACACCTAACCGCCCACTTAGATCCCAGAATAAAGATCTCCTAATTGTCCCTCGCATAAATAAATGTATAGGAGCACGAGCTTTCAGTTACAGGGCCCCTAGATTGTGGAACAGCTTGCCTGCTTCTGTACGGGATGCCGATTCAGTCTCAGTCTTTAAATCACGGCTGAAGACTTACTTCTTTAGTTTAGCTTACCCGCACCAATCACCATAGTACACCATTACTAATGTCGCTGGTGCTGCTGTACATGCCATCGCCCTGTTGTTTCATTTCTGTGTCTGTCACTACTGGATCCTGCTCATTACTGACCCCCTCATTCCATTTCTCTCCCCACATGTCCGGGGGGGCCCGCTGTGGTCATCACCTGAGTCCAATGCTGAGCTACCATCTGGTCTGTGTGATGCATCTGATGCACCAAGGGACCCTGGCGGCTCATCGGTACCTGGAAGAAACTTGGGACTCCTCACTGATCCTGGAGTTTAAAACCAAACTAACTTTTTTACTGTTAGTATACCCAAGGGGGTTGGGTAGCCGGTTGACCTTGGACCCTCAGAGATTTTTTTTGTCTCCACATAGTGGAGGTTTTGGTTCCTCTCCTTCGTAGTCGTCCGGCTTTAACATCTATTACTTTAACCTGTTCCATCATCGACCATCAATGTAAAGTGCCTTGGGGCAACTTTGTTGTAAAAGGCGCTATACAAGAATAAATTGAATTGAATTGAATTGAAAAAAAGAGAAATCTAAATCAAATCAGTATTTGGTGTGACCACCCTTTGCCTTCAAAACAGCATCAATTCTTCTAGGTACACTTGCACACAGTTTTTGAAGAAACTTGGCTGGTGGGTTGTTCCAAACACGACTGTGTTTCAGCCTACCTGTGACATTGATGATCATCATCACATGTTTGGTACAATTGGTTGATCATACACGTGATTATAATCCTACAAAATCCCTGACTTTGTGCAAGTGTACCTATAAGAATTGATGCTGTTTTGAAGGCAAAAGGTAGCAACACCAAATATTGATTTGATTTAGATTTTTCTTTTGTTCGCTCACTTTGCATTTTGTAAATTGATAAAAATTATAAAAATATTTATATTTCTGAAAGCATTCTTTGTTTACAGCATTTTTCACACCTGCCTAAAGCTTTTGCCCAGTACTGTAGATTATAATGATATAATTTATATAGCAAATTATTTTTAGAATCTATGCATGAGGAGAGGAAGAAAAGAGGAAAATTATCAAACTAAGCTAAAAGCTAGGACTAAATTAGTGCAATATTAACAAGCTTTGAAGCTAAACTCTTTAGGGATGCATAAGCTGTGTTTTTTTTTTTTTGAGAATTACAAATTGCTTTTAATTATTTTTACATGACTATTTGCCACCCTGCTTTATTCCCTAATTTGCTAGATATAAACTGACAGAGTATACATGACAACAACACAAATTAATATGTTGCTATGTACTTGAGATTAAAAGATGAATGTGACATGAAAAATCAGATCAAATTTTTTATCTGACCATCCAATTTTACAAAAGCACTGGAACGGCAAATTAAATTAAATTAAATTAAAGTAAATGGCTTAAATTAGTTATACTTATATCACTAATATCTGTTTGCATACTAAACTTACTTGCATCAAGCCTGCAGTGATTGCACAAAATTCTTGCTTTCTTCTGGTCATGGTTTCCAAAAGGCATGTTCAACTGGGTTAAAATCTGGTGATTGACTTTCCATTGTGACTATTCCACTATTCCACTTTTTTGTTAGTGCTGTTAGGGTGCTGGTGTAAATTGGACTACTGTTGGCCAAAGGAGAAGAAGAAAAGGAGGAAAGCATGTCCGGAGGGAGGAGGTGAGAAAGAAGGGGAGGAGAGTGGAAGTGAGATTAAGAATTTGAATTTTGGGAGCATGACTGGTAAAGGTAGAGAATTAGCTGATATGATGGAGAGCAGGAAGGTTGATATTTTGTGCATGCAAAAGACTAGATGGAAGGGTAGTAAGGCCGGGTGTATTGGAGGATGGTAAAATCGTTTTCCATGATGTGCTTGGACAGAGGAATGGAGTAGGTTTTATCCTGAAGGAAGAGTATGCAGAGAGCCTTTTGGAGGTAAAGAGGGTGTCAGATAGGGTGGCGAGTTTGAAGCGGGATGTTGTTAGTGTTAATGCCCTGCAAGTTGGTTGTGAGATGGTAGCGAAAGAAGAATTCTGGAGTGAATTAGATGAAGTGATAGAAAGTGTCCCCAGGGGAAAGAGAGTGGTGATTGGTTCAGATTTTAATGGATATTCTTTGCAGGAGAGTCAGTCTGAAGAATTTGACTGATTGGAGACTGCAAAGTAGTAACAGGGAAGAGTGTAGCTAAACAGCATAGGATGCTGGTCTGTAGGATGACCTTGGAGGTTAAGAAAAGGAGACAAGTGAGGGCAGAGTCGATAATCAAATGGTGGAAGCTGAAGAAGGAGGACTGCAAGGTGGAATTCAGGCAGGATGTAACATGGGCACTGGGAGGTGTTGAAGAGCTACCGGATTGCTGGAAAACTTCTGCAGAAGTGGTAGGACAGACAGCTAGAAAGGTACTTTCTGGAAATCTGGAACGAAGAAGGAGGATAAGGAGACCTGGTGGTGGAACCCAGAAGTCCAGGAGTGTAGACAGAAGAAGACAGAGGGAAAGAAGAAGTGGGACAGTCAGAGAGATGAAGAAAGTAGACAAGAGTACAAGGAGATGAACCGCAGGGTGAAGAAAACAGTGGCGAAGGCTAAAAATAAGGTGTTTGGTGAATTGTATGAGGGGTTGGACAGTAAGGAGGAAGAAAAGGATCTTGACCGATAGGCTAGATAGAGACACAGAGCTGGGAAAGATGTGCAGCAGGTCAGAGTGATTAAGGATAGAAATGGAAACATACTCACAGATGAACAGAGCGTGTTGAGCACATGGAAGGAGTACTTTGAGTGGGGAATGAATGAAGAAAATGAGAGAGAGAGAAGACTGGATGATGTGAGGATAATGAACCAGGAAGTGCAGCAAATAAGCAAGATAGATGTAAGGACAGCAATGAAGAGGATGAAAAAAGGAAAGGCTGCTGGTCCAAATGACTTACGAGTGGAGCATGGAGGTGTTCAGGAGAGATGGCAGTTTCTGACCAGATTGTTTAACACAGTCTTGGAAAGTGAGAGGATGCCTGAGGAGTGGAGACAAAGTGTACTAGTACCAAGTCAAGAATAAGGGTGATGCACAGAACTGTAGTAGCTATAGAGGGATAAAGTTGTTCAGCCACAGCATGAAGTTGTGGTAAAGAGTATTGGAAGCTAGGTTAAGAAAAGAGGTGAGGGTTAGTGAACAACAGTATGGTTTCATGCTGAGAAAGAGGACTACAGATGCAATGTTTGCTCTGAGGGTGTTGATGGAGTACAGAAAATGTCAGAAAGAGATGGAGAAAGCATATGAAAGGGTGCCTAAACAGGAGCTGTGATTTTGTATGAGGAAGTCAGGTGTTACAGAGAAGTATGTGAGAGTCAGTCAGTCAGTCATTTTCTGCTGCTCGTCCCAAACGGGATCGCGGGGGAGTGCCGGAGTCCATCCCAGCTCACACAGGGCGAAGGACGGGGGACACACCCTGGACAGGTCGCTAGCCCATCGCAGGTATGTGAGAGAAATTCAGGATATGTATGAGGGCAGTGTGACAGTGGTGAGATCTGCAGTGGGAGTGAAGGAAGCATTTAAGGTAGAGATGGGATTATATCAAGGATAAGCGCTGAGCCCATGGTAATGGGCAGGTTTGATGAACGAGGTTAGACAGGAGTCTTTTTGGACGATGATGATTGCTGATGATATTGTAATCTGCAGTGAGAGTAAGGAGCAGCTTGAGGAGAACCTGAAGAGATGGAGATATGCTCCAGAGAGGAGAGGAATGAAAGTGAGTAGGTCAAAGACAGAATACATGAGTGCGAATGAAAGGGCATAAAGTGGAGTGGTGACAAAGGTGGAGGAGTTTCCTTGGGATCAGCAATTCAGAGTAGCGGCCAGTGTGGAAGACAGGTGAAGAACAGAGTGCAGGCAGGTTGGAATGGGTGGAGAAGAGAGGCTGGAGTGATTTGTGACCGACGGGTACCAGCTATAGTAAAAAGGAAAGGTGTACAGGACAGTAGTGAGACCAGCTATGTTGTATGTGTTGGAGACAGTGGAACTGATGAAAAGACAGGAGGCAGAGCTGAAGGTATCAGAGTTACAGATGCTGAGATTTTCATTGGGTGTGACAAAGATTGACAGGATTAGAAGTGAGTATATTAGAAGGATAGCTCAGGTTAGAAGTTTTGGAGACAAAGTTACAGAAGCAAGATTGTGTTGGTTTGGACATGTCTAGAGGAGAGACAAGGATTATATTGGGAGGAGGATGTAGAAGATGGAGCTACCAGGAAAGAGGAGAAGAGGAAGACAAAAGAGGAGGTTTATGGACATGGTGAGAGAGGACAAGCAGGTGGTTGGTTTGAAGCAGGAAGATGCAGAGGCCCGGAAGAAATGGAGACAGCTGATCCATTGTGGCGACTCCTAAACAGGTGCAGCCGAAAGAAAAAGAAGAAGAACACTTCAGTATTCCTTCTGGTGTCACTATGAGTTACATGATCAATAAAGTTTATTGAGCCTGTTTCAGAAGCAGCAATGTAACCCTCAACCAGGACACCACCACCACCACTTGTATGGTTCGGATATCTTGCCTATCCTTTTAGGATACCATCATCCCTGCCTTGTGGGGATTTTTCACAATGTATATTGTTTCTTCACAAATTTCACAATTATTTCTATCATCAGCTGCTATTTAGCAATTTAGCAATCACTCTAACAGGACCTTTGTAACAAACACCTGTCAACTTCTCATGTTCCACTACTTTTGAAATGATGATCTTGGAATAAATAAAAAAATCTAAGATAGTTCTAGTCAATTTGACTAGAGAAGTTAACTTGAATTTATTTTGATTTTATTTATACAGTGGCAGTGGTTTTATTTAGTACAGTATCTTATGGACAGATTTCAGCCTATGTGAGCATAGGTGAATGTAGAAACATTTATAATTTTCTAATGATGCTATTAATATAGGATTCCATACAGTGAGAAGCCCTTGTGGAGGTGTGAGCTGAAGACCTTCTGGACAGGATCCTCTGCCAGCCATTCCCAGATCACCCATAATACCCGTTTGGATTTATGAGGTCTGTTTAGCGGCCTCCTCCACCATCTGATCCATCTCACCACCAGGAGTGATCAGTTGATAGCTCTGCTCCTCTTTTCAACCTACTGTCCAGAACATATGGCTGCAAGTCTGATGACACAGCACATTAATCATTCTCCACTGACCTAAAGAGCTCTTGGTATCTCGAGCATTTGTTAAATATTTTATGCTCAAACATGGTGTTTGTTATGGATATCCATGGAGAGAGGTCCAGCCAAAGAACACCACTAACATTGACATCAGGTAGGCAGTTCATCTGATTCACTCCACTCCAACCCTTTGTACCAAATAGTGCACTTTGCAGAGCACTCACCAGTGCCTCTAGGAAGGCTGGGTAACCTAACCTGCTGTTTAGCACATTTTGGACAACCCCAAAAAGAATAGAGCCCCTTCCACATCTAGGAGTTTAGTTCCAGAGCCAAAGCTGTGAATAGAAGTCCAATTATATGTACAGTACTGAGCAAAACACTTTAGGCAGGTGTGAACAAATTCTGTAAACAAAGAATGCTTTCAGAAATATAAATAATGATTGTTTATTTGTATCAATTTACAAAATGCAAAGTGAGCGAACGAAAGAAAAATCTAAGTCAAATCAATATTTGGTGTTACTACCTTTTGCCTTCAAACCAGCATCAGTTCTTCTGGCCCCCACAGAGCCCTGATCTCAACATCGAGTGTGTCTGGGATTACATGAAGAGACAGAAGGATGTGAGGAAGCCTACAGCCACAGAAGATCTGTGGTTAGTTCTCCAAGATGTTTGGAACAACCTACCATCTGAGTTCCTTCAAAAACTGTGTGCAAGTGCACCTAGAAGAATTGATGCTGTTTTGAAGGCAAAGGGTGATTTGATTTAGATTTCTCTTTTGTTCATTCACTGCATTTTGTTGATTGATGAAAATAAATGATTAACACTTCAATTTTTGAAAGCATTCTTTGTTTACAGCATTATTTCCACATCTGCCTAAAACGTTTGCACAGTACTGTAGTTTATAATGCTCAACCTTTCGCACCAGCTCCTTCCCCAATTTACATTTTGTTTGTGACATTGCATGTACCAAAACCCTATTTTTTTTTTACTGAGAGAGGGCTGCTCCACATATTTTCTTCAGAGTGAGCCCAGCCAGACCTAGAGACAGGACTGGCAACCAGGTGCCTGCCAACCATCTCCCAGGCCTGAGCTGGGACCCTGATATCCCTATTCTGAAACCGGTGTATTATACATTCTAGAATTTTCAAGCAACGGGACTGATGAGTTATGTAACATCTTGATCTCAGAAAGTTGATCATTTATAGATTATATATTGGATAACAGTCCAATTGTGACTGCAAATAGGGTGAATGGCAACTGATAATGATGATAACATATATGCAAGGACGTTTAGTTAAAAATGAAATGTTTTTTATATTTATGCTACCTCTAGGGCCCCCCACCTCTAAAATGTACCCATTTGCATGATAAAAACATTTCTTGATAGCAGTTTAGCAAGTGTATCTCATTATCCAAGTGATAATAGCTTTCTGAGAGAGTGTTCATTTATTAAAATTATTTACATATATACAACTTATATGCAGGCTATTATATTCTCCAACAATATTTATCTTTGACAGTGTTTCTTAATTGTGGTCAAGTAACCTTAGACTGTACACTTCTTTGCACTAGCACACCACACTTTCACATAGGCATCAATGGAACAGGGCAAGCAGCAGCGCTGCTCCAGGAGCAGGATGAGAAAAGAATGCTATTAATGCTTATAATCTTAGTGTTTTGTAGTAATTAAATACAAATACTTTTTAAAAACAAATACAAATATATTTTACTTAAGAAGTATTATCATGTATCTGTACTTTAATTAAGTATTTACTGATAATTCTTTTACTTTTTAACAGACTCGTTTCTTTAGTGCAAAAGCGTTTTAGGTTGCTTTTCTGCCCGTTTTACATCAATACAGATTCCAGCTGAAATAAGAAAAGAAGATGTTTTGGTGCTTCCATAAGTGCTTATCACACAACAGATGTAAAAAGATGTAAATAATGAAAAAGACGCAAAGACGACAGAAGAGACAGAAGCAACTCAGCAGAGACTCAACTATGTTTTGATTGTAACGTCCTTGATGCGTACATTGTCATATTGAAGCTAAACTTAAAATGTAGTAATAGTTTTGCATTAATATAGCCTGAGGTTCAGTTAGACTTGCATAGAAACAGGTAGGAATATCCTTCCTGAGATTGCTTTTATTTTTTCATTTTCAGTAAATTTCAGAGCCTGTAATTTTTACTTTTATCCGAGTAATGTTTGAATCAGTACTTCTTTTCCCTGAGTTGTTTTTTAAACTAGTATCTGTGATTCTACAGATACTGCTGGCTTTGGCATGTTGTATGTCACGTCCACATATCTTCTAATGGCATATTGTTTATATGTTGATAACGTGCATGTGAAGCAGCAGAATGTCTTTCATGATAAGATTGAGCTGTCCTGACAGCAGGATTAAATTCAACTGAAGCCACTGATGCAAATATACAAGAAACACTTCGTTTATTCCGAGGAAGATGCCTTGCTTGTAATTTACATGAAGAAGAAAATGGCAAGCCTAGCTTCAACAGTTTGAGTGGAGACATGATGAAATTTGGCTGTAAATGTAGTCAAGCATCTGCAGTCAACAGATCTTAAGGGAGACTTACTCATTTGTTATCATATGCAGTTGTACTATCATCACAGAATGCCACCACCATCTGCTTCAGCAGATAATAGCAATCATAAAATCATTTTAGCATGTAATGTTTTTATTTAATAAACACAACATTTGGCCTCTGGTACCTGCTGATGTTTCAGGGCGGTAGAACGTTTGCTTTTGTGTATTTTGTACGCTATTTCTAAATATGCTGTTGAGTCTAAACCTTACATCTTCAACTAAATGCCCATTTGACAAGGCCTTTTTTCATGTCATTTTGAGCCATTTCTAAAGTGGAAATACAAAAAATGGAGATACAAAGTATTGTCCACTCAGGGAAAATACACACCATGCACTTTCAAGCATGCACTTTCAAAAAAAAAAGAATTATTAACACAAGAAGATTTGTACGCATCAACCAGTAGTTGCTGCCTCTTCAACCTCTGAGCTTTTAAATGTCCCAGTAATGTTTAAATTCTTCTTTTGGGTGTATACAGTCATGTGAAAAATTTTGGATACCCTATTAAATATTTTTCAAAATGTTCACATATGTCTAATCTTGTTTTTATTTATCTCTCAAAAAAAGTGATTTAACTGCAGGTAAATAACAAAAATTAACCTTGATTTATTTATTAAACAAAAGATATCAACAAAAATGTGTATTCTAACCCCCTAATAGCTAGTGTTACCTTCTTTGGCTGAAATAATTGCAATTAGATGCTTCTTGTAGTGTCTAACGATTTCTGACATCGACCTGAGGAAAGCTTGCCCTGCTCCTCAATGCAGAATTCTTTAAGCTGTGAGATGTTTGAGGGGTTTCTTGCAAGTACCACCTGTTTCAAGTCACCCCACAGCGTCTCAATTGGATTAAGATCTGGGCTTTGACTCAGCCACTCCAGTACATTTCTTAGTTTTCAGCCACTCCTTGGTGGATTTACTGGTATGTTTTGGTCATTGTCGTGTTGCAGGGTCCAGTTCTGCTTCAGCTATAATGTTCTTACAGATGGCCTCTCACGTTCCTCAAGCACCCTCTGATACACAATAGAATTCATGGTGGATTCTATGATGGTGAGCTGGCCAGGATCAGTGAGCTGCTGCAGCAAAACCTTTCCAAGCCATGACACTTCCACCTCCATGCTTCAAAGTTGGTATAAGGTTTTTTTCCTGAAATGCTGTATTTGGTTTATGCCAGACACTTTGTTCTGGTGTCCAAATAATTCAATTTTAGGCTCATCTGTCCAAAGAACATTATTCCAGAAGTCCTGGTCTTTGCCTACATTCTCTCTGGCAAACTTCAAACAAAGTTTCTCTTTGAGAGCAAAGTTGTAAGTTAAAGTTGTGCAGTTTCTTTCTGATTGTAGAGGCATGCACTTTCACATCAACAGTAACAAGAGGTTGTGGGTGGTGGTGGTCTAGTGGTAAGGTGCTTGCCTATGGCTTAAGTAGTCCCAGGTTTGAATCCCACCTCTAGTACTACCACCACTTGGTCTCTGAGCAAGACCCTTAACTCTGAATTGCTCCAGGAGGACTGTCCCTGTAATTAGGACATGGAAGTTGCTCTGGATAAGAGCGTCTGCTAAATGCTGTAAATGTAAGAGCCTGCTGTAGGTCCTGTGATGAAGTATTAGGGTTTTTGGAGACTTCTGCTCTCAGGGTGAACTTGCTTCATGGCTTGGGCATGTTGACAGTTATTTTGAAAGTCCTCCACTTGTAGACTATTTTCTAGACAGTGGAATGGCTGATTGCAAATTCTTTTGAGATTTGTAAAAATCCCTCACTAGACTTATAAGCTGTTACGATCTTCTTTCTGAAGGCCTCAGACAGCTCACCATGGTGTTCACGCTAACCTCAACAGTCAGGAGCACCAAACTAAATGTCTGAGGTTGAAACAGAGCAAACCTCCTTCAAAATGCTGAGTAAAGATGTTCTAATCATGTTCCCCTATTTTTTTCACATGACTGTATATGGATGCATAGATAAACAACTAAAATTGCGTAGATGTAACTTTTCTCAAGGCTTAATGCTAACCACAGTCATATCAAGGGTACCTCAGGGCAACCAACTGGTAAGGGGCTTGAACCCACAATCTTCCAAGCCTGTGGCCAAGTCCCTAACCACTCAGCCAAGTGTGAGTAGGAGTTTCCTATGCATAACTGTATCATGTTGCATTATTCTCCAGTGCCAAACGATCTTCTAAAAATACATGTTGCAGATGTGGAGCCTAGTGTGGCGTCAGCTGCAATCAACATTTTTGAATACATAGCTCAGTATGAAATATGGAAACATATCATTTAGAAGATCTATGAAGATCTTTTTCTTCAAAGTGGTGCTTTTTTCCATTTGTATTTTTTTTCAAAGCAATTAATATACAGTATATAGGACTATAAAATTACATATAATTAGGCTCTAACTGTATTAGGGTCAGACTTTTATTTTTGTCTGTACATTCTCCTTATAGGTCTTTTTTCATTCAGCACATATTTACCCCCTACACACACACACACAAGTACACATGCACACTCACACACACCCGTTAAACCACCAAGTCATGCTGTCATATATCTTACAGCTACACAAATACCACATCTCAAATTAGCTGGCTGAATAAACAAGGAGAGGCGTGCAAATGCACAAATACTTTTCATCTAACAGACCCAATAAGATGAATGAAAGCAGCAGGCTTGGGGTCAGTGGTGGCTAGCATCATTAAGCATGGACCACCATACCTGTATCTGGTGTGTGTGAGTGTGTGTATGCCAGTGACATTTGAAAGCAACAGGCAGTGTAAGCTCGGTCTGTCACACTGATAACACGCACCCTGGGGGCAGTGTGAGAGTGAGCTGCCCAAACTTTATTTATTTTATTCTGATTAATCCCCTCAACCCCTAGAACAGTGGTGTGTGTGTGTGTGTGTGTGTGTGTGTGTGTGTGTGTGTGTGTGTGTGTGTGTGTTTGTGTGTGTGTGTGTGTTGCTTAATTATAAACCCCACCTGTTCTAAAGTGAGCCTGGTAAACAGAGCTGTATACACATACACATACATTCCTACTTGGCTGGATAGCACCTTATTCATTCATAAAAATAGTTTTAAGGTGTTTTTTTCAGTGTTAAGAAAGACTGAATTGAGATTGAAACAGTAATTATATTGTTTAGCTAAGACAGTCTACCCCCACTTTTACTTTGGACTATTTGATCCAGCCATGTTAAGATGTGAAGGAAAAGTTTGAGGCTGGACTAAATGGATGCATTTATGTGGTGTTTTGTTCTTCCAAATGTAAACTGATAAAGAAGCACAGAAAGCCTTAAAGTCAAATAGCCTTAAAACACAAGAGCAAACAATACAGTGTTACAGGACAGGACTGAAGACCATGCACACACAAAAAGAAGAGACAGTACTCGGTGTGAAGATCAGATTTTGTATGGCATCAGAGTAATTAAACATGCAGATTAAGATTCATGCATCAAGATTAATTATTGGATATTGAACCACAGTTCAACTATACAAAATACACCAGATAAATAATAGCGACAGAATATATAATGTAAATTACAACAAGTATAACATGTGCAAAAAAATGAAAATGGGAGGGAGAAACAGTAAAAAAAAGGTCCATTTACTAAGAAACCTTTGGCCAAGCAGCAGGAGGGAGAGGAGAATTTGGGAGCCATGCCTTTTTATCTGCTCATGACCTTGGGGTTCAAGGTGGTGCAACCAGGCCAAGATTCAAGAGCTCAGGATATAGAACATTAATAGAAACATTATAGAAGATTAAAAGAGCTCCCTAAGCCTTTGCAGGAAGTAGAAATTCTGTTGGGCTTTCTTGGCAATGCAGTTGGTGTTGAGGGCCAACATGAGACTCTCTGAAAAAAAATGGAATTTGGACAGTTTACAAAAATCAGAGGATCACTGTTTGCTCTTCTGAAGTGAACCACCATCTCTTCTTTTGCAGACCTTATGACAAAGGTTGTTGGTTCTGCCTTTGTAATTAAATTGTGAGACAGCAAGTTGTGCTTTGTGAGACAAAGCTTTGTCCCTTTCCTGAAGTACAAGTGCATGATGTCTCCTTAGTGCTTCCTTCACTTTTTGGCATTATAATTACTGCAACTACTCTAATAGGCACTTTTGAGAAAGCCCTGCTTACCTCTGGACATAAGCAGGATGCATAACCTGGCATGTTTTTCACAGGTTTCAGTCACTGCTGGATTTTGTTTCAGCCTTTATGGAGTATGTAAGACAACTTACTGTTGCCTAAGTCCATGTCTAAATGCAGAAGTAAGTATGAGCTCACTTTCAGCTGTTTCTTTCTTTATGAACATGAATATGAAATAAATAAAAAGTTGCAATTATCTTAGCTGGCGTCTGCTGCTGTTTTCATAATTGCTGAAATTCCTTCAACACAGTTACCATGGGTTTGCACCACATTGCTGCACTTTATCAATAGAATGTGCTAGAATTTTTAATGTCACAGTGCTGTCCTGAAACCCCACTGAGGCTTCTTGGGCTTCTCTTTTCATTATATCTAGACCTCAATGAAGTTCACCATGGGAGTTTGAGTTGGACATGATGGCAGTTTTCTGTAGGCTGTTCATGCACAGGGAGTAAACACAGAAGGAACTCTGCCTGATGTCACTGCAGTTGCATCATTAGACCCAGAAGCTGCTGCAAAAAGACCAGGGTTTAAAAACATTTGAAAGGAATATACATTCCCCATTGGCCATGGAACAGTAACGCCAATTCATCTGTATTTGCTATGGACTGAAGACATTTATGTTTGAGATCAAGAGATGAATATGAGAACAGATTTCCAGCATTTATTTTCTTGGCAATTACATATAGACATGTTAAATTGCATAAGACATAGCACTCAGTTTTTCTAGTGTGCAAAAGTATTGGACAATCAGTTGGCAGGTGTCATTACACATGTGAGTCCTGTTAGATTGGTTGTTTAAACTATAAATTGTTTTTAATACTTTATCTCATTTAAAAAGGTTTTGATTTCACCTATGAAGTCTGCTTTTGTTGTGAAAAAGGAAAAGCCAACATGTCATGGGAGAAAAAAATTGCCATTTTGAAACTAAGAAGTAAGATACATGAGAAGTATTTCACAAACAATGAGGATAGCCAGTAGGACTATTTGGAATGTCCTGAGAAAAAAAGGAAACCAATGGTGTACTAAACAGACATCAAAATGGTCAGTTAAAGAAAAACAAAAGCAGCTGATATAAGGCAGTGGTGAAGAAAACCCCCAAAGCAAAGTCAGCGATATCATGAACCACCTCCACAGAGTATCACAATCTACTGTTCAAAGAAGACTGGGAGAGCAGAAACACAAAAGTAAAAAAGAAGAAGGATAATAAGGAGAATTTACTTGTATGGGCTGATAAGAAAAAGAATCATCTCTGCCAAAGTGATGGAATGGCCAGCGTATGAAGAAAGGTATGATGTGATCATAAACTGAAACATACGCAATGTTCTGTTTTTCATCATTCATCAGATCTTAATCCAGTTGAAAATGCAGTCCAACTCCTGAAGAGGAGACAGAAGAGAGAAACCTCAGCAACTGAAAGATACTGTGGAAAAATCAGTTTTGTGATATCTGTGAACATTAATTCACTCATTGACTTTAATGTACTTAAAACATTCTGTTTCAGTACAGTGATATAAAACTGATGTAAAACAGGCCTTATGTTCAGTGTAATTAAAAAAAAATCTATATGTAAATAACAATGTGTGCATTATAGTAAAAAAAAATTCAATAAAATAAAAAAAAAAATATATATATAAATCAAATCTGGCCCAAATAATTTCACCTATGCATGTGACACGGAAAACCAACCCTTCTCTCTTTGTTGTAGCAGGTTATATTATCACTCCTTAGATAAACCAAAGTGCATTTGCACTCCTATAATTTGTTTGCTCTTGTCCAGATTAGCTAATGAATATGTAAACTTGGAAAGTTTTTGGTTTGTTTGTTTTTTTTTTCATACAGAGAAAAAGTTGAGTGAACTAAAATGCAATACTACAAGCTTTGCAATGTATGCAAAATGTTTGCTTATTGGTAAGATGTGTGGGAACTGGGAAAAATGCAGGAAGAATGTTCAGAATTCTAAACTAGTGCATATTTCTTTCATATTTATTTTTTGCTAATGCAGAGTTGGCATTTGCTCATGACTGAAGAAATTATCTAGGCAATACACCGGCAAAATACCAGCAGAAAGTCAAAGGCACTTTGAGAAAATGTCTTGAAAATGTCATATTGCTTCACAATTTGCAAAGATGACATGCTGCATTCAGACAACACAGAATAGCAAAAGAACTAGTATTTAACATGTGCAACATCTTCTAGCTGTTAACAGTTTATTCCAAAGAAGTAACATGGCTTTTCCTGCTTTCTGAATGTAAATAAATGACCACCCACAAATGAATCCCTTCAGAGGTCATTTGGGACTGGACCAAGACCAGCTCTCTTTGGGGATTGTTGGGTTGATTGCTTGATATCTATGCAAATGAATTGGTTCAATTAAAATAGATTCAAATGAACTAATTCACTAAGACTGCAGGTGTAAATATGCCATAACGGTGACAATGTATAAATATACAAATATTCTTTCATGGTGAGGATGTTGTTTTGAGCCTCATACTCAGTATATGAGAGTTGGAAGCCCTATATATGATATGATTTTGTTGTAGGTGTGCTAAATGGTCAAAATCTATTCCATGAAACCATTTTAACCGGGTATCTTCTAAAGCTATAATTAATTTTTTTCCTCCCAAGAGTGAATGTTATTTTTAAGCTACATGGATATATAAAGCTTTTTGGATGGCCTTTTTTATCCATTCTTACTTACATTACATTCTCTTCTTCTTACATTCTACTTACATCATAACAGACTTGCCAGACAAAGTTGGCGAGTGCACCTTTACTCCTACTTATTTCCTACTCTTCACAAGGTGTTTCAAAATTCCTATATGAAACCTCACACTTGCATAACCCTGTCCTGGATAATAGGAAATGAAGGAAAAAATGAATTTCACACTTGGTTGAGACTGTAGAATCTACATTCTAAAACCCATTTAGTTAAAAATTTCTCACCAGATGTTCTCATTACATGATCACAAATGGCCCTCAGAGACTAAACCCAGCTGAGGGGCAACAGTGGCCTAGTTGTTAGGGAGTTGGCTCTAGGATCGGCAGATCATGGGGTCAAATCCCAGGCCAGTTGGTTGACCTGAGTTGACCTTGAGCAAGGTACCGTCCCCATCACTGCTCCTTAGGCATTTTAAATAGCTTCCCCCAGCTGTATGGGTTAAAAGCAGAGGTTGAATTTCATTGTGTATCACTGTGTGGTGTTTCACAATGACTAAAAAACACTTTGTTTTTCTTTTTTGTTCATATACAGTACAGCACATAGACACATAATGCCTTGCTGACAAAAACATATTCATTGACCCTTATAATGAAACCTTGTTGTAGTCATCATCCAAACATGAAATGCATATCTATAAATATTTTGCCACAGTTTAAACCACCTACTGTAGATTTGATCACCTAAGCCTGTAGCATCATCACTCAGTAATTCACGAGAAAAGCTTTCAACCAAAGCACCATCCTCTCAATGTAAAAAGCCCCTTCATTTCCATGGTGGGTTAGTCAGGGTTAGGAGTTAACACAGCTTTATCCTATAATGCACTTACATGGGAGGGAGAGCTAGAGAGAGAGAGAGCGAGAGAGAGAGAGAGAGAGAGAGCGAGAGAGAGAGAGAGAGAGAGAGAGGCTTGCCTTCCGATACTAGATTCTTCCATACAAGATTTAAGTATCATGGTATTACTCTAACTGAAAAGTATTCTTACCACATAATATTTAACTTAATATTGCTCATTGATGAGATCAAAATGAACTCTCCTGCTCTCTTAGCTAGTATGGTAGTTTTAAACAAAATTATAATCTAATAAGATGTTAAAGCCAAGTCTGTGCTGTTGAAAAGACTGATAACTTATCAGTGCAAAATCCACTTTAAAATGTAAACAATTTTGTAGCTTTATTGCCGAGCAATCCTTCTAATGGATGTGCCTTGTGGATTATTTTCCTGGAAAGAGATCAAGCAGCCTTAAAATAATGTAACAGAAGTTTTGCTTTCCATTTTGACACATATTCCAAGTACTGGTTCTGCAGGATGGTAACCCAGCTACACTGTATTTTCTTCTCAGTATTACCATATTTGGATACTTACATTCCTCTAACCTTTTGATATTGCTTTGAATAGGTCTTAATTTAATTATAGGATTAATGTATTGTTTTAAACATTTGTATTTTAGGATTTTGGTGCTATTCTTTCCTCTCAAATCTCTCCTAATTTTATGTTCTTTAGGCATGCCTCTAAATATTTTGATCACGTGGCCCAATCGCGTGTGCGTATAAGAAGGCTGTGTATCAGCAGTACACAAATGAGAACTTCTCCAAAGAAGTGCTCAAGCCAGCATGGCTGGGTTTTCTTGGACCAGTGATCCATGCTGAAGTTGGGGGATATTGTAGTGCATTTGAAAGAACTTTGCATCTCGGAATTATTCACTTCATCCACATGGAGTGTTCTATGAAAAAGGCTCTGAAGGTAGGATGTGCTTTCCTTGTTACCTCTGTGTATTTGACTGTTCATCTATCTTTCCATAAATTGTATTTTTCCAGCAAAATAGCATTAGGGCTGACTTGGGATGTATACTCAGCATATGGATCAGATTGATCTAAATCTCAATTAGTTAATTTGCTTATATTCATTGTTTTAATTCTGACTTAAAGCATAATGCACCTCAATGACCAGTTAAATTTGTAGTAGTTACATATGCTGCGATGGGCTGGCGACCTGTCCAGGGTGTGTCCCCCTTCTTTTGCCCTGTGTGAGCTGGGATGGACTCCAGCACCTCCCCGCTGACTGACTGACTGATTATATTTACATATGTTTGCCAGCCACTAAACAAAAACTTAATTTTGGTATATACTGTATTTGGTATATTTATCAAACAATTTGGGCAGTGCAGTGCCACAGTATAAGTTCACTCTTGCTATAAACCAGAGAAGTCTCTGAGCAATTTGTTTTAAAATAAAGGTTCTTTAGAAAATTTAGGTTTTTAATTTTTCAAAGAACTGAACTGTGTGTGGAGGACTTCCCAGTCACTGATAGAAATTTACCACCTAAAATCAAACTCAAAACCTGTCTAGCAGTGGAGCAATGGAGCAGTGCTTAAACAATTTATTACGCTTAGTATTTTTATAAATACCATTAATTCTTGCAGAATATGGTTTAGGTTCATTGGTTATTCAAATTCATCACAAATTCATCATCTGCTTTTAAAAGCCAAGTGTCTTTGGGCCATTGTTAACTATTCTTAGCTTCTGGATCTCAGCAGGCTACTAGTGTAAAGTAATAAATGAATGTGTAATTATTTAAATAATTTGATAATGACAAATTATGCTATGTTTTACCAGGTGCTCTTTATCCAGATGGTACATCTGGTAAAGACAAGAGTGATGATGCTGTGGCTCCAGGTGAGAGGTACAAATACACATGGAAGGTAAAAGAAGAGTTTGCCCCCACGGAATCAGACTCAACCTGCCTTACATGGATTTACCACTCTCATGTAGATGCACCTAAAGACATTGCATCTGGACTTATTGGTGCACTGCTGACCTGCAAGAAGGGTAACACACAGCAGAAACAAACACAACATAAAGTATATAACACATACATATATATATATACACAAATATTCACTGTGCTGTTTTTTTTTTCCTCAGGTGCTCTGGACAGTTCTGGACTTAAACGTTCTGATGTTGACCAAGAGTATTTCCTTATGTTTAGTGTGGTGGATGAAAATCTAAGCTGGTATCTTGATGACAACATCTACAGGTGTTGCTCTGACACTCATCTGGAAGAGGGGGATGAATTTCATGAATCCAACCTCCTGCACTGTAAGTTCTACTGGGTCTGGCTATAAAATCAATTACTGAATACGTTTTCTGCAACGTAATTACTCTAATTATTATAATGATATTAATATAATTTTGGGTTACATACATTTGACTATAATAATATCTGCTGTGTTGTAAAGATCAAACCTATCCAAAGCCGCTTTGGCCTAAGTTTGTAATCGCTAACATGCCAACACTTTTTTAAAAATGTTTTTTCTCATGCAGGCCCCTCTGATTACTATGCTAAGCATATTTTTCAAGTCAAACACATTATGCTTCTTATGAAATTAAAGTATTTAATTCTTGTTGTCTAAGTACATTAACATAATTAAAAATTCCAAATAGGTCTTAGTGTTAATTTTCTGTACATCATTTTCAGTTTAGTTTTTTATCCTCAATCTGAAATCGTCTGTTAGAGATCCTGTGTCTTTAAACCTCCCTCTCCTGCTAAAGCCGGCAGGAGGAGCTACATGGCAAATGTAACGTTTTCGAGTGTTTTATCATGTACCTCATAATTTGATTTTGATTGAGGGTACCAGATGCGTTAATAAAATAAATCGTAATTCATCTTGATTATTTATACTCTTTATTTAACCTGTATTTATCACTGGTGTTAGCTCACTTGAATTAGAAATGTGCACTATACTTAAGTCTTAAAATAGGTTATTAAACAGCAAATAAAGTTATTTAAATTGAGACAGTGCCTACAATAGAAATGGGAACTAGAAATATGTGTCAACATTTCTAAAATGTAAAGATGTAAATGTAAATTAAAAGATGTGTAAAGTCTTCAAAATGATGTTAAGTTTCACTTTGTTTTTCTATCCTCTTTCAGCAATAAATGGCTTTGTTTATGGTAACCTTCCAACATTGCCTGTATGCACTGGAGATGTGGTTTCTTGGCATCTTTTGGAATTGGAAATGATTGATATCTACTACTTCCATGGTCATACTCTTCTTTACTACGGTCACATGGGAATGTGCTCAGTCTTTTTCCTGCTAGTTTTATTTCTGCAGAAATGATTCCCAAGACACCAGGAAAGTGGATGCTTAGTTGCCAAGTCAACGATCACATGATAGGTATTTTTGGAGGGTGTAACCAAAACATTATTAATTTTATATATTGCTTAACATTTCCAATATTATTGTAATATGTTTATATGTTGTAGAAATTATATTGATAGTGATTATTTTTACTGTTGTTGTATTTATAACTGAAAGTTTGTTTTTAGAAAGTACAAATAATTTTTGTGTTTGTGGTTCCAGAATAAAAATCCATATTCATATCTAAATTACTCCATATTTATTTGATGTACATACAACACAAATGCTTTTTCTTTGTCTTTGGGCTGTACTGGCTTACTTCACTATAATGAATAGCCGGTATGCAGGGGTTTTATGAGGTTTTAGCTTGTGAGAATAAGGCTGCACCTTCAGCACCCTCTGGCCATGTGAGACGTGTGCATAGCTGCAGAAGAGGAGCTTTGGGATTATGCCCCATCAGGAAAAAACTTGCTCACATTTGAACAACTAACTGCACCAGACAGGTAAATATACACCTTGTTTTATATTAAAAGTATAAACAAATACAAATATATTTTCAAGTATACATAGATGTAATTTAATGTTTCTTTTGCAGTGACTCTGAAGTATTTTTCACTAAAGCGAAGGGTGAAGCTGGGTGGAAAATACTGGAAGGTCAGATACTATGCATACACTGACAGCACGTTTAAGACAAAGATGCTGCCACATGGCTCAGAGCATCACCTTGGCATTCTGGGTATGGTTAATTTAAATATTTAAATATTACAGTTTTCGACAGGAATTTGACCTAGTTCTTGACTACACAGAATTCTGAAAGTAGATTCTTCATTGCTAAGAAAATATAGACTACAGGATACTGAGCCATAGAGTTAATGGTGTAGCTATTTTATTTCATAATTTTTTTAATAATCTGATTTGGACTAGTGCTTGGAAGCTTGTTTGTATGGATATCATGTCAACCAATGAGTTTGTAGACCACTGAAAAGTCATTGTTTATTAGTGATGTTAGTGAATCCTACTTATTTTGTATGGCCTACTAATGGCCCAGTATATAAAGCCTAAATGGCAAACGTTTTTTACCAGCAAACTTTCTACCTTCCATAGGTCCAGTCATTCGTGCAGAGACTGGAGATGTTATTGTGGTAACATTTAAGAATATGGCTAAACAAAGCTTTAGTATGCAACCTCATGGCCTGCATTATAATAAAGCTTGTATGAAGGTGCTAAGTATCAGTGTTGAGTCACACAAGCACAGACAAACATACCACACAAATTCATGTTTAATTTAATAAAATGTAAGGAATTGCATTATGTTTCCTTCAGTGCAAAATGTTATTGTCACCATAAACATTAGTTATTATATGGTTATGTATGTTTAGTACTAAACACTATGGAGCAGGTGCCTAAACCACCAGAGGGCCCTGCAAAAAAGGAGGTAAAAGGAGATACAGACAAACTTTGCATTTGTTCTCTTCAGATTCTCAGAAAAACGGAGGCCAGTGTGGCTCCGGGCCAAGAATTTATCTATCACTGGAATGTGACAGATGGACCTGGACCCAGTGATCCACCCTGTTTGTCATACTTGTATTACTCTGGTACTGATCCTTTGAGGGATACCAACTCTGGCCTGGTGGGACCCTTACAGGTGTGCAGAAAAGGAATTCTGGATGATAGTGGTCGACAGGTAACACTCCCAAACACCCGCACCTAAATTTATTTCAAATTCATTTTCAAACTCTGACATAGCACAAAAAGCTCTAAAATGTAAGCAGGGTAACAGCAGTAAAACCAATTGATGTTCTGATATGCTATGAGGCTACTCTGGGGCAGTTAAAAGTAAAATTTCAGAGATAAAATTTACAATTAGCTTTTCAAAAAAGCAATTTTTTTGGAAACAAATTGCAGCCTGTGTGTGTTTTCATATCTAGCATATAGGAAATTAGTGATACAGTATTGTGGCATTTCTGCATGATTTTTTGTGACTGCATATTTGTCACTCTGAATGTTTTACTTATGACTATTTTAATTTTAATAGCAAAAATAACCAAACTTTAAATCACTTATCTGAAAAAGTAAAACCTTTGAAACAGTAACTTCAAGCAGCAGCAACTGTTATCACAAACAATTATCTATCTTCTTAATTAGGTTAATGTCATGGGCTTGACTAGTTCATTTTAAAAGCGTGTTCTTTCTTTCTGACACATTTTGATCATTGTTGTGTGCTGTATAGCTGACTTTTGTCTTGTATCAAATTTGGATGTAGAAAATACACAGAGAATCCTTATTAATTCAATAAGCAAGTCCCTTTAAGTCTAGGCTAGCAAAACATTCTCAAACCTTTCTTCTACTTCCAGCATGTTGAATGTTAGTCATTTCAACTGTAAAATGCAGATATTGTTATATGTTGATGTAATGGGACTTTTAAGTGTTGCCCAATGGCAATCTCTCCTTTAGTGCAATACATTTTTGCAAATATAAACAAGCATGGGAGTTTATTGTTTTCTATCTTGTTGCTTTTTTATATATGCCTCATTGGGTGGCTGTCATTAATATATAATCTGCCTTGCAAAGTCACAAACTGAAATAGGCAGCGGTGGTCTAGTGGTTAGGGAGTTGACACCAGGATCTGAAGGTCATGGGTTTCAAGAACTGAAGGTTGCCCTGAGATACCCTTCAGCAAGGTATCGTTCCCATCACTGCCCCTGAGCGCTTCAAACAGCTGCGGTACATATGGTAATTGAAATGAGGTTTTGAATTTTGTTGTGGTTCACTGTGTGCTGTGCCATGTTTCACAATGACAAAATAATCACTTTCACTTTTTCACTAAACCTTTTGTTTTTTCAAGTGTAACTGAATTTATGGTTCTAGGTGCAAACGGTAGAAAATGTTGTAGATTTATGATATAAAAAGTGTGAATCAGCCACTTAAATGGGTACTGCATCATTTAGCTGTTGCTGGAATTAGAATGCTAAAGATTATAATTTATTCATTTGTATTTTTAATATTTATGTAGTTTGATGTAGTAGCCTGTGTGTGTTTCATCACATATAGGGTCAGAAGTGCAAGGAGTTTTCCTGCTATTCACAGTGCTGGATGAGAACCAAAGCTGGTATCTGTCCCAGAACATTGAAAAATTTGGGAGCGCTGAGACAAACACAGATAACACTGAATTTCAGGAGAGCAATAAAATGCATTGTAAGTTCCATTAGTGTATGTTCTTGTACATTTTTTGGAAGCACTACTTCTTATTGTACACTGTATTAAGTCCAGTCGTGTTATGTGTGTTTCTCACAGCAGTGAATGGTTTAATGTATGGAACCTTCCTAACCTGGATTTGTGTAAGAGGGACCATGTTGTGGCATTCAATGGGATTGGGCACAGGGTGGATCTCCATGGCATTTATTTCCAGGGCATACATTTCAGCAGGATGGAACAACACGCGACACTAAATATCTTCCCTCACACTAGTGTCACTGTTTCAATGGTGCCTAACAATATTGGTAAGAGGTTCTGTTTTGAAATTAGGAAATAATGGTTTTTTTTAAAAATATTTTTATGCTTTTATTTTTAATGTTTATCAGAGCATATTATGTAAACATAGAGCCCACACATCAGTGGGGACTCGAATGTAGCTAGGTTAACCTTCTTTTACACATGGAGTTGTTCAGGCATTTTGTCTTGTTTCTTAGCAACCTAATCTGATTACATTTATGTACTTTCAATTTTACCTAGGTACTTTTTGAACTGAGTTGTCTAACAGCCCCAGTCATCATCATTTAGGCATGCATCAGCAATACAGTGTTAAACATTGCTTACAGAGCATAGACCCTCCATCAAAGGACACTTCCCCTGATAGAATTTACTATTTGGCTGCAGAAAGTAAGGTGGAACTATACTGAGCAGAGCATGGGAAATGGAGAAACATATGACCCTGAAGGACAGGTACAGGGTCTACAAATGTGTTTATTTTTTTAGAATGGACCTAAAATGCAAATGACTCATTTATGTACCTATTATTTCTGCTTTTTTTTTCTGTTTCACAGCTACAGACATTCTTAAGTTCTTTGTCAAACATTCTCAAATACTCTCAAATAAACAAATACTCTCTCTCTTCTCTTCTCTCTCCCACTCTCGCTCTGTCTCTCTTTTCTCTCTCTCCCTCTCTCTCTCTCCATCTCCCCCTCTCTCTGTTTGTCTCCTATCTGTCTGTCTGTCTGTCTCTCGGTTTGCCTCAGCCCTGGAAGCACATACCTCAATAAGTCTTCAAGTCAGATTGGTCCTGAATACAAGAAGGTTGTTTTCCTACAGTATACAGATGACACTTTCAAAGGAAAAGAACACAGGGGGAGGCATTTAGGAATTCTGGGTAAAGCACAAATCTAGACCTTTGCAAACAGTATTTAATGAAGTTTAATATGTCAGAGCATGATATTAATTCTGATCACATGCTTTTATACACACTAAATGGTGTTACAGAGCATGAGGAAACTAAACATGTGAGACCCCAGTACACAGAATTTGACTTGCAGCCTGTGAAAACCTTTAGAAAAATGAGACTGTTGTGAACAAACATGTAAGCATCTGTAAGTACTGGACTGTAAATTCTTTGATAATTAGAAATGTACTCATCTGCAACTGGGTTGTTGTTTATTTGTTTTTGTTTGTTGTTTTGCAGGTCCCATTCTTAGGATGGAGGTTGGTGAGAGAGTTCAGATTGTCTTCATGAACAAAGCCAAAGGGTCGTATTCAGTTCGTGCTCATGGAGTAAAGAGCAGCAATGTTCCCTTAAAATGTGCCCATGGTAGGCAACACTTACAGGCCCAAGTGCTTGTGTATGTAATGTGTATTTTGGGGCAAGGTTTATTATTCAGTTCAGATTTTTGGTTTAGATCCAAGCTGCCTCTTTTTTGGTCCACAAAAGTCCATGCTTTGTTGATTTTCTAAGTGAAAATAAATACCTCCTCTACATGGAACAAACTTATGTATGCTATATATGCTATAAGCGTATATATATATGCTATAAGTTTAGTGCAACATTATGTTTATTTGCTGTTTGAACTGATAAAGCTCTCCAAAAGAATTCTCTTGAACATTTACCAAAATAAATAGTGACTGTAATTAAAATGTGCAGGATTATATTCATTGTAGATCATTTTTTATCTACATCTTATTTTAAAATTAGCTAAAATCTGGCTAAAATCTGGCCAAGGGTGCAAAAACTTTGGCATATGACTGTGATTTATAACAAACTTCTGCCTAAATCTTACTGGTTAACACTTCCTATGCAATAATAGACATGATTAACTAATGAATTAACCATGAACAACAAATTAACAAATTATCAGAATTAGCTTTATATACACTGTGTGCACAATTATTAGGCCAAGCGAGTATTTTGAGGATATGGAACAAATATAGATTAAATACAGTAACTATCAAGCAATCAAATGTCATATTGTAACAACCTGAAACCAGAATGTTTTACAAAGGTAATGTGAGTATGAGCATTCTCAGGGGAATACATATGTGTGCACAATCATTAGGCAACTATTAGTGTGCAGAAATATTATCATCTAATTGAAAAATGTGTATTAATGTCATCTGTTAAAGTGAGAATAATAAACAAACAACTAAAATGTACAAATACATATTTCTGACATTTTAAAAGAAAAAAAAAAAGACCAATATAGCCACCCTTCTTTTCAATAACAGTCAAAAACCTTCCATTCAGGGAGTCTGTCAGTTTCTTGATCTGTTGCTGATCAGCTTCTTGTGCAGCAGCAACAACAGTTACCCAGACACTTGTTCAGAGAGAGGGTGTGCTGTTTTCCTTCCCTGAAAATCTCCCGTTTAAGAAGGGCCCACAAGGTCTCAATAGGGTTTAGATCAGGTGAGAAAGGGAGCCATGTCATTATTCTTTCATCTTTAAGGCCTTTACTTGCTAGCCATGCGATGGTACTTCCATGCATGCGATGGGCTATGTCCTGCATAAAAATCATAGTCTTCTTGAAAGATGCAGACTACTTCCTGTACCGATGCTTGAAGAAAGTGTCATCTTAAAACTGGCAATCAGTTTAGGAGTTACTTCTGAGTCGACCCAAAATGGTCCAGCTAGCTCATTTTTAATAATGCCAACCGCCTGCCAGTTCCCAGCTCACCTTGCTGGCATCAAAGTAGAGCTCTTTAACGTCTTTTTCTCCAACATGTTACCCTGTTGACTATTTGATGGTTCTGCCATCACGACCAAGAATCCCCCAAAATTTACTTTTAGAAATTTTTGACTTTTCAGTCAGTTCTGTTTTTTGGCCCGTTGTGTTTGCCAGAGGAAAAGAAGCTGTCTAATAATTATGCACACCTTGATCTTGATATAGAGTGTTGAGTGCTTTCCTGATTAGCTCAAAAACTAGTCCGGGCTGAAAGATCAACTATCACTTCAGCTTAAACTTAGCTAAACATTTGCCCGATAAGCTGGTTTTGATTAAATAACTCAGCTGTTTTCTATATGTGGACTAAATGGGTGTGAGTTTTACATCCATGACCAAAAGTTTTGAGACACAAACATTCATTTTCAAGTTTGTTGCCTCAATTTTTATAATGGTAATTTGCATATACTCCAGAATGGAATATGTAATGATCAGATGAATTGCAATTATTTGCCAACTTTATCCCAAAAAACCCAATTTCCACTGCATTTCAGACCTGCCACAAAAGGACCTGCTGACATAATTTCACTGGTCTCTTGTTAACACAGGTGAGAGTGTTGAGAGGTCAAGGCTTGACAACACTCAGTTATGCTGATTGAGTTAGATTAGCAGTTAAGAACACCAAGGAGAGAGGTTTTGTGTTGTGAAGGGCTTTGGGGTGCCAAAGAAAGGAGGAGAACCTGGTGTCAGGAAGGGCATCAAAGGGCATCAGAAGTTGATTGACAGCATGGCAGGGTGAATTGCAGAGGTCTTGAAAAGAAGAGGCCAGCACCGCAAATATTGACTCTTTGCATAAACTTAATGTAATTGTCAATAAAAGCCTTTTATTAATGTATTGGTTATACTTCAGCATACCATAGAAACATCTGACAAAAAGAAAAATCTAAACTAAATCACTAAAAACTCTGAAGCAGCAAGCAGTGTGAAAAATCTATACTTACTTCATTCTGAAAACTTCGGCCATTATTTGTTATTTCAAAGATTAATTGTTTACATTCTTTTTATTTCAGTGAAGAAATTTGGCTTGCATTATATGATAGTATGAAACATTGTATTGAATATGGCCACACTGTGCACCTGGTTTACATCTTGAAGTGTGTGTGTGTGTGTGTGTGTGTGCGCACGTGCATGTGCATGTTTTAGGTGAAATAATGAGATACAATTGGACTGTGAGTGCAGGTCCTGGCCCAGCTGAGCCCAACTGCATAACCTTTGCCTACTACTCATCAGCTGACTTTGTAAGGTATTGTTTGTACCATCACTGAAGTGTTAGACATAACACTAGACAAATGAAAAATATGTATATATTAAAATATGTACAGTACTGTGCAAAAGTTTTAGGCAGGTGTGGAAAAAATGCTGTAAACAAAGAATGCTTTCAAAAATGGAAGTATTAATCATTTATTTTCATCAATCAACAAAATGCAGTGAATGAACAAAAGAGAAATCTAAATCAAATCAATATTTGGTGTGACCACCCTTTGCCTTCAAAACAGCATAAATTCTTCTAGGTACACTTGCACATAGTTTTTGAAGGAACTCGGCTGTGGATGTAGGCTTCCTCACATCCTTTTGTCTCTTCATGCAATCCCAGACACAGGGCTCTGTGGGGGCCATAAGAATTGATGCTGGTATGAAGGCAAAAGTTACTAACAGCAAATAATGATTTGATTTAGATTTTTCTTTTGTTTGCTCACTTTGCATTTTGTAAATTCTAAAATAAACAATCATTATTTATATTTCTGAAGCATTTTTGTTTACAGCATTTTTTCATTTGCCTAAAGCTGCTACACAGTCATGTATATATTAAAAATATTGTTATTATTCTGAATTTCTTCATTGGGTGCAAAATGCAGAGACTGTGGCATACAATCTAGGTCCTGGAGGCTGGATTTCTGTACAAATTGGTCATTTGCAAATTGAATTAGAGCAGAAAACAAACAAACTGTGTTGTCGTTCTAGCCCTCTACTTAATCCATGGAGTTTCTCATGTTAGTAATCCATGATTTGATCAATTCAGAAATTAAATAAAAATAAAAATGATTTTAAAATTAAGTTCAAATACAGGAAAGCTTTTAATGATCTGCAGTCTCTTGCAGAGGTTGCATTTCATTGTTATTCATTCTGTCTAGTGTGTGCTCACAAAGACATGAAAAGTTATGGCACCTTTTAAAATTTATTAAGCAGTATCATATATTTAATTTGTTCCTTGTAAAAGATGATTTTACTTGTTTATGCTAACACAAAATACAGTACTGTGCAAAAGTCAGATTTTTATAGGTTATAGTCAGGTGTATGACTATAGTTCCTTCAAAAACTCTGTGCAAATGTACCTAGAAGAATTGATGCTGTTTTGAAGGCAAAGGTTGGTCACACCTATTAGTTCTCGATTGAGAACCAAGGTTTGAAGAGTCGAGTGATGCAAAGAGGCAAAGAGGTTTTGAAGCTAGCCAAGTTTATTAGCAGAAGAGTAATTAAGTTCTTACAGGATGTACAAGAGACCGGTCAGTGTTCCTCTCTGTGTTGAATCCTTTCTCTCTCTTGCACATTTCAGAGTGTGCCTTTTTATCTATCCCCTGGGAGCTCCAAGGCCTCCGGTAGAGACACCTAATCTGGGACCTATGACCTTGTTTGGGTGTTTTTGACGTGCAAAGAAAGCGTTACTCAGAAGAGAACATAGAAAAATAGAGATGTAGTTAATAATATATAGGTTAAAGGTGACAGGGACGTGAATACTACCTTGGGAAGGGATTTAGGGTGATGGGGGTGAAAGGGCATTGGGCTGGTTCAGAGATGGAAGGACATAGGAATGGTCGAACTACAGGAATATGGCCATGGAATCAACTGTGGTGAAAAGGACATAGAAATTATTGTGGGGAGAAGAAAGAACTATTGTGGGGAGAAGAAAGAAGGACATAAAATATGAGTGAATAATGAAATAAATGAATGAAATCAACCTACAATCCATCACACCAAATATTGATTTGATTTAGATTTCTCTTTTGTTCATTCACTGCATTTTGTTGATTTGATTTTGATGAAAATAAATTATTAACACTTCCATTTTTTAAATGTTTACAGCATTTTTTCACGCCTGCCTAAAACTTTTGCACAGTACTGTATGTCATTTGATAGGGGTTGTTTAAGCTTCATATGACTTTATAATTTATGATACTCTTGTAAACAGACTAAAATTAAAAGATGATTTGAATGTGTGTTGATATGCGTTTACTGTGTATGCACTTATAAGTAATTTTTACTGTTTGTGTACACATATGTATGTGGGAGTTATCATAGGCTGGAACAGGGCTGGCAGAGTGGTTGGTTGGACCGTTGGTGGTGTGTCGAAAAGGGACTTTGACAAAAGACAGCCAGCGAAATGATGTGAATAAAGAATTTGCTCTGCTCTTCATGGTGTTTGATGAGAATGAATCCTGGTACCTAGAGGAGAACATCAGAACTTATCTTGAAGAAGACCTAACACTTTCAAAAAAAATGATAGAGGGCTTCATTGGTAACATGATGCATGGTTAGCTATCTGTGTGGATGTGTGAGTGAGTGAAAATATTCTGTCTGGCATATTGTGTTGCAAAAAAGTTTGAGTTTCAGAAGGGCAATGTATTGTATAATGAAACTCACAGTATAACCATCATTGGATGGGTTTTCATCCATAGCTTTACCATTCAGAGGCCCTACTTCAAGGTCATATACTGTGGCGAGTAAAGCTGAAAATGTAAATATTGGATGAAAGCAATTCATTGTCCTGCATTTCTAATAATAATGATAATATTAAGACTCTCATCAATATTTGTAAGATTACCCTGACCCTGATATAAAATTACATTGATGCATTTGGCAAACACTACAACTTACAATTTGTCAAACACTTAAACTAAAGCACAATTGAGAATATGCTTTATGAGTTTGCTCAAGATCTCTGCTGCATGGATGACAGTTGTGTAATTCCTTATTTACATCTACTCCTATTTAATGGTAACCCTTGCTGATTAATTATTTATATATGTACTATTTGTAACTGTGCTATCAGGCATTAATGGAAAGATGTCGCTAATTATGCATGGTTTGGAGATGCAGGAAGGTGGTCGGACTGAGTGGTATCTGATAGGACTGGGGAATGAACTAGATATACACACAGTACACTTCCATGGTCAGAGCTTCATTTACAAGGTACACATTAATTTATATGAACTTCTACATGCACATTTTTACATAAACCATTTACCTTATCTTATGCTTTCTCTCCCCTCCTCTTTCAGACAAACCACTCCTACAGATGGATGTATTTGACTTGTTCCTGGAACATTTCAGACACTGGAACTAGTAGAAATCCTGGAACATCAGCTTCTCCACTGTCATGTCACTACAGTCATATTCATTTCAGGCATGGAGGCCACCTTCACTATCTCCAGAAAGGTCAGCAACAAGCGAATGTAAATCTTTCAGAAAAACCTGTCCCAATAAGCACTTTTTAAATGCTTTACAGATAATTAGCCCAACTGCGATGGGCTGGCGACCTGTCCAGGGTGCGTCCCCCGTCCTCGCCCTGTGTGCGCTGGGTTGGGCGCCAGCACTCCCCCGCGACCCCGTTTGGGACAAGCGGCAGAAAATGGATGGATAATTGTATCTCTTGAAATTTTGCTGATTATGTGGAAGATATAATAGGCACAGTAACCAATACTAAAATCTACATGCTTTTATATTTATTTGTCCAGCTTTCAGGAGAAGACTGCTCAATAGAAGCACTCAAATTATAAGTGCCTCATAATGGAGACAATGATTCTCCTAATATGCCAAACCTTTAAATGATGCAGACTGTAGGAAAATAACTGACATATGATTGCCTGGCAGGAGGGGAGCTCCAGCACCCCACATGAGGATGATTGCTTAACATTATC
This sequence comes from Hepsetus odoe, assembly GCA_017165825.1. Taxonomy (NCBI): domain Eukaryota; kingdom Metazoa; phylum Chordata; class Actinopteri; order Characiformes; family Hepsetidae; genus Hepsetus; species Hepsetus odoe. The sequence goes on from CM029389.1 coordinate 9,999,561, forward strand.
TGTTGATGAAATAAAGTCCAGGAAAAATAACTGACACTAGACTAGTACAGGTGACAATTATTCAGACTCCATATGAACTGCAGGGAAAAATTACTGCTGGATTTTTGTTTATATTGTCATGGTCATTCCGGTAAATCTGCAAGCCAACAATTTAGCGCATCTCACCTACACATGTTGCCACTGATGCCTAATAAATTTGTAAGGCATCTTAGAATAAAATATGAGTAAGAAAATAAAATTATTTATTGCTTTGTGTAGAACTCTTGGATCAAGGCATATTCTTAGCTTTCCATCCCAAAGGCATCCTAAACCTTGAAACAGGTCCTGGTACTCTATCATGAGCTTATCATATTCAGTCTCTCTTCACCAGGTTCAGTCTTTCACAGGCTTGGCATCCTAGTAAGGCCTTCACACCCTTTGTTGAGAAGAAATCTTCTTTTCTCCCTGCGATGGGCTGGTGACCTGTCCATCATTTAATGTTTTATAAACTCAGAGAGAAAGAGAGAGAGAGAGAGAGAGCGAGAGAGAGAGAGAGAGAGAGAGAGAGAGAGAGAGAGAGAGAGAGAAACTAACAGGATTTCCCCTCTTTTTAAATGGATATCTAGGCTGCATCCTGCAGGAGCCTCCCCGCATGGACTTGCATTAGCAGAAGAGACTAATTTTATTAAATAAGGTTATTAACACTTGTCACACCAGCACAAGCAAAATTGTTTCCAAAATTACTCATGACAAATGCTCAGTTGACACCTGAGTAAAGTCTAAATGGTGTCATAAAAGGAGGTGCAGCAATCCCTGCAGGGTATAGCTGTGCAATTAGGGAATAAATATATGTTGTGTTCCGCTGCAAATTATTGAATTTTTCTTTTGGAAGCAGTTATGTTAAGCTGTATCACTGCAGGAAGCATATGCTACCAATAATGATACATGTATATCATAATAGACAAAATGCAAAATGATCAACAGTGCAATGTTATACAGTAGTGAATTTGCATTTAGAACAGGAGACTAGTGTAATTACAACAGGTTCTTTGTTATAATCCACATAATTGTTTAAACACACATTCTCAAAAAAAAAAAAAAGAAAGACATTCCTTGAAGGAGGTATATTTAGTTTCTTAGCATTAAACACCCACAGATTTTAAGGTGTGTGGAGAGATTACAGGGGTTGTAATTTCATGGAATTTGAACCTTTAAACATTTTGGGCTCTTTTTTATGATACATGACAACACCACTGACCAAACACAGCCTCTCATTAAAACAGCTAACAGTTAACTGCCTCTGTTTGGGTGACAGGAAACTTAAGGAGCATTATTGCTTTGCAAAATTTTTACTGAAATGTGCTAGAAAGTTATTTCAGAAGGGTTTGATTTAGAGTTATAATGTGGCATATAGTTTTGTAAAGCGATTTGAAAAATAGATGGTTGGATGAATGGATGTAGTAATAGATCCACATTTGATCAAGTCATAACAAATTGTGTAGTTGATCAGTGATGTTCAATGATGTTCAGTACATAAATGGTGAATGCCTGATCTATGAATTAACAATGACAGAATGAACCTTTTCAAAACAAGAATTCCATATGCAAGAAATAAAAAATATTTAGGAATGTTGCACACTAAACTCATATCTTTTCTGCCCTGTATGTAAAGAGGTCTGCATCCCTATGTAAAGCGCCTTGGGGCATCTCTGTTGTGAAAGGCGCTATACAAGAATAAATTGAATTGAACTGAATTTAATCCCTTTGAAAATCTTCGAAATCCAGCCTGGAATGGCACCGCTATTTGCAGATTTTGTAGAAAACACCATTATTATAAAGCCATAAGGGTAAACCCAACATGGAAGTCTTCTGTGAGTATTTATTCTTCTTCATGTCTTAAACAGTTGTTGCTGCATGCTTGTTGGCCACCACTGGCAATCCCATTTCTTGAGTTGAGTCTGCTGATTAAGAAGAGCCTTTGTTTCTCATTGGGTGTGTGAGACAGCTCTTATGTTACACACATTGGGAATTTGCAATTCCCAATGGCAGTGACTGACCCAACTCAGTAGACCTATGCTATTAGGGCAGCACCAAATATAAGAGTGTAAACTTAATAAATCAAGAGCTTTATCTGGATCTATTAGGTCCACAACAGTCTATAAAAGATTCATAACAGTCCACAGTACTGCCGCTCACCTATGTAAACTTCCAGAGAGTCTGCTTGGGACTGACAATTCAGCTGTCTTTGTTTGTGAAATTACTCTTAATTCATAGAAACTATTATTTAAATAGATTATGTTGGACTCTCATGCAAAGATGCTGTTATTTTTTGTACAGAAGCTGATTGTTTTAAAATGTGTTTATTGTTTGCCTGAAGCTTTGGGTTTTTGCAAATTTAACATGATTCGGATGAGGACTTCAGTGAAAATCGCAAAATGTCCAAAGTCCCAAAATGTGAAACAAGGATTTTCATTATTTTAGCTATATACAGTACTGTGCAAAAGTTTTAGGCAGGTGTGAAAAAATGCTGTAAACAAAGAATGATTTCAGAAATATAAATAATGATTGTTTATTTTTATCAATTTTCAAAATGCAAAGTGAGCAAACAAAAGAAAAATCTAAATCAAATCAATATTTGATGTTTTGCCTTCAAACCAGCATCAATTCTTCTAGGTACACTTGCACAAAGTCAGGGATTTTGTAGGATTATAGTCGGTGTATGATCAACCAATTTTACCAAACAGGTGCTGATAATCATCAATGTCACACGGAGGTTGAAACACAGTCATGTTTGGAACAACCTACCAGCCGAGTCCCTTCAAAAACTGTGTGTAAGTGCATCTAGAAGAACTGATACTGATACTTGAATAACATAAAAATGTTGTTCGCCTAACGTCCCCCTGGGACAGATAGAAAAATCATGCAAAAGATAAGTGTTTCAGTTTAAGATTTGATTTTAAGAATAAAATGAAAATAAATAATACATTCTATTAAATAATATGTTCTATTACAGTCAATTATTCGTTTATCATAGTCATTATTATAGTCATAACCATCTAATATTAGCAAATAATAGCAAAATTAAAAAAAATAAAAAGTAACTAACACACAAACAAATCAATAACACTTCTAGAATTCTAGAACCAGATGCTGCTTCCAAAGTGAATTCTGTAAAATTAGTTGACATATGCTCAATTGTGTTTACAAATTTAGTATAACCACATAGAAAAACATTGATGTTAAAATGGGACGTTTTGGGGCAGCCTCCAGTTCTGTGATGTGGAACAGTTCAAGTGGGTTCTCTGGAGCTATGAAACTCCTTCCAAACCTTTGGGATGACTCTAAGTGGCAACTGTGATCCAGAACTAATCATACAGCATTAGTACCAGACATGAATGCTCTTGTAGTTGAATGCAATCGAACTCTCACTGCAATATTCCAACATCTACTGTAAAGCTTATCTTGAAGAGCAGAAGTTGATATTCTAGTGAAATGGGGAAACTCTCTATTAAAACACTTGTTACAGAGAAAACACTTCAAGATGTTCACGTGCAGTGTATTTATGATTAGATGAACACTTCACTGAAAAAGAATTGGCCTAGGACTGTCATGTCAAAGGCATATGTGTAAGGTACAAAATGCTTTATACTGCAGTTGGGCTGAATTTACCAGCCACTTTCTGGCCCTGGAAACCTCATGATGCTGCAACTAAGCACAATCGTTACAATCAAAGGTGTTTTCAAAGTCAAACACAGCATGCATGTAAAGGTGTACAGACATGTTTTTCTTTCTTTCACTGCTCAGCAAGGAAATTGCTTTGTGTGTATGTGTGAGGGGTTCTGTGGCTGAAAGGCTTAGATGAATGCTTATTAACAACAAAGTCTGTAAATGAAGAATAAGAATCCAGTTGTGATGGCATGCTTGATTACTCTCCGCTGCTCAGCCGTTGTTCAGTCACCCACCTCCATCTTGCCATAATCTTAAATATGGAGGCTCTAGTCTCCATTTGTATTTTAATTCCCTTTTTCCATTGTGCTCTCTCTCTGTCTCTCTCTCTGTCTCTGTCTCTCTCTCTCTCTCTTTCTTCTTCTCACTGTCTCTCACTTTCTCTATCTCTTTCACACTAAAATAACTGAATTACTGACACTAGGACGAGAAGGCTCGATGAATTCCCTCATTATCGCCATGGCAACCCTAGGCTCAGAGCACAAAGCTGCCAGCGGATACCAGAGAGCCAGAGAGAGGAGTGGAGTTTGCACCATTGTGCTCTCAATAAAATGAAAGGGTAAATGGGATTACTTTTCTCTCTCTCTCTCTGTCTCTGTGCCTCTCTTTGTCTCTCTTTCTCTCCCTCAGTCCTGGTGCAGAAACAGGTTTTAAACACATGCTTGCCAGAGCAGTTGCTGTTTGTCAGGAGCTCACATGAGAAGAGATGTCTGTAAATTCAAACAAGGGAATCAGCCAGTCAACCTCCTTCTGTATCTGTAGCCCACCTACCACCCCCCTTGTGCCTATTGAATTGGTGTGAAGCAAAACCTCATGCTCTGGTGTTTGGTTCAGACATGGCAAGCTGGTGTGCTACACAGCTTGACTCACAGGAGAGCAACAGCCACCAACCTGTCTGTCAACATACACCATCTTGTCAAAACACACCCTTACCATACATACACATTCACACACACCAGACCTTTAGACTGCCTCTCTCTCTCTGTCATTTTTCTCTTACATACATTTTACTTGTATTACTTGTATTCATAAATTTTAATTGTATTACTTATTTTATTACTTAAAACTGTTTATATTGAATTGATTTGGTCCTGACATTGAGTTTAGTGGAGACAGAAAGATGGGAAAAACACTTTGCTCAAGTTGTAATTGTGTAATTGTGTATTTTTAACTTTGTTCAGTAATTTATTAAAACATTTTTTTTATATCATTAGCAGTGTTAAACCTGTATCTGTAGTTATATATTTTCATGTTTTTAAGATATAGTATGCCCTTTACATTTTAGGAAATTCTACAGTAATGCATTTAATACACCATTAGAAATCTTCCAAAATTTCGGTTCAAAAACAGTGTTCTGTACAGATGCATAATCAAATGCATCTGAACCAAAGCAGTTCTTACTTCCTCAGTCTCTTTACCTCCCTCCTTTCATCTCCCCTTGTTATTTTTTCTTTCCTTTTTCTTTCACCTTTCTTCTTTCCCACTTTCTCCTCATGTCTTCTTCTGTCTATATCACAGTTTCCCTCTTTTGCTTCACTCCCCGCTGTCTCTTTCTCAGTCCTTAACTACTTCTCTTGCCTACTCATAGTTTCTCTGTTTGACGGTTCAACTCCTATGTGATTGAGTCACTGTTGCATGTTGCATGATGCTGTTTCAGCCCCGCTGCACTTTATTAGGAGAATGTGTCAGTAGACACACTATAGCACCATCTGCTCACATCAAATGCATGCCTGACTCCTGTGCAGCAGTTTCAATGCAAAACATACGAATATTCACCAATAAACAAAATAAAAAAAATTTTAAAAATCTGCTCCCGTTAGGGGTCACCACAACAAATCCAACCTAAACTGTCCCTCTAATATACAAATTTCTAATCCTGACAGCACCACTGTCTCCCATCCATATAGCACAGCTGGTCTCACTACCATCCTGTGAAACTTTCCTTTCACTTTTGCACTATTGCTATCTGTCACAAATCCTGCCATTCGTCTCCCCTTCCACCTGCCTGAGTTCTCTACTTCACCTCTGTCCCACACTCCCCATTACTCTTACATGATAATCCCAAGTATTTAAATTCCTTTGAATACCTACATTTCCTTTCAATATCTTTGTCATCTCTACTCCCTGTATCCTAACCACTCCATTTCCTCCCTTTTGTTCACACTCATGTATTCTGTCTTTGTCCTGCTCACCAGGGTCTCTCCAGGTTCTTCTCAATCTGCTTCCTATTCTCACTACAGATCACAATATCATCAGCAAGCATCATGGCCTATGGGGACTCCTGTCTTACCTCATCTGTCAACCTGTCCATTACTATTGCCAACAAGAATGGGTTCAGTGCTGATCCTTGATGTAATCACACATCTACTCGAAATGCATCCATCACTCCTACTGCAGACCTCACCACTGTCACACTGCCCTCATACATATCCTGTATTACTCTCACATACTTCTTTGCCACATCTGACTTCCTCATACAATACCACAATTCCTCTTTAGGCATTTTGACATATGCTTTTTCCAAGTCAACAAAAGCACAATGCAACTCCTTCTGCTCCTCTGTACTTCTCCATCAACACCCTCAGAGCAAACATTGCATCTGTTGTATTCTTTAATTACCTCTTTTCTTAGCCTAACTTCCACTACTCTTTCTAATAACTTCATGCCATGGCTGATCAACTTTATTCCTCTATGGTTACTGCAGCTTTTTGCGCATCACCCATATTCCTGAAAGCGAAAAAAATCTGGTATTAGTTCACTTGTGCTCCACTCCTCAGGTATCCTGTCACTTTCCAAAATTGTGTAAAACAATCTTATTAGAAACTACTGCCATCTCTCCTAAACACATCCATGCTTACACAGGTATATCATCTGGATGATCATAGTTGCCCAGCAATCTGGTAACTCTTTTCTACCTACTAGTGCCCATCTTAACTCCTGCCTGAATTCCATCTTGCAGTCTTCCTTCTTCAGATTCCACCATTTGATTCTCGATTGTGTAGGTCTTGATGCCAAGACAACTCCGACCTATTGATACAGGTAATCCACAATATATGTGAAAGTAAAGTCTGGTATACTGATGAAAGAGTGGAATACAACTGTAATGAATGGGTGTATTTGGTGTATTTGGTCTGCAACAATTTTTAGGTAGGTAGTACATCAAATCCCTATGAATACCAGAGCTCGAGGTATCTTTTTCTTTTAGTATCTGGGTAGAAACAAAAAATAAATTAGGTCTCTAGAGACTGTTTTGAAGGCTTTACACATTAGATGACTGTGAACACAATAAAAATTGATTGTGGAGTAAATCACATTTGATTTACAGTGGGTGAGAGGAATATAATGAGGAAAAAACAGAATTATAGACCTGAGGATGAGTGATAATTTAACCTCATTTATTTTGTTGTTAGAAATGGGAAAAAAAGCTCTGTGCTAAAGTATTCGACAAGTCAGGATTTAATACAAATTATATGTTATTATACTGGCTAATTATTGCTAATTATATAACTAATTATACTAGCAATATTTTTTTTCATTTTTTACATTTAAGGTGAAAGTAGTTTCATAAGTAGAGACTAGAGATCAGTGAAAAAATATAGAATTAAGCTTTAGACACCAAATCTGTCACGGCCCGTCAGCCATGACTGCGATCCCGTTCTCCAGATTACTGACCCGGGAATTCCTCACCACCAATCAGCATACAACCCAGCCACACCTGGGCAACCAAGTATTTAAGGACTACCATGCCAATCCCATATTGTCCATTGTCTGTTTGGAAGTACTGCCTTTTTTCTGTTTGTTTGCCTTGTATAATAAAGTATCAGACATTCTGCCATACACTAGTGCCTCTGAAAATCTCCTTTCAAATTTTAGGTAAAAGGAAAACAGGTTAATTAGCTTTGCTGAAAAAGATATACAATTAATAAAATTATTTTTTTCCTGTATCAGGCTTCATTGTGTTTGAAGAACCACACAGCACTAGCCCATCTCAACATGATGCCATGCATAATGTGGACTGAATCAGACAACTGGCACTGCTACAGCTCCCCTGCTAACTACTAAACAATGAATGACAGTGTTCTCCACTTACTGCCTTGCCTTACGCACAAAAAAGACACATGCAAAACCTTGGTGGGCCCCTTAGTTAATTTATTCATAACAAATTTAATTAATATTTTTAATATTTTACAACCCAATTGTATTATTTTAAATTATTTCACTATTTTAATATGTCAATTATGTTAATACAGCCTGGACAGGCAGTGATATGCAATCTTCATACAGTTTTACACCTTAGTGGACAAATGAACAATTGAAAGCTGCAATTATTTTAGTCTTAGTCTTTTTAAAATTAATTTTATGTTGTAATTAAACATCAGAAGCCATATCACCCTCTGTGCTTCTTGAAGTGCTCTATTGTTCGTTGGAATGACCATGTGTATGCTTGTAGATTATACAGCTTTGTAAAGTATTATTTATAATACAAATTCACATACTTTTCATTGTTCATATGATCAATTTTATGGTTTTGATGCTTGTCCTATCAATCAAAGTTACACAGTTTGAAAACACCAACTGCCGCTTACATCGTGTGCACATTTCATCAAAATTAGACTTATAGAAATGGTCTAAAATCACCTGGAAGCAATTTTACATTAAAATTTACATTAAAACAAAAGTTGAAATGAACTATTGTTTTAGTGACATGGGGTCTTGTTATGATGGTGACATTATTTTCAGCTGACTTGCTGATATCAGTTCTGTAACTGATGGGCAAGAAAAAACTACAAGGCCACCAGACACTGGGGCTGTACCCATGTAATGATTTATGACTGCTTATTCCAGCCAACTACTACAGTGCTTTAACAAAGCTTCAGTTGCCCTACATGTTGTACATGGATGCACCTCATTACCTTCAACTGAACTGAAATGTGTGGACAAATTTGCTAATGCTTATAATTAAATAGTAGCTAAATCTTAATCCTTGCGTGCAGATATTGACTGCAGCAGTATTTTTACTGTTGTGTTGACCAACTGCCTTCTCTGGCATGACAGCAGTTTTCTATTAGTCATAAGCCAGTTAAATGGGAGCTGAATCTCAATCAGGCCTACATGTGACAAATTATTTAAAACAGCTTTAAAGATGAAATGACATTAACTGTTTGGTGTATAATGAACATTTCTATCCCTTTGCACAAAGAATTACTATTATAAGCTGGGAATACCAAACGATTAACTGTATTTACTGTGGAGAAAGAGGACATGTTTTAAGCCACCTGTATAAACATTTTCTGTAAAAAAATGAGAGTTAACACAAACACCTATAAACATCTAAACACACTTTTCTGGCTTAGTAGTATTGCATTTTGCTGTTTGAGTGCTTCTCCTGAAAAACACACATCATTGTTAAACCTTTCAACTCAAGAATGAACATGTAGAAACCTTCAGCTTTGCTGGGTGCAATCAGTTGTTTTTCCCAACAATAAAGTGAGTTTCATTCACATTGAACCAGTCATTTCTCATGAATTGCAGTAGGTCCCATGTGGCTAAATTACAGAGTTAATCTTACCTGTATTTTAACTCTTGCCTTTTAGTTCATATTTTACGTGATGGATCTGCCGAAAATAGTAAATTGAAGTGAAATGAGAAGAAAAAAAAAAAAAAATATATATATAAAATAAAAACTGAAAATTGGCATGTGCATATGTATTCATCCCTTCCATTCATTGCCATGAAGCCCCAAAAAAGTCCTGGGGCAACCAATTACCTTCAAAAGTGTACAATTTAAGTGTCAAATGATCTGTCAGTATAAACACACCTTTTCTGAAAGGCCCCAGAGGCTGCAACACCACTAAGCAAGAGGCATCACACAATGAAGACCAAGGAGCTCTCCAAACAAGTCAGGGACAAAGTTGTTGAGAAGTACAAGTCAGGGTTGGGTCATGAAAAAATAGCCAAATCTTTGATGATCTCCTGGAGCACCATCAAATCCATCATCTTCAAATGGAAAGAACATGGTATCACAACAAACCTGCCAAGAGAGGGGCGCCAAAAACTCACAGACCGGGCAAGGAGGGCATTAATCAGAGGGGCAGCAGAGACCAAAGGTAACCCTGAAGGAGTTGCATAGTTCCACAGCAGAGATTGGAGTATCTGTCCATAGGACCACAATAACCCGTACACTCCATAGAGCCGGGCTTTATGGATGAGTGGCCAGAAAAAAGCCATTACTTAACGTTAAAAATAAGATGGCACGTTTAGAGTTTGCCAAAAGGTATGTGGGTGACTCCGCAAATGTATGGAGGAAGGTGCTCTGGTCAGATTGAACTTTTCAGCTATGAAGGAAAATGCTACATCTGGTGCAAACCCAACACATCCCAAATACAGGGATATTCTTGAGCAAAACCTGTGCCAGTCTGCCTGTGATTTGAGACTGGGACGAAGGTTCCAGCAGGAAAATGACTCGAAGCATACTGCTAAAGCAACACTCGAGTGGTTTAAGAGGAAACATTTAAATGTGTTGGAATGGCCTAGACAAAGTCCAGACCTCAATCCAATTGAGAATCTGTGGTCAGACTTGGAGATTGCTGTTCACAAGCAAAAACCATCCAATATGAAGGAGCTGGAGCAGTTTTGCCTTGAGGAATGGCCAAAAATCCAAGTGGCAGGATGTGGCAAGCACATAGAGATTTATCCAAAGCGACTTGCAGCTGTAATTGCCACAAAAGGTGGCTCTACAAAGTACTGATTTTAGGGGGTGAATAGTTATGCATCTCTCTCTCTCCCTGTGAGACATTTGAGATTACATGTTACAACATTCCATTTTAAATATATAAGCACATGAAAAATTCTACATTTACTATGTATTTTATTTGTGGGTGCAAAACAAAACCGTGTTACTCTCATAATTCTCAATTTTGCTCTTGCATTAACCTTAAAACTTGATTAAACAGAAAACTGTTTTTTGAAAAAAAAAAAGTTTTTTGTTGCTTTTTTTCAACACAGCAAGTCTTTATAGTCCTATTTACACAGGCCAATGTTACACACAAGTTTACACTTACAGCCGTACTTCCAGAATTTTCATCATGAGCAATGTGGTCATGTCAAACTTCATGGTAATGGCATGCTCACAATTGTGGTTTTTCTGAAGAACAGAGAGCAGCAAGAGAACAGCTTTTTGCGGCACTGGGCATCTATTTAGAGTGACACCGCACAAAGTCGTTGCCATGGCACCACTGCACTGTGGATAGTGTTTTGATGTTGTACATAACGTGCTCCATTTATGACTCGCCCATGAGAAACGGTCCTGACCATGCTCAAGGCTAAGGCTGACAATGTAATGTGTTATTTCCACACACCATAGTGTAAGACTATACAAACTTCCTTTACAAAAGTCTTTTGGGTGCAATTAGAAAGCAATGAATATCATTTTTCTCAGAAAGCCTTATTAATTTCATTAATTATTATTATTTTTTTTTTTTCGTGTGTGTGTGTGTGTGTATGAATGGTGCTGTAGTACTGTTCCTTGGCTTCACATGTAAGCGAGTAAGTGTGCTGCTCTGCTCAGACTAGACACACCTGGCTTCTGTTTGGATCCCCTGCTTGTGCCAGGTGTGCCTCTGTGTTATGTATACATATACTTGTGTATTTTAGGGTGGAGCTGTTGGAATATTTTTCATTGATATGTTGGTGCTGCCATTGTCATTATTATCATCATTGCCTTCGTCATACTGTCATTACCATATTTGCTTTGTTTATGCTGCTTAGTATTTTCATCTGTTTGGTGTCTGTTTTGTTGTATGTTTTTAAAACCACTTCATCTCCATGACTTGTGCCTATGACCTTACCTCAACCCTGAAATTTAAAGGCCAAAAGTGTAGAGTTTTTTCTTCCATTAGAGCTATAAGTCACAAGAAGCCATCCACCTCAGTGGTGTAACTGCTTTTAAGCAGAGATGGCAAACGTACAAGCTTTTGTAACTTACCTACCAGTACACATTCTTGTCTAAAAGAATGAATCTGGTAAAAGACATTACTACTGGCTGCTTCAGGAAAAAAAACAAATAAACCTCATGCCATGTTTTTATAATTCACAGATAATGAAACCATTAGAATTTTGAATGAAAAAAAAGAAATGAATGAAAAAAAGAATATTAACTCCACTGCTTCTCTTTCTATACTTCTTCTCCCATCAAGGATATTGAATTGTATACATTTCTTTTCTCCATGAATTTGTCTTCCTCATGTTTCAACTTAAATTGTTCCATTTGATGTGATGATCTGCACTAAAAACCATCAAGGGATCCCCTTTTCTGTGTATTATTGTAAATGTTAAGAGTTAATGTTGGTAAGTAGCACAAAAATGGAAAATGTAGCCTGTTTCTAATAGGACTGAAAAGGAAAAGTATGGGGCCAAAAATAAATAGTCATCAGAAAAAATGCTTAAGTAATGACTTATCTGGCTTATCAAGTCCCATCTCTGCTATTAAGTTGCGTTTAGGCATGACATTAAACAAATAATGCACATACTCAGGAGGCTTATTCTTTCATTAATCAAAGTAGTTTGCTATCAATAGGCCATGGTTGCCAAGCAACACAGATATCCATTATTCCATGAGCAGTTCAATGATGTTTAACAGCTTATGAATAAAGAATTCAGCTGTTGAGTTCAGTCAGTTGTGTGAATATTAAATATTTTCCGACAGCTTCAATCAGGTTTTCAAAATGGAACTGCTTGTTTTAGGACATTTATGTTAATCTGCCAAATCAGCCACGATTTCTATATTTCACAGAGTAATCAGGCTGATAAACTAATCAGCGCAGAAGCTGAAAATCATTTGAAACAGAATACTTCCATTCATGGATCAGTACTGAGTCAAATCTGAATTGTTTTCTTACTTGACAATGCACAAACATGCACACAACTCATTTGACTGAGTGTCACCACCCGCAAAGCTATGGTCTCTATAATTACGAAAGCCGGCAGGGAGTAATAAAGCTAAATTAGTTCTGAGGAGTCAATCCATGCCCAAGTTCGACCAAGAAGAAAGGAAGAAAAAGGTTAAGTCAGGGCCACAGCAGGGAAGATTTCTGTAGAGTGTCTCTTGGCTTTGTTCTCTGAAATTTACTGTCCTCTTTTCACTGTACACAATAAATTAACTTGAATGTTACAGCCCCATTTCTCCCCCCGCTAACACTAACTCTGCAGAAAAAAAAAGCAGAAGAATTACACCCCTTCAGTCACCAGCCACCAAAGAGCTTTGGGAACTGCAGAGAAAAAGAGGAGGGATAGAAACAGAGGCAGAAAATAGAGAAAAGAGTAATGTGATGATATATACACAGGAAACGAAGGAAGGCTGGCCAGGGGAATGAAAGTGACTTTAGTGAAAGACAGAACCACCTTGTTTGGCATGTAGAGCTTATTCGTGTCCTGACCCACCAGTGTCCCTACTCAAATCAGCACTCGTTGCTGCAGAATGATAAAGTGATAGTGTCAGTGGATGTTGTGGTCACCCTAACCGTGTCTGACTGGGACCCAGCAATGGCTATTAACCTTTTGTCGCACTGAGGCCAAAGACATAGCCGAAATAATGGAGTGGTCTGGCCTATTCTGAATGTGCTCATTATCTGTGCTCAAGCAAGTGGCTGAAGGGTCAATGCCAAAATAAAACAAAGTGGGCCTGCCCAGCTTACCAGGTTAGAAGTTAGACTCCATGGTTCTTGAACAATCACTGAGGATGCCTTGATCTGCTGCTAAGTGAAAGGAGAAAGCTGAGGAGATATACAAAACTGTGCAAAAGTTTTAGGTAGGTGTGAAAAAATGCTGTAAACAAAGAATGCTTTCAGAAACATAAATGATTGTTTATTTTTATCAATTTACAAAATGCAAAGTCAGCGAACAAAAGAAAAATCTAAATCAAGTCAATATTTGGTGTTTTGCCTTCAAACCAGCATCAATTCTTCTAGGTACACTTGCACAAAATCAGGGATTTTGTAGGATTATAGTCAGGTGTATGATCAACCAATTTACCAAACAGGTGCTAATGATCATCAATGTCACACATAGGTTGAAACACATGTCATGTTTGGAACAATCTACCAGTCATCGTCTCAACTGGAATTAAGGCGCAAATGTGTAGCTTCCTTCAGGATACGTTTAATCTGATATAAACCAAGCAGTGATCACAGATACAGACATTCAGAAATAACAATGAACAGACGAGGCTGGGTCGGGCTGGCAGGCTTGAAATACTCGGCTACCCAGGTGCAGGTGATCAAAGGTTATGAGTGAGGGTGAGTGTGAATCTCTGGCTCAGTATTCCGGGGATCAGGGCCTGGCCCCTGGCCTGGAAACGGTGGTGGGTGTGAAACTACCAGCTGAGTTCCTTCAAAAACTGTGCAAGTGTACCTAGAAGAATTGATGCTGTTTTGAAAGCAAAGGGTGGTCACACCAAATATTGATTTGATTTAGATTTCTCTTTTGTTCATTCACTGCATTTTGTTGATTGATGAAAATAAATGATTTACACTTCCATTTTTGAAAGCATTCTTTGTTTACAGCATTTTTTCACACCTGCCTAAAACTTTTGCACAGTACTGTATGCCTTCCTTCTTTTTAATCTTCCTGCAATCTCTGATCTCTAAGGAACTTAACATTTTAATTTGCTTTGTTTATGTTGTCAGAACAATGAAATCAAAGTCCTTAATATCTTGACTCATGATATTTGCCATCCACCAGAAGTAAACTGTGAGAAAATAATGATACAAGAAAGCTGCAAATGAATGAAGCAGCAAAATTTCTATTCCAGTACAACTAGAATTATGTGAGCAAAGTTTTAATGCTCTCATCACATTACAAGCCTTATTGCTCATTTCTAATTTCTTTAAAATGGTTTGTGGGTCTACACAGCTCTAAAAGGATCAGATCTGTGTCACACTGATGCAATCTTAGCTTCAGTTATATGCACATTTGCACATTGTCACTTCACATTTTCCTTCATTCATCTGGATTGTTACATTTCTTTGTATGTATAAATCACTGCATATTCTCTGTATATTATATATTACATATGTATATTAATATCTGTGCACAACTGGAACCCAGCCACTAGGGATGCACAAGCCAGTGTATTTCTTTGTAATACATTTATCCAAGCCTGGATAAATGAGGAGGGTTATGTCAGGAAGGGCAACCAGTGTAAAACTTTTGCTTAATCATTATGCGTACAACAAAAAAGAATTCCATACTGGATCGGTTGAGGCCTGGGTTAACAACGACCGCCACCAGTGCTGTTAGCCTACAGGGTGCTGGTGGAAATTGGACTAATGTTGGCCAAAGGAGAAGAAGAAGAAGAGGAGGAAGGCATGTCCAGAGGGAGGAAGTAGGGGAGGAGAGTGGATGTGAGGGTAGGGACTTTGAATGTTGGCAGCATGACTGGTAAAGGTAGAGAATTAGCTGATATGATGCAGAGAAGGAAGGTTGACATTTTGTGTGAGAGAGACTAGATGGACGGGTAGTAAGGCCAGGTGTATCAGAGGAGGGTTAAAATTGTTTTATCATGGTGTGAATAGAAGGAGGAATAGGGTAGGTGTTATCCTGAAGGAGATGGTTGGAGACGGTGGCACTGATGAAAAGACAGGAGGCAGAGCTGGAGTTGTCAGAATTAAAGATGCTAAGATTACGTTGGGTGTGACAAGGATGGACAGGATTAGAAATGAGTATATTCGAGGGACAACTCAGGTTAGATGTTTTGGAGACAACATTAGAGAAGCAAGGTTGCGTTGGCTTGGACATGTCCAGAGGAGAGACAAAGATTATATTGGAAGGAGGATATTGAAGATGGAGCTGCCAGGAAAGAGGAAAAGAGGAAGACCAAAGAGGAGGTTTATGGACGTGGTGAGAGAGGACATGCAGGTGGTTGGTTTGAACCAGGAAGACGCAGAAGACCGGAAGAAATGGAAACGGTTGATCCGTTGTGGCGCCCCCTAAATGGGAGCAGCCAAAAGAAAAAGAAGAAAAGGAAGATCTGTGCACAACAGGTTATTCTGTATTACATATTTATATCCCTGTTTACTATTCAGGTCCAGTTCATTTTAGTTACATTTCCTGTTCCATTACAACTCTACATTCGAAATTGCATATACATTTACATATTTTCTGTACATTTCATCAAATTAAAATGAAAGAATAATTCAGCTAGTTTTATATCTAATCCATTTAATTACTATGTAATAGGAATTTGGCTATACTACACCTGTAGTTTTAAGGGGTTAATGTCCATCACTTTTAATTTGATGCATTTAGGCAAAATGTCAAAATTAACCAAATGGATTTGCTCTAACTATAATAAACAGAAGTATAAAACAATAAGGATGAAACAGCAGATGATATTCTTAGCACAGCAACAAAAACATCTTTACCATTTATGCAGGAAATGTGTGACATAATGAAACAGGAGGGTGAAGTCATTACTTACTCTTGTAAAATCAAGAACATTCAAGACCTTGCAAAAAAAAAAAAGTAGCATTTATTTTCTATCGGGCTGAAATTGGACCACTTGATTATAATGAGATTTTATGATTAATGCTCTGACCACTAAACAAAAAAAACCTGGATTTTAGAGAGAGGTAAGTTATATAGTTCTATGCTTTCCAATAAGCATAGACAAATCAATTAAATCAGATGCACTGATGCTGAAAAACAGGGTCAGCATGATACTTAAGAATGGATGTAAGCAGACTGTTCTCTTTGTGGCATAAGTAATCACTAAGCTCACTTGAAGTAAACAAAAACCTCTAAAAATAAGTTGACTCATCCTGGAAAATGCTTGGTAAGGAAAGACATTTTCCCTTGTTAAGATATACATTTTCTTGTGGTGTAATTTAATGTAATTTAACAATGATATCTCACAGTGCCAATAAAGGGGGAGATGGATGAACAGATCAGACAAATGCAGAATTAGCTGCAGGCGATGCATTTGTAACAATTTTTTTCAGTATTTTCTTCCTTTCTTGCTTGCAATGATGCTTCATTTGGCCAAAAAGAATCGACTTCATTTGTGCAAAGACAATTTCATGGCTTCTGAAAGCACTGTCAGGGCCAACTGTGTTGGCAGGCCAGACTTCAATGGTTGCGACACGCAGGTCCTAACCAGAACTGGGGCTAATTATACACAAGGCTGTAGTTGTGCTTTGAATACTGTGAGGCTCTTTGATGGCTGCTGGTTCTGGTGGGGGAACCGAGGGGCAGATCTTCATTATCCACTGGCACTGCTTCCCTCATTCTGTGTTCGCTTCCTAATTACAGGAAAGTTTCTTTTGCAATCATAATCACTTTAGGGTTTCAAGTGCAGTGCTACATAATAAGGCCTTCCTGACGTGGACAAAAAACCAGGCCTAAAACTTTGCAACAGCAGTCATCTGGAAAAAGAGTATGAACTGGTAACACCTCTTGTCATTTCTGCAGCTGTTCCCTCAACTCAGTGGTAATCACTGATTATTTTGTTAATTTATACTAAAGGAACAGCATGTGCAGTGACCCTCTCAAACCACATAACTGGTACAGTGAAGCAAGATTAGAACAGGAAACATCATGCACAATTTGTCAGTCAACCTGTAGCCATCAACTTTAATGGCCCACCACAGTCCTAACAGTGACAATGTGAAATATACCCTTTTTAAAACAAAATACTTAATAAAAAGTGAGAGTTCAAACAAACATCCCACTTCACTTGCCTTGCTGTATTGCTTTGTGCAGCTTAAAAGCTAGGGATGATCTTCAGAGTGCTTCTCTTGAATCACATCATTGTAAAACCTTTTAACTCAAAAAGTAAAGAAGATGCAGAAACATTCCGTTTTTAATGTAATAAGTTGTTTTCCCAGCAAAGAAATGGGTTTCTTTGTAATTCTCTGAAGTAATTTCTCTGAAACTGCACTTTGTCTCATTTGGCGAATTAGCAAATTTGGCGAATTAGAGTTAACCTTACCAACATTTAAAATCTACCTTTGTTCACACTCAGCCTTTTTGCATGAACCAATAGTAATAACAAACTCTGCATGAGATCTTAATTATGACTTGATTTTTAAGAATAAATATTCAAAAAGTGAATGCAATTGACTCTTGGTATAAACTCTTTCTCTGCTGTGGAGATCTTCTTCTTCTTCTTCTTTTGGCTACTCACGTTTAGGGGTTGCCACAGTGGCTCATCCGTTTACATTTCTTCCTGTCTTCTGCATCCTCCTCCTTTAAACCCACGACCTTCATGTCCTCTCTCACCACGTCCTTAACCCTCCTCTTTGGTCTTCCTCTTTTCCTCTTTCCTGGCAGCTCCATCTTCAACATCCTTCTCCCAATATAATCCTCATCTCTCCTCTGGACATGTCCAAACCAACTTAACCTTTCTAACTTTGTCTCCAAAACGTCTAACCTGAACTGTCCCTCTAATATACTCATTTCTAATCCTGTCTGTCCTCGTCACACCCAACGAAAATCTCAGCATCTTTTAACTCTGACACCTTCAGCTCTGCCTCCTGTATTTTCGTCAGTGCCACCATCTCCATTCCATACAACATGGCTGGTCTCACTACTGTCCTGTTAATAGGATAGAATAGAATAGAATAGAAAAATCATTTATTATCCCACGAATGAGGAATTCAGGTGTTACAGGGCTCTTTAAAAAGAAAGAAAGAAAGAATATAAAAAATATATAAAATATATAAAGAACGAGGAAAGACATCCATATACAAGATTTATATATACATATACATATTTACATAGCAATTAACAAAGATATAAATAATATAAAGAAAAAACCTTCTCTTTTACTTTTGCTGGTACCCGTCTATCACAAATCACTCCATGTATTCTGTCTTTGCCCTATTCACTTTCATTTCTCTCCTCTCTACTGTATATCTCCATCTCTCCAGATTCTCCTCAAGTTGCTCCCTACTCTCACTTCAGATCACAATATCTTCAGCAAACTTCATGGTCCACGGAGACTCCTGTCTAACCTCATCCGTCAATCTGTCCATTACTATTGAAAACCAGAATGGGCTCAGTGCTGATCCTTGATGTAATCCAACCTCTACCTTAAAAGCATCCGTCACGCCTACTACAAATCTCACCACTGTCAACCACTCTCACATACTTCTCTGCCACTCCTGACTTCCTCATACAAAACCACAACTCCTCTCTAGGCACTCTGTCATGCTTTCTCCAAGTCCACAAAGGCACAATGCAACTCCTTCGGACCTTCTCTGTATTTCTCCATCAACACCCTCAAAGCAAACATTGCATCTGTGGTGCTCTTTCTAGGCATAAAGCCATACTGCTGTTCATGAATCATCAACTCATTTCTTAACCTAGCTTCCACTACTCTTTCCCACAACTTCATGCTGTGGCTGATCGACTTTATCCCTCTATAGTTATCACAGCTCTGTGCATCACCCTTATTCTTGAAAATCGGTACCAGTATACTTTGTCTGCATTCCTCAGGCATCCTCACTTTCCAAGATTCTGTCAAACAATCTGATCAGAAACTCAACTGCCATCTCTCTAAACACCTCCATGCTTCCATTGTAATGTCATCTGGACCAACAGCCTTTCCATTCTTCATCCTCTTCATCACTGCCCTTACTTCCATCTTGCTTATTTGCTGCACTTCCTGGTTCACTATCCTCACATCATCCAATCTTCTCTCTCTCTCATTTTCTTTATTCATTAGCTGCTCAAAGTACTCCTTCCTTCTGCTCAACACGCTATGTTCACTTATTAATAATTATGTTTCCATTTCTATCTTTAATCACCCTGACCTGCTGCATATCTTTCCCAGCTCTGTCTCTCTGTTTAGCCAATTGGTATAGGTCCTTTTCTCCCTCCTTCCTGTCCAACCTCTCGTACAATTCGCCATACACCTTATTTTTAGCCCTATGTTTTATCTCCTTGTACACCTGTCTACTTTCCTCATCTCTCTGACCATCCCACTTCTTCTTTGCCTCCCTCTTCTTCTGTATACACTCCTTGACTTCTGGGTTCCACCACCAGGTTTCCTTATCGTTCCTTCTTTTCTTCTTTCCAGATGTCACACCAAGTACCTTTCTAGCTGTCTGCCTTACCACTTTTGCAATAGTTTCCCAGCAATCCGATCTTCAACACCTCCCAGTGCCTGTGTTAACTCCTGCCTGAATTCCACCTTGCAGTATTGCTTTAGCTTCCACCATTTGATCCTCGACTCTGCCCTTCCTTTCCTCCTCTTCTTGACATCCAAGGTCATCCTACAGACCTCCATCCTATGCTGTTTAGCTACACTCTCCGCTGTCACTACTTTGCAGTTTCCAGTCTCCTTCAGACTGACCCTCCTGTAAAGAATATCCACCTGTGAGCATCTTCCTCCACTCTTATACGTCACCCTTTGCTCCTTCCTCTTCTTCAAATAAGTATTAACTATAGCCATTTCCATCCTTTTCACAAATTCTACAACCGTCTGACCTTCAGCATTCCTCTCCTTGACACCACACCTACCCATCACCTCCTCATCACCTCTGTTTCCTTCACCAACATATCTATTAAAATCTACACCAATCACCCCTCTTTCTCCCTTGAGTACACTCTATCACTTTGTCTAACTTGCACCAGAATTCTTCTTTCTTCTCCTTCTCACATCCAGCTTGCGGGACATAAGCACTAACAACATTCATTATCACACCTCCAGCTTCCAGCTTCAAGCTCATTACCCTATCTGACACCCTTTTCACCTCCAAAACACTCTTCACATACTCTTCCTTCAGGATAACACCAACCCCATTCCTCCACCTATCCACACCATGGTAGAACAATTTAAACCCTCCACCAATACACCTGGCCTTACTACCCTTCCATTTCGTCTCTTGCACACACAAAACTTCCTTCTCTTCCTTCCAACCTTCCTTCTTTACTACATATTAGCTAGTTCTCTACCATGTTGCCAACATTCAAAGTTCCTACCCACACTTCCACTCTCCTCCACTTCCTTCTCTCCTCCTCCCTCCGGACATGCCTTCCTCCTCTTCTTCTTCTTTTGTGGACTGTGGAGATGTGAGATTAAATGTAAAAATGTTTTGTTTTGATTTAAATATATTAGCACAGGGAAAAGTCTACATTTACAATGTATTTCATTCGTGGTTGTGCAAACAAAATTGTATTACTGCTTTCTGATGCTCTTGTTCTGTGTTGCTTCTACTTTAATATGTTACTCTATAATCCAGCATTGAATAGAAAGCAATTTATAATGGCTAGGTGGGTTTGACCGGACATAAGTATGGAGCCGGGAGTCTGAGCTTTATTAAACATGTACTCACACAAACACTGAACTCATAATCATAACATAATCCTTATAAACAGTTGCTCAACCTTGAATCCAGAATGACCAACATACTGTTCTGACTCATTGGGGTCTTCATATCCGTATACAATGAGGTCCACCTGACATCCTAGAGGCACCAGTCATTATATCAGGAACCGCTGATATCATGATATCAGGTACAGGGCACAGAGGAAACATGGACAGCCTGAGTGGGTTGTGGGGGAGGACCCTGTGGCTATGCTGGAGAGGGAGCAGGTGGAGCTGAAGGCGCCAGCAGCTTCACGCACCACGCAATCTCCGTGGCTGCGGCCATTAGTTTCCGGGGTCCTAGCTCCTGGGTCGGAGAGGTGAGACAGCGGAAAGCCTAGGGTGTTGAAGACTCTGGGGCTATCAGAGAACTTCTGACCTACACACTAAATACCTCTTGAGTCCCCGCTGAGGGCAAGGATGCCCTTTTACCTCCAGCTAGAGACAAACTCAGCCATGTTGTTGTACAACTGGAGCATTGGCTTTAGCCTGCCAATGCTCTGCTCTGACTCATTGGGATCTTTATACCCTTGAGCCAATGACGCACACCTGATGTCCTAACGAGGCTCCAGGTGTGCCCAGTCAGGGCAGAGCATTGCAAACCATG
This sequence comes from Hepsetus odoe, assembly GCA_017165825.1. Lineage (NCBI taxonomy): Eukaryota > Metazoa > Chordata > Actinopteri > Characiformes > Hepsetidae > Hepsetus > Hepsetus odoe. The sequence continues at coordinate 10,021,238 of CM029389.1, forward strand.
ACAGAATTCCAAATAAGAATCCAGCAGGAGTTGTGTTCAATATGTGCCAGTTATTCTTATTGGCTATGTATCTATAGTATATCTATATCTGTTTTAAAACGTGTGCCTTACTGGCCACTTAATTAGTAACACTGTAGATGTACAGTACTGTGCAAATGTTTTAGGCACGTGTGAAAAAATGCTGTAAACAAAGAATGCTTTCAGAAATATAAATAATTATTGTTTATTTTTATTAATTTACAAAATATGAAGTGAGCAAACAAAAGAAAAATCTAAATCAAATTAATATTTGGTGTCATTTTTGCCTTCAAACCAGCATCAATTCTTCTAGGTACACCTGCACAAAGTCAGGGATTTTGTAGGATTATAGTCAGGTGTATGATCAACCAATTTTACCAATTAAGGCGCAGATTGGTAGCTTACTTCAGGATGTGTTTAATCTGACATGAAACATGCAATGATCTCAAATACAACCCCCACCGTGGTTGCCAGTGGTCCAGGAACAAAGGATCTAAGGAGAGAGACATGGAATATAGGGGTTATCTGCATGTGACTGGGCAGATGTATTAGATACGTAAACGGGTTGATTTTGGCCTCTACGAGGAAGGGGCCAACAAATCGCGGGCTGAGTTTTCTGCTTGGCATCCTCAGGTTGAGGTCTCGGGTGGAAAACCACACCCTGTCTCCTGGGTTGAAGTCAGAGGCCTCGCGTCGGTGCTTGTCAGCTTGTTGGAAACAGGCACTGGCAGAGGCAATAACAGCTCTCAGGGCATCCTGGTCTTAGCACAGGTAGAGCAGGAATGGACATAAGTGCGAACATCCAGCTTTAAGGTGTGCTACCAGTACCTTCTCTTCAGCTGCTCTCCTGTGCGGTTAATACCTGGATCCCCCGAGGCAGGAGAGGTGTGGACCGACCTGATCAATGGTCTGTATAGGCGCTCCGGCACAAAGATTCTATAAGCAGGGCATCCCAGTGGAGCCGTAGTCCATCCGGCCTCACGCAGGATGTCCTGCTCAATGTCCCACTGCACCAGAGTGGCCATGACGGCCTGAGCACCCTCTCCGATGGCTCAAAACGACGCGAGAGGGCATCTGCCTTACTATTCTTGGTTCCAGGACGGTAGGTGATGGAAAAATCAAAGCGGGTAAAAAACAAAGCCCACCTCGCTTGGCAGGGATTGAGCTGCTTTGCCAGCCGGATCTAGGTTGCGGTGGTCAGTGATGACCATGGAGGGATGCTTTGCGCCCCTTGTCATTGCGAGGTCATAGCACAGCACACAGTGAACCACAACGAAATTGGACCTCTGCATTTAACCCATGCACTCAAACACCATGCAGCAGGGGGCAGCTATCCCGGGGAGCAGTGACGGGGACGGTATCTTGCTCAAGGGTACCTCAGGGCAACCTACTGGTAAGGGGTTTGAACCCACAATCTTCCAATCCTGTGCCCAACTCCCTAACCACTAGGGCACCGCTGCCCCAAGAAATTCACATAACCGAGAAAACTTTGGAGTTGTTTTACCATTTGGGGCTCTGGCCAGCTGGTGACTGCCGTCACCTTCTGTTGTTCCATCTCTATCTTTCTTGGACCGATTCAGTACCCCAGGAAGGAAACCTCGGAGAGGTTGAACTGACATTTCTCTGCATTGACATACAACCCATGTGTGAGGAGGCAGATGAGGACCAGACGTACGTGTGTCGTAGTCCCTGGAGTAAATCAAGATGTTTTCTATGTACGCGACTAAAAAGCAAACCAACATGTCCCTCAGGATGTCGTTGATGAATGACTGGAAGACGGAGGGGGCATTCTTTAGGCCAAATGGCATTACCTGGTACATATAGTGGCCTGTTGTTGTGCAGAATGTTGTCTTCCATTCGTCTCCCTCCCGGATCCGCACATGGTTGTATGCACTGCGGAGATCCAGCTTCGAGAAGATGATGGCCCCTCGAAGCTTTTCAAGGGCCAATGGTACAAGAGGGAGAGGATAACGATATTTGACCGTGACGGCATTCAGTCCCCTATAGTGTATGCAGGGCCGGAGTCTGCTGTCCTTCTGCACAAAGAGAAAAAGAGCAGAGGCCGGTGATGTGGATGGCACGATGAACCCCTGTCGAAGTGCCTCAGTAACATACTCCTCCATTGCTCTCATCTCAGGCTCAGAGAGAGTAAAGATGCGAGAGCGAGGAAGAGTAGCACCAGGCAGGAGTTCAATCGTGCAATCCCATGGCCGGTGTGAAGGAAGTTGAGTAGCTCTCTTTGCACTGAACACCTCACTCATGGACCTTTTTTCAGCTGAAATTGACAGAGGTAAATAAGCCAGGGGACTCTCCACTGACGTGGAGAGGAACGGGAGTGAAGAGACACAAAGCAGAGAGCATTCAGGGGACCAGGATTTCACCTCCCCTGTCCTCTAATCCAGAACAGGGTTGTGAGACCTCAGCCAAGGGATACCATACACGATCTCATGACCTGAAAGGGGTAAAACGAACAATGAAAGGGACTCGGTGTGTGCCGACAGCTGAAAGGTTATGGGACCCGTGACCCAGGATAAACCACCTGTATTCAGTTGCTGACCATCAACTGCTTTCACAGATGCTGAGTGAGAGAGGGGATACAGGGGGACGTGCAGTTTGGTAACCAGAGATGAGGAGATGAAGTTACCAGCCGACCCAGAATCCATTAACGCTGAAACAAAAAGACAAACATTGTTAGAACGTACAGATACTTTCACTGTGAATTGTTTGGACAAACTAGGCTTAAACGTGTGTACTGTATTCCTCCTGGTAGCCAGGGGGAAGTCCCTTTTCCAGTGTCCAGGATCCCCACAGTACAAAGTTTTCTGCCGACCCTATGCTCCCTCTCTGCATCAGTGAGGCGGGTCTTGCCGAGGTCTATCAGTTCCGGGGGACTGTGGTCTCTGCACGGACTCTGAGGTGCTGCCATGGGGGGCGCTGCCTCCACGCAGGGGCGTGGGTTCCCACGGCATTCCTGAGTGTCTGTACTGATCCAGCCGGATGGCCAATGTCAGGCCTCCAGCATCAGGCCTTTGTCCTGGCAGACAAGCTCCCTCTGGAGGTCCCTGTGGAGACCTGCCCGAAATACCGCCATCTGCGCAGGATCGCTCCATGCCCTTCCGACCGCTAAAATGAGTGCATAATCCGCGACGGAGCCGGTTCCCTGTTTTAACTGCAGCAGGCAATCCCCTCTGGACTGTCCATAAGAGGGGTGATCAAATACTGTCCGAAATTGGGAAGAAAAGCGATCGTATGAACTCACTGTTTCTCCACCCCTTGCCCAAATAGCCGTTCCCCATTCCGCATCCTGTGAGCCTTCCCATAACCACTCTGATCTTCTCCAGATGAGTTAGCTGTGGGTACTGTCCGAAATACATATCAGACGCCACCAACAACGTATCACATGCTGATGGATTGCCCGCGGAGCTCTCGGGAAGAGCGATGTGGCTTACCGGTGGGGCTTGTGGCTGGGTGAACTGCGGAACCTCCAGCCGCTCCGTCTGCTGTAGAACAGTGCTAACCATGGACGTTAGCTGAACTAAAATCTGGTTGTGGACCTGAACCCTCTGGCGAACCTCCTCGTCAGAGTCCGGAGCACCTCTTGAAGCAGTCCTGTCCACTGCGCCTTGTAAATTGAAGATCTGTTCATCTGCCATCGTCGTAGCGGAGATTAAGGCACAGATGCGTAGCTTGCTTCAGGATGTGTTTAATCTGAGATGAAACATGCAGGGATCTCAAATACAGACATACAGAAACAATGGTGAACAGACAATGCTGGGTCGGGCTGGCAGGCTTTTCATACATGGCTATCCAGGTGCAGGTGATCAAGGGGGATGAGTGAGGGTGTGTGTAAAGCTCTGGCTCAGTATTCCGGGGATCTGGACGTAGCCCCTGGCCTGGATATGGTGGTGGGCATGACAACCAAACAGGTGCTAATGATCATCAATGTCACACGTAGGTTGAAACGCATGTCATGTTTGGAACAACCTACCAGCGGAGGTCCTTCAAAAACAGTCCAAGTGTACCTAGAAAAATTGATGCTGTTTTGAAGGCAAAGGGTGGTCACACCAAATATTGATTTGATTTAGATTTCTCTTTTGTTCATTCACTGCATTTTGTTGATTGATGAAAATAAATGATTAACACTTCCATTTTTGAAAGCATTCTTTGTTTCCAGCGTTTTTTCCACACCTTCCTAAAACTTTTGCACAGTACTGTACAAAACTGCAGTTCATCAGTTTTCTGTTTGTTTTCATTTGTGTTTTATTTCAAGCTCAGGACCACTGTTGGCTGAATATTTTTGACTGGTGGACAGCTAAAGACTTTTACCTTTGTTTAGATTAATTATTAGGATCTTTTTAGGATCCTCCTGTGAAGCACATGCATAGTTTGTAACCTTACAGAAAAGAATTGGCATATTGTTCTCCAGTTGTGTTGGATAATTTAATGACACTGCATTAACATGGTTTTTGCATGGGTTAAATGCAGAGGTCCAGTTTCATTGTGGTTCACTGTGTGCTGTGCTGTGACCTCGCAATGACAAGAACAATCACTTTCACTTTCACTTCACTTTCATTAACAACAGCAATGCAACAGCAAAAACGTGCAATGCTGCTTTACACGACTTACAGTACTGGTAGAATGGTATAATTTGCAGGAGTCACTGCTAGTGAGCACAACTGACATGACCTAATTAGAAGAAAAACTGTAGGTTGTGGGTTTCAATCCCAGAACAGTAGGTTGCCCTGAGGTACCATGGAGCAAGATACCTTTCCCATCACTGCTCCCTGCACTGCACTTTATATAGCTGGCCCCTGCTGCACGTGTGTGTATGGGTGAAATGCATGGAATAATTTTGTTGGGTCTGATTTTGTGCTACACTGTGCGTTACAATGACATGTAGTCACTTTCATTTTAAAAGATACACAATCACTGTAATGTATAATTCATAAACCTATATGATAGCTTTGTGACAGTTGATATAAACATAAACTAACTTTAATGAAGTTTTCTTCCCAATAAAACATTGCATCAGACAGCAGGTGGCATGTCAATAACATGTCCATAACATATCAGTTTTGTGCAACAGCTTTTTGTAAAATAGCTTTCAAGGCATTCAGACACCTGGCTCCTCCCATTACTAATAATGTGAACATTAAGTTGGGCTTTTCTTTTTCTTGCAGGTCACAATTACATAATTGTGACAATTGCAGATTCTTTGGATAACAAAGCATTTTGCTTGCCATTCTGAAATGTGGTACAAAAAAAAAAATCCACAAGCCACCAAATAAACTGGAATTTGTTATCTTAATATTTTACAGTATATGTGCTTATAGACTTTATAGACTGGCAACTAAGTGTACCTCATAATGATGGGAATATAAAACATATCTGCCTGCCTTTCTGTCTGAACATAAAGGTTCTAATGCTAGATAGTGGTTTGGACGGAGCGTTGGCCATTAGAGGAGACATCTACACTATAACTGCTGACTTCTCGTACTGTACCTGCTTTCTCTACACAGCACTGAATTATCCATGTCATTTTCTTTTTTTCCTGACCTTAGCTGTCTCTTAAAATAGAAAGCCTGCATTTCTGCCCACACATTCCTATAAGGCTTATTTCAGAACACACTTTAAAGTGATTATTATCCTGGTACATCCCTTTTCTCCCCTCCCCCTCAGCCTCATTTTTCTCCCACTCCAAAGTCTTCTATTCTTGCTCCCACCTCAGCACTCGCCCTCCTACTGACAGGAGTAGGAGACTTCTCAGAATTTACCCAGGTTCTTGTCGTCTGTCATTACAAGAATAGCTCCAGGGCGTGTCTAGCCTTCTGTGGTCAAACTACCCCCTCTTTTGCATGTTACAGCCAAGATCAAAAGATGTCTTATACAACACGTCTGTAGGTTCCATCTGGGACCAAGAATTCCATGATCTTCTCTGATCATATGCCAGTTTGGTCTATAAGTAACTGCAGTAAGCTGCGGTTGAGATGGGCAGCAGCAAGCTTGGTTAAAATTAACTTGTCACCGGTGCTGAGGTTAGCTCAAAAGGAGCGTATATTTTCTTTTCTTGATATTAACATAATCATGTGGCTAACAAAGAATGGAATGTTTACTGAATGTTCATTGACCTAGTGTTTCCTTTTTGGGGTCAAAGTAAACAATTGTGGCAGCATCTGAAAATGTAAAAAAAAAAAAAAGCTCACCATGCACTTACAGACTTCAAAGATACCTCAGGCTTTTAAAGATACGTAGTGTACGCTGTTGCAGCTATTTCTCAGCTATGTAACAGAATGGATAATTCATAGCTGGTCACAAAAATAGAAAATAAACAAGATCAATCACAGGAGCCATAAAAATAGGTTTCATGTAGTGAAAGTTCTATTAAGGTCTGCAGGTGCCTAAGCTCTAGAATAATGATATAGATCTAGAATGATAAAAAGTAAAAAGTACTATTTAAAGTAAACTACAATGTTGGATTACATTAATAAAAATGAGGAGTGTGAATTTCACTAACAGGCCACTAGCAGGTCCGTAGTGAGGGACTAAAGGATTATTTAGTGTCAACCTGATTTCTGTCTGTATAGTCGCTTTAGGAATGAATCCTAGAAAAAGTAACTTTACTTCATAAAGAATTTCACACAGTGTGAACAGCGAATTGTGTAAAAAAGAAACGGATATTTTGAATAAACAGTAATGATATGGGTAATTTAATATGAATAATAATTTTGGACATTTCTCTGAATGCAGTAAAAGTATGAAGATCCTGCTATAAATTATTACCTTTTATTTAAATTTCTTACACTTTCAAATTTCTGGTCAGTTTTGATACAGTCACATGCAGTCATTACAGCAATACTGGTCCCCCATAACTTGCAACACGGTTTCAGATTTAATTTGGCTTCTATTTTAGAAATTTGCTGCACAGCATTAGTAGATAATGTAATTGAAGTCATCACAGTTTTATATCTTGTGAAGTTACAGAACATGTTGCTTTTAAATTCACTAAAACTTGCACACAGTGAAACACAACAAAATGCAACCTCTGCTTTTAACCCATACACACTGTGCAGCAGTGGGCAGCCTTACTCGTGGAGCAGTGACAGGGAAGGTACCTTGCTCAAGGGTACCCCCGGGCAACCTACTGGTATTACATCAACTCATTAGCATAACTGCTCATACCCATGCACCGAAGACTAGACATGGACTCAGACCCAGACCCTGGAGACTTGAGTGAGGTTTGCAGTAACTGACCCGTGACCTGTTAACACAGTTACATGGAAACAAATGGGGAGGTCCTATTGTAAGTGATTTTCTGTAAAAGGGGTTTCTTGTTTTGGTTGCCTTTGATAATGTGCTGGAAGTCCAGCGTATGGAGATTAATACAGCCAGAGTCCTGCAGTGGCACTCACAGGAAGCAAAAAGCCTGGTCTTTTCTAATCTGTTTTTGTTTTTTTAAAGCAGCTGCTGTCAAAGCTACTGTCAAAGAAACAACTGCAGATATACTTTGGTGCTGGAGGCCAACACAACTTTCAGAGTGGAATCTCTGAGATAACTCACTTCTCCATCATCATCCCCTACCTCCATGTGAGCAATAGCCCTCAGACAATGATTGATTAGCTCATTCATTTCCTCAAAGGCCTGTGCCTATACATGTTATAAACCATCCAGAATCCCCTCAAATTGTTTTTCTCTACAGCATCTGATGGGGAGAAGAGAGGGTATTGTTTGCCATTAGATTTTAATAAGACTGATGCTTTTTTGGTGGGGGGGCTTCTCGAGGGAAAAATAAATAAAGTGGAGGCAGAGTTGACTCAAGGGTGGGCTGGAGATTAATCAATTGACTATTGGAGCTTGAAGCCAGCTAGGAAAAGGCATATATCTCTAGCTAAGAGATATAGAGGTCAGCCATGACAGGCTGCCGTGTGTGCTCCTGTCATAACATGCAATTCTCCTGTCGCATCTTGCAATGCATCTTTGTCATTTTTAATTGATCTGTGCATCAAAACTATAGGCCTTTAAGCATTTTTGTGCATGAAGCAAACAAGTAATTTGGGCATCCAGTCAAACACACATGCCGTCCCCATCATTTAAAGCTCCAAGGGTGCTTTAAATAGCTGCACTCTCTGCACAGTGTAAGTGGGTTAAAAACAGAGGTTGCATTTTGTTGTGTTTCATTGTGTGCTGTGTTTCACAATGACAAATTGCCACTTCACTTTCACTTAGATCCACCATGCTTGTGCTCTTGAGTGGTGTAAAGGTTTTAGACATAGGTAGTCTTTTATAACACATACAGGCATTAGAACATGCATAGAACCAAGAAAATATTACAATACCCAGTTCAGCTCCATACTTTCTCAATTAACCTGGATGTCTCTTTGATCCAACAAGTCTGCATAACATTTCACAGCCAATGATGTGTTCTGAGTTACATTCTGCTTGTTTCTGGTTAACTCCAGCTTGTTTAAATGTTCCTTATGTCACAGCTGTGGAACCAAAACGCTTGCTCAGGGGCTAAGCAAGGTTTGAAATATAATATATGCTGGGTGTCACATTCTTGTTCTGGATCTGACTAAATGGGCTGCAGCTGAAGTATAATGTTGTAAAGGCTGTCATATGTAGAACATGTTTCTTTAAGTACAGAGCAAGGTCCAAAGATTGCAAAGAATGCGCAGATTCATTGTGATTGTCCCGTGACATCAATGAGACTTGAGTGCCCTTCTCTTCTTTGTACTACTTTTGGTAGGATCTACCCATTCCATTTCAGGAAATTCCCTGCAAGGTGGTATTTTGACCCAGTCGAACACAGGTTGGCTGTTGTCAGAGTTGCTCAGACCCGCATATTTGCCCATTTTTTCTGCTTCAACAAATCAGTTTCATGAACTTGCTGCCTGACATATCTACCTCCTTGACAGGTGCCATTGTATTGAGATAATCATGTTATTATAACATCATAATTGACACCATAACACAAATAATGTTATTCCCCGTCTCTCTTAGTGGTTTTAATCTTATACCTGATTAAGGTCATTCTTAAGATTATAATTATATAACAAACCCTGCTTGTTTAGATTTTAAATCAGTTAGATTGCAGAAATAAATTTTTCTGTTCTGTAGGGCAGGTCATCCATTATCTGCTTCACCTCTTGCAGTCCAAAACATACCATGGTCAAGAGTATAATTTTATATGCAATAAATCAGATTATTCTAGGAATATGTGCTGCATGATTATATAAACTGAATTACAGCCTTTATTGTAGCATACTCCTTATTGTGTCTACCCTGATTCATCATTATATCTGATATATGACTGTATATGTGCCTTTAGTGGTTCTACAATTACTGACTGTAGCTGATCTCTTGCTGTACAATTTTTCAACCCTGTTGAAATGTACATGGTGTGCTGTAAAAGGTGTATGGGCAGTGAAATGTTCCAGTGCAGTGCCTTTTACAAACCCAATTTGGACCATAGTTGCTTTTGTATTATAATTTTCTCACAAATCAGAGCTAAACTTCATATCAAGTGATTGTGTGAACTATAATAATATAAAACTATAAAAATAATAATAATAAACACACATACACAGCAACAACAACAACAACAATAACAATAATAATAATAATTACAACAACAACAACAACAGCAATAATAATAATAATAATAAATAATAATAATAATAATAATAATAATAATAATAAGAAGAAGAAGAAGAAGAAGAAGAAGAAGAAGAAGAAGAAGAAGAATGCACTATGCACTTTTCACAAGCCTTCATATTTAATTCTGCAGTGCACTACAAAGAGGTCAGAACTTCTAATTGAAGAACCTTATTTATTTTTATTGACCCCAGCACTTTTTCATTTCTCTTTGAAGCTTTTTTAAAAACATACATTTTTCACTGTGTATCAGTAGTTCATCAGAGCTTTTGAAAATGGAAAATGCTGAAACTTTTATAGATTTCACTCTGGGACCTTCTCATCATGTAGCTTGATGCAAGTTGAAAGCAGCTGGAATTCACAACTGTCCAATCATAAGATTCCTTTATGTAAGAATATTGCAGGTATGTTATTGCTGGAACCAAAGATTGTATAGAACAATTTAGATCTATAATTATTCTGGTTCTGCCAGTGAAAAAAGGAACATCTCTGCCTCCCAGGCCACTGCTAGTCTACATGCGAAGAACCCAGGAATTCCCTAGCCCCTGCAGACCACAGTTTATGTTTTTCTGTTGGGCAGTAAAATCCATGACTGTGAGAGGGTGTAAAATGTGTATAGGGACGAACTAAGATTTCTTTGGAGGTGCAGAATTTTGACCGACTTGTGGCACTAGCAATTTATTTATTACTCTTCAAATAAAAAAGAGCTATGATATATGAATAAAATACTTATGACTTGAATACAAAATTATATGAATAAAAAATTACATGAATAAAAAAGTTTTAAAAATCTCATGTTTGAAAGTGTGTTAAAAATAGCAATATTACTGTCCTCAAACAGCCCTTCTCCTGACATCCACAAGATTGGATGATGTGAGGATAGTGAAACAGGAAGTGCAGCAAATTAGCAAGATGGAAAGAAGGGCAGTGATGAACAGGATGAAGAATGGAAAGGCTGTTGATGATATACCTGTGGAAGCATGGAGGTGATTAGGAGAGATGGCAGTTGAGTCCCCATCACTGCTCCCCAGGCACTTTCAATGCTGCACATGTGTGTATGGGTGTAATGCAGAAGCTGTATTTCATTGTGGATTGTGGTTCACTATGTGTTGTGCTGTTTACTCACAATGACAAAGTTGTCAATTTCACTTTCAACAAGGCTGCATTGTTCCATTGTGGATTTACAGTAAACATATGACAGGGTGCATAGAGAGTTGTGGTACTGTATGAGGATAGCAGGAGTGGCATGTGAGAATAAAGACATGCGATGCAAAGAGTAGAAGTGGAAGGTGGAGGTGTTTAAATACTTGGGGTCAAGAGTTCAGATTATAACGAGAGTGTGTAAGAGAGGGGAAGATATAGTCTTTTATTGATTATTTTTACTTTAAAACATTTGTTTTCTTATATTTTTTGATGTCTTACAACAGAATATAATATACTTAAAATTGTAAGAAGCAATGCACTACTGCATATTTTTATTTATTTATTTTTTTGTGGTGATGATTGATAATTGGCTGCATACTCAGCTAATTACAATAATAAATGCATTGCAAGGTTAAATATATTGAGTTAGTATATGTAGTATATTTGCCAAAGTGTTGCAGTTTCTGGGTAGTTCGGTTTGTAAATTGAGTTTACAAGGGGTGAACAGTTTGGATGTTTCTCTACTACGCAATTCATCTTACATTTAAATTTGAAGTTCAGATATGTTTATGCCATCTTAGCTGTTTAATTTAACTCCAAAGAACTTAGCGGAATATTCATCTAACTAAAAATGTAATGAATTAACAGTGTTTGTAAGTTCATCACTGGTCTGATGGAGCTAAGAAAATGGGGCTGCGTGAAATATTACAACTTAAAAGCACTTTAGTGTAGAGGTGTTCACAAATGACAGATTTGAAAAAAGGTACTGCTTTCTAAATATAACATCTTCTGAACTGATGACTCATCCATGACAACTAGAGTATAAAGAAAGTGTAGGGAGAAACTAAAGAACTGAATACTTCTTTTACCTTCCCTACAAAGAAAAGCATTGAAGGGACTCGTTAAAGAGATGACGAAAAGACACTGAAAGGCAAGATTAGCTGTACCTAGAAGCTAGTTTGTTAATTGCTTTTCAGAAATTCATCAAAGGACAGACACACAGACTAACACCTTTACCAAAGCAGCTTAGCATCTCTAGTCCACCTGATCTGCACATCTTTGGACTGCTGGAGGAAGCCAGAGCACCCAAAGGAAACCCATGCAGACAAGGGGGAATATGGTCGAGGCAGTCCTGGGAATCAAACCCAGAACCTTCTCGCTATGAGGGAACAGCACTACCCACTGTGTCTCGGTGCTGCCTATGGCCTCATTATGTTTAGTTAAAGAACATTTATTTATGAATGTCTGCACTGAACAGGTTGTTTTATTAAGGCTCTTGCTAACATTGTTAAATTCTACAGTGAAACTACCTTTAATGTAAGAGCATCTTTAAATGACATTGTTTTATAAAACCAATTATCTACTATGTGTGGCCCAAGCAGAGGTGGTTTAGGGTCCATAATCCAGTCTTAGGCAGCCAAGTCACATGTATTTATAATATTTAGCATCTAAGGTTTTTCAAATACTTTTGTTTTGCAACATAATTTCTCACAATGGCTTTTTAAAATGACTTTTTTGTATTGTGCAGGTAAGCACTGTATAGACAGAGATGGTGCACTCAGTCAGACATGCAGCATGACATGATATAACTTCACCTTTCTTTTCTATACAGAGTCAGATACTACTGCTTCAAATTCATTATGTTTGGAATTGTTTGGAGCATTGTTATGACCATCATACATTTTCCCATGAATACTTATTGGGGCTAGATTAACAGAGAACCTTTGGTTTGTATTAGTATAAAAATACATCTTCTATTGTTCCTGATTCTCTGATCACCCAACAAGGTCGACAGATGCCAGCTGTAATTATAATCCCAGAGAGATCCTCACAGAGTAATTAATCTTAGCCCTCTCATCGCTAATTACTCTGCTAGCCATGTCCATTCAGGGATACACTGTTAATGAGAGTCAACATTTTGTGTTGCTGTTAAACTCCCTTTTCAGATCTTCAGGTAGTAACCACACATGCAAGCTTCATAAGGGAGTGTGCTGTGTCGTACATTGTCTGGGTCTTATTATGAAAGATGTGGGGTCTCATCTAATTCAATAGAATGTCCTTCTTGATCTTACCTTGGTTGGCATAAGCAAGCTTGGTGGCAGAAGCTAAAAATAAGACAATAAGTAATTAGCTGTCAGTAGTAACTGTGGGTGAAGGATGCTGGATGCCATGTCTTCCTGCGGAGAAAGCCAATTGAGGCCTGAGATGTGAAAGGGGAGAGAAAAAGCTGATTTTCTCTGGATGAGCTAATGAATAAATAAACATGGGGTTCTTTGTCCTTTTTGGAAAGGTGATTTTTTTCCATGCTGGAAAAGACACTTGGTGGGTTGTGCAATGGAGAGGGGAAATGAAGTACCTTTTGATGGTGTTGTGTTACTGCCAAAAAAGAAATAAATAAATAAAATAAAACAAAAAACAAATAATGGGAGGGTCGCAAATTTCCTGTTTACATATGGACATTATTGTAGATGAGCTCAATATTTGTCAAGGTGATGGTGGAGGCCATATCAAAAACAGGGCAGAGGAGAAAGATAACACTGCACTCTGGGAGACCGAATTTGCTGGTACAAAAGCCAACGAAGAGATGGGAGCATCTCATTTGATCCTTTGTGAACGAGGTTCTACCATTTGCTATTATGTGCAGTTATTGCTTTGTTGGACCACTCACATCCTCCATCAAAACACCCTTGCAAACCAGTAAACATTTGCCACAGCTTTGGGCTCTCTCTCTTTCTCTCTCTTGCTTTCTTTCTCTCCATTCTTCTTTGTATCCCCCTCCTTCTTCATCACTCCCTCACTACGTTGCCCTCTCATTGCCTCTGTGTTTGCAGTCTGGCTGTCATTAAAACTAATCTAAAACCTGCACCTGTCAACAGGAGATAAAGTGAGGGAAATGACATTTGGACCAAAAGAAAATGTCCCAGTTTTTGAATACAAAAATGTCCAGGTACACATGGACGAAAATCTGTTTGTCCCTTTTAATTTAATCTTAAAGCAGTTTCACTATGGTGTCATATCGTTTTTTGTTATGCCTGTTAGAAAGAGGTAAGGACACTCATTCATGTATATTTGGAATGTGTCCTTAATCAAAGATTCTTTCATTCCCTTCCTTCTTTGTCAAAAGCTGCTATATGAAATCTTAATCGAAAAATGTTTACCTGTAGCCTGTGCTTCCCTTGCTAAATAAAAACAGTTCAGGAGATTTCTGTATTCCTTCGTAAGCAGCAAAAGATCAGGTCGATATCTGTAACCTTTTCTCTGATTGTTCTCCAAAAAAAGAACCACAATACCCCTTCTTTCTCCATCTGGCTATTAGCTTAAATCCAGTCTTTGAGTTCCAAAAGTCTTTAACACCATGCAGGCTTACAAATATCTTCCTTCAGCCTTCAGGCCTGTGCACACAAAAAATTAGAGCAACATGAACATATTGAAACTTACAGCAGTGCTATCAGGTGAGTCCGTGTGAACATGTTGCTTTGGAAATCAAATGTCATGTAAAGAGTTTTTTTTTTCTTCCTAGGGCAGAGAAGAGATCTGAACCCAGATCTCCAGCATGTACTATTACCCACCATTTACTTGCTTTTAACCTTGAATAATCTTAGCCTAATGTAATTAAACATCCCTTTATTTATTCTTCTTCATCTTTTCATCTTATCTGAAAGCTTATTTACTAACAGGGTCATAAGAGGTGCTGGAGGTTGTCCCATCGCTTTTAAGGCAAGGGTTTAAGAAACACCCAAGAGAGGTCACTGGACACACACATGCCCACAATCCAGTGATCTACAGATCCTTGTACTGAGGAAACCAGAGCTCCTGCTCCTCATGCAAACATGGAAAAACATGTTATCTTTATATAAAAGGGACCGTCAAGCAAGAATCAACCCAGTACCTTCCTGCTGTGAGTTGACAGCAGTTACCACCACAACAAAAACCTTTCAAACTCTGTCAAGCATGCTTTTTTATTTTTATTTGCTGAGCAGCATGCATTATGATGCAAAGCAGTAAATTGAACATTTAAGCTGATAAAATGTCAGTATTGTACTGACCACCAACAGAAAAACAGCATCTTCACAGCTGGATTAATATCAAGAACACTTTTTTCAAGTCAGTCATCTATGAAAGAAAGCTAGTTCTGGCTGGATGCTAAGAATTGTAAAACACTTGACACAAACATTACTACACTCTAAACATCCATACTTCCTTCTATTCATCCATGATTATAATCATGACTATGTTGCAGAGGCTGCTGGAGCCTATCCCAGTGCTAATAGGGCGGAATATGGAGAAACACCCTAGAAAGGTTGCCAGTTGATTTTAGGCAATCTAAAGAACATGCTTTCTGTTTAGAATGGTCATGTTCCATAAAAAAAAAATGTAAAAATTGAATGCCCCCATAGTAAGTTATATGCAATTCATCATGTCAATATTACGTTAATTTGTTCATAATATTCACAGAGAGTCAGTACATTTTTGGTGTGTTGCTCAAGAGTGATAGAGCTTTTGGAACCCAAACAGATACACAGGCTCTGTCCCTCAGAGAACAATTTCCAGGGATCAAAAGCTTCAACAATGCCATGCAAGAATGTAATACACACCAACCAAAACTCCAAGTCTAAGACTCCAAGTCTAAGGAATGGCAGTCATGCAATCTAAGGGCAAAAGGGCAGGAGTTTACATCCCCCTACAGTCTATCTATCAAATGTGCCTGCCTGCTGGTGCTCACACTCCCTGAAATCTTTGCTCTTTAAATAAGTTTTTCTCATCTATTTGCATTTTTAATCATGCTATAGCTATATACCGTGCCTTGCAAAGGTATTCACCCCCTTGGCATTTTTCATGTTTTGTTGCCTCACAACCTGGAATTAAAATGGATTGTTTAAGAGTTTGCACCATATCGTTTACAGAACATGCCTACAACTTTACAGATATATATTTTTTAAAAAAGCAAACAACAAATAGGAAAAAATAACAGAAAATTTCAATGTGCAAAAACTATTCACTCCCTAAAGTCAGTACTTTGTAGAGCCACCTTTTGCGGCAATTACAGCTGCAAGTCGCCTTTGGATAAGTCTCTGTGAGCTTTCCACATCTTGCCACTGGGATTTTTGGCCATTCCTCAAGGCAAAACTGCTCCAGCTCCTTCATATTGGATGGTTTTTGCTTGTGAACAGCAATCTTCAAGTCTGACCACAGATTCTCAATTGGATTGAGGTCTGGACTTTGACTAGGCCATTCCAACACATTTAAATGTTTCCCCTTAAACCACTCGAGTGTTGCTTTAGCAGTATGCTTCGGGTCATTGTACTGCTGGAAGGTGAACCTCCGTCCCGGTCTCAGATCACAGGCAGACTGACACAGGTTTTGCTCAAGAATACCCCTGTATATAGCACCATCCATCTTTCTTTTGACTTGGACCAGTTTCACAGTCCCTGCTGCTGAAAAACATCTCCACAGCATGATGCTGCCACCACCATGTTTCACTGTGGTGATGGTGTTCTTGGGGTGATGGGATGTTTTGGGTTTGTGCCAGACATAGCATTTTCCTTGGTGGCTGAGAAGTTTTAGTCTCATCTGACCAGAGCACCTTCCTCCATACATTTGAGGAGTTGCCCACATGCCTTTTGGCAAACTCAAAACGTGCCTTCTTATTTTTAACGTTAAGTAATGGCTTTTTTCTGGCCATTCTTCTATAAAGTCCAGCTCTATGGAGTGTACAGCTTATTGTGGTCCTATTGACGGATACTCCAGTCTCTGCTGTGGAACTATGCAACTCCTTCAGGGTTACCTTTGCTCTCTGTGCTCCCTCTCTGATTAACGCCTTTCTTGCCCGGTCTTTGAGTTTTGGTGGGTGGCCCTCTTTTGGCAGGTTTGTTGTGGTGCCATTTTCTTTCCATTTGAAGATGATGGATTTGATGGTGCTCTGGGGATCATCAAAGATTTGGATATTTTTTATAACCACAACCCTGACTGTACAACAGCTTTGTCCCTGACTTGTTTGGAGAGCTCCTTGGTCTTCATGGTGTGATACCTCTTGCTTAGTGGTGTTACAGCATCTGGGGCCTTTCAGAAAAGGTGCGTTTATACTGACAGATCATGTGATACTTAAATTATACACAGATGGACTTTCATTTCACTTCACCAACTTACTTTTGAAAGGCACTGTATATTTGAAAATCAGTTACTATACTGAAAATTGCATCATTCATAATTCATTTTATAGATTAGATGTTTATAAACTAGAGAACTATTATAACCATTTTGAAAAACATTTTCAAAAATAGTCCCGAAATGAAGACTTGCTCTTGTTATAAATCACATATTTTATTGATACTACAACATGCCTTCCGATGAGGAAGCAGAGCCGAGGTTGCCGAGGTGGTCAAAAAGCTCCTTTTTGGCAGAGCTCCTAGGGTGGATGAGATCCGCCTAGAGTTCCTCAAGGCTCTGGATGATGTAGGACTGTCATGGCTGACACACCTCTGCAACATTGCATGGACAATGGGGACGGTGCCTCTGAATTGGCAAACCGGTGTGGTGTTCCCCCTCTTTAAGAAAGGGGACCAGAGGGTGTGTTCCAACTATAGAGGGATCACACTTCTCAGCCTCCCGGAGAAAGTCTATTCAGGGGTCCTGGAAAGGAGGGTCCGTCGGATGGTCAAACCTCGGAATAAGGATGAGCAATGTGGTCCCTGTACAACCGGTGTCGGCGCTTGGTCCGCACTGACGGCAGTAAGTCGGACCTGTTTCCGGTGAGAGTTGGACTCTGCCAGGGCTGCCCTTTGTCACCGATCCTGTTCATAATTTTTATGGACAGGATTTCTAGGCGCAGCCAGGGCGTTGAGGGGGTCCGGTTTGGTGGGCTCAGGATTGGGTCACTGCTTTTTGCAGATGACATTGTCCTGTTGGCCTCATCAGGCCGTGACTTTCAGCTCACTGGATTGGTTCGCAGCTGAGTTTAAGTATCTCGGAATCTTGTTCACGAGTGAAGGTAGAATGGAGCGGGAGATCGACAGGCAGATCGGGGCAGCATCCGCAATGATGCGGGCTCTGCATCGGTCCGTTATGGTGAAGAAGGAGCTGAGCCGAAAGGCAAAGCTCTCAATTTACTGGTCGATCTACGTTCCCACCCTCACTTATGGTCACGAGCTGTGGGTAGTGACCGAAAGAACGAGATCGCGAATACAAGCGGCCGAAATGAGTTTCCTCCACAGGGTGGCTGGGCTCTCCCTTAGAGATAGGGTGAGAAGCTCAGTCATCCGGGAGGGGCTCTGAGTAGAGCTGCTGCTCCTCCGCATCAAGAGGAGCCAGATGAGGTGGTGAGGTGTTCCGGGCACGCCCCACCGGAAAGGGACCCCGGGGAAGACCCAGGACACACTGGAGAGACTATGTCTCTCGGCTGGCCTGGGAACGCCTTGGGATCCGCCTGGAGGAGCTGGAAGAAGTGGCCGGGGAGAGGGAAGTCTGATTGAAGTCTGAGTCTTGATTGATGAAAATAAATGATTAACACTTCCATTTTTGAAAGCATTCTTTTTTTACAGCATTTTTTCACACCTGCCTAAAACTTTTGCACAGTACTGTATATGGAATTTATTTTTGTCACCTGATTAGGTAGAGGAATCCTTGCAGTTTTGACAATGTTGCAGACAAACAAAAAAAAAAGTATACTTTTGATTGGCATATTAGAAGAAGTCTTGAGTTGAAGGTAAAAGAATATGTTTTTCTAGGCTCCAAAGATTATTTTTGTTTAGATGGACAGATAAAATGTAAAATATAAAATTAAGATTTTCTTGATGATGGCAAACACTGGGTAAACAAGAAAAACACACAGAAGAACAGATATCAACCTAACACCAGTCTGACATTGACTTGAAATGCATCAAATGCTTCATGGCAACATACTTTAATTCAATCAATTTAATTCTCAGATCAAAACTATTTACAAGATGTTTACTGCATCACTTAAACATGCTTTTATATGCATCATATGAAATTAAAATACGACATATTTCAATTCAATTCAATTTCAATTTATTCTTATATATCGCCTTTTACAACACAGTTGCCCCAAGGCACTTTACAATGGTGGTGGATGGTGGAACAGGTTACAGTGATAGATGTTAAAGCCGGACAACTACGAAGGAGAGGAACCAAAAACTCCACTAAAAACTTCCACTAAAAAAACCTCTGAGGGTCCAAGGTCAACCGGCTACCCAACCCCCTTGGGTAACCCAACCCCCTTGGGTATATTGTAAACCTCATTACACTGTCTTAAAAAAACAAACAAACAGATTGATACTTGGATCAGCAACGAATCTTTCTCTTTATTGCTTGATGAGGAAAAGAACAAGGATTCTGAGAAATCGAAAATGCCTCTAGATCTTCCATTCTCCAGGGTCCTTAGGTCCTTTCTTTTTGATACAAAACTCTACTTGATTATTTGTCAATCTGACCATACTTACCTGACTCCAATACCATTTAGCAAACCTCAGTCAGTTCTTATCTGGTTGATGAATGGCTTTCTTATCACATCCTTCCCTTGTTAGAAACTCCTTTTAAGGTGCTCCCTATTGAATGCTTGGTGAACCCCAGATGCTAGTTTTCTTCAGTTCTCCACCTGTGGTCCATAGAGAGCTTTTTGGCTTTTATAACCGTCTTCCCCAAATAAGGAGGCATTGTGTTCAATATAGGTTTTAAAGAGCTTTGGTAGTTTTAAATGTTATTGCCCTAAAAGTGAATGTGCATGCACCATGCAAGTCTTGGATGAGCGCTCCATAAAACCTGAACAGGAATATAACACAGTGAATATAAATGTGGGCATTTTGTTCTCATCATTGTGAAAAATAATTTTTAAAGTTTTTTTTTACTCACATGAATTACATTAACTTTAAATAAAGGTTGCCTGTTTCTTATATTCCATTGTGAAAGTGAGCTAATTAACCCCATAACCTTGCTTAAATTGGTCTTTGCCAAGGGTACCAGAATAGATGGAATTTCATGTAAGTATTCTTTGCAGTAATTGTACTTTTTCTGTGCGATTATTCACATGGAATACTAATTTAACTTAATTACATTTCCAAAAGAAACAGACTTCTTACTTCCTACTTTATCTACCCAGCCCTTCAAAATAATTGGTACTTAATACAAATAAAAAATATATGTTTTTTTATTTATAGACCTCAACAAAGAGAGCTTGTTTAAGTGATTTTTTTCAATGTGCAGCAAAATGCCCAGGGAGGGAATGGTACCTTGATCAAGAGTACCTCAGGGCAACCTACTGGTCTGGAATTCAAACTCACAACCTTCCAATACTGGGGCCTAGTCCCTAACCACCAGGTCATCGCTGCCCCAAGCCTTAGTTAACACTTTGAACTGATCAATTTCTTCTTTTTACACCCTTTACAATTTGACTCACTTCGAGGCAAAATGCACTGTTAATTTATTTCAACCAAAAACTTTCAAAGTAACAATAGTGAAACAGTTCTATTGTACATATATCCATAATCACCACACTTTACAAAAGTGAGTTCCAGCTCTGAGACTATGAGCTTTTTTTCTGTGCTAACTCACTCAAACTAATACTAGGGGAGACTCCCACTACACACTAGTACTTAACGAGCTAAATGGGGGAATAAGGGGAATACTGGACTTAAACACACACCCATTATTCTTTCGTTGGACCTCTCCACCCTCTCCAGTGCTTAGCTCGACTGGTGTGTTTCACATACCAGAGTGTATAATTAAAAGTTGTTCAGAAGTGCAAATTTGGCTGGGCAGCTATGTGGACCCCCAGGCGAGGTTGGAGGCACCTCATTATGATCAGGCATAGTGAGATACACCCACGCCAGACAGATTACTGCCAGACTGTTAGAGCTCATTAGATGCTTTTCATCTATGCTGCTTTAACACATCTAGCTTCACATGCGCCCCCACTGGTGGCAGCTCTGGTGCGGGCTCACCAACAAACACCACACAGTGGTTTGAAGTTTTTATAGGAACATTGTTAGCAGCATCAATGTACCATATGTCTTTGACTAATGGCTACACAGCAGTAGTGGACGAGTCTGGGAATGTGAACAGAGAAGTTATTGTACTGAGCATAAATAACTGCCTACATTCTAGCTTATGGAAAATTCTAGGACAAACATTCGCCATGAGAGATGCTTAACTTTTTTTATTAATATTTGTTAGTTTTTTTTACTTACTTTAAATTTAGGTAGGTATTCAGTAAAATCAATATAGGAAGGAGCTTTAATACTCTTTTTAAAAAAAAATAAGTACTGTTAAGTTTATAAATGAATTTAGGATAGGATAAACTTTGACAAAGGCCAGACTATAATGGCTAGATGAGGTGCTGCTGTAGCACTGTAGAAAGTTGCTAGAATGTTATAAAGTTGCAGATTATGGCTATGATAGAAAGGACACAGCAGATTACAGCTTGTTCCCATTCTGACTCCTTCAGTCCATCACTGAAAGCCCCTACAATGTGCTCATGAGCATTAATACTGGACAACTGAGCATAAGGTGTGTCCTAGTCTGATTACTCATATTTTCTTTTACATTATGTGGACAGTAGGTTTTTATTTTGATCACCTGGAGAAGACATACACTGTGTGCACTATTATTAGGCAAGTGAGTATTTTGAACATATCATCAATTTTATGCATATATTCAAACTCCAAGCTGCATAAATGAATTTAAGCAGATCAGGTGATGCGTATTTGTGTAATGAGGGAGGGGAGGTTGATATAACACCCTATATTAAGGTGTGCAGAATTATAAAGGAACTTCTTTTTTCAGGCAAAATGGGCCAAAAAAGGGAGATAACTGACTGAAAAGTAAAAAATTGTAAAAAGTATTTCAGAGGGCTATTGCAGCACCTTTTTTTGCTAAGATATTGGAGCATGATCACAGAACCATCAAACAGTTTGTTGCAAACAGTCAACAGGGTCGCAAGAAACGATGATGCAAATTTACTGCCAAAGATTTGAGAAGAATCAACCATAAAGCTACCAAAATCCCATGGTCCTCTGGTGCTGTCACATTCCAAAATTGCAACCTACCTGGAGTGTCCAGAAGTACAAGGTGTTTAATGCTCAGAGACATGGTCAAGGTGAGGAAGACTGAAACACGACTACCACTGAACAGAATGCATAAGTTGTAACATCAAGACTGGGCCAAGAAATATCTCAAGATTTTTCAAAGGCTTTATGGACTGATGAGATGAGATGAGAGTAACTCTTGATAGACCAGATGGATGGGCCTATTTGGACCTTTTTTGGTTGAAGATGGACTCAAAATCAACTCCTAAACCTACTGCCAGTTTTTAGAAGACACTTTCGTTCAGGATAAAGTCTGCATCTTTCAAGAAGACCATGATTTTTCTGCAGGACATTGCTCCATCACATGCAGGAAGTTCTCCACTGCATTGCCAGTAAAGACCTAAAAATTGAAAGAATAATGACATGGGCCCCCTTCCTCACCTGACCCTCCTTAAATGGAAGATTAAGGGGAAGGAAACAGTCCATCCCTCTGAACAGTGTCAGGGAGGCTATGGTTGCTTCTGCACAAAAATGTGATCAACAGAACAAGAAACTGACCGACTCCATGAATGGAAGAATTATGACTGTTGTTGAAAAGAAGGGCTTTATTGGTCACAAATTGTTTTGGAAATATCAGAAATATTTATTTGTAAATTTTGAATTGAGTTTATTTATTTTTCTGACTTTAACAGATGAAAATAAACAAGTGAGAGAGAAAATTTAAATTTTTCATTTATTTGTGTAAACATTCTGCTGTCATCGTTTCACACCGGAATCAAGGCGCAAACGCGTAGCTTCCACAAAAGGTACATTTCAATCAGAAACAAACAGTACTACCAG
The DNA here is from genome assembly GCA_017165825.1 of Hepsetus odoe. Taxonomy (NCBI): domain Eukaryota; kingdom Metazoa; phylum Chordata; class Actinopteri; order Characiformes; family Hepsetidae; genus Hepsetus; species Hepsetus odoe. The sequence continues at coordinate 10,043,929 of CM029389.1, forward strand.
ATACAGACATGTAGAAAAGACAGTGAACGGACAAGGCTGGTTCGGGCTGGCAGGCTAAAAGTACTCGGCTACCCAGGTGCAGGTGATCAGCGGTGACTAGTGAGGGTGAGTGTGAAACTCTGGTCACTATTCCGGGGATCGGGCCCTTACCCCTGGCCTGGGTACGGCGGTGGGCGTGACATCACCCCCCCCTTCAGGGGTGGCCTCCGGACGCCCAGTCCGACGCACTCTAGGATTCCCTCTGCCTGGAGGGTGCAGTTGAGGTCTGCTGCGTTGAGGGGGTCGGCCTCTCGGTTTGGGAGCTGGGCGGTTTGGATGGTTGCGATGGAAGTCGAGCCGTAGTTGGGGGTCGAGGATGTCTTTGGACCTGACCCAGCTTTGTTCTTCAGGCCCGTAACCGTCCCATTCCACGAGATATTGCAGCTCCCCTTGACGTCGCTGGGAATCCAGGAGCGCACTGACCTTATGGGCTTGACCTTGCTCTGTTGTGATGACAGGAGGGGGTTCAGCCTTCCGCACCGATGTGGCCAGGGGTCCAGGGACATAGGGTCTGAGGAGTGAAACATGAAAGACAGGGGTTATGCGCATGTGATTGGGTAATTGGAGACAGTAAGTTACCGGGTTGATTTTGGCCTCCACTAGGAAGGGGCCAATGAATCGTCGGCTGAGTTTCTGGCTTGGCATCCGCAGGTCTCGGGTGGAAAGCCATACCCTGTCTCCCGTGTTGAAATCAGGGGCCTCATGTCGGTGCCTGTCAGCTTGTTGGTGGAATCGGCGCACTGCCCGTTCAATGTGTGTGTGGGCCTTCTCCCACACTCGCTCAGCCCTTTGAAACCAGGAGTCGACGCTCGGAACGTCTGTGGGTGTGGTATCCCATGGGCAGAGCGGAGGCTGAAAACCCAGCACGCATTCAAACGGGGTCATCCCTGTGGAGGAATGATGCAAGGAGTTTTGCGCATACTCTGCCCAGTAGAGGAACTCTGCCCAGTCGTGTTGCCAGTGGTGACAGTAGGCCCGGAGGAACCTGTTTAAGTCCTGTATGGCTCGTTCTGCCTGGCCGTTAGTTTGGGGGTGATACCCAGAGGACAAAGAGACAGTAGTTCCCAGTCGCCGAAAGAAGGCACGCCAGACTTGAGAGGTGAACTGGGAACCTCTGTCAGACAGGATATTCTCCGGTAAACCGTAAAACCGTAACACATACTGAAACAGAGCCTCTGCGATCTGCAGAGCAGAGAGGAGAGCAGCAAAGGGCATGAACCTGCATCCCTTCGAAAATCGGTCCACCACCACCAATATGCATGTGTATCCCACGGGATCGCGGCAGATCCGTGGCCAAATCAATGGCCACGTGAGTCCACGGTTGAGTGGGCACCGGCAGTGGCAACAACTTTCCGTCTGGCAGCTCCCGGGGCGTCCTAGTTTTAGCACAGGTAGAGCAGGAGCGGACATACGTACGAACGTCTAGCATTAGGGTGAGCCACCAGTACTTTCTTTTCAGTTGCTCTCCTGTGCGATTAATACCCGGATGTCCCGAGGCAAGAGAGGTATGGCCCCACCTGATCAATGGTCTACGTAGGTGCTCCGGCACAAAGGTTCTATCAACCGGGCATCCCAGTGGAGCCGGAGTCCCTCTGGCCTCACACTGGATGTCCCGCTCGATGTCCCACTGCACCGGAGCGGCCACGATGGCCAGAGCCCATATAGGTTCTGGCCTGGACACCCTCACCGACGGCTTGAAACGGCGTGAGAGGGCATCTGCTTTACTGTTTTTGGTTCCAGGATGGTAGGTTAGGGAAAAGTCAAAGCGGGTAAAAAACAGAGCCCACCTTGCTTGACGGGGATTGAGCCGCTTTGCCAGCTGGATATACTCTAGGTTGCGGTGGTCGGTGGGGACCGTGAAGAGATGCTTTGCGCCCTCGAGCCAATGCTGCCACTCCAGTGTGGCTTTTACCGCCAAGAGCTCCTGGTTCCCTATGTCATAATTGGCCTCCGCTGGGGTTGACCTGCGAGAGAAGAAGGCACAGGGAAACAGTTTCTCGGGTTGCCCATGATACTGAGATGGCACAGCTCCTAGACCTACCTCGGATGCAACAACCTCGACCAAGAACGGCTTTCCTGGATCTGGCAGCTTGAGGATGGGTGCTGACGTGAATTTCAGCTTGAGATCCAGGAAGGCCGCCTGTGCCTCTGGCATGCAGCGGAGGTGGGAAGGTTTTCCTCTCAGTAAGGAGGTCAAAGGGGCTACTGTGGCACTGAAATCGCGAATGAATCATCTATAGAAATTTGCAAACCCGAGAAAACTTTGAAGTTATTTTATTGTTTGGGGTTCCGGCCAGCTGGTGACTGCTGTCACCTTCTGTTGTTCCATCTCTATCCCTCTTGGACCGATGCGGTACCCCAAAAAGGAAACCTCAGAGAGGTGGAACTGACACTTGACATACAACCCATGTTTGAGGAGGCGGGAGAGGACCAGACATAACTGGGAGACACGTGTGTCGTAATCCTTAGAGTAAATCAATATGTCGTCAATATAAGGGACTACAAATTGACCCAACATGTCTCTCAGGACATCGTTGATGAACGACTGGAAGACTGATGGGGCATTTTTGAGGCCATATGGCATTACCTTATACATGTAATGGCCTGTTGTAGTGCTGAAGGCCGTCTTCCATTCGTCTCCCTCCCGAATCCTCACCAGGTTGTACGCACTGCGGAGATCTAGCTTCGTGAAGACAGTGGCCCCTCGAAGCTGCTCAAGGGCCGACGGTACTAGAGGGAGAGGGTAGCGGTACTTTATGTTGACAGCATTCAGTCCCCTATAATCTATGCAGGGCCGGAGTCTGCCGTCCTTCTGCACAAAGAAAAACCCAGCAGAGGCCAGCGATGTGGAAGGCACAATGAACCCCTGTTGAGGTGCCTCGGTAACATACTCCTCCATCGCTCTCGTCTCAGGCTCAGAGAGAGGATAGATGCGAGAGCGAGGGGGAACAGCACCTGGCAGGAGCTCAATCGCGCAGTCCCATGGCCGTTGTGGAGAGAGTTGAGTAGATCTCTTTGCACTGAACACCTCACTCATTGACCTGTATTCTACGGGGATGGACAAAGGCAAATGTGCTAGGGGACTCTCCACAAAAGTGGAGAGGCATGGGAGTGAGGTGATGCAGTGCAGAGAGCATTCCGGGGACCAGGACTTTACCTCCCCTGTCCTCCAATCCAGAACAGGGTTGTGAGACCTCAGCCAAGGGATACCAAGCACGATTTCATGATCTGAAAGGGGTAAAACAAATAGTGAAAGCGACTCCGTGTGAGTCGACAACTGCATGGTTAGGGGACCCGTGACCCGTGACAAGCCACTGGTATTCAGTTGCCGACCATCCACAGCTTTCACAGACACAGAGTGCGACAGAGGATACAAGGGGACGTTCAGTTTGGTTGCCAGAGCTGAGGAGATAAAATTACCAGCTGACCCAGAGTCTTTCAGTGCTGAAACACAAAAACAAATATCATTGAAACGTAAGGACACTTTCACAGCAAATTGGTTTGTCTCCTGGTAGCCAGGGAGCAGTCCCTTTTCCAGTGTCCAGGCTTCCCACAGTACAGACACAATTTTTTATTGACCCTACGCTCCCTCTCTGCCTCTGAGAGGCGGGTGCTGCCAAGCTTCATTGGCTCCGGGGGACTCTGCATGGACTTGGAGTTGTGGCCGCGGGGGTGCAGCCTCCGTACGGGGGCGTGGCTCCCACACTGGTCCGGAGCGTCTGTGCTGGTCCAGTCTGATGGCTAACGAAAACAGTCTGTCTAATGTCAGGCCCTCATCCCGGCAGGCGAGCTTCCACTGGATGTCCCTGTGGAGACCAGCCCGAAACACAGCCATTTGAGCGGGAGGGCATACTCCGCGAAGGAGCTGGTTTCCTGCTTTAATTACAGCAGGCGATCCCCCCTAGACTGTCCGTAAGCGGGGTGACCGAAGGATCGCCCGCGTAGCGCTCAGGCAGAGCGATGTGGCTTACCGGCGGGGCTTGTGGCTGAGCGAACGGCAGCGGGGGGGGGGAGCCTGTGTGGCTGCCGTGGTCGTGACCTCCTTCCGCGCCAACAGCTGTTGGAGCGCGTCCACCTGGGAAAACATTTGCCCTAAACGCTGCTCTTGGTCCAGTAGCAGCTGGTGAACGCTTAAGTCAGAATCTGCGGCACCTCCTGGAGAAATTCCACTCGCTGCGCCTTGTAACGCAAAGGTCCGTTCATCTGTCATCGTTTCACACCGGAATCAAGGCGCAAACGTGTAGCTTCCACAAAGGTACGTTTTAATCAGAAACAAACAGTATAACTGGGAACAGACAGTCAGAAAAGATAGTGAATGGACAAGGCTGGGTCGGGCTGGCAAGCTACAAGTACAGAGCTACCCAGGTGCAGGTGATCAGTGATGGCTAATGAGGGTGAGTGTGAAAGCCTGGTCAGTATTCCGGGGATTGGGCCCTCACCCCTGGCCTGGGTACGGCGGTGGGCGTGACATCTGCACACTAATATTTGTCTAATAATTGTGCACACATATGTATTCCCCTGAGAATATTCCCACACATTTCCTTTATAAAAAAACTTATTTCAGGGTCATTAACATTTTGAATAAGCCTGTTTGTACACATGAATAAATTTCAAATCATTTAAAAGGAAATGTGTGTAAAATATATATAGCATTTATAGTATTTATATTTAGTATAAAGAAATGTCATATAATGTTAAACTTCTAATAAAAACATAAATTAGTAAATACCGTTCGTTGAAAGCTCTTTATACTTTTGAAAAGTTCTTTCCATCAATCTCATTTACAAACACGTTTTTTTGTGATCTCAAACCAGCTAAATTGCTATATGGCAAGTTTTTTTTTTTGAGTGTACATACATTTGTATAAGTAAGCAGTGAAAGTTCATGGAAGTTCATGGAAAGTTCAGCAATTAATAAATACATCCTAAAAATAAAGGTATGATTTTGTGGAAGAACTATGTTTAAAAGGATCTTTGAAGGTTCCTCAAAAAAGAACTTTATCATGATGTAAAAGTTCAGTATTAGATATAAACGTTCTTCACATACAAGGAAAACCACACATTATTGCATTAACTAAGGTTCAAATGGTGGTAGCTGAAGTCAAGGATCAAATGGAGGATGATGAAAAGAAGATTGTAAGGTTGGAAATCAGGCAGTTAAGATGGGCACTGGGTGTTAGTGAAGATTTACCAGTTCGCTGGGCAACTACTGCAGTAAGTTGACACCTGGAAGGGTGCTCAGGGATGATGTGAGTATAGTGAATCAGGAAGTGCAGCAGATAGAAGTAAGAGCAGTGATGAAAAGAATGAAGAAAGAAAAGGCTGCTGGTGCAGATGACATGTGGAAGGATGGAGGAGTTTAGAAGAGATGGCAGTAGAGTTTCTAACCAGATGGTTTAACACAATTTTGTAAAGTGAGAGGATGCCTGAGGAGTGGAGACGAAGAGTACTGGCACAGATTTAGATGAATAATGGTGGTGCACAAAACTGCAGTAACTACAGAGGGATAAAGTTGATCAGCCACAGCATGAAGTTATGGGAAAGAGTATTGATGATTAGTGAGCAGCAGCATGGTTTCATGCCAAGAATGAGCAGTATAGCTATGTTATATGGGTTGGAAACAATGGTGCTGACCACAGGTGTCGGAGCTGTCTCAGAGTTAAAAATACTTAGATTTGTTTTGGGAATAACAAAGGTGGACACAATTAGGACTAAGTATATTAGAGGCACAGCTCAGGTTGGATAACTTGGAGACAAAGTTAGAGAAGCAAATTTGTTTGGTTTTTGACATGTCCAGAGGAGAGACGAATATTATATACGGGGGAGGATGTTGAGAATGAGCTGCCAGGAAAGAGTAGAGGAGGAAGACCAATGAGATTTATGGATGTGATGATGATGACGGTTTGAATGAGGAATATGCAGAAAATCCAAAAGAAATGCAGACAGATGATCTGCTTTGGTAACCCCAAAATGGGAACATCCAAAAGGAGAAGAGAGTTAAACTTTTGTGTTACTTCTACAAAATCGTTTATCAGCACAATTTGTCCTGAATTGTGAAGATCAAATGTTTGTTCTATTCTGAACTGAAATACTCCCTCACTTTTCTACCCAACTGAACAGATGGACCAATGCTCAACAGTCTGGGAGGGAATCACAACAAATGTGTTTTCTTGTTTATTTACTGTGTGGAATTCCCCCCCTACAAGTAGCACCCTTTAAAAGTTGACGCATATCCTTCTACTGCCCTAAATTCAAGATTTCCAGTAGTTTCTTTCAGTATCGTACATTAAAAAGGTTGAGGGAAATTAGAAAATACTGTGCAAAAGCTGAGTTATGAATTTGAAATAACGAGGCTCATCTCCCATGTCTAACCTTCTTTTAATTTGAGTCACAAATATATAGTACAATTAATCTTACTAAATATACATTTTGCACACTTTTTTGAGGGACTGAAATGATAATGCATGTGCAGAAATCTGATGGTGTAATTCTATAGCACATTTGCTGTAAAAGTTCATGCTGACTATTATAGAAAAGTGTTGGAACACAGTTAAATGAAACTTACAAGTGAGTATTCTCCTTTAAGCATGTTGAGCTATCCAGATACATTGCATTAGTGGCAATTCAAAGAGATGCTTGGCTGGGTTCGCATAAAACACAGGTAGAACAAGCCAACCTTCACAGTGTTGGTGTTATTATTTGACTGAAGAGTTTTAACTACTCGGCTAAATTGGGGAGAAAATCATTTTAAATAGTTGATCCTTTCTAATAAATGACATTACTTTACTACAGGAGGTGTACTCTGCACCAAGGATGCTGAAATGCTCATGGATGCTTTTCTTACTGCAATGCTCTCTTTATTGATCTCCCAGCTTAGTTCTTTGCTTAGCTTCTGTACATTTAAAACTTAATTAAAACTAAATGCTCAGCACACATCATCCTTATCCGTCATCTCCTGCCCTGGCCCCCTGTTGTGTATCACGTTCAGTAAAAAACTTTTCGGTAAGCTTACAGAATTGTATTTTAATGAATGAAAGCCCTGTTCTCCCTTTCTCAGTTTTAGATCTTCATCTTATGGTCTGTTATCTGTCCCAGAATTTAAACTGACCAAAATGAGTTCCAGGTCATGAACCTAAGATTCTGGAATTGTCCTCCACAGAGCCTTTGTTTAATTACGTTTCTATTCACATCTATTCACTTGACTCATTCTTATCAGTTCTCTGTCTGCTAGCCCTCCTTTCCTGATAAGTGACAGTCATTAGGGGCAGCGGTGGTCTAGTGGTTAGGGCATTGGCCACGTGATTGGAGGATCGGGGGTTCGAACCCCTTCCCAATAGGTTGCCCTGAGGTACCCTTGAGCAAAGTGCCGTCCCCGTCACTGCTCCCCAGGTGCTTTCAATAGCTGCCCAGTGTGCATGGGTTAAATGCAGAGGTCCAATTTCGTTGTGGTTCATTGTCTGGTGTGCTTTGACCTCACAAGGGCTGTCACTTTCATTATCTTTTTTTTCTTCTTGATCAATCATCCTTCAGTAGGTGAAAAGCATGTCTGTTGCAGGGCATGATGATAATGCATTTTAATAAACACAGTGACAAAAACATTTTGTAAAAGTTTCACAATTTTACTCCTTTCCCCTTGACTCTACTAGTGGTGTACCGACTCCGTGACCAAAAGGCTCTTTTATAGGGTGGCAGTGACCTGGTGGTAGGGTACTTGCCTATGGACCAAAAGGTTGCAGGTTTAAATCCCACTTCTAGCACTACTGCCATTGGGTTACTGAGCAAGACCCTTAACCCTGAATTGCTGTGGGGGGACTGTCCCTATGATTATGACATGGAAGTGGCTCTCGATAAAAGTGCCTGTTACCATAGAGTTAAACTTTTATTGTTAAGCCATTTCTTACATTTGTAATGCTCCGTAATCATCAATGTAATTGATTATATTAATTAGTGTAATATAGAGGCTGCCTTAAACCCAACTGAGTATGTACTGGTACAGTACTATTTCTCAGAAATAGGAGTGTCTTTAAATAAAAGCTCAAATAAAAATAAAAAAGTGTTTTGATTAATGTCACATTTTTAAATATTTCTTGTCAGTTTATTAAAAAACAAGCTAACCTAAAGGAAAGTGAAAATCTGAACATTCTGCTGTAGCTATTTCACTTTATTTGAAGAGATATAAAAACATATTTTGAATTCACAGCACATCCAATATTGAGTGGACAGGATGAGGAAACAAGTTAGGATCACATGAAATAGCACACTGAAATAGTGCAACACACATAATGCCATCACCCCCTCAACCCCACACAAAAAAGAGAACATTCAATTTGAAACGAGTTTAAAAAAGTGTTGTTAGTTCTATGATATTTTGTAAAAAAGTACAATTATATTTAGCAAAAAAGTAAGAATGGGTTTGCATTATATGTCCTGTTGCTAACAATATTTATGAAATACCTTATATGAAGTGCAAAACTATTAATCTAATAATTTTTCTATTGCATTATTAATCTGCTCAAATAATAAATAGCAAAAAAAATCAGTTATGTCACTGAATCCTCTTATGTGGCACAGCTTGTGAGACAAAAGGCCACAAGGCTATAAATGGATGAGTTGGTAAAGAAATAACAGGAAAAAATGTGTCAGGACACCTGAGGATTTAAGTTGAATGTCACCTTCCCAGAGCTAGAACATTCATGAGCCTCTCTAAACAAAATTGAAAGGAGATGATATTTCACTAAACATGATTAAGTGCAAAACAAGGATAAAAAGGGTTCACACTGATGAGAGGACATGGGCCGCTGGGAGGGGCTGCTAGGGTGATTGTCCTTGTAATGTTATAGAGGTTCTGAAGAATATATAATGGAGTCTATCTATCAAGAGATAGTGATTGAATCCTTCAAAGCAGAGTGCTCAGCCCCTGATTTGCATTATAAGCTGCCATGTAACGCAGAATACAGAAGTGGAGCATTATGGCTCATGCCTCTCAGACTGGATTTCAACTGTGGCACTTTTGTCTGACATTTGATTATTAAATAAAAATGCTTGGCATCACCCTCTGAAATGGACGCCAATATGGAAAAAGCTTTACAAATAAATGTTCGGAACTGGGAAAGCCGCTTCGATTCACTAGGCATGTGCAAAATAAAGGATGAGTAGAGGATTCATTCAGCTTCTATTGTAAAAGGCAGCCACTGTCAGTAAAAAGAAAGAGACAGTGTGAATTCACAGGATGGAGTCATTCACCCACAGAGTTTCCATGCTGGGAGTTCACATCTGGGTTAAAATAAACAGGAAATGTTCAGAGCAGATGGAATTGAGCAAAATAAAGCTGACAGTGTGTCAGTGAGGAATTTTATGTCCAGATGCACAAGGAAGCTATTGGACAGTACAATAAGGCTGCTGCTTAAGAGACTTTTTTTATAGGATCTTTTTATGCCTACACTATGGCTGTAAATGATTATGGTAATAATTCATGTTTTTTTCTAAATGTCTTGTTTTTGTTCCTTCAAAAATCTTCAAATGCTCTACTTTGCAAAATAGCACAGCTGACCCAATGGTTGAGGGCTTGCTATATTTGGTGACATTAATTAGTGCAATTGATATTGCATCCCCCTAGGCTGCTATAAAAAGTTAGAAAAGCTATCACTGCTAAAGCTAACATCCTCACCTACTTTGTTACATGATAGACATCTTGCTGCTTTGTTTGCCATGCTAAAGAGATCTTTCTTGAAAGGAAATATACTACAGCATTAATCTCAAATATGCATGTTTAAATTGAACATTGTGGGCCCTTTGAGTATTCTGAATGAAACAAGATCTTCTTGATTGATTAGCTATTAGTTATTGAAACGCTGCTGTTGCCTGGCAATCTGTGAAGGGCTCTAGGGCTCTAGGGTAAGTGAATGAAGAATGGTCTAAAACTAGTCTTATTGAGCTCTTAACAGAGCATAGTGCTGCATAGACCATTACCGTCTATAATGGGAAAGTATTAATTTAACTATGCAACCAAAATCCTTGTCCCCTTGAGGCCCACTAATATTCTACAGTGACACAGTGGACAAATATGATAGTTTTGTCTCATTATTTGAGTTTGCCTAGTATAACCTTAGGTCTTGTTTTAAATCTGATGTATTATGTCATATTTATGCAACAATATGGTCTCAGTACAACTGATATTCAGGGCAATGTGGTAAATAACCCTGAAAAGATCTACATAGTTTAACAGTGGCACTATAAAGCATGATTTATGGGTAATTGCTGGCACCCCATTCCACTATCAGCTCTTGGAAGGAAGGCTCGTCATCAGTCAAAGTCAAAATTTGGTGAAGTGAAAGGTGACAATTTGTCATTGTGAGCACACAGCATACTCAGCATGTGACCCATACACACCGTGCAGCAGCTGGTAGCCATATCCAGTGCCTGGGGAGCAGTGATGGGATGGTACATTGTTCAAGGATACCCCAGGGTAACCTGCTGGTCTGGGATTTGAACCCACAACTTTCTGACCCTGAGGTCTAGTCCCTAAACACTAGGCTGCTGCTGCCAGTTAAGTGTAAAATACTGTAAGTGTAATGATTAACTCTTCCTTCTGTCTCTGCACACAAACTGGCCTGTAAAGATGCCAAAATTGCAAAATAGGAGGGGATGGGTATTTGCCTATTGACCAATACTGCAGGTTTTTTTTATTTCAATGTTTGTTCCTCTGGTTTGTAGATGTCTCCAGTTCCACCCATTAGCTAGCACTCACCCATCACACGAAACTAATAAACAGTAGGGTGGTAAGGTTGAAGGGTGGGGGCTAGCATATGCTTGCTTCAAGTTATATGAAGCTGGCATGTGTATTGTACTCCAATGCTGATTTGCATCACATTGAGGGTGATGAGAAAAGGTATACTGGGCTCATTTTCCTGGCCATAGATGGCTATGGCACCAGCAGGGATCAACTCACAATCTGTTGGCCAGGGAGTATTTGGGCCTTAAGCTAGAACATACAAAAAGAAATTCAAGGGTAGTCAGCGAAATATGGTGTTCATAGACAATAATTTACCTATTTATACAAAGATGCTTTTTTTTAAAGTTATGTTATAGTTTAGGAGGCTTACATGAGGTCTAATCCTAAGGGTTGTAATTGGGTTGAACAGGAAATGCAGTTCAGATGGAGTCAATAACCATAATGTTCTACCAGGTCATCAGCAGAACAAAAATATATTGTTTTGGCAATGCAAACAGACTAAAGTGCAGGGTTAAAATTGAAAATATAGTCAGAAGGACATGAAAGCATCAGCTTCATAACCTAGACCTGTAAAGGAAGTAGAGAAAAGTAAAAGAGTAAAGAAATATGGCACCACACCTTCCTCAAAAGTGTAGGCTGATGTATTTCCATAATATAAAAAAGTTTTAGCTTGGGTATATGGTTTTGCTCCTTTTATGATAATTTATTGTCATCAAACAGCACATTGGCTTATCTTTTTGCATAAGTTTAGGGTGATTCTCTTCCTGACAGAGAACAAAACCAAGGGATTAAATCTGTTGATCAGTCCCTGAAAATACTTTTTTAAAATGTAATGAAATTGCTTTATTTGCAACATAAACTAATCAGCCTTAATATTTAAACCATCTCCCTTTTATTTTGTAGCTCTCTCATGTTGAGACATGGACTCCATGAGGGTTTTTTGGCGGAATCTTGCACCAAGTTAGTCGCAGATTGTTAAATCTTGTGAGTGGATGGATGAAATGGATTAGAATGTCTAGAACATGAGCTAATCTAATTAACATTTTGGGAATTTGCAGACCAAGTCAACACCTTGAACACTTTGTCAGTGTCTTTGAAGCTTTTCTGAATTTTTTTTGCAGTGTGGCAAGGTTACATTATCCAGCTAAACAGGCCACTGTCATTTACAGATACTGTTGTCATGAAAGGGGGGGGGGGGGATTGTTTGCAATAGTGTGTAGGCAGGTGGTAGGTTTGAAAGTACCATTTGTATGAACACTAGGACTTTTGGGTTTCCCATCATACCATTGCCCAGAGCATCACATTGTCTCTGTTCTCTTTTTCCCATAGTGCATTCTGGCGCAATCTCTTTCTCAGTTAAACAACACACATGCACCTGGCCTTCTACATGAAATAAAAAAAAGCCTTCTGTTTATTATTCCGTTTTCCAATTATGTTGCTCACATGCCCATTGTTCCCTGCGATAAGCTGCCGACCTGTCCAGGGTGTGTCCCCGTCCTTCGCCATGTGTGAGCTGGGATGGACTCCAGCACCCCCCCCCGTGACCCTAATTAGGACAAGCGGCCCAGAAAATGACTGACTGACTAACATGCCCATTGTAGGTGTTTATGGTGGTGGACAGGGGTCAGCATGAGTGCTCTGATTGGTCTGTGGCTACACTGCCCCATTTGCAGTGAGCTGTGAGTTTTGACACCTTTCTATAACAGTCAGCATTAACCTTTTTAGCAATTTGTGCTGCATCTGTTGAGTCAGATTAGATAGCATTTGCTTCCTATCCACTTTGGTTCGCCTTGGAAAAACATGAACCTACTTTGGTTTAGAGCTTGTTATTCCTCTGACCAGCAATGTACTAACTACTACATAATGGGAACATCCCCCAAGACCAGCCACTGTGGAGATGCTCTTGCCCAGTCTTCTAGACAAGTTGGCTCTTGTCAAAGTAGCTTAGACTTGCCCATTTCTTCTTATTCTTTTGGCAATTAACATAAAGTGTTGCAATCACAAAGTCACTCAGATTAAGCCAATGTATACTGAACATTTAGTTTGATCTTTTAATGCATATATGCAGTACTGTGCAGGTTTTAAGCAGGTGTGAAAAAATGCTGTAAACAAAGAATGCTTTAAGAAATATGAATAATGATTGTTTCTTTTTATCAATTTACAAAATGCAAAGCGAGCGAACAAAAGAAAAATCTAAATCAAATCAATATTTGGGCCCCCCGTCCTTTGCCCTGTGTGAGCTGGGATGGACTCCAGCACCCCCCCTGCGACCCCGCTTGGGACAAGCGGCAGAAAATGACTGACTGACTGACTGACAAATCAATATTTGGTGTTACTACCTTTTGCCTTCAAACCAGCATCAATTCTTATGGCCCCCACAGAGCCCTGATCTCAACATCATGGAGTGTGTCTGGGATTACATGAAGAGACAGAAGGATGTGAGGAAGCCTGCATCCACAGAAGGTCTGTGGTTAGTTCTCCAAGATGTTTGGAACAACCTACCAGCTGAAGTCCTTCAAAAACTGTGTGCAAGTGTACCTAGAAGAACTGATGCAGTTTTGAAGGCAAAGGGTGGTCACACCAAATATTGATTTGATTTAGATTTCTCTTTTGTTCATTCACTGCATTTTGTTGATTGATGAAAATAAATGATTAACACTTCCATTTTTGAAAGCATTCTTTGTTTACAGCATTTTTCCACACCTGCCTAAAACTTTTGCACAGTACTGTGTATTATGCAAATGTATTATGCAAATGTATAATTTTATTATGCAAACTAATATTATGCAAATCTTATTTATGTGCTGTAAATGCAGCAAAGTTGGTGGAGTTTTTAATGAAACTAGATATTTATATGTGTCAGTGGAAGGCACTTTTTTTTATTTTAAATACTGTGTTTTCATATTTCAATTTTGTTAGGACCTTTATGGGCCATAGATACTTTTCACTATGGCCTTCTACCTTCACTGAAGTAGAAGAATTTTGTGTTTTTTTTCTCACATATATCATTTGTCATGAAGGAAGTGAAGGAGTTTCACATGCAAACAGACATCTAAACTAATCTTTGAATGGAGGCTTCCAGATTGAGGAAAGCTTTTCTGTCTCTTTTTAATAGGTAGTGAAGTGTTAAATTGCTTCAGGAAAAGTACCTTACTTTTAAGTTTGCCTTGTTTGAAATGTATTAGGCTGTGTCAGGGTAGGTTGGCAGATAAAGTCATTTACAAGTGAAAATACAAATGAGGGTCGAGAAACCATTCTGATTTCCATCCATAATTTTTGACTGCCCAAGTCAAGTGCCATTTGCCTTTAAAATGACTGCCTGCTTCATTGTCTTCAACCATCACTAAGAATGAGTGGCAGTACCTCAGATTTCACTGAGAGGGAAAGCAATTTTTTTTATTGCTTAATTGTCTTGTTTAGAATTTATTTACTTACATGCTCTCCAGGTGCTTTAAAAGCTTCAGTTCTAGACTGCTGATGTACTACCCCACGTGACATATATTGCTATAATTCTTTGGATTTGTCTTATATGTAGCCTAATGAGATGGAGATCTTCTGCATATATTTGACACTGAATGCTTTTAGGTCAGGGCGTCGGCCACATGATCGGAGAATTGGGAGTTCGAACCCCTTCCCAATGGGTTGCCCTGAGGCACCCTTGAGCAAGGTGCTCTTGGGCTGGCGACCTGTCCAGGGGGCGTCCCCCGTCCTCGCCCTGTGTGCGCTGGGTTGGGCACAAGCACCCCCCCGCGACCCCGTTTGGGACAAGCGGCAGATAATGGATGGATGGATGCTTTTAGGTCCTTAACCAAGACCTGATATTCCTCGCTCAGGAATCTGAGTGAGAACATAACACTCTAATGTTAACTTACTCATGCATTTTGGATCCCTGTCCATTGCTGTGTGACTCATTGTCACTTGAGTTTCAACACAAACAGATGGCCTCATGAGCTGCAAATCTATTGGATTTGTTGACTTTATTTGACACTCATTACTTTATTCCTTATACCTGATATATATTCTGACAGTATTGGCTGATGTGTGTTTGATTTAGTTTCAGACACAGATACACAGCCATGGCCAAAAGTTTTGAGAATGACACAATTACTGTTTTTCACAAAATTTGCTGCTTCAGTGTTTTTAGATCTTTTTGTCAGAGTTTCTATGGTGCACTGAAATATAATTACAAGCATTTCGTAAGTATAAAAGGCTTTTAGTTTCAAGACCTCAGCAATTCACCTAGGCATGCTGTCAATCAACGTCTGGGCCAGATCCTGACTGATGGAATCCATTCTTGCATAATCAATACTTGGAGTTTGTCAGAATTTTTATTTATTTTTTATTTTTTTTGTCCATTCGCCTTTGCAGATTGACCACAACCTCTCAATGGGATTAAGATCTGGGGAGTTTCATGGCCATGGATTCAAAATGATTGATTTTGGACTCAAAGACACTAATTTATCCCTTTTGCCTTATGGCACAGTGCTTCATCATGCTAGAAAAGGCATTATTCTTCACCACACTGTTCTTGGATGGCTGCATGAAGCTGCTTTTTGAAGATGTCTTGGTACCAATCTTAATCATGGCTGTGTTGTTTGGCAAAACTGTAAGTGAGCCCAATCCCTTGTGATGCAACCATATACATGAATGGTCTGAGGATGCTTATTATTATTATTGTAGGCATGACACAGAGTGATGGTTGTTTGCCCCTTTTCTTCTCCAGACAATCTTTTTTACGGATGCCCCAAACAATCAGAAAGAGGATTCCTCAGAGAAAATTACTTTACCTCAGTCCTCAGCAGTCCAATCCCAGTACCTTTCGAAGAGACAGTCTTGGTGCTTGCTGGACCTCTCTCCTTGGAGTTCTTGAGGATCCAGTAAATGGTTGATTGAGGTATAATCTTACTAGAAACAGTATCCTTGCCTGTGAAGCCCATTTTTAGCAAAGCAATGGTAACTGCACATGTTTCCTTGCAGGTATCCATGGTTAACAGAGGGAGAACAATGATTTCAAGCACCACCCTCCTTTTGAATCATCCAGTCTGCTGCTCTAACTCAATCAGCATGACAGAGTGATCTCCAGTCTTGTCCTCCTCAACACCCTCTCCTGTGTTAATGAGAGGATCACTGAAATTATGTCAGCAGGTTTTTTTATGGCAGGGCTGAAATGCAGTGGAAATGGGTTTTTTGGGATTAAGTTCATTTCCATGGCAAAGAGGGACTTTGCAAATTATTGCAATTCATCTGATAAGTTTTCACAACATTCAACATTCTGGAGTTTATGCAAACTGAGGCATCATAAAAACTAAGACTACAAACTTTGTGAAAATGAATATTTGTCATTCTCACAACTTTTGGCCATGGCTGTAGGATCCCATTTTTCAAAACATTTCAGTACTGTAGAATTCTGTTTAAGAAGCTCTTTTGAAGGACTAGATAAATTATTTATATTTGTTTAATGAATTTTTGCCACCTTTCTACTCATGATTTGCTTATGCAGAGCTTCACAGATACAACATTAAATCCACTGACAGGTGAAATGAATTATATATTATGCAGGAAGTTACTTCAATAAGGGCCAAAATGTGATGGCTATTCCACATGGACAGAGCATCTCAAAAACACTAAATCTTGGTGTTCCCAGTTTGCCTACTTTATAAATCTTGAAAAGTTATGAGCTGCATTCCTAGCTCTAGTAAGTCAGGCCCACAGATTTTAGGCATGCCTTTTCAAACTCTATATAAGGCTATTTCACTTGCTTTTTGACAGATTGAATACCAGAGTTTTGGAAATTAAGTTGAAATCAAGTTTCATAGCAGGCAATCCCTTACTGATTCTTTAAATCTACGCCTATAATAATTAAGCTTGATTAAATGGTAGATGTTAGCTGCACACTTTTTGTGTTTTACAAAATAATGTGCTTGTACCCCTTGAGGAGCAAGCCCTCAAATATCCAGGAAAGGCATTGTTTTTTCACAGTTGGCAGGGTAAGAGAGATACCTTATTCAAGACATGTCCCTGCCTTGAGAGTGGACTGGAGAAAGACCTTGTCCTTATCTCATTGTGATTTCTATTATTTTTCTTCTTTCTTTATCCTGCTTTGAAATTCTTCGCTCATTCTTTATAATCACTAAGGTCTGGAATCTTCCACATTATACACGCTTGTATTTTATGGCTGAAAATGACTGATTGCTAATCCATATTTTTTCATTACTTTTTCCCAATTGTTTTGGAACACATCAACAGACATAAATAGGCAGACAGGCAGAATTTATGACAGGACTGATTAGATAAGCTAATGAAAAATTGACTTTAAGGTCATTTGGAGAGGGTGAAGGGGAAATGAGCAAATTTGCCTTGCATTAAACCTGAAAAGGTGTAGCTGGCTTTCATGAGAACGGCATGCTACTGCAGAGTCTAGAATCAGAACAAAGCAACAAAACCATAGACTAAGACTAAGACTAAGACCGCATTTACGAACAGACAAACACTGAGACAGGAATCTAATGATGTATTTTTTTACTTAAATATAGCAAAACATGACTCAGAGGCATGGATTGCTGCATTTTGCAATCATATTTTGAATTTTATTTCAAATTTCAACAAATTAATCGCTGAAATTAATTCTTTTCAAAGGTCTCTATAGAGGTCAAATTTAAATCCCTAGTAAACTATGGATGAACTAGAATAATTGAACACCCTTAACCCCTTGCTGTGTGTTCTTATATATGCCCAAATCACTGGTCTTTTCCTTCATAAAAGGCTGTGGTGAACCCAGCCCTATAAATGTTCCCTGACATTCGGGCCACCCATGGGAAATAGGCATGGGAAAGAAGTGTGAAGAAGTCAGTCCATGAGAAAGGCATTGTAAAGGTTATGAATATAATTACAGGTCTCTGTGGACCTCTTGACAATCACACAACTTGACATTGCCTGGACAGAAAGGTGGGTCAATCTAATCCTCAGAACTTTTTCAGTGCAAATGTCTCAAACCCCACCAAACTCCAAACAATACAATATGTCAATGCTTTCTAAACAAATTGTCTCAGAAAATAAAAGGAGGTTAATAACATTCATCTCAGGAGACTTCTTCTTCAGAAATTGGGTTAAATAGCTTTGCTGAACAGCAAGAAGGGATTCAAAACAATTTTAACTTCATGGCCTTTTTAGAAGAATATTGTCAATTTGCACAAGGGAGAAAAGAAATGAGGAGAGAAAAGCAATCATTTTTAATCATTTTTCATCCCATCAACACTCTTTTCACTTTCTAACCTCTCTATTGAATTTACCATAAAGCTTTGACTATATTTCCTTGCTCTTGCATGTTCACTGGCTCCCAGTGCACAAAGTACCCGAAGGGTCATAAGGGAAGTTAAAAAGTCGCTTTATAATGTGCGGGTGGGAAATGGGTAGAAAGTGACCCACCACTTACAGTGATGGACACTGTTGTGAACGCATTAACACATTAACACAACATTTAATCAGAGCATGGGACATGCTAACCAATCTTCTACCTTGACTTGAGGATTAGAAATGCTGAATACAAAAATAATAATTTAGAGTAGCCGACTCATTCTTAATCACACCCATTTTATTGAGCCCTACAATTGATGGAAGTCATCACTTCATCAATTCTTGTAGGTACACTTACACAAAGTCAGGGATTTTGTAGGATTATAGTTGGTGTATGATCAACCAATTTGACCAAACAGGTGCTAATGATCATCAATGTCACACGGAGGTTGAAACACAGTCATGTTTGGAACAACCTACCAGCCGAGTTCCTTAAAAAACTGTGTGCAAGTGTACCTAGAAGAATTGATGCTGTTTTGAAGGCAAAGGGTGGTCACACCAAATATTGATTTGATTTAGATTTCTCTTTTGTTCATTTACTGCATTTTGTTGATTGATGAAAATAAATGATTAACACTTCCATTTTTTAAAGTTTTCTTTGTTGACAGCATTTTTTCCACACCTGCCTAAAACTTTTGCACAGTACTGTATATATTGTATTTTCATACATTTCTCACCTTAATATGACATATGAAGTGAAACTGTACTGTCATTCCCTTATTTAAGGTACTTGCTCAGGGTAACCTACTGGTATGGGACTTGAACCACCACTGCCCTGCCACTAGGCCTACACAGCTATACTGCCCTTGAATTTAAAGTTGCAGAGTTTTTTGCACATTCACCTTACTAGTGCTTTAGAGCATTTCATGTGTCATTAAAAGGAAATTTTCATAATTTTTTTTTCATTCTGGGGCAGTGGTGGCCTAGTGGTTAGGGCGTTGGCCGGCGGATCAAAGGTTCGAACCCCTTCCCGATGGGTTGCCCTGAGGTACCCTTGCGCAAGGTACCGTCCCCGTCCCGCTCCTCCCTGCGATGGGCTGGCGACCTGTCCAGGGTGCGTCCCCTGTCCTTGCCCTGTGTGCGCTGGGTTGGACACCAGCACTCCCCCGCGACCCCGTTTGGGACAAGCGGCAGATAATGGATGGATGGATGGATATTTTTCATTCTGTTTCTTCATTCATTCTGAATGTGGTTTATCTTGAAGCAGTTGTTATGATATACTTGAAGAGGAAGATTAAAAAAGATTAATCAAAAGAGATATATAACATTTTAGTTCAGGCCTTAGACCTTCCCTATGCAACTACTCCATGAGCATGAATGAGAGCTAATTCTTGACATTCTTCATTAAAACAGGGAGGAGAGGAGAAAAAAGTGACAACAGTTGCATTTTTTAAATGGCCTTCTTATTCTTCCATCTAAGTAATTACTCTTCTGCAGTATTGATCCCACACCCAGACCCTCTCTCTGTGACCTTTAATTAATAATATCATTTTTATGGTACACCCCAGCAATAAGAGATGGATCAATGGTGAACGTTGCAATACTCTGGATGGCATTACCCAAATGTTAATGTCCATTTGAGCCTAATTGAAATACGATAGTTGGGTGATTAAGATGAGCATGATTGATAGCCTCTAGACACAAACCTTGATGGTGCCTGAAAAAAGGAACTAGAAAGAATGGGCAGGCATTGCTAGTGTTGTTACGCAGAGATGCATTAGCCCTAACAGATGACAGTTAAGAACTGTCAGAAGGAAAACATTTTCAAAGCTGATATTTGCCAGCTGGGCAGGCAAATCTTCACACAGTCTGAAAAGCTCAGTTTGAACACAGTCCTTTACAAAGTGTTTTTAGCAACCAAATAAGTCAATATTAAATAACTCATTGTAGCTACTGAGCAATCTAAACCACTAATTAATATTTTGCAGAAAATAAAACTAAATGTTTCAATAACAAAATCTTAGAACTACTTTTTGTAGATAATATAGGTGTTACTGAATAACAGTTCAATTTATATATAGTAATTTCTTAGTCATTCAAAATTTTTCAAAAAAAGTATGAAAAAATTGTAGTACCTTAGTGATTCAAAAGAGGAAACTGTTCATTCAAAGATAATGTAATTACTGAGTTTTCTCTTAGCTCTTACTAAATAATTCAGTTTTTAGATTAATTGTGGTTAAAATTTCTTTTAGTAACTAAATAAAAAGTTTATGAAGAATTAGAATTCACAACAGTTGCTGACTAATCCATTGTAGCTGATAATGAACAAATTAATAAAAAACATGTTTTTTGAGTTCTGGTATTATCAATAGCTGAATAATTACCAATTGCACTGATAATGGCTTAAAACTAATAATTTAGCATATTGTTCCAAATGTTTTGCCATTTCTATTGTTTTACTATTGAAATGAACAGAACACATGTAATCCATCATTCTTACACTGGAAATGTGCTGGTTTTTCAATAATGCTAGTTTGAGACATGTCACGCTAACATTAACAGCACCGTGGAAGAATGAACAGATACCCACAGCCATGTAAACACAATTTTTCCATCATAACCAATACTGTGCCAGAAAACTGGATCCTCATGGTTCCTCATCATATCCTTTGGCTAGCAGAACAGTCTCCTGAGGTGCTTTTCTGTAATACAAGCAAAATAAATCTCCCCAGGTGAACACTTTGTGCATTTGGAGCATATTGTATTGCATGGCAGTATAGTTCTGCACAGACTCCGAATCAGATTTGGTTTCAGTACTTGTTCTCAAAAATGATGCATCAAGCATTAAACAGGGTAACCTGAACCTTCAGGATGGCATGAATGCAACATGTGCTGTGATCATTTTTAGTGGTAGGCTGATCCAAAGGTGTTGATTTACATTGACAGGCTAGCTTGGAGTGACACGCAACACAATTTGTTCCATAATTGCCAACCACTACATTAAAATTGTATCAGGTGCTCCATGGCTCATCATTTGTTGTATCTCTCTCTCTTTCACCAAAGGCCATACAAGAGTCATTGGCACTTAAAAAAAATAAAGTATGTGTGGGTGTATCTTTGTGCAAGCATGAATGTGTTAGTGAGAAGAGGAGAGGGAGAGCGGGCAAAACCACACATTTGTGTATGCCTATAAGCACCAAAGTATGGAAGAATGGATGGCTGAATGGAAGGCTGGACAGATAGATAGATAGATAGATAGATAGATAGATAGATAGAAGCCTTGCCTTCCAAAACACTTTTGAAATCATCTATGAGCTGGCCAGCATTTTATAAGCCATGCTGTTTTCTTCAGCATTAAAACATAACACTGAACACTGAATAAAGTCTGCTATAATTGACCATAAGGTTGTATTAGAATTTGCCAACGGCTACTATACAAGACGTTCTTCTGCAGGACAAAAATAGGACATTTAAAAGTAACTTTCACCCAAAGTCCACAAACAGTATGATAGCTGTAAGCTGGCTGTAGGTTGAGTCAAAGTGTCACATTGACATGTGAGTATTTCAAGTCATGGGGTGAACTTACATAACTGGATGCTGGGGGACTAATATTTGCTTACTTCTGTGTCTCCTCTTCTTGTAATAAATTAGAAAGTGCTGTGTTATAAACTCTCCTACCCCCATCTGCTGCAAAAGGCTTATGTTGGACATAACCCCCCTCCTCCCCCCATAAAAATCCTGCAATCTGTGTAGGTCACAGCAGGCTAATGCGCTTCTAAATACACCCCTCCCTGATGATTAGGCTGATTAATCGGACTGCGGAATGATAATGATGGTCCCACACTTTCTCTTTCTCTCCATTTCTTTCTCTGTCTTTATCAGTATTTAGCTTTTCTTCACAATCATTTTGCTCTAACCTCCATTCCTGCCAGATGTCTTGGCTACAGAGAGAGGAAAAAAAGAGAAGACAAAATCAAAGGTAAGGTTTCAAGCTTTTGAAGGGAAGAGAACAAAGAGAGAGGGGGGAGAGTAGAGATGTGCTGTTGATGTACATGCTGTTGATGTTTTTTCATTACACATTATTTGTCCTGTGTGCTCCAAAGTGCCCATTTTTTCCATGTGATATGAGAGCGATTTAAATAATCTCTCAGTGGCAGCTTAAGAAACAATATGCAGACTCATTGAGTATGCAGAAATAAATGGGTTGGGGTAGATTATGAGAAAACAAATAGAGAAACTGGGACATCATGTGATGTCATCTGGCCAGCACCCTCCATGTGCCCAGTCATTAATGTTGTCAACATATATGTTGTATCTGGCAAACAGCAAACCTAGCTACACTGCTTTTAAACTTTGTTACAATGTGCTATGAATTTTAAGCAATTGAAATGTGTCAATTCCTTGCACATTAATAAAATATGTTACATCAACATAACTGTAGTCTTACAACATAAACTGGGTGGATGTAACACATTTTATTAATGTACCACTGTTTTCTGAATAAATGTGATTTTAGTGAAGTAAAAAACTCTAGACCGTTCTTGATACAATTTTCAAAATGTAAGCAATTTTCCACTTAGCCCAGAAGTAGTCCATCAATTTTGGCACATTTTTTTGTTTTCGTAGACTGAAAGTGGAGCTTTGAGGCTAATGTTGCTAACAGCACTGTTTTCCCAGAAAAAAACACATTTATCAGTGTTTTTTAGGAAACGTTATGACTTATAGTGAACTATAAAAATGGCCAAACCTCACAGCTCTGTAGAGGTGCTTAGATCAGGTTCCTATGTATTTATAACAGTCATTGTCACAAAACAAATTCTATGCCAGCATTCTTACTCCTGTTTAATGATCAAAGACCCTGTTGTCCTAAAAGGCTGTTGGAAGATTTTCTTTTCTAAATACATTCAGTTTTATGCTAGTCAGTCTTACATGAATACATACTGTCAGTTTTATAAATACATATACAAGTCATATTGTGTCCTAAATCATACTGATCATGCACAATAGTGACCATATTGGCTTTTTAGGTAGATATGTTAAGCCAGATGTCATCTACAGGGGTTTTGTGGATAAAGTGCAGTAATAGCAAAATATTTTTACTGTGGGGCTTATGGCTGTTGAGCAGTGCTGGAAGTTGCCAAGTGCTGCCACATGTCTATGCTGAATGCCAGCACTGGTGAGAGCACTTTCTGCTAAACAAGACTGTACACACAATAGTTGCTTACACACAACAATACAATGCCTCCTTTTACGATATAATAAATGTGGCACTTTATTTAGATTCCACACTGCACAAATTAGCTTTTTTTTTGCTACAAGAGACAAGCTTTATCTTAATAACTTTTTCAGGTTACTTTTTCATTGTACCTTTTTCCTCCCATTTTTCTTCATTATGGAGCTCTTTATTCCTCCCATTTTCTTCATATGCTATCAGAAATATCCCAAACAAGCCTGACCTATTAGCCAATTGTACCAGATATATCTATTAAATATAAGAACCCTAGAAGACCTGAATATGAACAGGCACAGGAGACATGAAAGAAAGTGCTGAAAGATTAAAACCAGGACAGAATGTGCCTGCCGAGGAGAGGCGCTGGCAGAGGAGATGAGAGGATGAGTGTTTGTCAGTGCCATTAGCTGAAAATGTCAAGGTTAACTCCTCATCTGTGGAAACAAGAGTGCTGAAGTGCAGATAACACTGGCTATTGTCTTTACCCTTTCCATATCCTCTTAATGAACACCAGCATGATCTGAAAGGGCAAATGAGCATATTAGTCATATCATGTTCTTAGAATGTGTTTGCTGGAGAAAGAGACAGAAAATATCAAATCCACTTTCTAAAGCTGTTTGATAAGTTTAATATTGTCCTCAGTGTTGCAAATTTAAGGGGCTCATATTATTATTATTATTATTAACCCAGCCACAAAGGATGCACAAGCCAGTGTATTTCTTTGTGCCGATCCCAAGCCCGGATAAATGGGGAGGGTTACCTCAGGAAGGGCATCTGGTGTAAAACCTTTGCCAAATCAATATGCTGACAACAAAACAAAATTCCATACCAAACTGGTCAAGGCCCGGGTTAATAGTGACCACCACCAGTGCTGTTAGCATACAGGGTGCTTGGACTACTGTTGGCTAAAGGAGAAGAAGAAGAGGAGGAAAGCATGTCTGGAGGGAGGAGGAGAGAAAGAAAGGCAAGAGAGTGGATGTGAAGGTAGGAATGTTGAATGTTGGCAACATTACTGGTTAAGGTAGAGAATCAGCTGATATGATGGAGAGAAGGAAGGCTGACCTTTGTGTGTACAACTAGATGGAAGGGTAGTAAGGCCAGGTGTATTGGAGGAGGGTTTAAATTATTTTACCATAATGTAGATGGAAGGAGGAATGGGGTAGGTGATATCCTGAAGGAAGAGTATGTGAAGAGTGTTTTGGAGGTTAAGAGCGTGTCAGATAGGGTGATGAGTTTGAAGTTGGAAGTTGAAGATGTGATAATAAATGTTGTTAGTGCTTATGCTCCACAAGTTGGTTGTGAGATGGAAGAGAAAGAAGAGTTCTGGAGTGAGTTAAATGAAGTGATAGAGAGTGTACCCAGGGGAGAGAGAGTGGTGATTGGTACAAATTTTAATGGACATGTTGGTGAAGGAAACAGAGGTGTTGAAGAGGTGATGGGTAGGTATGGTGTCAAGGAGGTGAATGCGGGTGTATGCGAATAAGGGTGAAGCATAGAGCTGTAGTAACTATAGAGGGATACAGATGATCAACCACAGCCTGAAGTCATGGGAAAGAGAAGTGGAAGCTAAGTTAAGAAAAGAGGTGAGGATTAATGAACAGCAGTATGGTTTTATGCCTAGAAAGCGCGCTGGAGAAAAGAGAAAGCATATGATAGTGCCTAGAGAGGAGTTGTGGTTTCGTATGAGTGAGTCAGGAGTGGCAGAGAAGCATGTGAGAGTAGTTCAGGATATGCATGAGGGCAGTGTGAAAGTGATGAGATCTGCAGTGGGAGTGACGGATGCATTTAGGGTAGAGGTTGGATTTAAAATCAAGGATCATGCCTGAGCCCATTCTTGTTTGCAATAGTAATGGGCAGGTTGATGAACGAGGTTATACAGGGAGTAGAGGTGCCAAAGGTGGAGGAGTTTAGATACTTGGGATCAACAGTTCAGATTAACGGTGAGTGTGGAAGAGAGGTGAAGAACCGAGTGCAGGCAGGTTGGAATGGGTGGAGAAGAGTGGCTGGAATGATTTGAAACAGATGGGTACGAGCTAGAGTTAAAGGGAAGGTTTACAGGACAGTAGTGAGACCACCTATGTTGTATGGGTTGGAGACGGTGGCACTGACAAAAAGACAGGAGGCAGAGCTGGAGGTGTCAGAGTTAAAGATGCTGAGATTTTCGGGTGTGACGAGGATGGACAGGTTTAGAAATGACTATATTACAGGGACAGCTCAGGTTAAATTGGAGACAAAGTTACAGAAGCAAGGTTGCAAGGTTTGGATATGTCCAGAGGAGAGACAAGGATTATATTGGCAGGTGGATGCTGAAGCTGGAGCTGCCAGGAAAGAGGAAAAGAGGAAGACCAAAGAGGAGGTTTATGGACGTGGTGAGAGAGGATATGGAGGTGGTCAGTTTGAAGGAGGAAGATGCAGATTACCGGAAGAAATGGAAATGGTTGATCCGCTGTGGTGACTCTAAAACAGGAGCAGCCGAAAGATAAAGAAGATGTTGTTATTCTTATTATTATTGTTATTATTGTTATTATTGTTATTAGTATTATTATTATTATTTGACCTCACTCCAACTAATTTTAATTAACTATGCTTTTGATGGCACACATAATTGCATATGGCTGCCCATTTATCCTGCAGAAGTTTATACTACCCATGGTTGGTTTGAATGAGGAAGCTGCAGAGGTCTGTAAGAAATGGGAATGGATGATTCACTGTGGCGACCACTAAACAGGAGCAGCTGAAAGAAGAATGAAAAAAAAATGCAGCTGTTTTCTCTTCATAAATAGACATAAGAGGTGGAAATCAGGGGTAAGTTTAATAGAAGATAATATAGAATATGGCCCCTTTAATAGCCACATTTCTCATGTTTCTGTTAAAATTTAATGTTAGATTTACATAATGATGGCTTTTGGATTATTTAAGTTATTAAATTGGTTTTTAATGAAGTCCTCTTCGAATAGTTGCTTGAGGTACAGTACTGTGCAAAAGTTTTAGGTAGGTGTGAAAAAATGCTGTAAACAAAGAATGCTTTTAAAAATAAAAGTGTTAATCATTGATTTTCATCAATCAACAGAAAGCAGTGAATGAACAAAAGAGAAATCTAAATCAAATCAATATTTGGTGTCACTACCTTTTGCCTTCCAAACAGCATCAATTCTTCTAGGTACACTTGCACACAGTTTTTGAAGGAACTCGGCTGGTAGGTTGTTCCAGACATGACTGTGTTTCAACCTACGTGTGACATTGATGATCATTAGCACCTGTTTGGTAAAATTAGTTTATCATACTCCGACTATAATCCTACAAAATCCCTGACTTTGTGCAAGTGTACCTAGAAGAATTGATGCTGGTTTGAAGACAAAAGGTAGTAACACCAAATATTGATTTGATTTAGATTTTTCTTTTGGTCGCTCACTTTGCATTTTGTAAATTGATAAAAAGAAACAATCGTTATTTATATTTCTGACAGCTATCTTTGTCTACAGCATTTTTTCACACCTGCCTGAAACCTTTGCACAGTACTGTATTTCTTACTGTTTTGACCTTTTTGTTGGCTTTTGGCCTATAAAGACCTATTGATGAATGAGATAACTGGTTTGAGAACCTGCATATTGATCTGAGAATGCCCACATGATTTTTCATTTTTCAGGACACGAACCTGTGAACTCTCAGGCTGCATGCAAACACTTGTCCCATTATAAACACAATAACATTTTCCAGCTTTCAATACACATTCCCGAGTCAGGCTTTAATGTGGAGAGTTAATGGAGCCTGACTCAGCATGTCAGTGCTACAAGTTCTGCACTGATGTATTAGTATAACCTTTCACTGAACTGTCTTAATGCCAAATGAGTTAATTGCTAAAAATCTATAATGTGACAATTTAACATTTTTTATACTGGGGTTTGCTGGGTAAAAGTTCGGCTGGAAAGCACAGCATTAGACCAGTACCTGTATGTAAACTGTGGCCTTGAAAACACTGCCAACTCTGTTGTGTGTGTAATCCACTCTGTGCAGGTAACAAACACACACATACACACGAACATGCACACACACACACACACACACACACACACACACACACACACACACACAAATACAGATTATTGATTAATTGGTACATATAGTTGGTTAAATTGCAAATGAGTGGATATGACAATCACACCTATATGATCATGTTAGACATAACATACCATTGAAAAACCATGGGCAATAATATGCTTCCCATTGGTACCTATAAAAACCTCTTCTGAGTCTTCTGAGAAGGTTCTTCAATGATAGTTTGGAGTCTGCCTTTGGGAATTTGTTGCTCCTGATGTGGAGATCAGGATTACAAGCAACAATTCAATTTATTCTAAGGTGTTCCTTTGAGGTCTGGTCTGGGTTGTTTGAAGCTCCCTTGAGCTCCTTCACATCAGACTCATCAAATCCTGTCCATTTATTGACATAGCATTTTGCAGAGCGTGGCAATCATATTTGAACTGTAATGGCCTTCCTCAGACTATTGCACAAAGTTAGAAGCATATAATTTTCTAAAATATCTATGTATGTATTAATGTATGGTATGTATTAATGTATTATGTATTAATGTATGTATTAATATGGTTGTTCACTTGAATTGTTGGACTTAAATTATGGAAAACAGTCCACAACCATTAAACCCCACTCCACCAAACTTTACTGTTGCCACAAAGCATTCTATACCCAGGTGTGTCTATTAGACTGTCAAATGTTTGATTAATCACCCCCAAGGGCACCAGAGTTCAGTGGCAGTGTGTTTTGTGCCCTTTGCTTTGTTTCGACTTTGGCATTGTATATAGCTATCTTATGGTTGTGAAGTTGCTCAGCTATGGAAACTAATATAAAGCTTTTAACACAGAATTATTGTGCTAATGTTGCTTGAAGGGGGTGTTTTTTTTAGCTGTATGGTTCAGCCCCCATCAACTCCACTCTGTGAGTTTGCATGGTCTACCACATGACTGAGCTGCTTTTACTCCTTGACACTTCCATTTCACATAAATTAAACTTAGAGTTATCCAGTGTAGATCTCACAGGGAAGAAATATTTACATATGCTTTTTTTTGCTCTTATTAACTGCTGAAATCTTATTCTTTTTTGTTTGCTACCCAATGTTTTCTACATTTACAATAGCATTAGCTAAAGGATGCTCTTGCTAGGTTGTCTGAAATTACCTGTAAAGTGTAATTTTTATCTTTCTTTTATGATCAGCAAGAAAGAGTATAAGACAGTTAGGATATAATTTAATTGTTTCTGGATAAGCCTTGAAAGTCAAGTAGATTGAAACATTTAATGACACATCTACTGTCTCAATAATAAGCTTTTGTATTTTGGCAGAATCACTGACACCACATACGTTTTCTCCTTCATTTCCATGTCTCTTTACTAGCAGGGTGGTGTCATCATTTGCATCTGAATGGAAACCTATTTTGCATATAAATTCTCTCTCAGAACCTTTTTGAATTTATGTAAAAGACAGTTTACTTCATCCAAGCTTTGAGGCTCGTTCCAGAAATGAGTAGCAGCGGTTAAAATTTAAGGTAGCTTATAGATTTCTTGAGTGAGCTTTTGGGGGAACGTTTAGAAGTATGGTTTTTGATGAATATTATGCTTATGCAAGTAAGTAATTTCTTAAACCACTACTTTCTCAGTTATGCATTACCCATAATCCCTAATGGGAATATTTTATTATTACAATGGGAATATTTCCATCTTTCATGTAATCCAACATATTATTGCTGCAGGTTCAGTACATGCTGAGTAAAGCAGAAGTAAAACTGAAGTAGAGTTTTGGACAATTCCTTCATGATTTTTGCCCAGCAGGTGTGTAAATCATTACTTTAAGCAACATGAAAGTACCGATTAATTGCCCCCTATGCAACAAGACTGCCAAAGTTAATCTGTTCTTAACTAAATACTTTCCTTTTGTCAATCTGAATCATTAAATGTCAAATTTACAAGAAACGAAAGCATTGTGTTAGCTGAGTATCGCTATTTAACAAAAAAATAAAAATAAAAATAAATAAATAAAATAAAATCTACACAGAAACACAGTGATATTTTTATCACTGTTATGCAGAATCATAATTTGGGAAAAATGAGATCTATTACATTTCAATTATAATTTTCTATACAGTCAGCAGACATTACACATATAGAGTAACACAAACAGTGAACATTAACTCTCAAGTCCTTCTAAGCTTTCAGGATTAATGTTTTCTGTGATCTAAAAAGATTTCATTTATTTATATTCAGTGCTGAAACAGGTATTTACACTCATGTACTGCTGTACTACCTTTATACAAATGGGTGTTGGCAGATGGTAAACAGCTGCTCAGTGTCAGCTTCTTAGCTTTTCTTGCTTTTAAAGAGGCACCTTCTGAACATCCCCTTTCTCTGCCCCCTGCTCTAGCATGCAGCTTTAGAAAAAACAACAAATAATAAAAAGAAAGAAATAAGCAGCCTATCATTGCTCAGCTACAACACCCCCATTACTGGCAGATGTGTAATCAGCAGAGGTGCTGTCAGTGGCATCAGCAGCACCACAGTAATTATCCCCTCTACTCCACTCTTCCAGACAGATGTGCTTGAGCACTGAATCAGAGTGGCAGCCATGTTGACACTTTGGCTTCCTTCATCCCTCTACAGAACACAAAATCTACCCTAGTATAAGTGATCCAAATAGACAAACGTGCTGAGAGATTTTGCCACTGTTGCTCTGTGCTCATCTTGAAAAGGCTGATTGACCTTAAATTAATTACAGCAACACCACACATTTTCTTATTGATATTATTAAGTTTTTGAAGCCATAGCAAATCAGAGTTTAGCTGATTCACAAGAAGGTTATGCTAAATGGCAGACAGATAGAGGACAAAAGCAAAAGAGTTGGAGTGATGCGGAAAGATTTCACATTGCTAGGTTGAAGCTCATTGTAGTATAACCTTTATGAAATAGTGCTAGCTGTAAAATCGGAGAGTGAAGTTGCTTAATATACTCAAAATATACCATGCATTAGTGATGACAAGCTCAGCTTTGTTTGACCAACAGTCATCTGGAGTTCTTTTCAGTTACCCCACATGTGCCCAGCTGAATTTGAAATGGTGAAAAGACCTCAAGACCAAACAACAAGAGATTTTTAAGATTTAAATATTTTTATCAGATATTCTACTGTCACCTATTAACTTGTGTAAGCCTTGCCAAGAAAAATATTAATATGTTTTGAAAGCTAACCCTTGACAATATAATATCTAGATTATCCAAAGGTGCAAATGAGTCTAATTAATTGCCATGAATGCAGTCTGATAGATGTTCCCATATTAAGGGTTGATAAAAAGCTATTTAAGCTCTGGAAACCTGGAAATATAGCTTTTACAGATGCCATATAATCTGCCAGACAGTCTTGAGTAGCCTCATGTGCCAGTGGGATAACTAATTTGGATGCCTAACATGCTAACTCATCAACCTCAAATTACTGAGGTTAATAAGCATATATAATTTTTTTTGGCAAAATAAAATATACACTCAATGTAAACTGAGTTATGATATGTAGACTGTTAGCAAAGATAGTCATGCAATTTCCAGCATGGCTGATAAGCTTTGTTGGCCTTCTCTTGATCAAAATCCTATATCTTCATATATTTCACATATTAAAGGCTGCTGTTAATTATGCTAAGATTACAAGATTACAAAAAGTTTTTTTCCTTGCCGAGCAACATATCTAGAAATATTTTTATTTTGTATGTATGAGTGTAATTGAGTGCAGTTATGTATGTATGAGTGTAAGTAATCTTACTCAGCTAACTAATGTTTCACTTTTGATGCAAAATGAACTGCTTTATATTTTTACTGCATTTAGCATCTTATCCAGATTGACATCCTATTTCTTACTGAAGAGACAGTCCTGGAGGAACCCAATGGTGGTAGTGCTTGAGGTGAGATTTGAATCGGCAAACTTTTGGTCCACAGGTGAGTATCATACCACTAAACCCTTTTATCTGACTGTGCAAAAAAATTTACATGATATAGGAACTTATATCTACTGTATATCTACTGTAACTTTATTGAAACTTTGATGCATATGTACATACATATCTACAATTTTCTAATTTAGTTAATTACTTAGGTGATCTTTTCTGCTTTTTAAAAACATATACATATAACATATACTGACCGGAAGAAATGGAGACAGTTGATCTGCTGTGGCGACCCCTAAACGGGAGCAGTCGAAAGAAAAAGAAGAAAGAAGAAGAAAAACATATACAGAACTGTGCAAAAGTTTTAGGTAGGTGTGAAAAAATGCTGTAAACAAAGAATGCTTTCAAAAATGGAAGTGTTAATCATTTATTTTCATGCAATTGCACACAGATTTTGAAGGAACTCGGCTGGTAGGTTGTTCCAGACATGACTGTGTTTTAGCCTACGTGTGACATTGATGATCATCAGCACCTGTTTGGTAAAATTGGTTGATCATACACCGACTATAATCCTACAAAATCCCTGACTTTGTGCAAGTGTTCCTATAAGAATTGATACTGGTTTGAAGGCAAAAGGTAGTAACACCAAATATTGATTTGATTTAGATTTTTCTTTTGTTTGCTCACTTTGCATTTTGTAAATTGATAAAAAGAAACAATCATTATTTATATTTCTGAAAGCATTCTTTGTCTACAGCATTTTTTCACACCTGCCTAAAACCTTTGCACAGTACTGTATTTCTTACTGTTTTGACCTTTTTGTTGGCTTTTGGCCTATAAAAAGCTATTGATGAATGAGATAACTGGTTTGAGAACCTGCATATTGATCTGAGAATGCCCACATGATTTTTAATTTTTCATATATATATATATATATATATATATATATATATATATATGCATACTTGCATAGATTTTATCTTATTTTTGTATTTTATTAATTTAAGCACTTGCATCACAAATAAAGTTTCTATTTTTTCTTTATAAATGGCTAAAAAAACATGTTTGCATACATTTTTCCTTCTCCCACTATACTGCAAAATATTGCATTAAGACTGTTTTTTTTCTCCTTTTTCCAAAGCTGACTCGCCTCACCTCCTTTCTGCTGACTGCCTCAAGCAAACCAATAATTCTCCTGCCTTTCCTTTCTGCCTTCAGAACAAGTTTGTTTAAGTAAACCCCCCCATCTGCTCAAACTTATTCAAAGGACTTCTGGCGGCATTTTGAAAGCTTCAGAAGATACAGCCTGCAGATACTGCAATAGCAACTTTTTATGTGCATTTTTTTTTTGGTCCCAAGGAAATGGACTTGCAAGTGCAATTTACCCACAATGCCCAGCAAATAATTCCCATAATCTCCCGTAAGCCTGTCATTGCCTTCTCACAAGCTGTTTTGAAGAGGAGAGGCTGTTTCAGAAATGGCTAAATCTTATGTTATGCCCACATTTATGTGTGAAGTATGACTCTCTTTCTTCTCCAGACATAATCAGAATCTTAGTGCCAGCTGCTGGATCAGAGTGCTAGGACGGCCAGCGTATTTCTCCATTCCTGATGGGTTTAAGGGAAGAAAATCATGCAGGAAATAAGTATGAAAATACATCTGATCAAGTGATATACACAGACAAGTACACATATGAGTTGCACCAGCATGTGTGTACCTTAATGTGATCAATTCTGACTTCACCAAAATTAAATTCAGTGCTTTAATCACATGCACTGCCACAGGAGATGCCAAGATAAATGTGGCTGATATAATCCAGATTCAATCTTGTTTTCCTGAAGTGGTATTAATAAGTACATGTAGGCGATCCAGAGCACACCATGGAATTGGTTTCCCTTGATCCACTCAGATTGGAATAAGAACAAGGAGACCTACTTGCGTAACGAACCTTTATGAATTCATGTGGGAGCACAGACCTCTAAATAAAATGTATATTTACAGGACTTGTTCATTTTTTTTTTGGTGGGGGGGGGGGGGGTGGAAATTTGCCTTCCTTTGAAATACCTACCTGATAGCTCTGCCCTTGCTGTACAGTTTGGAGATTGTTTCTCATCAATCGCACAGTTTATGTCAGCCATCCTCTAAACTTTATATAAATTTGATGATTTTTCACACTGAACACATAATTCCCAGCATGTGCTCAACCCCCCCACAGTTTCAGTTAATCTGAGCCTCTTTTTATTTGCATCGTGTATATCAGGTTATGGTCTGAATTATGTATTTACAGAACATAATCACAGTAACTAAGTCAAAATGGTAGCTATCAATGAGCCAAATATAAACCTTCACCCTGGGAACAAGGATAATGAGTTGACTTTGAACTTTAACAGAACAGGTTGACAGGTTCAATCATGTAATGACTAGGATGCATATGTGAAATGCATTGCTGCTTCTGTTTGATGAAGAGTTAATAATAACAGCCCACAATATGACTAATCTCAGACACAAGAGAAAAGCTAATGTTAAGGTTAATATTGCAATGATTAATTCACACTTTTCACTAAAGAGCCCTCGCAATGAGTGAGCAGACTGGAAACAGGTACGAAGGTTAAAATTAAAGACTTTTAATCAGAAAATCAGGTAAACAGGTAGAGATTGTGAAAGTACACACATTCAATACTTATGTAAAGTACACACACGTGTCAAAAGTGTATCTGTTAAAAGAAGAAGTAGTGATTACATACAGTGGAAACATACAGGTCTCTGAAATGGACACAAACTATAAACAAGTAGCCCTGTGAAGCACATTTACTAGATGTCATTCAAAGCTAACTGAACCTCATACTATTCAAAGGCTGTTAACCACTAGTTTAACCTTAACCACTAGGCTACTGCTGACTTAAAGCAGCAATGGCCCTTACAGGTATAGAACCCATGACCTTGGTGTTATTAGCATCCTCCTCTAATCAACTGTTCCATCCGATGATATGTTGTGATCCGGCCGACAATATGTTGCTGTAAAATTAATATTGACTGTATTGATATATAAAATCAGACATTTGTTATAAGGTTAACTTAACGGGAAAATATTTAAAAATGTAGGATTAGAAGTATTTACTATTGGATTTGAACTAATCAAGCTCAATTCATTCCGTATTTCAAGCATTTTAACAGAAAGCATTTCTCACTCATAACTGACTTCAGCACCAGCCGGTGTGTTACACAAGCTTCTTATTCCCCCATGATGCTGATATAATTGGTGATTTAATTGATAGACATTCCATCTGTCAGATAGGTTTGATAATCTAAAGCGCCCAGATGTCCTGCTCATTTTGGAGGCATCGCAGGGGAGGTTTGTCACACCTGTTACTTTACAAACTTACAAAAGTCTATTCATCAACCTACCTCTATGCAGTACCTAATAAACTCCAATAATTATTGCCTGCTTCTTGAAAATGAGGGGTTTTCTACAAACACTTCTAATTTACAGAAAAGGGAATCTTATGAATGTTTATACAGTTTTATTGTGATTTAATAACAACCTTTCAGCTGCCAGTGTTCTTCTGCTTCTTCTTCCGGCTGCTCCCATTTAGGGGTCGCCACAGTGGATCAACCGTTTCCATTCCACTGGGGTAGAGGTGGCCTAGTGGTTAGGGAGTTGGCTACAGGATCGGAAGATTGTGGGTTCTAACCCCTTACCAGTAGGTTGCCCTGAGGTACCCTTGAGCAAGGTAATGCCATCACTGCTCCCTGGGCACTTTCATAGCTACCCCATGCTGTGCAGTATTTGCAGAGGTCCAATTTTGTTGTGGTTCACTGTGTGCTGTGCTGTGACCTCGTAATGACAAGAATAGCCACTTTCATTTCTTCCTGTCCTCTGCATCTTCCACATTCAAATAGACCACCTACATGTCCTCTCTCACCACATCCATAACGCTTCTCTATGGTCTTCCTCCTATCTTTTTTTTTGGCAGCTCTATCTTCAATGTCCTTCTCCCAATATAACCTCTGGACATGCCCAAATCATCACAATTTTGCTTCTCTAACATTGTCTTCAAAATGTCTAATCTGAGCTGTCCCTCTAATATACTTATACACCCAACGAAAATGTAATCTTTAACTCAGACACTTCCTTGGGCAGTGGTAGCGAGATCACCCAAGATGGCGGCGCGGTAACACGCAGCGGCCGCTCCGGGGTCCAAACTTTGGTGCTAAAGTCTGTAAAAAGTCTTTCATCCGACTACTTTTCACCATAAGACTTGCACATGAGCGTCACATCTGTGAATGCTCTTAAATTTAACCGCCAAACACTGCTGGAGCTCAGGAATCAGTCAGGATTCAGTCTTCCAGCGACTCTCCGAACAACGCTACGGGAGCTCGGCGTGCTGAGAAGACCAGGCCTTCAGTCCACGAGATCGCCTGCTGAACCTGGCCGACTGAGAGGACATAGGAAGCGGTGTGAGAGGAAACAGAAACGCGGCAAGCGTGCTGGGGTCCGGGCTCAGCTCAAGGCTAACGCTAGCCGACCGGCTATCCCGTCCGTCCTCCTCGCCAATGTCCGCTCCCTGGATAATAAACTGGACTGTATACGACTCCAGCTGAACACCCAGCGTGAGTACAGAGACTGCTGTGTTTTTGTTTTTACGGAGACATGGCTCAGCGACAGCGTTCCGGACACCGCCATCCAGCTCGCCGGACTCTCCGCGTTTCGTGCGGACAGAAACTCCGCTCTGTCCGGAAAGACCCGCGGAGGGGGGCTGTGTGTTTACGTAAACACACAATGGTGTACAAACGCTGTGCTGGTCTCAGTACACTGCTCAACACTGCTGGAGGTGATAACAGTCAGGTGCAGACCGTTTTATTTGCCCAGGGAGTTCTCTACAGTGTTTATTTCGGCGGTATACATCCCACCCAGCGCTAGTGCTAACAGCGCTAATGCTAACAGCGCGCTGGCTGAACTTTATGGAATTATCAGCGGACTCCAAAACTACCACCCAGACGGATTATTTATTGTTGCCGGAGATTTCAACCATGCAAATCTCAGGTCAGTTCTCCCTAAATTCCATCAACATGTGAACTTTGCGACGAGAGGGGAAAACACGCTGGACTGTGTTTACACAAACCTGGCCGGCGCGTACAGAGCGGAGCCCCGCCCCCACCTCGGACACTCAGACCACATCTCTGTGCTGCTGATCCCAGCGTACAGACCCATCGTCAGGCGCGTGAGACCCACCCTGAAGCAAGTAAAGACCTGGCCCACAGGAGCCATCTCTGCTCTTCAGGACTGCTTCGAACGCACCGACTGGGACATGTTTAGGGAGGCTGCAACCTACGGTGACTCCATCAACCTGGAGGAGTACACAGCTTCAGTGACTGGCTACATCAGCAAGTGCATTGAGGATGTTACTGTCTCCAAGTTCATCATAACACGACCCAACCAAAAGCCATGGATGACCGCGGAGCTGCGCAGACTCCTGAGAACCCGGGACAAGGCCTTCAAGTCAGGGGACGAGGCCGCCCTAAGAAAAGCGAGGGCAAACCTGTCTCGGGCCATCAGAGCGGCGAAGCGAGCTCACGCAGAGAGAATCCATGGCCACTTCAAGAACACTGGTGACACACGGCGCATGTGACAGGGCATCCAGGCCCTCACCAACTACAGGACATCTCCACCTGCCTGTGACGGTGACCCCTCCCTCCCAGATGCGCTGAACCACTTCTACGCACGGTTTGATGCAGCGAACGACACGAGAATGAGGAAGACCACCCCTCCTCCGAACGACCAGATTCTCCGTCTGACCACAGCCGAGGTGAGAAGATCTCTTCTCAGAGTCAACCCACGGAAAGCTGCCGGTCCAGACAATATTCAAGGTCGAGTGCTCAGAGGATGTGCAGAACAGCTGGCAGTTGTTCTCACTGACATCTTCAACACCTCTCTGAGCACCACTGTTGTTCCAAGGTGCTTCAAGACCACCAGCATCATTCCAGTGCCTAAGAAACCATCCATCTCCTGCCTCAACGACTATCGTCCCGTCGCACTCACACCCATCATCATGAAGTGCTTCGAGAAGCTGGTCATGAGGCACATCAAGTCCCAGATCCCCTCCTCACTAGACCCCCTGCAGTTTGCGTATCGTCCCAACCGTTCAACGGACGATGCAATCTCCACCACCCTCCATCTGGCCCTTTCTCATCTTGACAGAAAGGACAGTTACGTCAGAATGCTGTTCATCGACTACAGTTCAGCATTCAACACCATCATCCCTCAGCACCTGAGTGAGAAGCTGAGGCTGCTGGGCCTGAACACCTCCCTCTGTAACTGGATCCTGGACTTCCTGACTGGGAGACCCCAGTCAGTCAGGATCAGTAGCAGCACCTCCAACACCATCACACTGAGCACAGGAGCCCCCCATGGCTGTGTGCTCAGCCCACTGCTGTTCACACTGATGACCCACGACTGTGCAGCCAAGCACAGCTCGAACCACATCATCAAATTCGCTGATGATACAACCGTGGTGGGTCTGATCAGCGGTGGAGACGAGGCAGCTTACAGAGAGGAGATACAAGAGCTGACGGACTGGTGCAGAACCAACAACCTGTCTCTGAACGTCGACAAGACTAAAGAGATGGTTGTTGACTTCAGGAGATCACGTCGGGACCACACTCCACTTATCATCAACACCTCACCTGTGGAGTTGGTCCAGAGCACCAAGTTTCTTGGTGTTCACATCACCGACAACCTCACGTGGTCCCTCAACACCAGCTCCATCACAAAGAAAGCCCAGCAGCGCCTCTACTTCCTGCGCAGACTGAGGAAAGCCCATCTCCCACCTTCCATCCTCACCATCTTCTACAGAGGAACCATCGAGAGCATCCTGAGCGGCTGCATTACTGCCTGGTACGGGAATTGCAACGTCTTAGACCGCAAGTCCCTACAACGGGTAGTGAGAACAGCTGAGAAGATCATCGGGGTCTCTCTGCCCTCTGTACAAGACATTTTCACCGCTCGCTGCATCCGCAAAGCAACCAGCATTGTGGATGATCCCTCCCACCCTTCCCACACTCTCTTCTCCCTCCTGCCATCCGGGAAAAGGTTCCGCAGCATACGGGCCTCCACTTCCAGGATGGGAAATAGTTTCTTCCCCCTGGCCATCAGACTGTTGAACTCTGGAACCACCAATATCATGGACTCTTAAAAACCCACCAATAATACAAAACTCTTAAACCCACCACTTCACCCACCACTTCCTCCACTTTTCATTCTGTATTTATTTATTTATCTCGTGTTGCACTCTGCACTTTAAATACAGTAACACCGCTCCACCACACTGCTACACCATAATGTGCCTGGGCTGCTTTGTTCCACAACACTGCAGCCTTCCACGGATGAATGTACTGTCTGTCGTGCCGTCTGTTGTTGTCTGTCTTGTCTGTCTTGTCCGCACTTGTTGCCCCGTGTTGTGTCTTATGTTGTCTTGTGTCTTGTGTTGTGTCTTGTCTTTTGTGTAGCACCAGGGTCCTGGAGGAACGTTATTTCGTTTCACTGTGTACTGTGTATATGGCTGAAATGACAATAAAATCCTACTTGACTTGACTTGACTTGACTTGAAAAGGTTAGGGAGCTGGCCCCCTCCCTAGCTATTGGTTAGGGAGCTGGCCCCAGGATCAGAAGAGGGACCAGGGTCTCCTCAAGCTGCTCCCTACTCTCACTACAGATCAGAATATCATTAGCAAACATCATAGTATATGAGGATGCCTATCTAACATCAATGAACAGAGATGTAATGTTGATGTAATCCAACCTCTACTTTAAATACATCCATCTTTCCTACTACAGACCTAATTTCTGTCAAACTGCCCTCATACATATCTGATATACTTCTATACCACTCCTGACTTCCTCATTCAACACCACAACTCATCTCTAGGCACCCTGGCATACACTTTCTCCAAGTCCACAAAAGCACAAAGCAACTCTTTTTGTCCTTCTCTGTACTTCTCCATGAACACTCTGAGAGCAAACATTCTGAAACCATACTGCTACTCAAACCATAACTTATTTTCTTAACCTAGCTTCCACTAATCTTTTCCCAAAACTTCATGCTGTGGCTGATCAACTTTATCCCTCTATAGTTACTACAGCTTTGTATATCACCCTTGTTCTTGAAAACTGGTACCGGTACACTTCTTCTCCACTCCTCAGGCACTCCACTTTTCACTTTCCAAGGTTGTGTTAAGCAATCTGATAAAAAAACTCTACTGCTATCTCTCATAAACGCCTCCATGCTTCCACAGGTATGCTGTCTGGACCAACAGCCTTTCCATTCTTCAAACTCTTCATCGCTGCTCTTACTTCCACTATGCTATCTCGCTGCACTTCCTTGTTCAGCATCCTCACCTCAAGAAAATTTTGTTGTGGTTCACTGTGTGCTGTGCCATGTTTCACAATGACAAAAATAGTCACTTTCATTAATCTGTGATATTTCTTGATCTATTATCTATTGAGCTGTTACGTCACTCTGTTATCACCTCTCTTTAAAAAAAAAAATTACTACAGCCATTTCCATCTTTTTAGCAAAAACCATATGAACTTCTGCATTCCTCTCCTTGATACCCCACCTACCCATTACATCCTCATCACCTCTGTTCCCTTTACCAACATTTCCACACCAATCACCACTCTCTCTCCCTTGGTAAACTCTCTATCAGTTCATCTAACTCCAGAATTCTTCTTTCCCCTCCATCTCACAACCAACTTGTGGGGCATAAGCTCTAACGACATTCATCAAACTCATCCCCCTATCTGACACCCTCTTCACCTCCAAAACACTCTTCATATACTCTTTCTTCAGGACAACACTTACCCCGTTCCTTCTTCCATCTACACCATGGTAAAACAATTTAACCCACCTCCAATTCAACTGGCCTTACTACCCTTCCATCTAGTCTCTTGCACACACAAATGCTTTACCTTTACCAGTCATGCTGCTGGCATTCAAAATTTCTACCCTCACTTTCACTCTCCTCCCCTTACTTCTCTTCTCCTACCACTGGACATGCTTGCTCTTCTTCTTCTTCTTGGAAATTTCTTTCGTTGTTCACATATTTCATTTGGCAAAGGAGGTGGCTAGGTTTTTCAACTGCCAGTGTTAAACTAATGAAATGAAAAGGGTGAACAGTTTTATATTTTTAGAGCTTTTGTGTTTGTTTTGATTATTTGTTTGATTTGTTGGCATTCTGTTCTATTCTATTTTGTTCTATTCTGCATTCTGTTTCATTTGTCATGATAAGTGTCGGCCATTGCTTTTGTTACTTCCTTTGCACGAGTGGTTCCTGAGTTATGTTTATGGTTAATAAAATCGAGCACAAGACCCCTGCTTGTGCATTTATATTCGAGCTACCACACCAAAACGTGACACTATTCTATTATAAGAACAAAAAAAATTTAATAAATCTATAGTGAGATAATATTATCATAAGGAAAAGGGAGAAAAAACACTTTGGTAAGATTTTTTTCATAAAAATATATTGGAAACCATTCATTTGCATGATTTGCTCTAGATGCTTTGTAGATGCTCAGCTTACTAACTAACATTCAGCTAAATATCTGATAATTCTAATAATGAGAAATATTATAGGTGCACACCTACAGTACTATGCAAAAGTTTAAGGCAAGTGTGGAAAAAATGCTGTAAACAAAGAATGCTTTCAGGTGGCCTAGTGGTTAGGGAGTTGGCCACAGAATCGGAAGATTGTGGGTTCAACCAGTAACCTTAACCAGTATGTTGCCCTGAGGTACCCTTGAGCAATGTTCCCTGCACTGCACTGCTCCCCGGGTGCTTTCAATAGCTGCCCACTGCTGCAAGTAGGTTAGTGGTGGTCTAGTGGTAGGGTACTTGCCTATGGACCTATGGCTCAAGAGGTCCCAGATTTGAATCCTACCACTGGGCAAGACCCTTGCTCCAGGGGGGACTGTCCCTGTAATTAGGACATGGACGTTGCTCTGGATAAGAGCGTCTGTTAAAAGCTGTAAATGTAAAGTGTTAATGAAACAAAATGCAGTGAATGAACAAATCAGAAATCAAAATCAAATCAATACCACCCTTTGCCTTCAAAACAGCATCAATTCTTCTAGGTACACTTGCACACAGTTTTTGAAGGAACTCGGCTGGTAGGTTGTTCCAAACATCTTGGAGAACTAACCACAGATCTTCTGTGGATGTAGGCTTCTTCACATCCTTCTGTCTCTTCATGTAATCCCAGACACACTCGATGAAAGCAAAAGGTAGTAACAACAAATATCGATTTGATTCAGATTTTTCTTTTGTTCGCTCACTTTGCATTTTGTAAATTGATCAAAATAAACAATCATTTTTTATATTTCTGAAAGCAATCTTTGTCAACAGCATTTTTTCACACCTGCCTAAAACTTTTGCATAGTACTGTACATTTGAAATTTAATATAATTTTAAGTAGAATGGGTCATTTAAGAATCCAATAAACAAATGATTTTATTCACAGCCATTAGAAAATTTCACCCATGCAGTGACCTTTCTTTGGCCTCTTTGGAGGAAGTGGCACACGCATTTGGTGTTCAGACCATGAATAAAAATGTCAAGTCAAGTCAAGTCAACTTTATTTATATAGCACTTTTTATAACTGTTGTTTTCACAAAGCAGCTTTACAGAATCTGGGTCCGAGCCCCAATTGCATAAGCTGAGGGCGAGAGAGGCAAGGAAAAACTCCCCCAAACATGAGGAAGAAACCTTGGGAGAAACCAAGACCCAAAAGGGGAACCCATGCTCCTTTGGTCAACACTGGAAATTAAAAGGAAAGAAAGAAAGAGAAAAACCCTGTATAGTGATAATATGGTGGTCTAGTGGTAGGGTACTTGCCTACAGACCAATGGCTCAAAAAAAGGTCCCAGGTTTGAATCCCGCCTCTGGCACTATCACCACTGGGTCCCTGAGCAAGACTCTTTACCCTGAGCTGCTCCAGGGTGACTGTCCCTGCAATAAGGACATGGAAGTTGCTCTGGATAAGAGCGTCTGCTCTTTAGCATCCGCTAAATGCTGCAAATGTAAGTTTCCAGTAAGCATGAGTTATAGTAAAAGTTAAAGAGTCCACTGGTGACTGTAATTGGAGGTTCATGAGGTAATGGTGGTACTTCAGTTTGAGTGGGGTAAGCTTTAATCTCCATGGCAGCAGCTCCTGCAGAAAAGCCAGTCTGATGTAGCTGATCTGAAGTTCAGGTTGGAAGAAAAATATGATAGTAGTTTTGCCAACTTGGTGCCGACTTCATGGAGTAGCTGGAATGAAATTCAGGAGACCCTAACGGAGATCGATGGACTTGTCCTCCGGAAACACCCAAACCGTGGACAGCCACCCATCTCATACAAAGAGAAAGGAATTAGATCTGTTTTGAACTCATTGTACAGACCATAAGTTTAAAGAATGTAGTAATGTGACTCCTGCAAACTCGCTATTATAACCTGACTAAAAAGGACAGATCCTGACTAAAAAGGACAAGTCCATGGGTTTTACAAACTCGAGAGCACCATGTGGCATTGGTGTCCCCCCACACCACCCACAACAAACCTGAATTTACAGATCTGTCTGGGCCAGGTTTGTCCCTGAGTAAATGTGCCTACAAATCC
The DNA here is from genome assembly GCA_017165825.1 of Hepsetus odoe. Lineage (NCBI taxonomy): Eukaryota > Metazoa > Chordata > Actinopteri > Characiformes > Hepsetidae > Hepsetus > Hepsetus odoe. The sequence continues at coordinate 10,086,804 of CM029389.1, forward strand.
ACTGGCCTAGGCTTAACATCCTCCACCCTCCCTACAGCTAAGGGCCTTTAGACTCTTCTTTTTCACCAGATTCCTCTCATAGGTACTATTTTAAAAGCCATACTTGCAGCTAATAGGTTCCTGTGTACCTGTAGGAGCTAGTTAGAGTAGTATGGTGTGTTGACTGAAATATTTAAAGGGTTAACTAGGCTTTTAGAAGGTTCAGAGTATTTACTGGTTAATTGATACATCTACCTTGTATCTGCACTCATTTGCCATTTTATAAGATGCACCAAATAAATTGATAGGCTTTGTAGGCTTATAGTTACTGACTGCAGCCCATGTTTTTATGAACAATTAATTAGCCACATCCATCAATAGAAAGCAACCACCATAACCATCACAGGAGTGGACTATTCTCAGTAAAGCAGTGAGATCAATATGTCGTAGTGCTGGGTTTTTCAAATACTTTGTTCACTTATTGGCCAGGTGGAACATTGCATAAAGGGTGTACAGACATATCAGCAAATGGTATTTGCTTTTATATGCTTTTTTGGAATGAAATTAAGCAAGCATGGTAGTTATTTGTGGATAGGTCTGGACGCTAATGAACAGTAGTCCTATCCTCCATGAACAATTTGAATTGACCTCAATGTGAATTATGTAATGTGGCGGGGAAAAAAAAGAATGTGTTTATAGTTAAATGTTATCCTGTTCAGCTCACCAAAATATTTAGCAAACTTTTTTATTCAGTTTACACTCTCTTAAACGTTTAAGGTTAGAGCATTCAGCTGCATGAGCAGCTGAAATGCAGCACTGAATTGAGAGCACAGTGAAGTAAGCAATGAAAATCAATTAAAGAAATAATAAAAAAAAAAGAACATGAACATAAAAATTTTACAGTTAAGTGAAAGCTAACTAGATCCCCAGGCTTAAGATGGGCGACAGAAAACGAATGCTTTTAATGAGTGGTACATTTTACAGACAAAGTAAATGGACTGGTTGAGTGTTTTATAATTAGGAGTGGGATTCTAATTCAACTTATTAGTAGTAACAGTTTCTGGTATAAACCCTGCAGCAACACTCAACAGTGTTATATACATGAATGACCAACACATGCAGGCAGTGGTGGCACAGTGATTAGGGACTAGGCCTTAGGCGCAGAAGGTTGTGGGTTTGAATCCCAGACCAGTACGTTGCCAGAGGTACCCTTGAGCAAAATACCGTCCCTGTCAATGCTCCCCGGGAGCTTTCAATAGCTGCCACCTGTTGTGAGTGTGTGGGTAAAATGCAGAGGTCTAATTTTGTTGTGGTGTGCTGTGTACTCACAAAGACAAGAATAGTCACATTCACTTCTTCTTCTTTCGGCTGTTCCCGTTTAGGGGTCCCCACAGCGATTTCCATTTCTTCCTGTCTTCTGCATCCTCCTCCTTCACACCCACCACCTTCATATCCTCTCTCACCACATCCATTAACCTCTTCTTTGATCTTCCTCTTTTCCTCTATCCCGGCAGCTCCATCTTCAACATCCTCCTTCCAATATAATCCTCGTTTCTCCTCTGGACATTTCACACACAAAATATCAACCTTCCTTCACTCCATCATATCAGCTAGTTCTCTACCTTTACCTTCCATGCTGCCAACATTCAAAGTTCCTACCCTCACTTCCACTCCCCTCCACTTCCTTCTCTCCTCCTTCCTCCGGACATGCCTTCCTTCCTCTTCTTCTTTTCCTTTGGCCAATGGTAGCCCAATTTCCACCAGCACCCTGTAGACTAACAGCACTGGTGGCAGTCGTTGTTAACCCGGGCCTCGACTGATCCAGTATGGAGGTCTTTTGTGTTTGGTCCACATGTTGATTTGGCAAAAGTTTTACAATGGATGCCTTTCCAGATGTAACCCTCCCCATTTATCTGGGCTTGGGACCGGCATGAAGAAATGCACTGGCTTGTGCCTCCCTAGTGGCTGGGTTATGTTAGATTCTCTGATTGAGAACCGAGTATCGAGGAGTCAGTGATGAAGGGAAGAGGGTTTTAAGATATAGCAAAGTTTATTAACAGAAAAGTAACAAAGTTCTTAGAAGATGTTCAAAAGACCGGTCAGTATTCCTCTCTGTGGGGAATCCTTTCTCTCTAACCTGCACAGTTCAGAGTGTGCCTTTTTATCTATACCTGGGAGCTCCAAGGCCTCCGGTGGAGACACCTAATCTAAGACTATGACCTTCTTTGGGTGTTTTTGACATACAAAGAAAGCGTTACTCAGAAGAGAACATAGAAAAATAGAGATACAGTTAATAATATATAGGTTAAAGGTGACAGGGACGTGAATACTACCTAGGGCATTTGGCTGGTAGAGGAGTTCAGGGATGGAAGGACATAGGAATGGTCGAACTACAGGAATAGGGCCATGGACGAATTATTGTGGGGAGAAATAAATGAGTAAAAACAAGCTGCAATCTATCAGTTAAGAATAGTCACTTTCACTGAGGAATTGAAGATACAATTGAAGATAAGGCACTCACAGATTTAAGTAAAGAGTTTAAAGTATCAAATGCAGAGAAGCAAAGTTCACCATAGAGCAGCAAAGAGGAAAAGGAGAAGGTGAAAAAGTATTGGGGATAGCTGGGGTAGTTCTGTTCAGCTGAGCACTACAACTTGCAGCAGAGTGTGCAGTTGTTGCCTTTGGAGATGTCACAAAAGATGGAGCTCTGCTCTGACTCAGCACACACACAGGTGCTGCAGCTTCATGGAGGTCTGGCATTATAAGCCCCAATGAGTCAGAGCAGAGCGTTGGTCATTTAAGAGGCTTAGCATTCATGGTGACACTGGTGTTTAAGTTCTTTGTGTTTTGTTATGTTCAGTATGGTTAATAAAGTCAAGAGCCAGACTCCCAGCTAAGCACATACATATGCTCTCAACACCCCAGCGTTACAGGAGACAGGGATGCCTGAAATGGCTGATGCAAGACTTACACAGAGTGGACTCTTTTCATCGACCAGTCTTGAACTGGCATTTTTATTTCCATGACAAGCTCTGGAATAGTATGCAGAGACCAATTTTTTGGCCTTTTCACATTTACAAGTGAGGAATAGCACTCAAGCTACAGAGATTGTTCATACAACTACAGACACTATATCATAAGAATGTACTAAACAAGCATTGCACAGAAATATTTAATGCAAAAATATTGTCGTTCACTTTGACACTTTGTTTTAGCCCTGCTTTAATTCTAATGTCTTTAAGCCTGTAAACATGGAGGAGAGAGTGCAGATTTATGTGCTATAACATAGGTAGTAAAAGTAAGAATGAATAATAAATATAAATACTCAAGTAAAGTACAGATACCTTTGTTTAGCTTTGCATACAATGTACCTACAAATGTACAGCGGTGGCAGCGGTGGCCTAGCGGTGAGGATCGGGGGTTCAAACCCCTTCCCAATAGGTTGCCCTGAGGTACCCTTGAGCAAGGTACCATCCCCGTCACTGCTCCCCGGGCGCTTTCAATAGCTGCCCACTGCTGCACGGGTTTGAGTGTGCATGGGTTAAATGCAGAGGTCCAATTTTGTTGGGGCAGCGGTGGCCTAGCGGTTAGGGCGTTAGCCGCAGGATCGGGGGTTCAAACCCCTTCCCAATAGGTTGCCCTGAGGTACCCTTGAGCAAGGTACCGTCCCCATCACTGCTCCCTGGGCGCTTTCAATAGCTGCCCACTGCTGCACGGGTTTGAGTGTGCATGGGTTAAATGCAGAGGTCCAATTTCGTTGTGGTTCATGTGTGCTGTGCCGTGACCTCGCAATGACAAGGGTTGTCACTTTCACTTTTTCACTTTCATCTATACTACGTCCATAAAAATGGTAAAAATGCTTGTTAGCATCAACAAAACAGTAGAATTCAATTTAATGTCACCAATATATGACATTACATTTCTGTTTTTCACTGTCATCACAGTCGTCTGCACATGAGTGAGCTTGCTTGATTGAGTGGTGATGGGATCTTTACTTGATGTCACACAGAATCTAGCAGGAAATCCTAGCATCCCGCAGAATGGCCTGCCTTCTGTAAAAGAAAAACATGCCAAAAAAGGCAGGAACTTCACATTTTAGTTTTTCCAAATGTTAATTAAAAGGACAATTAATCTTCATGTGAACTGGCAAGGAAGTTTGCTTGTTTACTAGTGGAGTAGACAGGTAAACTGGGGTGAAGTGAAAACAGTACATTTTGTAGTAAACATTTTTTTTAATGCAAAGGTCATTTTAAGATGTTCTGCAACTGGTATTACATGCTGAGAGAAAGTTACATATTTGAGTGTAAATCTGAATTCAGAAACCATGGTGTCTGAAAGAGAGTGAAGTGATGCATTCCGTCTTTCCCTCTCACAGGCTGGTGAAATGAGATGTGACATTCAGATATCTGTGGCCTGCAAACCTTTGATGTACCTTTGAAATTGACTTCAAAGCACCTCTTAGGGACCAGCATGCCTGTATCAAAATACTTGCCATGGCTCAGGGCTTGCAAGGCAGAAGCCATGCACTGAAGCATTTTCAAAGGCCCAGGGAAGAAAGGCATGGGTAAGTAGGCCCTCACTCAAAGCTTTAGCAATGCCAATGCTGCACTAAACCAGCCACTGCTACTAAGAAAGGATCAATTACCCCTGACCTCATGCAAACAAACAGGCATCGTTTTGCATCCCCCGCAATTAGTGCGTCTCATCCACACTTCAAAACAGTTGAGCTTTCCAAAGGGACATCGCATTAAACAGCTGCGCAAGCATTGATTTTCTGTCAGGAAGGTCCTCATCTTTAGCAAACAGCCTGAACATGACAGTGCAGGCACTCACGCAACTGTGTCACAGCCTTAGCCAAGGAGGTGGAACAGCTAGAGTTCCAATGTGAGACACTGTTGCTGTATTTTACAAAGGGAAACACAGGGGAACCAAACAAAAAGGGAAAACATGCAAAGAAGGATGAGTTAAATTGAACTGCATTACAAACTCTGGGGACCTTTGATTATAAACCTATGATAGTACCTTTGATTATAAACTGCAGTATTAATTGCCCTCTTCAGTACTGTATAAGCAAACCCACAGCAGAGCTCTTTTTAAAGGCTTATCCTGCAATGCAAAAGAAATTCAGAGAAAGAACATTACCGTTGAGACTGAGGATGGATACAGCCAATGAAACTGAAACTGATGCATTCACAGTCACTAAGACCCAAGGTCAATTTATCAGATTCTCAAAAGGCCTGGTAAAACAAATATGAGAATATCTTCATAATGTAACTAATGCAAACTAACAGAATCAGAATCTGAATTGCTTATTTATTTGTTCATTTAATTATTAAATTATTTAGAAATTCCTGCCACGTGTTGCCAACATATCATATTCTTCCAGGACACATATAGTTGGTTCTATAAAAAGAGAGTGTAACACAAAGTGTAATATACAGTCAGTTAAAGAAAACTAGAGGTCAGACACAGATGGCAAGTAAAAATGGAGACGGAAAATATGACAAGGCTAGCAGTGGGAGCCGTTGGGAAGTGTGTGTGAGGAAGGCAACAGATCGTGAGGACTCATCTGTTCTTTGCTGGAACAAGGGCACGATAATGAGAGTAGAGGGTAGCACTCTAGAGTGAGTCATAGAGTGTTCAATTAGCTCTGCTGCAGCTACCTTCTAGTCTCAGCCTGCTGTGTGTGTGTGTGTGTGTGTGTGTGTGTGTGTGTGTGTGAGTGTGTGTGTGCGTGTGCGTGTGCATGCTTCTTCAGGGCAAGGCACACGAAGCCATACGTTAGGGGTCTTTTTTCCACTTCTCGTTCATTAAATTCCTTAATTATGAACAAACCATCTTACCTTGTATGTTTTCAAGCTGTTGATGGAGAAATAGCACACAATAGCAAAAACAAACAAACAAACAAAAAAAAAAAAGCAAAACAATTAGCATATAGACCATAAGAAAGAAATAAGTTAACAGCCATTCAGTATGTTTCAAATAAACAGCTTCAGCGAGAGAAATTTGCTACAATATCAAATTGCCTTCTTTAGACAGGCAAGGTTGAAACCCCACTTACAATTCCAGCTTGTCTCTTCAGAAGTCTTAGAAAAACATCTATTTGAAGACAGTGAGAGTACAGTATGTTGCAAGCACGGTTCAGTGCCACTACAGATTATTTATATACTACTGAATGCAATATATATGAAAGCAATGGGGCATTAAAGTTTGTTTGAAGGGGCAAAGCTGAAGGAGACAACAACATCAGATCACAGCATTTAATTTGCTGACTAGTGGTCGATACTCAAAGGTATGCCTGCATTTTTCCGGCATCTGTGTGGATGTATACAGCATGTATACTTATGAGAAGATACATTTGACACTAATGACTGCTTTATTAAACTGTGGATATCAAACTAGGCTGTCCAATTTTCCATCTAACTAAGCATACAGGGACAAAGCAAACTTGTGTCATCTGGGTATCCCTAGATACCCTAGGATTGATTTGAAACCATTGCTTAAGGAGAGTGATTTGAGAACTGCTGTTTGAGTAGTTATTATGCTATATTAAATTATGTGGTTTGAAAGTACTACATATTTGCTTATTTAGAAAAAGTAAACATTATATGCTCATACTCTGGAGCCATGTTGGGGATCATCACTATCGCCATATACATGAACCACTGGTGTTTGTTTTAAGGCTAAATGGGAACCTTTGTATCTACTTTCATTTGTTCATCACAATGCACAGAAATAGCAAAAAATAACCTGTATTAACCATAACGATTTATTATTAGAAAACTGCGTATGATAGACAGCACAGGCTAAATATCTTGATGGAAGCCAGTGAAAGCAAAGTGCAAAGCTGTGCTTCAGTGGGAAGTAATGGAAGATTGAAAGTGGCTCAAAAATGGCCAATTCCTGGTTGATGATTGAGGTTGATTTTTTTTTTTGTTGCTTTTTTTGCATATAAAAACATATTAGTGGTTAATACAAAATATTTATTTGACTTACAGCTTTTACAAATCTATGTGATTGTCTGGATGTTCTAACAAACTACCAATATTAACCTTTGTATGTAGCTTAAAATAGTCCTTACTAGTTGGAAAATAGCCTTAGTGTTGCTGTATCTCTGTACTAGTAACACTGCCAGTCAGCCAATACCTGCAAAGACCAGGCAGTACTCATAGACTGATAATCCACAACATTAAAAACTGACAGGTGATGTGAATAACATTGATTCTTTCGTTACAGTGGCACCTGTCAAAGGGTGAGATATATTAGGCAGTAACAAACATTCCTTTCTTGAAACTGACAAGTTGGAAACTGAAAAAACAGGCAAGTGTAAGGATCTGAGTGACTTTGACAAGGCCCAGCTTGTGATGGCCAGACAGCTAAGTCATCTCCAAAATGGCAGGTCATGTGGGTTTTCCTGGAATGCAGTGGTTAGTACCCTCCAAAAGTGGAAGACAGATGGTGTCCAAGACTCATTGATTCATGTGAGGAGCAAAGGTTAGCCTGTCTGACCTGATAACACACAGAAGCTCCTATATTTCAAACACAGACTGGTCAGAATGCCCATGCTGACCCATGTCCACTGGTTTCCAGCCAATACAGCATAAGATTTTCAAGTGCCAGATTGTCAATCAATGTATTGGAACATATATTTGGGAGAAATACATTAGCCAGCTGAAGAGAATGTTATTTTTTTGTCACTCTAAAGGAAAAGAAATTTGGTCTATTTTTGGTGATGAGTCGATGTTCTCGTTCATCACTATTTTATTGCAATGCAAATGCAGTGATATTATTCTTTTATATGAAAAAGTAGGTTGGAATGTTTTGTATCCTTTAATGTTGTTTTTTTGTAAAATATTTTTTGCTAAAATATTCATGCATGTGAAATGAAACATGTCTGAGTTGCACGCTGTTGAACTACTGTATACGTGAGAGTGCATGTAAATACTGTTGCTAAACAAGTGTCTAAGAGAGGCCATAACTCATATGCTCTCATTATACAGCATTGTGGCAAAAACCTGGCAGAGACAAGGTTATTAAAGGATTTTATAAGCTAGTGAACTGCTTTGTGTCAAATATACTGCAATTAGGCTGTTATAGTCCTCTGAATATGTGAGACAGAATAGTAGTAAGTTTGAATGCAGATTAAAGAAAATAAGTAATTACAGCATCTTTCATTACAGCAATCAATGATTAATAATTATTTATTATTACTATTTGTATTATTTTCAATATATATACCCACTGACCTACATAACTTACCCTTACTACTTTACTTACCCTTACATTTTGTCTACAGTCATGGTCATATATATATATATATATATATATATATATATATGATTAGTAAATCTCCATCCTTACTCAGAATATGTTTTACAGCTACATGCTCCACACATTGGTGCAAGGTATACACTCAGGGTATAAAGCCATAAGACGTGTGGTGTATAATTTAAAGAGCTCATATCCTACACCCAAAGCTCCACTTTTGTTTATGTTGGTTAATCCGTCCATTATCTGAGCAGCTTATCCTAACCAGGGCCATGGGGAGTGCTGGAGTCAATCCCAGCACTCAGTGGACCAAAGAATAAGAAACAAGCTTGAGAGATCTCCAGTCCATTGCAGGACAGACACACAAACAAACACACACACAATGACACTTGGGGGGCAATTTAGTATCTCCTGTCTACCTGAAATGTGTGGCTTTAGATTGCGGTTGGAAACCCAGAGCAACCGAAATCAGAACCTTCTTGCAAATAAATAAATAAATACACAAGTATTCAGTTTTGCATTTTATCATTGATGATGACATTGTCTGTAATACTGAGCCTTTAAGTATGATTGATATAAAATGAAACTTAATAAATAAGGCTTCTTATTGGCTTCCTTATATTATACATCAGTCACAAACAAGCTGGACTGAAACAGGGTAAAATGCTGTTGAATTCAAAATGGTCTGTTTTCAGCTTTTTTCTACACATAGAGGCTGTGGAGTAATTGGTGTCATTTGAAACAATGTGTACCTACTTATTTCAAAAGAAGTGCAGAGAATCTATGATACGGACTCCTATACAAAGTCTCCCATTGAGTTAAATCATTTTACCATTTGCTTTTACTGCAGGCTTTGAAAGACAAATCATCCCATGGGCTTCCAAAGGGATGAGCTTGCTGTTTACTTATAATGTGTTATGAAGGGAGCCATTGTTTGTAGAGCAGAGTGTCAGAGCTGAAGCACTCAACATTGAATCTTCTTGGATTAGACAAATATAGTTCAAGCCAAAAAACTTGTCTGTCTCTATGAATCATTGATATATCAGAGATTCTGTTTTTATAATTCCTATCTCTCTCTTTGGTGGTCTTTCTCCTTTAGCTACTACAATTCTCAAATAGAAAGTCTTAGACATTTTTGACAAATCTCTGGTTTAATGGGGCGGTGGTGGTCTACTGGTCGGACACTTGCCTACGGATGTATGGACAAAGAGGTCGCAGGTATGAATCCTACTTTCAGCACTACCACCATTGGGTTCCTGAGCAAAACCTTTAACCCTGAGTTGCTCCAGGGGGACTGTCCCTGTAATCAGGAATTGGAAGTTGCTCTGGATAAGAGCGTCTGCTAAATGCTGTAAATGTGCAATTTGCTAGCAAGCCTGAATTTGCTAAGCTCTCTTCATTTCTTGCAAGACTAAAGCAATAAACATTTTGCAGCCCTTAACTTTATGCTGTCAAAATAAACTGCGGAAACTTCAAAAGAACAGGAAATTATTTCTTGTTTTTACACTTAAAGCTTTTGGGAGAAGCTCTTTTCAAAAATGCCTTCCATTTTTCCCAGTTCAACTTGGAGTAAGTTGTTGAGGAACCTAGTAATGGTAGTATTGGAGGTGGGATTAGAACTTGTGACATCTTAGTAAATAGTTAAACAGTTTACCACTGGCCTACCAGACCTTTTCCATTATGTGCACTTCCAAATGTGTTAGTTTGCTATACTCAACAGTATACAGGAATGACATAAAGAGCAGGAACACACAAATGTTTATTTCCTGCCAGATGATCAGGGGATTCTGTGAAACAAAAGTCTGTCTTGATTTGATAGGGGTGCACTGATTGCTGCCTAACAGCAAATGTGTAAATTATTTCTTGCACCATAAAACATCCTAGGGGGAAAAGGAGGAGGAATTGGAGGACTGAAAGATTCCCTACTGGCTGAAATACTATGAAATAAAATAAATACAAAGGGCAGGACTGTGATACATTGGTTAGTGCTGTTGGCTCGCAGCCATAAAGTTCTGGGTTTGATTCCCAGCTTGGGCGGTCTTCTCTGTGTAGAGGCTGTATGTTCCACATCATTCATTTCTTTTAACAATGGCATGACTAGTATTGTTCTTGCAAAATGAATATTCATTGTAAAACTGCAAGCTGATTTTGTCAGGCTAATGACAGACATATACACCCTGGAGTCAGGGGTTTAAGTAGCAAAGTGAGGTCCAATCAGCGATATTAAAGTCTTTGCATAATTGCCCTGACTGCAGTTGTCAGATGCGTAATGAACATGTAAGTGCAAGAATTATTTTTTACAGATTATTGTTGGAATATTTTGGGAAGTAATAGGCTATAGCAATGCAAATATCTAATTTCTTTCTTTCCAAGTGATGTTTCCAGGCGAAGCCAAAGACAAGGTCTATTATCATGAAAAGTGGATCTAAACGAATAAATGCCTCCTTGATATCTCCCTCTTATCCTCTCCAGCCGGTGACCTAGAAATCTTCTGAAGTCTGCTATCTTTAAGGACATCAATTATCTAATTGAGCAGAGTGCAAGCCTGAAGAGCAATGATACACAGATGCATCCTAAGTCTTATCTTTTAAAACTGTTGGTTGGTTTTGGCAGATCTAGCGAGAGTGCTAATTCTTATCTTCTGTTAAAGACTGACCCTTGGTTGTAGTAGTAATAATAATAATGATAATAAAAAGAACAAGAATTACAAGATCATGAGCATTTTACTGGAGGGAAAGGTTTATGTTCATCATGGACTAATTGTCTCTGCCCAAGCTACTCAGTTGTTGCTGTAGCACTGTTATTGAGCTGTAGTGCATTCTAGGGAGCCAATGTGTTGGCTACATATTACCTGGCACTCTTTAAGTGTAGGGCAGGATGAGACCAAAGTTTCAAGATACTTTATTCTCTGCAGCAAGATCTGCCAAATAGATTCTACATTAATTTACATTTAGGGTTTAAAAACTGTCAGGGCAGGGGTTAGCTGTGTTATTTACAGCTTTAAAACTGCTGATGTAGCAGAATCCCTAAATGCACAGACTCCTTAATTAAAACATGGATATTATTTAAAAGGATTTATGTTTTTTATTAATATATTTGATATATTTAAGCAGAGCCTATTGACTTTTACAGTTCAAGAATTAAGATGATCTAAAGGGGGTCTTTACATGATCCAATGGAAGAGCCTATTCTTTTATTCCTTTTATTTTATTCCTAAAAAGCATTTCTGTAAAGACTGGGTAGGTAATGAATGTTTTTGCAAGTTTCAATTTAATGATGAGAAACAATGGGAAAAACAAACAAACACTGAACCAAGAAACCAACATAAAACACAGTCAATGAAGGAAAATGAGAATTATTATAAATCCAGAGAATTAACAAATATCTGCACAAGCCCTGGGGTATATATGATTGTATTAAACATGACACAGATATTTTAAAAGTTAAAAAAATACACATAATGTAAAGGTTCTTGAAAGATCCATTACATTGAAAAAGAACCTTTACACAATGTTCTTCGCACTCTCACTCACCCATTCATTATTTTAACCGCTCATCCTGACTCATGTTTCACAGGCTCTCCCGACATTCAAAAGGTAGTGTGCAGTGTTCAAAATTATTCTTTAGACAATATTAAATGAGTGTTCTCTAGCAGAACCCTTTTGGACACCAAATTTGGTCTTGGGTGAACAGACAAAATTAGATTTTTTTGACTAAACCTACCCTTTATAGAAGACAAGTAAAATAAATGAACATGACCATTGATTGAAAAACATCTCATTTGGCAAAAACGTTTGATGTAATTTCTTCCATCCTTGAATCCTGTTCTTGCATCTTCAGGGGGAGGAACTAGGATGTTATGAAAAAATGGAAGTAGACATGTTTGAAGCTATGAAACACATTCAATAATATCACCAATAGCATTTTGCCTGTATGTGTACTTTATCTAATGCTCCCTAGCCACTAGGCAGTGGTGGTCTAATGGTTAGTGGGTTGCCCCTGTTCGGAAGTTTGTGGGATTAATTCCCTCACCAGTAGGTTGCCCCGAGGTACCCTTGAGCAAGGTACCATCCCTTTCACTGCTCCCCGGGCGCTTTCAACAGCTGTCCCTTGCTGCATGTGTGTGTATGGGTGAAATGCAGAGATTGAATTTCGTTGTGTTGTGCGGTGCTGTGTTTCACAATGACAAGGGTAGTCACTTTCACTTAATGATCTCAGTTTTACACTTTCACTTTACACATTCCGCATGATATGCTGATGAATGAACTGCAAAAAAATCATCATTCACTATTGGTAGTAGCAAAGATAAATCTACTCCAGAATGTCCTCTTACCTACATTCAGGAGAATTCTGTGATTCCTAACAAACAATATATATATATATATATATATATATATATATTTTTTTTTTTTTTTTTTTTTTTTTTTTTGTGAAGCATGAGACATCAAGCAGCAAAAGTCCTCAAGAGGAATTCTTGAAGGAGAGACTAAAGATACTACTAAATGCATCTGCTTTTCCACTTTCCACTAAATTCTTGTAGAGGAGAACCTTGTTACAATGCCAAAAGATATATTGATTCCATTTATACTTTATCCCTTTTCACTGCCATTTAGGTGTGCTGACAAAACATACACACAGCATATTTAAGGTATTTAGAAGAGATGGAACACTCCATAACTGATGTAAAGTTTTTAATGTTAAAGTTCCATTACATGTAAGAATTCACTGAATACGTAAGTAGGATCTTTACTGATTAAGCTGTTTTTGCTGTTTACATGTAAAAAAACAAGAGCATTATAAACACATGTAACAAACCAGAATGCTTGAACATCAGTGGAAAATTCAGCAAATTATGGGCAGCGGTGGCTTAGTGGTTAGGGATTTGGCCCTGCATCGGAAGATTGTGGGTTCGATTCCCTCACAAGTAGGTTGCCCTGAGGTACCCCTGAGCAAGGTACCGTTCCCATCACTGCTCCCTGGGCACTTTCAATAGGTGCATGGGTTAAAAGCAGAGGTCCAATTTCGTTGTGGTTCATGCTTGCTGTGCTATGACAAGGTTTGTCACTTTCACTTTTTTTTATGATGCTTATTTGGTGAGTGGAGACTCTTGTATTAAGAGACTTGGCTGGCTGCTTCAGTTTGGAAATGCAAAGGAGTGATCAAGATGCTACAGTAAGTGTAACTGAGTTGTAAAAGTAAAAAAAAAACATTTAGTAAACATTTGCAAAGTATCATATTCCATACCTTCATATTATGCTTTTATTTAAAATACTGTAGTTTGTATAAACAGAATTTATTGTGGTGGGACAAGAAAAAAGGGTTCCTGATGGATTTCCTTCAAGACAGTCTGCTATTGATAGCAATAAATAATATCAATGATGATAATGCAAAATGAAGGCCTCCTTTCTTGAGAAGTATATAAACAGTGAATTTCAAGGAGAAAATAGGAATGATTGTATCTGCAGCAAGAGCAGAGGATAAAACAGCCACATGCCTCCTTTTGGTGGATTTGAAGTAATAAAAGTCAGAGAACAGTGACAAAACTTGATCATTGTGTTATCTGGGCCTTAAAACTTTAATGAGTTTTCCTTTTGTTCCAGAGTGGTCAGAGCTGTTGGTTCTTAAAAGATAAAAAACATGCCACAAGCCATAGAAACAGCAACACTCATGCTCATTTCTTTAATTCATGACAAACAATAATGTGGATTTCTCATACAGCTGTACACAGTGTCGTAACTATACTAGTGTGCATGCATTTATGCATTCATTGTTTCTCACTCAAATCTATCTTTTCTTTCTTTCTTTCTTTTTTTTAATTGCAAGATGACACAAAGCTCCACTTGAAGATCCAGGGTTGTTTTAACATCATGTGTGACAGGGCAGAGAGGTGTATTCACATTAAGGATGGTGATAAATCTTCATAACAGCTTGTGTTAGAGCGAAAATTAATGGCATCATATATTTTCACATGAAAACTTTTAAGACAAGAAAAAACATCCTACTCCCTCAACAGGGGAGAAAGTCACTTACATTGATTCAGGTTTGGAAGGAGCTACAGTGAATTGATGCTGTAATTTATCAGCACTGGTCTTTAATTTGTGGGAGTGCCCATGAGATTACCTCGAGGTGAAGCATGTGGGGGGTGGGGGTGAGAAGAGATAGAGAGGAGATGACAGCAGAGTAAGGATGAAAGAGAGGGCTATAATCATCGTACTGTTTATCTGCCAGTTGCTTAGGTGCACTTACCTTGTCCCTACACTTATGGGCTATCAGATATCTCATTATATAAGAGTGAAAAAACAATAATAAATAAACAATGTGGCTAGATTTGTAAATTGTTAAAAACCTCCATGAAAAACCTCCTTTTTTCACTTTTTTTGTTCACAATTTTCTAACATTTCGAGCAGCCCTTTAATGAATAGATAAATCAACATTTATTCTACTCTCATGCAATCCTCTATCAATTCACTTACTTAATAAACACATGCCTTCTTTATTTTTGTATCTTGGGTGCATGCTTAATGAATATTGCCATAAATGACATATTCAACCTATATGAAAAAGATTCCTCAAAGATTTGTTCATAGTTGATTAGAGAGCTTGGAATAGAACATCTTCATGAAAGAGAAGAGAGGAATAAAAGACATGGAAGCAGCTGTAGGAAGAGACTGAAGAAGTGAATGAAAATGTATAGAAAGCGGATGGCATAAAAGGACACATAAAATTGAGGAGTTAGAGAACAGAGGAAGGAAAGTAGGCTGTAAGCTAAACCTTCTGTAATCCTTCAACTCAAGAAGGAAGTCAAGAGTGAAGAAATATGCAGGCTGCTGGCAGAACAGACACCACCTTAATTGGGCTTTTTCTGAAAACTTTTCAGAAGTGTCATTTGCTCTTTGAAAGCTGATCTTTCAGTTGATTCTCCATTAGCACTTTGCTGAACGTTTTGTTGGGTTGGATACTGATTTCTGGATGTCTTAATTTTCCTGAGGACAATACCACCTGATCACCAACATTGATGAAACAGCCTACAGAGAGGAGGTTCAGTTGCTGGCAGAACGATGTCAACCTCTTTCTGAATGTCAGCAAAAATAAAGTGCTGGTCATTGACTTCTGCAGACATGCTCCAGTTTACATCAGCAACTTCAGACTTCTGGGGGTTACTTTTACTAAGGACCTCTGGTATGCAGAGGTATGCAGCTTCCAGAGATGCACCGTATAGCCCATCCTGACTGGCTTGCATAACATCATGGTATGGTAGCTGTTTGTTGTTCAGACCAGCAAATCTCTCCAGAGACTTTTTGGAGTATCACTGGTACTGAGCTTCCGCCAATACTACGACTACAAGAATTTTCTCTTTCTTGCCTTCTGGAAAATGACTGCAAACGTGTCATTTTAAAGTACAAGGTTTAGGGACAGCTTCTACCGCTATGCATTTTGATTGTTAACAATCTCAGTGCATGGAAATAGAAGCTGTCTACAGATAATTTACTCTGTCACTTTGGACTGTCTATCTCAGCCACTGTCTATTGCTCTTTTCGCAATTTCACTTTAGTATTACTGACACTGTTGTCACATCCTGCCACCTGTAAATCACACACAGTTTCTTTAAATGCACCTCTCAGTACAATATTTCACTGTGACACTTTACCAACGACAGATGACAATAGCACAGCGCCCTCCATAATTTTGAGTTTGAATAAGCTTGGGATGAAGACACACTTTTTCTTGATTTAACCCTCTGCTCCTCAGTAAAACATTTTATATAAAGCTGTTCAGACATGATTAAGTGCACATTCTAGACTTTAAGTTCTCCGGATACAATTAAATTTCACCAGGTTTAAATTATTACACTTTTTAATAGTCCCCCTTATTTCAGGTCACCATAATGTTTGGGACAACAGGCTTCACAGGTGTTTGTGATTACTCAGATATGTGTCATTGCTTTATTAGTGGATGGATAATATACCTGAACGGGAAGAATCCTCTAGAAGAATCCTTATAATGGTGAAGAAAAATCCCCTGTCCAGCAGATCAGAAATGAAAAAGTCAGAAAGGTCTCCAGGAGGCAGGTGTGTCTTTGTCAGGGAATACTATTGGCAGAAGACTTCTTGACCAGTAATACAGAGGCTAACCTTAGTATCTGTCACAGTAGATGGCACTCTGCTTAGAGTTTTAAGGTTTAAGCCCCAATGAGTCAGAGCAGAACATCAGTCATTCACATGGGTAATCTCTGTTGTAACAGTGGTGCCATCGTTTGTATCTTTGGTGGGGCAGGAGTGGTCTAGTGGTTAAGGAGTTGCACCGGATTGGAAGATTCGATGGGTTTGATTCCCTAACCAGTAGGTTTCCCTGAGGTACCCTTGAACAAGGTACCGTCCCTGTCACTGCTCCCCGGGCACTTTCAATAGCTGCCCCTTGCTGCACGTGTGTATGGGTGAAATGCAGATGATGAATTTCATTGTGTTGTGCTGCGTTTCACAATGACAAGGGTAGTCACCTTCACTTATGTTCACTATGTCTAATAAAGCTAAGAACAAGCATCCCGGCTATGCGTTTATGTCCTACCCACACCACCCCAGAATTACAGTATCTAGTGACAAACCAAACCAAAACAGGATGACCAGATTACAATCTGTTGAAGAGTATTTTAAAGAGCATGCAGAATTCTGGGAAAAAGGTGTTATGCACAGGCAAGACTAAGATTAACTTGTATCAGAGTGATGGCAAGAGAAAAGTGTGGAGATGAATAGAAACTGCCCAAGATCCAAAGAATACCAGCTCATCCCTTTAACATGATGGTGGGGGTGTTACGGCTTGGGCATGTATTCCTGCTACAGGTTTAATAACACTTATCTTCAATTGTGATGTAACTGCTGACACCAGTTGAACAATGAATTCTGAGGTGTATAGAAACTTCTGCTCAAGTTCCTGTCAATGCCTCCAAACCCATTGGATGGTGCTTCATCCTATAACAAAAACATACTGCTAAGGCAACAGAGTAGTTTCTCAAAGCAAAAAATGGAAACATTCTTGAGGTGCCAAACCAGTCACCTAATTTAAATCCAATTGAGCATGCCTTCCATATGCTGAAGAAATTTAAAGGGAAAAGCTCACAGAAAACCAAGAGCTGCTGTACAGGCTCAGCAGAGCATCACCAGAGAGGATACATGACACCTGGTGATGTCTATGAATTGCAGACTTCAAGCAGGCATCGCATGAAAGCAATTTCTACATGGTGAAACTCAAATACATGCAAATAATTTTCAGTTAAAGCCTGGAATGTGCACTTTAATCACATCTGATTTGTTTGATTTAAAATTTTACATTGAGGAGCAAAGGGGTAAATCAAGGAAAAATGTGTCTTTATCTCAAAAATGATTGAGGGCACTATAATCTTTCACTCTGTGCTTTATTGTTTTGTATTGTACAACCTATATTTATGGTAGTTTGTATGTGCCTATCCATCTAGCACTGATAATGAACTGTCAAAAACCCAGCAACACTGTCTGAACACTCCAGCACCACACACACTACCAAATTATTTCATTGTTGTGCTGAAAATGCTCCATCTCCTAAATAACATCTGGTCAGTAGCGGCCCAGTCATTTGGTACTGGCCAAAGATGAATGGAGAAGTGGCCAGCAGACAAACTGTGAAACAGATGGCCAAGGGATGTGAAATGGAATGTTTATATAGGGCCAGTTTTCCAAAGCCAGATTAAGCCTAAATCTACATTAAACACCAACACTACAGTTGGAAATGCATGTTTACCTTATCCATCCATGTTTGAGAAGCTTTTTGTGAAAAAAATAATTCATTTTTAACTTGATTGAATGTTAGGGCTTAAACAACATATACGTTAACAAGAATATAAAACGCAAAGATTTATGTTAATATACTGTTAGAAGTCCATTACATTCAGGGTTCCATGTCAAAAGTAGCTGCTTGTCCTAGTGTTTTTTGTGATAAAGCATTTTAATGTAGTATGAAAGCAAAACACACATCACCTCCCAGCTCATTCTGTATTTTAAAATAGTACAGTAAATTTGCTTCAACAAAGTGATCTCTTGGCAAAATATAAAGAAATGAGAGATGGCAAGACTTTTGAGCAGAACTGGATGTATGCTGGTCCTAAAAACATACACAGAAGGGATTGAAAGGGGCTGGAAACTGGTCATATAAGAGTGTCCATGAGTGGCAGCCTAAACTGTAGCTCCGTCTATGTTACAGCATTCAAAACTTCCCCCGGGATAAATAAGCTATCTATCTATCTATCTATCTATCTATCTATCTATCTATCTATCTATCTATCTGAACTCTTTTTGATTCTTTAAACATTATTGAATTTCACAGGTGCAGGAAAGAAAGATAACACAACAATAATGGAGAATATGGGCACTTTAAAGCAGGCCAGTTTTAAAGTGCCTGTGTGAATCAAAAAACTGCAATAAAGACAGTGAGTGTATTGCATACGGTTGCTTATGGAAATGAACATATTTCCATACATGATGTATTCTAATCCAAATAGTTTTTATTCTGATCTTTCTTTTAAATTAATGCTTAATCAATAAATCGTTGCCCACTCAACACTTATTAGGAAACACTGAAACACTGACCCAAAATGTGTCCTAAGTATTATATGTTTTAGGGGACTGGCACTGTTAAATTAACGTAAAACCATCTGACCAGGTTGTGAGAGTCCATGTTGCATATTTAAGGGTGCTGCTAGTGTCATTTCAACGAACTGATAGAAAAGGAACCGAGAATTACTGTAAGTACTTTATAAATAGCTCCATTAAATTGGTCGTGTGTGTGTGTGTGTGTGTGTGTGTGTGTGTGTGTGTGTGTGTGTGTGTGTGTGTGTGTGTGTGTGTTAGTGTGTATGTGTGTGTGTGTGTGCATGAACATTGTTTAGAACAGCCTGATGTTTTTCTGCTTCTACAGCAAATTATTGCTTTCATAATGATTCATATTATCAGGGATGTATGCTTAATGCGTACCACATTTCTCTTAATTGCATCTTAAATATTTATATGCCATCTCTGTGTGCCATCCACTTCACTCTGGAAGCTGACTTACTGTAAATTGGATACCACTTTGTGAAGATGCTGTTTTGGAGGGGGTAGCATCTTTTTCTGCAAAAATGTGTACTCATGAAACATAAATGAGTATATCAAGCCATCCCAATGGAAGCAAAACAGTAAACTGAAACCTCCCATGCCAGCGGAAGAACAGCTGAAATTTCATGGAAAGGTCTGAAAGGGCTGAAATGGTGAATAATTGGATGAGGATGGATGAAATTAAAAGCATAAGTTTGGCAGAGTGGATGAATAAAGGGTGACACTGCACACCATTCAGTGTGGTCTGTATGTCACAGTGCAGTCACTCAAAGAGCGGATGGGGATAGCTAATGATGTGAAATGTGCATTCTAACATGTAAAGTGAGTCTTGTTTGCTATGTTTTGCTTGCTTTTTGTCTATACCAAGTGCATCACTACACAGAATATGTATTGCATGCTAAAAACTATTTTCGATTTTTTAAGTATTTTTAATACTTTTAATCCTTTCATGACCGAAAGCAATAAAATACAGTATGTAATGGATAACAATAAACAGTTATCCATTAACTATTAAAAAAAAGATTAAACCATTTAGCTCTAATACATGGTGCACAACTGCCTGAATAGCAAAAACAATATTTAGCTGCACAGCAATGCCCAGAGCATCACACTGCAGACTGCAATTCCTTTAAGTTTTAAACTTTTTATGTTTACCTATTAAACCCTCAACTACTGTACTCCAGACCAGATAGTCCACTACCATCATCTGATGTTTCTTCCTACCTGTACTCCAGCCCAGCTAAACCATGATGGATCATGGAATATACCAGAAACACATCCAAAAACTGTTGCTTTAGAGATGCTCTGAGGCAATTTTCTGGCAATCACAATTTGTTCCTCATGATTTAGCCTTGTTCTGTCTGTCTTCTGTTCACCATGTGTCTTTGTTTTTCTTGCCATATGCTTTTGTTTTGATTATGTTTTATGCCCCACCTTTGTCCAGAGCATGCCCAGGTGTGTTATTGTCTCCTCACTTGAACAGGTGTGTTGTGTTTAGTGCCATTATGTATACCCTCATGTTGTTGCTCATCTTTGTCTGGTCTTTTGTAAATCATGTTTTTGATGTTTCGTAAAAACTCAATGTTTTGTAGACCCTGTTCTTTTTTTGTGTGTTGCTTTAGTTTTCTTTCACTTATGAAACAGATTCTGCAATTACATCCATCCCAAACCACCTCCCGCTTTACAGTAGCTCAGATCCTTATGCTTCCATGACAACACACACACACACACACACACACACACACACACGCACACACACACACACACACACACACACACACACACACACACACACACACACACACACACACATGCACACGCACATGCACACACACATACTACATACAGATCTATATATAAGACTTCAAATTTCTATAACAAATAATCCAGCCCATATTTGATGGGACAACTGAAGACTTATGACTGAAGAGAGTTTACAAACAAAGCTTGCGACTGTGAAATTATATTTTCTTTCTGTTTAAAAGAAAATGATACTGTCATATCTCTTCATTAAATGTAACACAAGCACAACTCAAAAGGGCGAGTGAAGATGCAGTGACCAGTCGTAATTAAAAGGATTTATTATTCCATATATATTCAAAATTTTAGCAGTAGATTTATGTAAATTATGGGACCACAACAAATAGCTCCTTGAACAGTTGCCTGGACAGTTTTCTTTTGAATGTCCAATGGGAAACACTGGTTTATTCCTTAATGTAATTTTATTATTTTTGATGCAAAGCATCCCATGGACCTGGCTTATTACCTGGTTAGCTCACATGTCCACTTTTGTTTAGCAGACCAAAGATTCACTGTAAGGGTGTGGTGTACAATATAGGCACTGGTTGCAGACTGGGCTCCCCACAGATTAGATTGGCAGTTAGACTGGCAAAAAAAATTTGTGTGTATTAGTTTATTGTTGGTCATCTATGTAATTTTCTACTTACTTTGCTAAAAGAGTGTGTTTGTAGTTTTCCTTAAGAAAAAGACTTCTTGCAGAGCTTTTTTTTATTTTATTTTTTGTGTCTTTATATGGCTGTAATCCAGATTATCATAATCGGAATATTAGGAAGAAATAATGCTAAAATATACTCTCTCATTTTCCATTAGTCATTCATCCTCATTAATACTAGATTCTCCCAGAAACTTATTTGCATGGACAACCTTCTCACATTTTGCCTTTGTCACAGATAACAAATTGGTTCCCTTGTGTAGCTCGTGAATTATTGAGATACTGATTTCACATAGTGAACAGAATTCACATTTTTCCTTAACCAAAAATCGTGCTTATACTTTACACTACAATGCACTATACCATATAATTTTGTTTGATAATACTTATGCCTTAATACAAGAGTAAAATTGTTCCTGAAGGTTTTTTCCTTGAACAGAGAAAAGTCTAATGTTTTTTTTTTTCAATCTTAAAAAAAAAATCTAAGTTTAGCATTTTAATCTTTGAATATCTCATTAATTAACTGTAATTTTTGATCACTTTAATACAATCTACAATTAGCATATTTATGCTAAAGGGCAAAAGGGTTAAAATGGCTGAAATTACATTTTTAGTGCAAGATTTTCTGGTATAGATGAAGTCAAGCTACCTCTCTGATTCATTTGTCATGATATCAGAAGCAGAAACATGTCAGATTAACTATCAATGTGATTTAGAATTGACAGTGAAATTAACCAGTCATTTCTTTATTTTAGTGGGGTCTTTTCTGGGAAACCAGTAGCAGCACTTTTCTGCTAAGATTCTTAACTAAAATGTAAATGTAAAAACAATAATAGTCATCCTTTACCCTTGCCTCTATGTAGCTTCTCTTTGCACAAAGTTCTCTGAATGTTCTCAGAGAGACACAGCAGGGAAGTAAACACAAATATTGATACTGTACTGAAAGCACACACTCTAAAACCTGATATGGCGATACAGCTTTTGTGTCAACCCTCCCAACCACCACTTCCTCTCTCGCCCCCCTTCCGCTGCTCACAATTCTGGTTCAATTGACATTGAGGGCTCCCTCAACTGACAAACAAAATATAAATAAATGCTTGAAAGGAGGGAACAGACAAGAAGATGGGACTCATGGGAGATGCCCCCGTAAGTGTGTGCTGTGGCGCAATCCTCAACTGCATTAGCCTTCCAGATACTGCTCAGAGTGGGTCAAACTGCCACTCTTTCAGTTTACCTCTCCCTGTCTTTCTTTCCTGTCTTTCCTCACTCTGCATGTGTGAGCGTGCTGAGGTCCCTCCATCATATCATCATGAAAATTTAAACACATACAACCACCCCTCCTTGCCGAGGAAGCTTTCAGCCCCCGTGCAGCCGGCTCTTAAATATTTCATGACTCTCATTCTTATTTTGGTTAGAATAATTGATCTGGGAAGGAAAAAGCTGAGGGAACAAGAGAAGTGCCAAATTTATGTACATTCTCTCCACTGAATAGAAACAGTTAATTTACATATAGAGTTAGGTAGGAATAGAGTAAAGAGCAGTGGAGGTTAGTGTAACAGGTATAGCCTCAAGAACAAGCTTAGGTACAATCTATCCATAAGCAGAGTAAGAACTAAAAAAGATGATAGCTATTTGAAAAGAAGCAATTAATGGCTTAGGACAGGATAAGTAATATTTGCAAAGCATATCTGTGGTTTAAGACTGAGCCAAGGCACACCCACAGCTGCTCTTAGATTTAAAAAAATTGCAGAAACATTTACAGAACATGAAAAAAATATGAACCTAATAACGAATTTTAGCACAGTTTTCATCAAAATGTGTCATTCCCACCACTATGATACATATTTAATTACATAATGTTGAAGTTTTAAAATGCTATTCTACCGAGGCCTATGATGTAAAAACCTTGACCTCAATATGTAAATTAGTAACTCACTCTAAACTGAGGTAACCTGATGATGTCCAACAGTCAATTTGAAAGAAAACTTTTGGATTGATCAATCTTCATGATAATCTGTTACAAAAGTCAGAAATTAGGATAGTTTATGTATGTATGCATTACTGACACACTGAACAAATGAAGTGTGTAATACAGACAGGAGGTCAATAGGTCAATAAAAATACACCTTTGGGACTGGTGATTCTAGAGCTGTACTGGGAGACAGAACATCAAGATTCCTTTAGCTGGTGTAACAATGTTGATGGTTGAGAGCTGATTGCTTAAAGTGAATGCTATTTTGTTCACCAATAGGTTGACCTGAGGTACCCTTGAGCAAGGTACCGCTCCTGTCACTGCTCCCCAGGCACTTTCAATAGCTGCCCCCTGCTGCACGTGTGTGTATGGGTGAAGCACAGAGGTTGAATTTTGTTGTGCTGTGGTACGTTTCACAATGACAAGGGTTGTCACTTTCACTTTCACTTTCCAATTTAAAGGTGACTTTCCAATTTAAAGGTTACATGGAAAACCAACCTTTCTTTGGTTTTGTTGAGTATGTTAAAGTACATATATCCTGTAAAGGATTCAAATAAAAGATTCCCTTTGCATTCCATCAAATCCATAAGGAACTGCTTTTTGAATTCCCCATTTTGTGATTTAAAACCTCCTGCATATCAACATTAACAGAATTTGTCTTTTCAACCCATAGCATTAAGACCATACTCACTCATGCTGAGGGTAAGGAATGTTTTAGCCTGGACTGCTTTTTTAATGAGACATGTTGGAACTGAGGTCATTTGCATATTTATATATTAAAGGCACAGTAACAAAAAACAGTCTGTTTAAATCTAAAGTATAAAAAAGGTCCTGTAAAAATGAATTATTTGGTATGTAAAACTGTGTATTTTCCTTCCTGAGGAAAATTGAAAAAAGCAAGAAAAATGCAGAATAGGAACGCTCTAATGTTAAACATAGTGGTCCATGTCAACTGGCTTGAAGAAATCTAAATGCTTTAAGTGACTCTGTACCAAAGAGAAATGAAACTATTTTTTCCACAGGATATGAGAGAATATCTTACCAATATGCAATTTCTTATATATTTCTTATATATATATAATCTATACAGATGCAGAAACGTGCTAAACATAAAATATTACTAAGACTGACAGTAAAACCATGCATTGCCACACCTACACATGAAAAAGTCTTCTGTCCTCAGTGCTAAAGACTGCTTGAAATACTGTGAGACTTTCCATTAAGTCACTGATTAGAGAGGGCTTATACATGGTCATGGATGGCTAATGAGAAACAGGTGCAGAGGAGGAAGTGGCGAGACACGCGACATTGAATAATAAAACTGAGCATTTTTTTTTTTGCCATCCTCAGCATTAATATGGGAAACAGTGCCTGACACAAAAGAAAGTAAGAGGGAACTGCTACCCAGCCTAGTAGAACATGCAGCTTGAGTTTTTCTGTTTTTGCTGTGAACCTCTTTATGACTCATTCAAATAAACTTAGGCTCTGAAACCAGAATAACCATCCATGCAAATACAGAAGCAAATGCAAATCATAATAATGTAATGTGGTTAAGTGACTGATCCTGGATTTCAAGGTTAGCAAATGCATAAGCATATCTGCAATTAGCCTCAGTTTAAGGACAAGATGACAGCAAAGAGTAAGAATCCAAAATACAGAAAAGAAAACCACATTTTAAAACTTGACATAGTATGTAAATGTATAGCTCATGAGATCCATACATGGAAATTAAGGTGCAGCACTTAATGAGTACAAATCCATATATACAGTTAGGTCCATAAATATTTGGACAGAGACAACTTTTTTCTAATTTTGGTTCTGTACATTACAACAATGAATTTTAAATGAAACAACACAGATGCAGCTGAAGTGCAGACTTTAAGCTTTAATTCAGTGGGTTGAACAAAATAGATTGCATAAAAATGTGAGGAACTAAAGCATTTGGCCTAGCGGTTAGGGCGTTAGCCGCATGATCGGAGGATCGGGGGTTCAAACCCCTTCCCAATAGGTTGCCCTGAGGTACTCTTGAGCAAGGTACCGTCCCCATCACTGCTCCCCGGGCGCTTTCAATAGCTGCCCACTGCTGCACGGGTTTGAGTGTGCATGGGTAAAATGCAGAGGTCCAATTTCGTTGTGGTTCATGTGTGCTGTGCCGTGACCTCGCAATGACAAGGGTAGTCACTTTCACTTTTCACTTTTCACTTTCATTTCAGTGGCTCAAATGTAATTGGACAAATTAAATAACTGAAAATTAAATGTTCATTTCTAATACTTGGTTGAAAACCCTTTGCTGGCAATGACAGCCTGAAGTCTTGAACTCATGAACATCACCAGATGCTGGGTTTCCTCCTTTTTAATGCTCTGCCAGGCTTTTACTGCAGCGGCTTTCAGTTGCTGATTGTTTGTGGGCCTTTCTGTCTGAAGTTTAGTCTTCAACAAGTGAAATGCTGTTTAATTGGGTTCAGATCAGGTGACTGACTTGGCCATTCAAGAATATTCCACTTCTTTACTCCTGGGTTGCTTTGGCTGTATATTTTGGGTCATTATCCATCTGTATTATGAAACACCGCCCAATCAATTTGAATGCATTTAGCTGGATTTAAGCAGACAGTGTATCTTTGAACACCTCAGAATTCATTCAGCTGCTTCTGTCCTGTGTCACATCATCGATAAACACTAGTGTCCCAGTGCCACTGGCAGCCATGTACGCCCAAGCCATCACACTGCCTCCACCGTGTTTTACAGATGATGTGATATGCTTGGGATCATGAGCTGTTCCAGGCCTTCTTCATACTTTTTTCTTGCCATCATTCTGGTAGAGGTTGATCTTGGTTTCATCTGTCCAGAGAATGTTTTTCCAGAACTGTGCTGGCTTTTTTAGATGTTTTTTAGCAAAGTCCAATCTAGCCTTTCTATTCTTGAGGCTTATGAGTGTCTTGCAACTTGCAGTGCACCCTCTGTATTTACTTTTATGCAGTATTCTCTTAATGGTAGACTTGGGTATCGATATGCCTGCCTCCTGGAGAGTGTTGTTCACTTGATTGGCAGTTGTGAATTGATTTCTCTTCACCATGGAAATGACTGTGTCAGATTCTGCATGGACGTCCAGGTCTTTTTACGTTGCTGAGTTCACCAGTGCTTTCTTTCTTTCTCAGGATGTACCAAACTGTAGATTTTGCCACTCTTAATATTGTAGCAATGTCTCGGAAGGGTTTTTTCTGTTTTCGTAGCTTAAGGATGGCTTGTTTCACCTGCATGGAAAGCACCTTTGACCGCATGTCATCTGTTCACAGCAAAATCTTCCACATGCAAGAACCACACCTAAAATCAACTTCAGGCCTTTTATCTGCTTAACTGATAATGACATAACGAAGGAATTGCCCACACCTGCCCATGAAATAGAGGGTGGCACATATTAAGGACTGGAACTCCTAAACCCTACATCCAGTTTGAATGTGGATACCCTCAAATGAAAGCCGAGAGTGTACACATTATGCCCATGTCCATTATATAACTATAACTGGAATATGTTTCAGTAAACAGGTACAAATACAAAACTTGTGTCAGTGACCAAATATTTATGGACCTAATTGTATTGAGCTTTATTGAGCTTATAGAAGTCTATGGAAGAAAAAGCAAGGCCAATTAATTTGTCAATGTTTAAAATATAAATATAGTTCTTGATAGCTGAATTTCACCTATGGAGACTGCTTTTGTATAAAAAAAAAAAGTAAATAAAAAAAATAGCCCAATAACCCAATATCTGTATGGGGGGTGTATACTATTGTAAGCGCAAAACAGAACAAATTGTGAAACAATAGGCAGAGACATTATGAACAACCTCCACAGTGATGGAAAGGCCAATGTGTGGAGCAAGATAGATTATACTCAAGATCCAAACAATACACACTCATCTGTGAAGCACAGTGGATATAGTATCATGACTTGGGTATGCATGGCTGCTTCTAGAGCAGTCTTTTTGTTGATAATGTAACTCACAATGATAGCAGCAAAATGTAACCAAACTATTCAGAACTTTATCATGCAGCTAGACAATGATCTAAAAAACACTGGGAAGTTAACGTCAGTGAGGTTTCATTGGGGAAAAGTGGAAAGTTTTGGACTAGCCATTTTCTCCTCCTGAAGAAGAGACTGCAATTGAACCCCTCCACCCTTCAGGCTTGATACAGTTATTGCAAGTTCAATTTAATTCAATTCAATTTATTCTTGTATAGCGCCTTTTACAACACAGTTGCCCCAAGGCACTTTACATTGGTGGTAGATGGTGGAACAGGTTACAGTAATAGATGTTAAAGCTGGACGACTACGAAGGAGAGGAACCAAAAACTCCACAACCCCCATGGGTATATTAACAGTACAAAGTTAGTTTGGTTTTAAACTCCAGGATCAGTAAGGAGTCCCAAGTTGCTTCCAGGTACCGATGAGCCGCCAGGGTCCCTTGGCGAATCAGATGCATCGCACAGACCAGATGGTAGCTCGGCATTGGACTCAGGTGATGAGGTGATGACCACAGCGGGCCCCCCGGACATGTGGGGAGAGAAATGGAATGGGGATGGTCAGTAATGAGCATGATCCAGTAGTGACAGACACAGAAATGAAACAATACAGTGCGATGGCATGTACAGCAGCACCAGCGACATTAGTAATGGTGCACTATGGTGATTGGTGTGGGTAAGCTAAACTAAAAAAGTAAGTCTTCAGCCGTGATTTAAAGACTGAGACTGAATCGGCATCCCATACAGAAGCAGGCAAGCTGTTCCACAATCTAGGGGCCCTGTAACTGAAAGCTCAAGTGAGGGATATTCAGCCAAATATTAATTTGAAATAAAGTGTCATTTAATTTTATTTGATTCAAATAACTTTCTTCCCCAATAGTTCTGCTGGCTTGAAAAAATTGGCCGATCAGATCCTAAAGGTGCTTTGTTTTATGGAATGCTTCATATGTAGAATTAAATACTAGGAAAAGCTGAAAAGCTAAAAATCAGTTCTATCATCTAATTTTTCATCTTTTGATCTTAAACCCATCTGTCCTCATATGAAGGCACATTAAAAAAACAACCTATTTAATTTGTTGGGAAATACTAAAAGATGACCATGTAAAATTAATTTTGAATGCTTTTTGGTACATACATGTGGATACAAGAAGGGAGAAATATAAGATAAAAGTGTAAGGCATGGCCCTTTATCTAATAATATAATATAGTTGTATAATAAAATAAAAAATTGAATAATACATTTAACAATGACCATAAAGTGATTACAATACACTTTTAGTTTTCATATAAATTTAATCACTGTAGAGTTACTGGTTACTGGAGTTAAAGGTTACTGACAGCATGTTTAACAACTCTGAAGAGCCCAAACCAAGCAAAAAAGAAAGCAAATTAAATAAATAAAACCTGCAGCAGATGAAATTCTTCCTCTTGCTCTCAATCCCAGTCAAGTACCAAAGCAATCCAGTTAATGCATAATGCGGCTGATGCCTCTGTATGTAATAAAGGGGGGATTTTTGCAGCACTGCCGAAGTGCAATATAAAACAGTGCCTTAATTAAGTGAAAGCGCTTCACTAGGTCAAAAAACTAGAAAATGTCATTTGCTACGGAGCCTAGACCTCACAGACCTAATGTTCTCCACCATTGCCAATAAACCCAAACATTAGGTCAGTGTACCATAGCTGTGAGAAGAACCTCTCTCCAGTTCACACTGGTTTATTTGGCTAGGCAATTCCTTTTCTGAATGTTGTAAAGCCACTACTAAAATTACAATGTTGCAGATTGTAGGAGTTGGCATGTGGGAAAGTGACTTGCTTAAGAACCATCATTCTGCAAAAACACCAGGCTGGTGTGTCATAACTGTGTGGAAATCTTTAAAAAAAGTTCTCCCTAATTTTTACTGGTTGGCTTGGTTTTCAGCCTTTTCATTTCTAAAACAGGAGTGTTTGACCCAATCATCTCAACTAATTGTCATTATGTATAATTAGGAAAAACCTACTTTCTTGTGTGTAGAAACAGTATGTGTGGATTTCTTTGTTATGCATTGTTGTTATGTAATGATCTTTTTGTTGTTATGGTAATGATTCCTACTGGAGCATTCATAACATCTTATATGTTTATTGTATTTTACTTTTCAGCTTTACAAGTTTACACACAAAAATGACCTGTTGTCCTTAATTAATTTTAAAACAACACTCTTCCTATTTTCATCCCCAAGAATTAAACAGAATATTTTTTCATATTCATCACAGTCCATAGTTTTAGAATGAACCACCTGAAATAACAAAGTGTACATTAGGTCAGCTAAAAATACTACACATTTAAAAAACACAGGTCTGAATGCTTTTATGAAGATGTTCCCAGAGGCTGCAAGGTTTATTTTTGTCATTTGTTTTTATAGTTATGTCTGAGCTAATGCCTGTTTTGTCCTCACTCACTAATCCAAATACATCTGCAAGTATTTGACCTACTCCTTAAAAAACTGAAAAGAGTAAACAAAAATCCACAAATATATTTTCCTGTTGATCCTCCAATAACATATAGGCAGCGGCGCCCTAGTGGTTAGGGACTAGGCTCAGGATCGGAGGTTTGTGGGTTCGAGTCCTGGAACTGTAGGTTGAATGACCTCTGAGCATGGTACCATCCCCAACACTGCTCCCTGTGTGCCGGATTGGGGTGCACAGTTTGTGTGGGTTAAATGCATAAATTGTAATTTGTTGTGTTTCGCTGTGCTGTGTTGCATAATGACATATTTTCACTTCACTTCCTGTTTTACCTGCAATTGCATACAATCTGTATGTACACATATCTGAGATTATTATACCATTTTTACACTGTTTTTAAAAGATTTTCTGTTGTGCAGTGATGGACAAGCTCTCTGTATGGGGTCAGTTTTTCTGAGGAAGGGAAAATGGCTATCTGAGAAGTGGTGCAGGAAAAACCTGGGAAGAAAACAAAACAAAATGGATAAAAAAAAAAAAAAAAACAAGGCCAAATAGTCATTCATCATGATGACAGTTAAAAACCCATTTTAGTAATTACACTTGATTCCAGCTCTTGGCAAACCACTACTTTTACTAGCATGGCGGAAAGTGTCAGATGAAGCTCTGAGATAACATAAAGATCGATGCACTTTATCCGAATGAGAGAGAGTTTGATAAACAGTAAACAAATGTTTTAGACACTGTGATACATTCGCCTCCAACAGATCAAGCGGCTGGCTGCACTGATTTTAACAAAAGACAGATGACATGGAATAATTGAAGATGACAGTCTTAACCTGCGAAACGTTTATTCTTCATCTTGGGATTTTATAATTTATTATGCTAGCATGCAAGTCTGCATTTGGATAACAAGGGTTCTCTAATCAAATTCAGATGTTGTTGAGAATTAAGCTGAAGAGGTCTAACAGCACAACCAGGGTAGATGTAGGTTTCACAGCGTCTCAAACCATAATCAGTACCCTCAATGCTAATTGCCAAAATATGTTTGCCGTTCGTCACAAATCCAACCCTGCAGTCAATGCCAAAGAACATGACTCACACCAGGTGCACTGAGTTAATCCCTTAAAAATGAATGTGCTGAAACGGTTCTTTTGAGTAATATCAAAGAAAAAACACTTTTTTCCAAATTTTATACTCTATTGTTCTTTAACTCTCAGAACCAAAGGCCTATAGATTGTGGACAGCGTATGATTTTTTCTGTGTCTCATAGCTCAAGAATAGTTCAAAAGGTATGATAGATTTAATATAATAATCACCAGGACATTCTCTCTAATGGTTGCGCTGGAGGTAGAGCAATGCTCAGCAAGCGATATAGTAAAAAAATATTCCTAAATCTACTCTTTCTCTTTTTACTCTGCTTTCATTCTTCATAAAAATCACATATTTTATGGGTTGTGAAAATCTTTGCAGTTAAAATGACTTATGGTATTCACTCACCAGTGTCTTTGGAAACTGTTTATCCTCAGTTGGGTCAGAGGCAGTTGTGGGACCTATCCCAGTTCACAGGGTGAATGGCGGGGAAACACCCCGGACAGGTCGGCAGTCCAACACAGGACAGAAACACAGAAAAACACACTCGCAGACACACACACACACACACACACACACACACACACACACACACACACACACACACACCTACAGGCAATTTAGCCTCACAAATCTAGCCTCACAAAGACTTCAAGTCTGGAGAGAACATGCAAACTCCATACAGAATGGACCTGTCCTGTCCTTCCTGGGAATCGAACCAAGGACCCACTGCGCCACTGTGCTCAGATATTACCAACATCTGAATGTAAATAAAAGCCTATCTATTCTATTCTATTGAAATTATTGTACATTACCTTAACTGCTTCATCCATGTCTGTAAAAAATAATATTACTATTAAAACAGGCTTTTTTAATACACTTGAGTCTCCCTCTAGTCTTTTCTTTTCAGCATTTAATGTTGTATACATAATGTAGTATACACTAACTATTACATCTCATTATGTGTGTGATCTGCCCATCAATCTTTTCTATGAGCTATTGTCCAGCAATTAGTCAATTATTAATACATCAAACAATAGTCATCAAAAAAAAAAAAACAATTCTCAGTTAGTGTAGAGACACCATACATTTTTTTATGTAGGTACAGTTACAAAGAATCTGTACTTCTCTGCTTTCCACCTCTGATAAAGATAAAAAGCCACTTAAAACTATGTCTGCCTTAGAGCACAGAATGGGACACCTTCCCAGATTTTCTAATCTGACAATTTTAGGTACATGAAATTAAAAATGTTGGATGGTCTGTACAGGCAAAAATCCAAGTTCACAAATATGTCATTTTTCATTTTTTAAAAATCATGAAAATATTCTCTATGTTATTGTATTTTGAAATTAACAAGGTGTGGAATGTATGGCTGCCTCAGATTAACACTTTGTAATTGGTAATGAACAAAAATGTAGCTGGTGTTCTAATGGTTAAATAAGCTTTCAGTGGACAACTCTTTAATGGAATACATACAACCAAATCTCTTTTTCACTGAATATGTAGCAAACAGTCAAAAAAAGTAACAGTAATTTAGATGCTTTCCTCTTTACTTAGTGGAAGAACATTCATTATTTTGGATTCAAGTATAGAAAAAAAAGATTTATAATTACTGACTGAAGTAATCTGCCTGTCAAATTGAATTTGCTGAAGTATTTCTCATAAAAAATTCTTTAGGCAACAAAAACTAAATGTTAATTGTTCATTGTCTTCAGCCAGCTGCATGATAAAGTGATAAGTAAAAAGCCAAAAGAGCCATCGCTGCAGTGTTTTCACATATTCTTTCAAAAACAATTTTTTTTCCCTGGGAAATGGTAAGAAAAAGTGCAAAAATGCAATACTGGCAAACATGACTCAACTGATGCAAACAGAGATATTCAGAGACATTGCTCAATGAATATTTATAACATTACAGCTGTCTCTTTCACAAATAGGAACATGCATGATTGTGTCAGCTTTCGTGACTTCTCAGAAACACAGCCCTACCAAAGAGGATAATTTCCTCATTTCTCATTATTGTCTCATTTTAATTAATTTCACTTCTTTTATGAAGCTATAAATTGTTTTCAACTAATTACTGTTTAGCATTGTTTAGAAAATAACGTGCATGCTGTAATGAATCTCAGAATATCCAGAAAAATGAAGAAGCTGTAGAGTTTGATGCAGTGGGGATATGAAGCACTGATGTAAGTCACTCTGGAGATTCTGCTCAATGCTGTAAATATTAATGGGGAAATGGGACTTAGGAAACATCTTAAGTTACATGCCAGTTCTTACAGTATTTCCAGACTAATGGCATGACATTAGGCATGACAAAATAGAGTTTTTTTTAGTTAACCCACAATTCTTCAGCAGTTCTTTACCCCATTAATAAGTAAAGGACTACCACAGGATCACCACTTACCAGATATTATTTGGCCTATGGACAAATCTCAAGCACACACCTCTTAAACATAGGCTTTTTAAGACCAACACCAACAAAATTACTGCTTACTGAAGTAAAACCACATAAAAGTGTCTTATCTGCAAGGAGCTATTGGGGTTGCAGGTTTTCATTGCAAACAAGCAGCCGCACATTTGATCTCACTCATTTAAACAGTTGTTCATGTGAGCTCTTCCCTTGTGTAAACACCTTTAGACACACCAGCCCTTTATGCGAAAGACTGAAAACCCTTGCTGCACTTACAGTTATCGCCAAAATTACAAGGTGGGCTTCATTTGAACAGAAGCCAACACAATACCAGTGAAATTGGGTCATGTTTTTACTGCAGTTAAACATGTAGCTTTAATGTGTTAAAATATAACCATAAACCCTCATCTGTCCATGCATATATGTCACAACTGTTGCAACATTGGTTTTCAAATTTTGGCTAAATATTCATATTTCAAAAGTGTGAGTTTCAAAAGAGAGTGTGATCCAAGATAGCAGCGTGGTAACATGCATTGGCCACTCCGGGGTCCAAACTTTGGTGCTAAAGTCTGTAAAAAAGTCTTTCATCTGACTACTTTTCATCAGTAGACTTGCACATGAGCATCACAACTGTGAATGCTCTTAATTATAACACTGCTGGAGCTCAGGAATCAGCCAGGATACAGTCTTCCAGCGACTCTCCGAACAACACTACGGGAGCTCGGTGTGCTGAGAAGACCAGGCCTTCAGCCCCCAAGATTGCCTGTTGTACCTGGCCGACTGAGAGGACATCTGAAGCGGTGTGAGTGGAAACAGAAACACGGCAAGTGTGCTGAGGTCCGGGCTCAACTAAAGGCTAGGGCTAGCCGACCGGCTATCCCGTCCGTCCTCCTTGCCAATGTCCGCTCCCTGGATAATAAATTGGACTGCGTACGTCTCCAGCTGAACACCCAGCCTGAGTACAGAGACTGCTGTGTTTTTGTTTTTGCGGAGACATGGCTCAGCGACAGCGTTCCGGACACCGCTATCGAGCTCGCCGCATTTCGCTCGGACAGAAACTCCGCTCTGTCTGGCAAGACTCGTGGAGGGGGGCTGTGTGTTTATGTAAACACACAATGGTGTACGAACGCTGTGCTGGTATCGACTCATTGTTCGACACTACTGGAGATCCTGACTGTCAGGTGCAGACCATTTTATCTGCCCAGGGAGTTCTCTACAGTGTTTATTATGGCAGTCTACATCCCACCCAGCGCTAGTGCTAACAGCGCTAATGCTAACAGCGCGCTGGCTGAACTTTATGGAGTTATCAGCAAGCTCCAAAACTACCATCCGGACGGACTGTTTATCATCGCCGGAGATTTCAATCATGCAAATCTCAAGTCAGTTCTCCCTAAATTTCATCAACATGTGGACTTTGCAATGAGGGGGGGAAACACGCCGGCGTGTACAGAGCAGAGCCCCGCCCCCACCTCGGACTCTCAGACCACATCTCTGTTCTGCTGATCCCAGCATACAGATCCATTGTCAGGTGTGTGAGGCCCACCCTGAAGCAGGTAAAGACCTGGCCCACAGGAGCCATCTCTGCTCTTCAGGACTGCACCGACTGGGACATGTTTAGGGAGGCTGCAACCTACGGTGACTCCATCAACCTGGAGGAATACACAGCTTCAGTGACTGGCTACATCAGCAAGTGCATTGAGGATGTTACTGTCTCCAAGTTTATCATCACACGACCCAGCCAAAATGCCATGGATGACTGTGGAGGTGCGCAGACTCCTGATTACCTGGGACAAGGCCTTCAAGTCAGGGGACGAGGCCCTAAGAACAGTGAGGGCAAACCTGTCTCATGCCATCAGCAGCCAAGTGAGCTTACGCACAGAGAAACCATGGCCACTTCAAAAACACCAGTGACACATGGCACATGTGGCAGGGCATTTAGGCCCTCACCAACTACAGGACATCTCCACCTGCCTGTGACGGTGACTCCTCCCTCCCAGATGTGCTGAACCGCTTCTACGCATGGTTTGATGCGGCGAACAACACGATAATGAGGAAGACCATCCCTCCTCCAAACGACCAGGCTCTCTGTCTGACCACGGCCGAGGTGAGAAGATCTCTTCTGAGAGTCAACCCACGGAAAGCTGCTGGTCCAGACAATATTCAAGGTCGTGTGCTCAGAGGATGTGCAGAACAGCTGGCAGATGTTCTCACTGACATCTTCAACATCTCTCTGAGCACCACTGTTGTTCCAAGGTGCTTCAAGACCACCAGCATCATTCCAGTGCCAAAGAAATCATCTGTCTCCTGCCTCAATGACTATCATCCCGTTGCACTCACACCCACCATCATGAAGTGCTTCGAGAGGCTGGTCATGAGGTCCAGCCTCTCAAGTCTCAGATCCCTTCATCACTGGACCCCCTGCAGTTTGCGTATCGTCCCAACCGCTCAACTGACGATGCAATCTCCACCACCCTCCACCTGGCCCATTCTCATTTGGACAGAAAGGACAGTAATGTCAGAATGCTGTTCATTGACTACAGTTCAGCATTCAATACCATCATCCCTCAGCATCTGTGTGAGAAGCTGA
Organism: Hepsetus odoe; assembly: GCA_017165825.1. Classification (NCBI taxonomy): domain Eukaryota; kingdom Metazoa; phylum Chordata; class Actinopteri; order Characiformes; family Hepsetidae; genus Hepsetus; species Hepsetus odoe. The sequence continues at coordinate 10,122,639 of CM029389.1, forward strand.
GGCTGCTGGGCCTGAAAACCTCCCTCTGTAACTGGATCCTGGACTTGCTGACTGGGAGACCCCAGTCAGTCAGGATCAGTAACAGCACCTCCAACACCATCACGCTGAGCACAGGGGCCCCTCAGGGCTGTGTACTCAGCCCACTGCTGTTCACATTGATGACGCACGACTGTGCAGCCAGGCACAGCTCGAACCACATCATCAAATTCGCTGATGATACAACCGTGGTGGGTCTGATCAGCGGTAGAGACGAGGTGGCTTACAGAGAGGAGATAGTACAGCTGACAGACTAGTGCAGAACCAATAACCTGTCTCTGAACATCGACAAGACTAAAGAGATGGTTGTTGACTTCAGGAGACCACGTCAGGACCATGCTCCACTGAATATCAACACTTCACCTGTGGAGATGGTCCAGAGCACCAAGTTTCTTGGTGTTCATATAACCAACAACCTCACGTGAACCCTCAACACCTGCTCCATCACGAAGAAAGCCCAGCAGCGTCTCTACTTCCTCCATAGACTGAGGAAAGCCCATCTCCCGCCTTCCATTCTGACCATCTTCTACAGAGGAACCATTGAGAGCATCCTGAGCAGCTGCATTACTGCCTGGTATGGGAATTGCAACGTCTCTGACCGCAAGTCCCTACAACGGGTAGTGTGAACTGCTGAGAAGATCATTGTAGTCTCTCTGCCCTCTGTACAGGACATCTTCACTACTCGCTGCATCTGCAAAGCAACCAGCATTGTGGATGATCCCTCCCACCCATCCCACACTCTCTTCTCCCTCCTGCCATCCGGGAAAAGGTTCCGCAGCATACGGGCCTCTACTTCCAGGATGGAAAATAGTTTCTTTCCCCTGCCAATCAGACTTTTAAACTAATGTCTCCTTTTTCCATCACTATCTATTTATCTTTATTGTTGCACTTGCACTTTAATGATAACGCTGCTCCGCCACACTGTTACACTGCTGAACAACCTGGGCTGCTTTGTTCTATAACACTGCGGCCCTCTTACGTATGAATGTACTGTCTGCTGTGCTGTCTGTTGTTGTCTGTTGTCTGCACTTGTTGCCTTGTCTTGTGTCTTGTGTGTAGCACCAGGGTCCTGGAGGAATGTTATTTCGTTTCACTATGTACTGTGTATATGGCTGAAATGACAATAAAATCCTACTTGACTACTTGACTTGACTTGAAAAAACATTTTGCTAGTGTATTTTGTACATGAGTGAGAAATGAAAGAGCTGTTAGCTTATTATTATGGTAGTGTTGTCTTTTTTATTGTGACTTTACGGTAAAGATAAACGCAAATTCTAATTAAATGAATTTGCATTGAACATTTGTGTACTGCAACAATACTCATATTCTGTATCATGTTTTAAAAAGTTTAAACCTCCAAACAGTTCTAAATCTTGATAGCCTTTAATTTAGTGTCTAAATGAATGGGAAGTATATAAATAGATAAGTCTTAGAAACAAAACCATACCTTCCAAAGGAAGATCTAGATCATCGTATTTTAGTCAGCTGATGCTGAAGCAGTATTCATTCACAGGTAATACTTTTGAAGGTAGCTTAAGTAATATGTTTTTTTTGGAGTTTGGAATAAAATTTTCCTCTTTCCCCCTAACAGTTAAGTTTCTCTCTTGGTGTCAATTCTTGCAATGTTTTCATTATATACTGAAAATAAACCTAAACCTGTGCCAGATACTTTCTTTATATAACAAGATTCCTACCTGCCAATCTTGCTACAGTATAAGAGCAGCCTCCACTGGAGCATGAAAAGGAATTTTCATCTCTTATATATATGTATATACTTTAAGAGGACTCTTCAGCCAAGCAATGTGCCCCTTTTATACTTGATGCTGAGGCTTCACTCTAAAGATAAAGGTGCTAGATAGTCTTATTTGCACTGTGACAAAGAATAACTGTTCCCTAGGGTCAACAGTTCTCAAATGGGTCATCTGGGAACCTTAGATGGTCCATATTTTAGTTCCATTCCTACGTGTTTTCATTTTAGGTGAGAAAAAAATGTGGCTCAAGAATCACTGCATTAAATACCCCTTTAATAGATAGTTCTTTAGAGAAACACTTTTAGACGTCCACATGATGTTAACCCGAAATTCTCAAATTCTATAATGTTTCATACTAAAACTTTCATGTTAAGGTTCTTTAAGCATTTGAGACTTGCAGGTCTCATTTACAAGCCCGTAACCCTGCAACAAACAAAAGTGTATGCACATAGTGGCTGCTGCTAATAAACTACTATATTCAAGTTGCAAGATAACTGCCATTAAAATAAATAAATAAATAAACAGTTTTTTGAGTGTTTTATAATCTTACTGGAAGCTAGTGCTGTGCATAAATACTGAGAAATGCATTTCTATGGATCCTCAGTCAAAAGTCGTAGTTTTTTTCTACAGGTTATACTTTGAGAGAGGTCAACAATGCTTTAACTATGAAGCAGAAAAACTGACAAAAAATAGTATGTAATTTAGATGCATAAAAAAGTGGGTAGGTGCTTAAAAATGTCCTTGACTTTTTTAAAATGTATCTTAAATCATGAAAATGTCTCCTAACAGTGAACAGGAGTTTAGAGAACTTAAAGTTGTTTTTACTTTAAGCAAAAAAAAAAAATGTTTTTCTCTTGAAAAAGTGTGATCACTGAAATCTTCTGAAAATTAGGATAGTTTTAGAAGGATAATAATTTGAAAGGATGCCAAAAAAAGGCTTAATCGCCATAGGTTATGATGTAATATGGCCTTTCAAGTCTGTTATTTCATTAAATATATATCACTGTTCTCCTGTCTAAGATCAAGCTTTTGTACAACTAACATATATCTCCGAATATATATGAGGTTACATGCAATTATTATTATTATCATATATTTTTAACCTGTCAATTGCCCTTTATGGCTGGAGCATAAAATCCAGGATTCATTCATTTTCTGCCGCTTGTCCCAAGCGGGGTCGCAGGGGAATGCTGGAGTCCATCCCAGCTCGCACAGGGCGAAGGACGGGGGACACACCCTGGACAGGTCGCCAGCCCATCGCAGGGAGGAGCGAGATGAGGACAGCACCTTGCTCAAGGGTACCTCAGGGAAACCTATTGGGAAGGGGTTCGAACCCCTGATCCTCCAATCATGCGGCCAATGCCCTAACCACTGCCCCACATAAAATATTGTTTTAATTTAATCTATTCAATATGCCAAAGATCTGTCTGACAAGCAGAGAATGTTTGCACCAACAAGTGCTGTAATACAACTTAAAATTAAATTAGACTTTAACAAAGATTATACTGTGCTTTGAGTCTCATTGGTAACAGTGGTTGAATTACAGCTGTCCCTTAAATCTATTGCAGGGAAAAGTTTACTCTCTGGTCAATCAAACAAATTTCTTTAATTAAAGTTTAAGAGTGCAATATAACTGAAAGTAACTGGTTTATAAAACTTATTATGAAAAATAAGTAAATCTCTTAATGCACACTGCATGCCAAAAAGCCAAAACTTGGGTTTGGGGCTAAATTATATGCAAACTGATGTCATTGCCATGAATATGGTGTTTAAAAAGCTCAGCAATGGTGAATTGGGTGGCCTGGCATCAGTCTAACACACACTAACATGTTACAGCCATGCTGGTGCCACCATGGTGCTAACTGTACAGCTCTCAAATAACATCTGGTCTTTTCCACTGATGGATGGGGTAGAGGGGAACTGATAAACAGATGGGCAGCAGTCTGTGATTGGAAGCCTACAAAGTCCACATATGTGCTAGGTATTTCAGACAAAATGGCCAGTTTCGGTAAAAGAAATTGTGTGAAAGCATAAATGGAATTCTAACTGGTATATACAATACTTTGCAAAGTATATTTTTACTTTGTGGGAAAATGCTGTAAACAAAGAATGCTTTCAAAAATGGAAGTGTCAAACTGATATTTGGTGTGACCTCCTTTTGTCTTCAAAACAGCATCAATTCTTCTAGGTACACTTGCACACAAGTGTTTTTTTTAAGGAACTCGGCTGGTAGGTTGTTCCAAACTGTGTTCCAAACTGTGTTTCAACCAATGTGTGACATTGATGATCATCAGCACCTGTTTGGTAAAATTGGTTGATCATACACCGACTACAATCCTACACGATCCCTGACTTGCAAGTGTACCTATAAGAATTGAAGCTGGTTTGAAGGCAAAAGGTAGTAACACCAAATATTGATTTGATTTAGATTTTTCTTTTGTTCGCTCACTTTGCATTTTGTAAATTGATAAAAAAAATTCTTTGTTTACAGCATTTTTTCACACCTGCCTAAAACTTTTGCACAGTACTGTATATAATATATATGAGGCAGTTACTGTTATGACCAAAGACTTCTTGTGTCACAACAGATGGATTACAATCAAGACGTGTACACATATAAAGAGCATCTAATATATATATAATGCACCTGGTCATTGTAAATCAATCAGAATTCAAAATCATTTGTTGTATAAAAATGATCAGAGAATCCAAAAAGACCACCAAGCCATGATACCAGACTGACTACCAATACAATTTGCAGAATCAAGCAAATAAACATCAATTCTCATAGCATCTTCGTAGTTCTTGATGACTGACTTGGAAGGACTAAATAAGCATTTTATTCCAATGAATTCAAGAATTAAAAAATACCCCCTTGCACTATATGAGCAATTGTATCTTATTGCCTAATATCTGTTCTTATCATGTCCCTTGCCATTTCGTCTAATGTTTAATTGGATTAAAAAGCATCATCTTCAATTCATTAGCAGTCAGGCCTAATTCTCTACACTTGGGGGGCATATTTAGAATCAACTGATCAACTGAGCCACACAGTTACATCCAGAGTGAAAAAGCGACAGTGTGTGTAGCTATCCTGCTTTACAAACCATGTACAACTGGAACTCCAACCACAATATTATGCTTATACCTATATACTTAAAAAATGACAAGCTGTAGTCTCTGTTTTGTCCATTTTTCTTAGCATCAGCATGAAATGTTTTTGACCAGTGAGATTTTCCAGGACAGACTGTGCTGATAAGGCACCTCTCGGCCATCTGCTTGAGATCCAGAGGGAGTTCTAGCCAGCGTGGCTTTCACTCTGAACTCAGAAGTCCATATCTTTAAAGAAGGACAGCTTCTACGAACTCTCCTGACATCGCAGAATGAGTTACCCTGTTTGGTAACTGTATGGTTCTATTTATAAAATTAAATAATTTCAGATGAATGTCAGACGTATGCTTGTAATATTTACTGAGTCCTAAATCTGTAAATGCTAAACCACCTGTCATCCATCTGTTGATCTACCTACATTTGATATATTTTTGGGCTTTGTGCAAAGTCCTCATGGTGTTCAAGATACCAAATTCTACTTTTTGTTAATGCTCATATTTCCAATAAAAATATCAAATGACACCATATTCTCGTGTTTTCTGCTCACATCCTGAAACCCACAGTGTGTGAAGTATGTAGTGAGTTGCCATTTTATTGGACATGCCCCACTCAAACCAAAATACAACTAAAATGTTATTATCTGCAATAATGCTGGTATATATACAGTAGCTCACAATTTTTGTACACCCCTCACATTTTTGTAAATATTTTATAACTTTTTATGGGACAACACTGAAGATATGACACTTTGATACAATGTAGTCAGTGTACAGCTTGTATAACAGTGTAAATGTGCTGTCCCCTCAAAATAACTCACAGCACACAGTCATTAATGTCTAAACCACTGGCAACAAATGTGAGTACACCACTAAGTGAGAAATGTCCACCTTGCGCCCAATTTTCCCTCCCTGGTATCGTGTGACTCGTTAGTGTTGCAAGGTCTCAGGTGTGAATGGGGAGCAGGTGTGTTAAATTTGGTGACATTGGTCTCACATTCTCTCATACTGGTCACTGGAAGTTCAACATGGAACCTCACAGCAAAGAACTCTCTGAGGATCTGAAAAAAAGATGGCCTAGGCTATAAGAAGATTGCCAACACCCTGAAACTGAGCTGCAGCATGACCTTACAGTGGTTTAACAGGACAGGTTCCAGAACAGACCTCGACATGGTGAACCAATGAAGTTGAGGGCACATGTTCAGCACCATATCTAGAGGTTGTCTTTTGAAAATAGACATATGAGTGCTGCCAGCATTGCTGCAGAGGTTGAAGGGGGGGGGGGGGGGGTGTCAGCCTGTCAGTGCTCAGACCATACGCCGCACACTGCATCAAACTGGTCTGCATGGCTACAGTCAAGCATGGTGGTGGGAGTGTCATGGTTTGGGGCTGCACGAGTGCTGCCAGCACTGGGGAGCTACAGTTCATTGAGGACCATGAATGCCAACATGTACTGTGACATACTGAAGCAGAGCATGATCCCCTCTTTTTGGAAACTGGGCTGCAGGACAATATTCCAACATGATAATGACCCAAAACGCACCTCCAAGACGACCACTGCCTTGCTAAAGAAACTGAGGGTAAAGGTGCTGGACTGGCCAAGCATGTCTCCAGACCTAAACCCTGTTGAGCATCTGTGGCATCCTCAAACAGAAGGTGTAGGAGCACAACATCTCTAACATCCACCAGCTCAATGATGTCGTCATGGAGGAGTGGAAGAGGATTCCAGTGGCAACCTGTGAAGCTCTAGTGAACTCCATGCCCAAGAGAGTTAAGGCAGTGCTGGAAATAATGGTGGACACACAAAATATTGACACTTTGGGCACAATGTGGACATTTTCACTAAGGGGTGTATTCATTTTTGCCAGTGGCCACAGTGCCACATTAATGGCTGTGTGTTGAGTTATTTTGAGGGGATAGAAAATTTACACTGTTTTACAAGCTGTACACTGACTACTTTACATTGCACCAAAGTATCATAGCTTCAGTGTTGTCCCGTGAAAAGATATAATAAAATATTTACAAAAATGTGAGGGGTGTACTCACTTTTGTGAGATACTGTATATAACACTGGTGAATGGAGTGCTGTGCATTATGATGGGCCACCAAAGCTCCAGTGCTCTTGGCATAGATTTGTTTTTATGCTAATCAAACCATTTAATGACCTGTACATGGACACTACAATCCAGGAAGAGAGCAATCTTGTCAGGATAATGATTCTTCAAAGATGGAGATCAATGGAATACCTTTGTATTGATTTCCAATGACCCTTGTCATTAAGGTCATATATAGGCTTAAACTATACCAGCATAATTTCCCCCCACAGCATAAAAGCCACTTCGACTCCCTCACTACTGACCATATCGCATTGTTTCTCATTGTGTCTTAAGTCCTAATTGAAACAGCCAGTTGAGCTGTTTTTGGGAAAGAAACATGCTTAAATATTTATGTAGTAAAATAAAGAAAGTTTAACTGATTGCTGTTTCAACAATGTCTTAAATGTTTTTTTTATTTTTTTTTTTATTATTTTGCTATCTTGGTTATAGAGGTCACCTAGGCCTGGCCAGAATTTTTACACAGATTGTTTTATGATGTTCTTCAAGACTTACAGAATTCAGAATACAGAATTAAGGCTTTTTTTTAATGTAAAAAAGATGCTGTAACAGTGGCGGGGTACCAGAAGGACGCCAGAGTGGAGCCAGGAGTTCGGAGCACTGTTTTATTGTACACAGGTTACAAAAGCACGACACAAGGGCTGCAGTTCGAAAAAGAACCTGCGAACAGGAGAACTGCAGCCTAAACCAAGTCATACAAATCCCAAAAACCTAAACCTAAATCAGAACCACCCTTTACGTGTAGGCTTAGCCTAACCAATGAGCCGCGCTCTGCTCTGACTCATGGGGGCTTAAATAGTCAGCCCCAATGATGCACACCTGTGCCTGCTTAGGCTCCGGTGTGCTCAGTCAGAGCAGAGCGCCCTCTAGCGTGCCCGAAACACCCCACATGTGACAGAATACGCCCCCCCCCCCAAAGCGCCAAAACTTGGCCGAGCCTCTGGGGGGAGGCCAAGAACAACAAAACTGCATAAAAAAAACAGAAGTCCCTTGTGGGGACACACGGTCCATGACGCTCACCTTTGTCTTGAGCCAAAGTCTCCTCTTTTTCCATCTCCCCGTCCTTCAAGACCGTGTCATTCACCTGTGGCATGGAGGCTCTTTCGGTCAGCTGCTGGTAGAGTCCTGTCAGCAACTCCTCCTGTTCTGCAAACTGAACATTTCTGCAGCTGATCTGCTCACCTCCGAGGTGGGACTGGATTGTCCTCTCCTCTCTGCGCCACACGGCCCGATCCCTCACCGGCTCCTCTCTGAATGACTTCTGCAAGCACATCGCAGCATGTTTACACATCTGACACCTCTGTCCTTGTTGAAGTCCCGGTCTCCACCTTCCGAACCTCCTCTGACGACCACCTGTTGCCCAGCGCGGCTTCTTGAAGACAGATCCCCGCTGGTGCACTCTCACAGCAGCCTGACTAATGACAGCAGCTTTGTTCATAGCATTAACATTTTTTCGCACTAAATAACCTCTAAAAGCTGCCTGGATGCGTATCGCTGACCTTCTCAACACCTGGAATCTTTCATGTTCACTTTTGCCCCTGATGTAGGACCTATAATATCTTTGAATGAAGATGGCTGACCTCCTTATGGCCTGGTACTTTACTACCTCCCTGTGTCTTCTGAACGCAGCCTGAATCAGGGAAGCTGCCTGATGGTACAGGATCACCGCCTTTCTGACCCTTTGACCTCTGAAGCAGGCTTGCAGGAACATTGCAGCAGAGCGCAATTTCAAAAATTCCTCTCTGTTTTCTGGCTTCATGTGTGGAACGATACCTCAGCTGAGTTGCAACAACAGTCTGTTTGATGTATAAGTATCGTGCCCGAGCACAGTGCGCCCTGTAAGCACTTTGTATCGCGGTTGCAGCCTGGTGCCTCAGTTTCAGAGTCTGTCTGGTCTTCATCCCTCGGAATGCAGCTTGTAGAACAAGCTGCATTTTTTTCTCCTTCAAAGACTTCATTTCTTGCCTCATACTCTTGTTAGCTCTATAATATCGCTGAACAGTCTTGGCTGCCCATCGTAGCCTCAGGTAGTACTTTCTGTTTATGTGTTTCCTTACCTGTGCCTGAAGGGTTACTGCAGCCTCATGTTCGATTTTCCTCTGTGCCCGAACTTTCCTCTTCTTTGGTGCAGCAGACTGGTTCGTGGTGCTGGGTTTGGGGGTCGACTCCATGTTGCCACTCTTGCTGCTGCGAAGGGCCTTCTTGGTCGACCTCCCCAGTGGCCGGATGGCGGAAGTGTTTTCCTTGTTTTCGCGGGATTTTACCCCTCTGATGACCGTGTTTTATACAGGGCGGGGTCTCCGCGGACGGACCGCTGTGATTGGTGCACAGCGCCGTCTCCGCGGAAGGACTGCTGTGATTGGTGAAGGAGGCGGGTTCCTCCGACACCCAGCGTTGTGGTTGGTGGAGAGCAGGAGCCGGAAAGGGAAGGGGCACGAACAAAGCCTCTTCCTCGAGGGATTGCCCCAATAACATTACCTCCATAACGGCTAGCACGGCTTTCTCCGTTCGGCCATACTCCTCCAGCCATTCTTTGGCCTCCAGAGAGGGAGCGAGCTGGATTGAGCGACTCAGCATGTTCAGGCGTCGCGAGAGCTCAGTGGCGGTGACTCTCTGTACTCCACCGCTCTGCTCGCCACACCCCAGCTGCCGCAATGGCAGCGCTGCTCGGAGGTCCTCAACCATGGCTCCCAGGGCACGCTCGTGCTCCTCACACCAACTCTCGAGGCTCCTGACGTCCCGGTTTTGGCGGCTCATTTCTGTAATGGTGGCGGGGTACCAGAAGGACGCCAGAGTGGAGCCAGGAGTTCGGAGCACTGTTTTATTGTACACAGGTTACAAAAGCATGACACAAGGGCTGCAGTTCGAAGCAGAACCTGCGAACAGGAGAACTGCAGCCTAAACCAAGTCATACAAATCCACCCTTTACGTGTAGGCTTAGCCTAACCAATGAGCCGCGCTCTGCTCTGACTCATCGGGGCTTAAATAGTCAGCCCCAATGATGCACACCTGTGCCTGCTTAGGCTCCGGTGTGCTCAGTCAGAACAGAGCGCCCTCTAGCGTGCCCGAAACACCCCACATGTGACAGATGTACTACGTCTGCCTGGATTTGTAAAGCAAACCATTGGTTTGTGAAAAATATAAGTTAAAGTTATACATTAAGAAAAGATCAAATTATCATTTAAATTAAAAGTATTGTTATTATTGTTGTGACTAAAGATGGTGGTAATTGATTTGCATTTAAGTACTTACACACGCTGTTAGCCTCACCACTATAGTCATAAGATTCTGTCCCTTTTATACTAATGATTAATTCATTTCATTTAAACTATTTATTACAGTTGAACTATTACACATTGTTCACATTAAAGCATTTAAAATTTGAAACAGTATCCTTGTTGCTTCCAAAGTAACATGTAATAATACAGTGGCCAATTCAATATTTTTTAACATTTGTTGTCAGTTCTTAATGAATTTTAGTTGCTAGAACATAAAAATATAATTTTGTATGAAAGCTCAGGAACACTCAGAGCAGAGGTGGCCTAGTGGTAAGGGACTAGGCCTTAGGATTGGAAGGTCATGATTCAAATCCCAGAGCAGTAGGTTGCACTGAGCTACCCTTGAGCAAGGTAATGTCCCCATCACTGCTCCCCAGGCGCTTTAAATAGCTACCCCCTGCTGCACAGTGTGCATAAATGAAAAGCAGTGATTGAATTTTGTTGTGGTGTGCTGGGCTGTGTTTCACAATGACAAAAATAGTCTCTTTAGCAACAGCATGGTCACTATTAAGTAGCATTCAGCATACCCTGTTTAGTCCCTGTTAGACTGCCTGTTCATATTTCTGATTAATGCATCAACAACTACAATATTACTTTATTGCAATACTAAACTCAATTTTAACTCATGTGACAACAAACAATTAATGACCCATCTACAGAAGACCTTAATCACTGCTAATACATGCATAAATAGCATTTTAGCTTGCTTACAACAGATTTGTTTCCTTTTAGTGGTGTTTTTAACCCATTACCAATTACTTACTAATATTTTGTTATTATTTTGCAAACCTTAACATTAAATGCTGCCATGATTAGTAAAACTGTTGAGATCTCAATGTGCCTTAAACTATTTTTTTTTCTTTTGCTGCTAAAAGTGACCTTGTATCATTCTGTGATGTATCAGATACTAGGTGTATTTGAACATGACAATGAACAAACCGTGATGGACACTGGCCATCAAGAGCTAGATCAATATCTCTGATACAGGCTTGAACAAAGCTATTTAATATAGAATATTAAAAGTAAATATTCAACTCAAAATCATCTGATACCAAACTGACTGCCCTATAAGAAGCTGTGCTAACATGATCTAGTGAGCTTTGAGTGATATGTCCAAACTGCAAAATGCAAAGTAAATCTAACCATTGATGTAATTTATTTCTTTTTTTTTGTGGGGTTGATACAATTTATTGTGTGGTTAATGATTAAATCAATGCTCTAATTAAATTTGGAATTAAGAAAAGCTGTCAGCAGTTTAAAATCTTTTTTCCCTAGGTAGGGGTGTGTGTGCGCATGTGTGTGTACATCAACTCATGATTCTTTTATTTGTTCCCACTCTGCCCACTTAGCCCTTCAGAGATGAAAGGACCATTTCGCTCACTCTCCTCTTTCAGCTCAGGGCACTTTTTCCCCAAAGGCACAGTGGTCATCCTGCTATGCTCTATCTATATTCAGCTCCTTTGTTGCTCTTTTGTTAGCTGTTAAACAAGATGTTGCTGAGGATAAGACAACCGGGCATGCTTTCATGAAATCCTAAATACATATGTTTTAAAGTTCTTCTGGGAAGGCCTTGTTTCCATCAACAGACCTGGTGTAACCAGACCTGACTTTTGTTCTTGAGGTGGTTCTTTTGCGTCTGGGCTGATGGAAATGGAACCAATTAATGTGTTAATTGACATTTCATATCACCTTCATACTGAATCTATGGATTTTTTCATGAAGATATTTACAAACACAACTCTTCTGCTTTCATTTTATGCAGGATTAATATTCAAGAAGGCACAAAAAATATAAAGTCTTTTTTTGCAATATAATTTTTTTCAACAATTTGAATATTGCTGCTAATTAAGAAAAAGTTATTAGTGAGATATTACTCCTTTTGAGACCCATTTTATTTCTCCAGTTTAGTCATTGTCTATGTTACCAGTGTTGTCAAAGGATGACATGAGTTGTGATGCTCAGGTGTAAGTTAACTAACATTTCTATTGTGCCTGCCTTAGTTGGCAACAAGTGATGGGGAGAGAATGATGGCCTTTCACCCACCAGAGAGAGCAAGGCTAATATTGCTGAATGGTTAAGTAAAAAGTAAAAAAATGGTTAAGCAACTGAGATCTCTCAAGATAACAGAGCCAATGCTTATAGAATATAACATGCCTTGTTTTCAGCAGTGATGAGATGATGGTAACTAGAAACAAATTTTAAATAACATTGTTTTGGTGACTGACAATAATTAGTGTCTTTAAACATATATTTTATATTATACACTTAGTACTTAAAGTCGACATTCTGCAGGTTAAGGGTCTTGCTATTTTTACCTCATTAACTATTATATTTACAGAAATTATGTGCTTAACTATATAGGTTTTGGACCTATCCCCTCCAGCTGCAGGGGCTCATCACATTGAGGAAGAGCATCGGTATTAAAATGTGCAATTACATCTCTGTTTGACTTGACCTAACGCAATAAGGGATCTAGTGTACTATGATTAAAGGTTTTTCACCTAATAAAAATTTGCCTATCATTCTTTTTCACATTATTTTAATGATAATTCAGACACAAAATAAACAAATTGAAAAGGCTCTCAAAATGTTCTTAATAATTTTTAAAAATATGCATTTGAAAAGCCTAAAGTCTCCTGAAAATTATACTATATGGCATATGTGACTCATTTATATAAATGGTCATTGTAATTCTAATTATAATCAAAGGTGGCAATGTTCACATGTACTTTACCTAAGGAGAAGTTTCTTGTATGTGTGAAGACAACTCAGGTAAAAGTAGAATACTGATTGAACTTCTTTACTCAGAAGGATGTGGCTAACATTCACCTAAAGTTGATTCTGTGGCATAGGTGACATGTTGGGATGGATGTCCGAGTGCCTGACATTACCAAAAAATTCTATAGTATATAGTATAGTAATATATAGTAAAATAATAAAATATTTGAACATTTTTATTTCTCTGTAATTGACCAATATACTACTTGTTTTTTACTTCCAGTGCTTGTCTTTGTGCAACCTTACAGAGACTTCAGGAGGACAATTGCTCTGGTGGCCTTAGTATGTTCTGAAGAGGAATGGAAAACCATCCATGCTCTGCTGCTTTCCTATAGCAAATGTGCTCTTACAGATAGCAACTGTGATCGTAGCCTTATGCTCATTTAAACTTCTTGGTTGCTGAAGTGGAATGACCGAGCAGTTTGATTGCTCTGCTTTTACATACTGAAAATGATGAAAGAGCATGGTGAATGGAGAAGTAGGCATAAACTGAAAGAAGCTGCTGTGTTTCTGAGCCAGACAACTAAAGAACTCCTGATTGCTATGTGTCACTCTGAGTGGGCTTGGTAAAGTTTCAATAAATATTGAAATGAGTAGAAGCGCTGAAGGGCCCTGGCGCGTTGCACTGCACTGGTGATGCACAATGGGGCGTCTGAAAGATACAACCATACAGAGGAGGATCAGTGAGTGCAAGCTGGAAGCTATATCCTACAGAGAAGAATCAGACTTAATAACAGCTAAATCAGAGAGAACATTCTACCACAGTCTTTTGTATAAAAGTTTAGGATCAATTTTAAATCAAAAAGCCAGATTGCTTTCAGATATGCACTAGGGATATGCATTTTTTAAGGTTCATCTACCTTATTTACACTTCTATATAAATTCCCCAATTTATTCAATATCTTACTCATCTTTAACCCTCACCCTTTCTGCATGCCAGTCCAAATCCCAGATAAATAGGAAGGGTTACATCAGGAAGAGCATCTATTGTAAAAGTTTTGCCAAATCAATATGTGGACAAAGAAAAAAAAATCCTGGGAATTAAGTGGAATTAAGGGTAGGACGTGATCTTGAATGTGAACAGTATGACTGGCAAGGGAAGAAAATTAGCTGATGTGATGGAAAGAAGGAAGGCTGACATATTGTGTTTGTAAGAGACTAGTTGGAAGAGTAGTAAGGCCAGGTCTGTTAGCGGTGGGTTTAAACTGTCTTACCATGGTGGGGATGGAAGGAGAAATGGTGTACTGTGTTTTCCTGATGAAAAAGTATATCAGAAGTGTTTTTGAGGTGAAGAGAGTGTCAGACAGGGTGATGAATATAAGGCTGGAAGATGAAGGTGTGATAATGAATGTTAGTGCTTATGCCCCACAAATCGGTTGTGAGATGGAGGGGAAAGAAGAAGCCTGGAGTAAGTTAAATGAAGTGATAGAGAGTGCATGCAGAGAAGAGAGCATGGTAATTGGTGCAAACTTTAATGGATATGTTGAGGTGAGGTGAGAAATGAAGGGTGATGAGGATGTAAAGGGTAGGTATGGTATCAAAGAGAGGGATGCTGAAGGTCAGATGGTTGTAGATTTAGCTAAAAGGATGGAAATGGCTGTAGTATATACTTATTTTAAGAAGAGGGAGGAGCACAGAGTGACATAAGATTAGAGGTAGATGCATTCAGGTGGATTGTACTGCAAGAGGCTCAGTCTGAAGGAGATTGGTAACTGCAATGTAGTGACGGGGGAGCATAGCTAAGTAGCATAAAATGGTGGTCTGTGGGGATGGCCTTGGAGTTAAGGCACTATGGGATAGTGGAGTGTTACCATATTTTTGGCAAACTTCAGCAGAAGTGGCAAGGAAGACATTTAGAAATGTGCTTGGTGTCACATCTTGGTAGAAAAAAACAGGATAAGGAAACCAGGTGGTGGAACATGGATGTGTAGCAGTGTTTACAGAAGAGGCTTGTGAAAAAGAAGTGGAATAATTGGAGAGATGAAAACAATAGGCAGAAATATAAGTAGAAAAGGCACAGGGCAAAGAAAATGGTGGCAAAGGCTAAAGATGAGGTGTATGGTGAATTGAATGAGAGGTTGAACACAAAGGAGGGAAAAGAGTAAAAGGGACTACTTCTCATTGTGAAACAAAGCACAGCACAGCACAGCTCAGCAAAACACAACAAAATGCATTCTAAGCATTTAACCTCCACACACACACATGCAGCAGGAGTGCAGGTTTGTCCAGCAGCAGAACAGTGTCAGGGACGGTACCTTGCTCAAGGGTACCACAGAGCAAACGGCAGGTCTGGGGTTGCTCTTAGAAACCCTTGAACAAAGTTCCATTCACTGGGAAAGGACCTTGGCTGATTGGCTATACCTGACTGAGCTGGGAAAGATGCAACAGGTTGGGGTCATAAAGGACAACAATGGAAACATACTCCCAAGTGAGCACAGGATGTTGAGCAGATGGAAGGAATACTCTGAGGGGTTGATGAATGAAGAGAAGGTTTTTGCTATTTTATGATGAACATGATGGAGCTTATGCTAGCACGCACAGGGTGAAAGACAGTAAAACACTTTGGACAGGTCAGTAACGTCATGATCTGCCAACAGATGAGATACAACAGATCATATTTATAATCAGCCATCTGACCAGAACCACCTGAGCTTAAGTGCCCTAGTAAAGAGCTTGGCGGACAACTGAAAAGTAAGACCGCTTTGGCCCATGAATGAGACATATGGCATAAACATATGGTATTCGTTAAAAAAAGAAGAAAGGTCATGAAAAATACTCATGAATTATGGATTAATTATGAGTTGCATGATTGACTCTTTCCTGTTGGAAAAAGCAACAACAGTGAGTTTTTGACAACTCTAGACAAGTTTTAACTTTAAATAAATGTGAAATAGACAAGGAGCAAAAACAATGTCATGTTAGGATGTATTAATAATTAACTTGTGGGGCAGTGGTGGCCGCATGATCTGGAGGATCAGGGGTTCGAACCCCTTCCGAATAGGTTGCCCTGAGGTACCCTTGAACAAGGTGCCGTCCCTGTCACGCTCCTCCCTGCGATGGCCTGGTGACCTGTTCAGGGTGTGTCTCCTGTCCTTTGCCCTGTGTGAGCTGGGATGGACTCCAGCACTCCCCCGTGACCCTGCTTGGGACAAGCGGCAGAAAATGACTGACATTTAACTTGTGCTAATCATCCTTTGACAGAGTGTAATAGAACGGAACACTTTTGGGTAGAATAGTATCTCAATTTAGTACATTAAATATGTCCTGAAAAGTTTTATTTTGTGTTTCCCTTTGGTGATGTTAGTATTTTTTCTCTTTACCAATTTCTCTTCTGCCTCTTTCTTACATGCTTTTAAAGCTTGAAACTTAACAACAATAAAAAGGGAAAGGGTTAGGTAGTTGAAATCCTAAAATGGGATCTACTATGACTGTTTTAGTACCAGATATGGGAAGTAATCAAATAAAAATGTGTTGTTATCGTGCTTAAGTATAATTTTGACAATGTTTATATCTGATAGTTATTATTTATGATTATGACTATTTAAACTCCTTACATTTACTGGATTCTTTGTGGAGCCAAGACAGTACCTCCCCATAAGGTGCAGACATCAGCAGCACTGAGGAATGGATGCGGTTTGCTGGGCAGTCTACCTCGGGGGTGCGGCAAGGGTTGATTTGGGTGATTGGGGTGAAAATCCATCTTGTGCTGTGAATACAAGACATCTTTTGAGTTGACTGAGCGCTGCTGCTCCCAGTCCACCAGATACTTTATTCTCACTCAGCAGCATCGGGAGTCCAAGAGTTTATGGAGCCTGTGAGCGAGGACATGTATGTCACTAAGGCAGGAGGGGGGTGCCATGTCATTTATATGTGTGGGAAGTTTATTTTGTAAGTGAAAGGGTTGATTTGTATGGAAAATGGACCAATGAAATGGGGGTTCAGTTTCCTACAGGGCAGGCATAAGTTGAGGTCATGAATTGAGAACTGTAAAACTGGTAATGTTTTGGTCTGTTGCCTATCTGCCTGAAAGTGAAATCTGCGAAATTCCACATTCAATGCATGCATTCGCTCTCTCCCAAGACATGCTCCACGCCACCATATATCTATGCTTGGCACATCTGTGGGCATGGAATCCCATGGGCAGGGCAGAAGTTGATAGCCCAGCACACATTTGAATGGTGTCATCCCAGTGGAGGAGTGGGCATACTCTTCTCAACAGCCTAGTTATGCAGTTGATGATAGCAATAAGCCCAGAGGAACTTGGGTTCATGATCTAAGTCATGAATAGTTCTCTCTGCCTGGCCATTGGTTTGTGGGTGATGGCCAGACAAGAGGCTAACTGTGGGGTTGTTATATTTTTGGCCTCCTGGGAAAGGTCCCTCTTAATGTCCCACTGGACTGGAGCAGGCAGCATAGCCAGTGGCAGGATGGGTTCTGGGTTAAGGTTTGACATACAACCCATGTGAAAGCAGCGGGGAGAGCACCGACCTAACCTGAGAAACATGATCTGTGCACAATTTTGAATAAATTAATATATCATCTAAATATGAAATTACATACCAGCCCAGCATGGTATGTACTACTTTGATGAACGCTGCATTTACTAACTTATAAGACATAACTCAGTTCACATAATGTTAAGATGTAGCACTACTGTGTTCCATTCATCATTCTCCTGGATCCTCACCAGGTTGTACACACTGCTGAGGTCCATTTTGTAGAGTACTGTGGCTCCCCAGAGCTGCTTTAACACCGATGGGATAGGTGGGGGAGGGTAACAGTACTTGAAAGAATTCAGCCCCCATAATCTATACCAGATTCTGCTGTCCTTCTTCACAAAGAGGAACCCACCTGAGGCCAGTGATGAGGAGGGCACGATGACACTCTGCCTCAGTGCCTCAGCCACACACTCCTCCATTGCTCTCGTTTCTGGTTCAGAAAGGGGAAATACCCGAGAGCTTGGGGGGAGGCAGCGCCTGACAGAAGCTCAATCGCACTGAACAAGAGATGATGTGGAGGGAGCTGAGTAGCTTTCTTGGCACTAAAGACCTCACACAAGGATGTGTATGCAGTTTGATTGAAGGGGGGGGGGGGGTGAGCTAAGGGCTTCTTAACTGAGCTGGAACAAAGGTAAAGTGGTGAAACGAGGCAACTGGTTTGACAACAGGGATTCCAAACTGTAATTCTCTCTGCTGTTCAGTCAATTAATGGATTATGTAACTTTAACCAGCGGTGTCTTGGGACTTCATGACATGACTGGGACAAAAGGAGAAAACTAAGGGTTTCTGCCTGGCTGGGTTGGACATCAAGGGAGATGGGGTTGTTAACCTGTGAGAGATGGGTGGTGCTGACCAGCTGGCCATCTAAGGCATGCACCAAAACCGGGTTGGCCAGGGATGAGGAGATGAAGTTGCCAGCTAACCTGTAGTAAATCAATGCTGAAATGGAAAGAAAAACATTGTTATAATGTAAACAAACTAGGACAATACACTGATAAATGAACAGAAGTGAATTAGACCCATTTCTCTTTACTTTAAGGGGGCTATAATGGAGATGGGCAATTGCGTCTCAAGTGGCAATCACCGCCCCTTTATATGCATAGGCCCTCCTGAACACAACAAGCTCTCTCTGTCCCAGGCACACAAGTCACTATCAGCTGTATTGCTTCCTGGTCCTCAGGAGCAGGTGGAGAGTGGAACAGAGGCAAAGGATGTGAACATACTATCCGTGAAGGTGTTTGAGGGGTCAATACTGGTCTTCAGGGATGCTGATCTATCACTGGAAGGTATAACTGACCTGGCGATCTGATTAGACCATCTGCAAGTCGGCATGCAGGCCCCTACGATTCATTCCATCCAATATTTACTGTTATAGTATGGAAATTCACTGCATCATTCACTGTTCTCTGTCAAATGGAGGATCCAGTCTCCACCAGACTGTCCCTAATCTGAGTGGTTAAGAAAAGCATGGAACTGTGCAATAAAATGTATGAGCAGAAAACGTTCCAATCCTGCTTCCAAACTGCCATTGCCTAGTTCAGTGCCTTTCCCATGAACCTCCCCGTAACAGCAATGATCTTGTTGTGGCTGGTCATGCCGGGGTCCTGTGGAATGAGAAAGAAAGAAAGAAAGAAGCTCCTATAGGTTGTGGGGTTGCCTGTATACCATGCAGGAAGTGAGACATGGTGTAAATTAAGGTGGCTGTTAGCTCCATAGCCACAACTGAAAACTGGTAAATGACTCTGCCCTGTTCCGCCAGCTGTCTGTGGAGCTCCTCAAGTTCCTAGCACTGCTCCTCTGGGAAAACACCACCAGCTGCGCCTCTGGGATCAGTCAGTTCTGTTATTGTGGGTGTGTAAATTCAGAGAAACACAGAGGCACAAGTGCATGGCGAGAACAAAAAAGGGCATTTACTGGCAACTATGAAATAGGTGTTGCAGGTGAGGCAAATTAGGGGAGCAGGTGATAGGAGTGATTGGTGAATCCAATCAGGTGAAGCCATGACACCCAGACTGCAACTGGGGACATGGATGAAAGTAAAGCAATGAAAATAATGTTCATTATTTCCATTTATGTACACGGCAAAAATGTTCAATATTATTAGTAGACTGCTTTCTGTTTTGTGCATCTGAATTTGAAAGGGTTTAATAGTATGTTAATTACATTAAGTTGGCAAGAGGTAAAAGTAGAAACGTTCTTAAAATTACTTTTGCTTTTAGTAAATTTCAGAAGTGTCACCGTAGGTGGCACTCTGCTCTGACTCTGCACACCTGTGCACGCTTGGGCAACAGGTGTGCCTCATTGGGGCTGGCTTTATAAACCTCAAAGAGTCAGAGCAGAGCATCGGCCATTTCTTTTAGTTTTGTGGATTTTTTTTAGCTTTTTGGAGTTTTTGGTTTTTGATGTTTATATCTCTGGACTTCCTTACTGTGGTTCTCGAGTTTTTTTTTTTTGTTTGTTTATGTCCAATAAAGTTGAGCACAAGATCCCTGGGTATGCAATTATGCTCAGCCAACACCCCCCTCCCCCACTGTCACGGATGAGGTGTTTTGTGCACGATAGAGGGCGCTCTGTTCTGACTGAACACACCTGAGCTAATGAAGGCACAGGTGTGTTTCATTGGGGCTGAATATTTAAGCCCCGATGAGTCAGAACAGAGCGCGGCTCATTTGTTAGGCTTAGCCTACACTCTGTGGTGGTTTGGTATTTTGGTTTGGTTTAGGCTGCAGTTCCTTGATTTTGGTTAGGAACTGCAGTCCTTTGTTTTGTTTTGTAAATATAGTTAATAAAGTTACGTTGCGAACTCCTGGCTCAGCATTGGCGTCCTCCCTACACCCCGCCACCATTACAGAATGAGCCGCCAGTACCTGGACGTCGCGAGCCACGAGGGCGAGCAGGAGCGCGTGTTGTGGGCAGCAGCGAACGTTGTCGAGCGGACGCTGCAGCTGATAAAGACCTGGGAGACAGAGGTGACTCCTCTAGACCTCCGCGAGCATCTGGACGGTGAGAAGTGGGTGCGACGGACACCGACGGCCACGGCAAGGGAGCTTGAGCGCCGTCTGAAGAATGCGACGTCGCTGCTCCCACTCGATATCATCCCAGATCCCGAGCTTCGCATGGATCGGTTCGCGCTTTGTCTCCGGATGCTGGTCTCCATGGCTGCAAGGGTGCAGCGCTATCTCGACACGCTGGACCGCGTGTTTTTTTCCGCAAGCGACATGGAAGGCGGGGCTTCGTTGACGGCTGGCGTTGCTCAACCCGGAAGCACGTCGCCAACCGCGCTGCAAGCGGCTCAACGCGGAAGCACGTCGCCAACCGCGCCGCAAGCGGCTCAACGCGGAAGCACGTCGCCAACCGCACCGCAAGCGGCTCAACGCGGAAGCACGTCGCCAACCGCGGCTCAATGCGGAGATTCAGCTCCGAAAGCGCCGCGCGACAATAATCGCGATCCGCCAGCGGAGAAAGCACCGCGCGCAGCTAATAGCGGGAACACGGCCAGCGCGAATCACAAGAGGTTGGTAGCAAACGCGCCTTGCCTTGTTCAACGCGAAAGCACGGCGCCCAGCGCGCCGCAACGCGAGAGCACGGCGCCCACCAAAAGGAACACCAAGAAGGCCGCCCGCAACAAAAGAAGCGAGGCAGTGGCAAAGAAGGTCGTTCCTGACACAGAGAGCTGGAGGACGGCAGAGACCGCGTCCTGCATCGTGCAACTGGGGAGGTCAACCAAGGAAGCCCTTCACAGCAAGGAAAGCGGCATCAAGGAGTCGATCCATAAACCCAGCCCCACTAAGCCATCAGCTGCACAGCCGACCGAGAAGGAGCAGCTCCAGGTTAGTGGGAAGTTTAGAATGAAAGTTCGGGTTCAGATGCAAATTGAACATGAGGCTGCAGTAACCATTCAGGCACAGGTGAGGAAGCATTTGAGCAGAAAGTACTACCTGAAGCTACTGTGGGCAGCCAGGACTGTTCAGCAACATTACCGAGCTAACAAGATGATGAAGCAAGAAATGAAGTCTTTGAAGGAGAAAAAGATGGCTGCTGTTGTTCTGCAAGCCGCATTCCGAGGGATAAAGACCAGACAGACTCTGAAACAGAAGCACCAGGCTGCAACTGTGGTACAATGTGCTTACAGGGCTCACTGTGCTCGGACGCGATATTTATGCATCAAGTATGCTGCTATTGCCATCCAGCTTAGGTATCGCTCCACACTTGATGCCAGAAAGCAGAGGGAGGAATTCTTGAAATTGCGCTCTGCTGCAATGTTCCTGCAAGCCTGCTTTAGAGGTCAGAGGGTCAGAAGGGAGGTGATCCTGCAACATCAGGCAGCTTCCCTGATTCAGGTTGCATTTAGAAGACACCGGGAGGTAGTAAAGTACCAAGCCATAAGGGTGTCAGCCATCATCATTGAAAGACATTTTAGGTCCTACACTAAGGGTAAATTTGAACATGAGAGATTCCAGGTGTTGAAAAGGTCAGTGATATGCATCCAGGCAGCTTTTAGGGGTTTTTCTGTTCGAAAGAATGTTGCTGCAATGCACAAAGCTGCCACCATGATCCAGGCTGTAGTAAGAATGCACCAGCAAAGATTGGTTTTCAAGAAGCAGTGCTGGGCAGCAAGTGTTCTTCAGAGGAGGTTCAGAAGGTGGAAGCTTGGGCATCAACAAAAGCAGAGGTATCAGCTGTTCAGATATGCTGCAATTTGCTTGCAAAAGTCATTCAGAGGAAAGCAGGCAAGGGATCTGGCCAAACGGATCAGAGCTGCAAAGACAATCCAATCTCACTTTAGAGATGAACAAATCAGCTACATGAATGTTCAGCTCACTGAACAGAAGGAGTTGCTGACAGAGCTCTACCAGCAGCTGATGACGAAAGAAGCCTCGATGCTACAGGTGAATGCCTCGGTCACGAATGAAGGGTTGAAACGCAAGGAAAGGATCACCTATCTGCTTCCTCAGCTGGAGAGGACCAAAGGACTCTTGTCCAGTTGCCAAGGGGAGATCGAAGCCATGGAAACAGAAAGAAAAGCTCTGGCTCAAGACAAAGGTGATCTTCAAGGAAAGAGCGCGAAATTCAGAGAAGGGAGAGATGTCTCTAGAATCAAGCTGCACGCTGTGACGGCTGTCCAAAGAGAAAGGCTGGAGAGACCGGATGAACAGAGGAACCAAACTGTCTGCCAGACAACGAGGAAAGTTAGACTCCAACCATTCAGGAGAAGCTGGAAGCTAAAATAGCCACTATGGAAGAACAACTGAATCAGACCAGAGCAGAGTTGAGATGGGTGCAGGACCACAACGTTGCTCTGCAGGCTGAACTGAGAGAAGCCCAAAGTGAGGCCAGTAAGCTCAGCGAGCTGGAGAAGCAGGTTAGAGGTATGGAAGCAAGATTGGCGATCTTCGAATCTCAACTCACTCCACAGACACCCGTGCATGCTGGGACCCTGGTGGTTAACGCCAGAGCGGAGCAGCTGAGGAACAGTCTGATGGAGAAGCCGGCAGAGATTCCAGAGGTTGAACAGCTGCATGATGACTCCCCACCTTTAGTTCACCCTCCGAGTTCAGCAGACTCGGAACAAGGTGGTTCGTGGAGGAATTCAAGTGGAACTTCTTGTAGTGGAACCAGGAGCTGGGATGCTGCCTCACTGAGCTCCAAGCAGCAGGGAAGTACGACCGAGAAGAGGAAGGAGCCAAAGGACATCAGCAATGACCTGCCTCAGTTTAAGGAAGTGAACGACAGCTTCTGTACTGTGGATTCTGTGATAAGAGACGTGAAGAACAAAGATGGCAAGGGTTGGAAACAGGGTTCGGACTATGTGAAAAAGACTTCCTCTTTGAACCCTTTAAGATCTGTGTTTAGCTCTCTTTCAGGTTCCGCCAAGGCAAGGCGTTCCACTGAATCAGGAGATTCCTCCAGTGACTCTAGGGTCGGGTTCAGACATCAGTCAAAAGGGTGGACTGAACTGCTGGGATTCCCCTCACCACCACCAGCTGCCTCACATGTCTGGTCGGAGGTCCTTTTCGTGTATTTTGTGGACCTGACCGTACGTCCCAACAAGGGACTTTTGTCTTTGTAAAGTTTTGGTGTTCTTGGCCTCCCCCCAGAGGTTAGGCTGTGTTTGGCACTTCGGGAGCCGCGCCTTTTGGGGGGGGGTTCTGTCACGGATGAGGTGTTTTGTGCACGATAGAGGGCGCTCTGTTCTGACTGAACACACCTGAGCTAATGAAGGCACAGGTGTGTTTCATTGGGGCTGAATATTTAAGCCCCGATGAGTCAGAACAGAGCGCGGCTCATTTGTTAGGCTTAGCCTACACTCTGTGGTGGTTTGGTATTTTGGTTTGGTTTAAGCTGCAGTTCCTTGATTTTGGTTAGGAACTGCAGTCCTTTGTTTTGTTTTGTAAATATAGTTAATAAAGTTACGTTGCGAACTCCTGGCTCAGCATTGGCGTCCTCCCTACACCCCGCCACCGTTACACCCACCTCCATGACAAGAGGTTGTACTTTTATGTGAGTAAAGAAATTGAATCACTGTATCTACTTTAATGGTGTAATTTTTTTTTTACTGAAGTATCTGTTCTACTTAAGTAATGAATGTGTGTACTTTTGCGACATCTTCCTCGCACATATGTACATAGCAATGAGGATAATAAGGGCTAATTAAACTTATTTTTTTAGCATTTCTGCAAGACTTTTATTTTAGTAGAGAAATGTCCCTTTTATACACAATTCTAAATAGAAACAAACAACAAAAGCTACTTCCCTGCATGTTTTTTTTTTTGGAAAAATTTGCATTACACGCATATTTTTTTAACAAATGTGATACACAACAGAAAAATTTTTTTTGGCCATGTACATGAAAAAAAAGGAACTGATGGCTGTTCATGGTTGTCACATGCAACACTTAACACACAGTAGAAGTATCTTGATACTTTCCCTGGTTTTCTGGAAATGGTGCTGACAGACAATTGGCTGAAGATCATCAGCAGCATTACCAGTGCTTTTTTGACTAGAAAATATAAATCAAATAGCACATTTTAACTGGTGTAAAACCGTAATGTTATGTGAAGGTCTTTTACCTTTAAAAAAAATTTGTCACGCTCATTTCTCCTTTACAAAAATAATTAATACAATACTTATCTGGAAAAAGTTTAGATAATGATAGTGTTTTTTTTAATGCTCCAAAGGACCTTTTTTGTCACTTATACTAAACTTATCACCTCCCTCATATATAACTCAGGACTATATGTGACAAGTGTAGAATGCAGTAATTGAAGTAATGTAGTAGCTAATTAGGCAAGACTGTGATGGGCTGGCGACCTGTCCAGGGTGTGTCCCCCGTCCTTCGCCCAGTGTGAGCTGGGATGGACTCCAGCACTCAGCCGCGACCCTGCTTGGGACAAGCGGCAGAAAATGACTGACTGACTGAGTAATTAGGCAAGAACCATTTTTGTTGTTTTCCTTCTAAATAATAAAGTCAAGCTTTCACTTAGCCATTGTACTATGAGTGATGGTGTAACCTCTGCAGCTTTGTTCACTTTCTACTTCTGGCAGTCTGATCTGAAAGTGTAACATGCTTTAGAAACTTCCTGCTCTTGGCAAAATTATTGAATGATTAAAAAAAGAAGGGTTTGAAGGGTTTTCTTTAAATTTCAATTTAAAGGAGGGCTGCTGACTCACAGGAATTTAAAGTGAGGAAAAAACATGACCAGATAAGATAGATTGCCTTGAATTGTATTTGTTGTTTAAGGCGTGATAACAAAAACAGGAAAAAGTTTCACCTTTTACTACCTTCTACAGACATTGCTGAGCTTCAATGGCAGCCCTGCTGTCTAGGGCTGTGGCCAAGGCCTTCAGATCCTGACACTAATAAACAGATCTGAGATGCAACATTAGCAGCTTGGTTTTGTTCCTTTTTGTTCCTAACCACTAGGCAATCTTCCAATCTGTGGTCAACTCCCTAACCACTAGGCCACCACTGCCCCAAATTCAGGCTTCAAGAGGCCTGCTAATGCAATATTTGCCCTGTTGTACAGTATAAACATGTATGCAAATTAAAGCGGTATTATCATTTATTATGTCTTACCTTGACACTCCTGTACAAACACTAAAAAAGCAAACCTTTGACAACAGACATGCTTTAGATAATCAAAAACATTAAGAGTAAAGGGAAGTACCAATTTGGATGTTGAACAAAATAATTATTTTATAACCCAAATACACAATTTCTTACTCCTCACATTTAATTTTGATAGAATACGTTTCAGTACCAAGCTGCAGATGCAGAGAACCAAAAGAAAAACACTAACATATGTTAGAGGGTGGCGGTGGTCTAGTGGTAGGGTACTTGCCTACGGAACTTTGGGTCAAGAGGTCCCCGGTTCGAATCCCACCTCTAGCACTACCACCAGTGGGTCTCTGAGGGGGACTGTCCCTGTAATTAGGAAATGTAAGTCGCTCTGGATAAGAGCGTCTGCTAAATGCAGTAAGTGTACACCATATGTTATGTACACCTTTAAGAGCAAAGTAGCCCTCATGCTGTACACATTTGTGCTAATTCAATTATAAAAGATATTAAATTATTATATAATTATAAAAGCCAACTATGCATAGTCGTACAGAATTACTCAATTATTTAAATACAGTTTGCAGATCAATATCAATAGTGTTTCATTTTTAGATTATTTTAGAATCAAGGGAGGCATTCTAGGCATTTAGAATCAAGGGAAAATGAATTTGTGCTGCTGTGTTCTTAAATGTTCATTTAGGATTATCTTAGGCTTCTATTTGGGTTAATATAAAGATGAATTAAGCTTTTAGTCAAGTCCCAGGAGTTCTCATGAACATGCAATCAAAGTTAAATTTAGACCAATTTTAGAATACTCTCCTAACAGCCTCTTTCAATGGTTTCTCTCATGTTATACCACTTGTTTACTTCATTTGTTGTTTTCTCCAATGAGGGATATACAATGTGGAGCTTGCTAGGAAAAGCTGATGATGATGAGGGTTAGAAGAATCAAGCTTTTTTTTGTTCCAAGTGCTAAAAATTTGAATTGCACAGATACTTTAAAGATGCAAACGATTACCACGTTATCCCTGACACTTTGGGGCTGATTGGTAATACGGAGGGCACTCTCGTATCCACCCATATTTCTGCAGCCTCAAACTAATGCTCTCTCTCTCTGCCCTGTACAAGAAAAAAAGATTTCATTAGACTTGTTCACTTGCCAGTAGCCTAAAGCCAACACTCCCAACAAATAGGATGGCAAAAGGTAGGAGCAGAAAGATCTACTTTATTATACACTCACTCCCTACAGGGCCCATCTGCTCCAACTGGAGAATTGGTGGAAAGTGCCCATGGTCATGACCGTGGGACTTCAGGGACTGGACCCCTGAATGTTACCGTGACCTCTGCAAGATGGAGCAGTTCAATAACAGATGTGATACAAGGAAGTAAGAATGCATCCTCACGCCATCCAGCTACCACCACACAACCTGACCCTTGTCTGACTCTGGCTTAATGCCTGAACAATGCAGAGAAATGAGCCATAAGCATCAGCCTACAATGGCCTAACCCTAGGTTGTTACATGTAGAGGGAATCCAGAATTCTGCATTACTTTAAAGAATGGTCCAAATATCATGATTAATAACAGTAGAAAGGGAGTGATTATGGGAAAATTTGTTCTATTTAAAAACAGATATCCATATGCCGTAAACCACAGCTGTAGAATCACATGAAAACAGCCAGTGTGAGCTGAAAAATTTCACTGAATGTGTGTATCTGATCTGACCACCTTTATTTATATATAGTTTCTCAGCTCTGACTTCAGCCCTTCAACCCTGAAACGGTATGTCAATAAGTTGACTGGTGAATCAGAAAGTAAGAGAAGTGAAAACACAGAATAAAGGAATGGAAACTATTGCTTTTAGAGTGAATAAAGTGGAAGCCACTCAAAATTCACACTGACTTGAATTACCATTCAGTGGAAATCTTAACATATTCATACCTCTGTTCTTAAAGGAGTCTGCAAGGCTCTTAGCGGCAGTATCATAGAAAAAAACACCTTTAGCCAAGAGCCACTGAGGAAAATAAACTTTTAAATAAACAAATTGCATGTTAAATAAGCATTCATTATGAAAGCACCGGCTAAAATAAGTTGAACAAATAGTGAAAGGCAATTTTTTTCTATACAAATATTGTCGATGAAACATCATATACAGTGGACTCAAGAAGAAAAACTTTCATCTCACATTGCAAAAATTAAGCAGTGTTTTCTGACTTGTTATTATGACTTGACAATCCAAAAATGTACAGTGCATATATATATATATTTACAGCTTTCAGCAGACGCTCTTAGCGCGACTAACTTTTCGCAGAGACAGTCCCCTGGAGCAACTTAGGGTTAAGGGAATTGCTCAAGAACCCAATGGCGGTAAGGCTGGATTTGAACCTGCAATCATTTGGTCTATAGGCAAGTATCCTACCTATAGACCACCACCACCCCGTGTATATGAATTTTAGATAGCTACAATGGTTCTAAAAACACCATGGTGCTGCTCACACATCCTTGTCTTTGCAAACACTCACAAGCCTCTACAAGATATCATATTCTCCATGGAGAAGAATGGCAAGAAGCATAGGGATCACCACTGAAATAAAAAAAGAAATTATAAAAACAAGAAGTGAATATGATACAAGAGTAAAGTTTCTGTGACTGAGATTGGGAGGATGTTTTAGGGGGGAACTTGGAATCAATCATTTCTTTTCTTTAAGATCTTTTGTTTGAAAAACATAACTTTAGAATTCAGAATAAATTAACAACAATGTTTGAGGGTTCAGACTATACACTTATAGACTGACAGTTTTGAACTCCATGGGCTGCTAACCTCTGCCCTGCACATGTTTGTGTCATAGAAGAGAAAACACCAAATTATACAGAGCAGAAGTGCCCCATGTGCTCCAAGTGTCTAGGTTACCAATGTTTTTCAAACTCTTCTCCTGGGGCACCCTTATGCTGTACACATCCTTGCTCCCAGCATACCTAACAACTCTAACAATTAACAAGATTGGGAACCACCACTCTGTATCAAACCTGAAATGAACATTGTTGACCGAGCATTTTACGGACATTCTTGAGGTGTTACAAAATGATAACAAATGCCAGAGAATTTCTGCAATTAGTCCACACATACTACTTTGTGCAGGGCAGCGGTGGCCTAGTGGTTAGGGTGTTGGCCGTGTAATCGGCGGATCGGGGTTCGAACCCCTTCCCGGTGGGTTGCCCTGAGGTACCCTTGAGCAAGGTGCTGTCCCCGTCCCGCTCCTCCCTGCGATGGGCTGGCGACCTGTCCAGGCTGCGTCCCCCGTCCTCGCCCTGTGTGCGCTGGCTTGGACACCAGCACCCCCCCGTGACCCCGTTTGGGACAAGCGGCAGATAATGGATACTACTTTGTAGAAGTAAACCTGGTTTAATTCACAAGGTGAAAATACTTTCAAACATTGCTGCAGCATTTATTCTGCAAAACAAAGCAGGAGTGAGCTTTAACATATTGAATGGATACTTTACAGAAATGAACATGCTCAGTCATTGTTGTTGCATGTAGATGACAGTAGTTCAGTTCAATAAGCGCTTATTAATGACTGAATGCCTTACCAAATTGGACCGACTAAACTGTTTAGTAAAACATGGCATCGTGTACAAAGGCATATTTACAGCAAGTGTAAGCTCATTAGCTTAGAAGTCCATGGTCTGCAGTCTCTACACATTTCCCCATCCCCTGCCCCACTCAACCCCATGTCAATCTCATTGGCAATTATATCAACAGTTCTTCACAGCCTTCCCCAAGACATTGGAGCTGTCTCATTTCCAGCTGGCTGTTCTCCCCTGGTGGGGTCTTTGTGGCTGAATCCCTGTTTGCCAGTGCCTTGGTAACCTGCAGCCCCTCCCACCCTCCACCACCCCTCCCACCATCAGCACCACCCGCCAGCTGCATATCCTCTAAGCTTGTGGAAAATTACCAACACGCAACAAGGTCACAGAGGAGCTGGGCGCTGCCTAGCCCCCACCGAGCTCATCTGATCAGAACTGAATTGCTGCAATTACCACCCTCAGAGACCACTGCGGGTGCATGGAGCACGG
Organism: Hepsetus odoe; assembly: GCA_017165825.1. Lineage (NCBI taxonomy): Eukaryota > Metazoa > Chordata > Actinopteri > Characiformes > Hepsetidae > Hepsetus > Hepsetus odoe. The sequence continues at coordinate 10,152,334 of CM029389.1, forward strand.
CGCCACACTTTTTATTATTTATTTGAACAAATAGGATTAGGGCTGTGCCTGCACAAGACTTATTGTAATGATAAGAGCTCACAGAGAGAGAGGGAGAGACAAAGGGAGAGAGGGATTGAAGGAAAAGAGAGGGAGTCCATGAGATAGAAGGTAAAAAATGTGAGTTTAGGATTGAGGAGAGAGCAAAAAAAAAAAAAGACAATGAGAGCAGGCCAGTTCCTTTGAGAAGAGGAGGGATTGAGAGAGCCCAAGGCTTTTGCTGCTGTATCCCCAGGAAGCTAATCTGTGCTGGTGTGTCAAATGCACGCTTGATCCCCTCTTTCCTGGCTTGAGCCACCTCAGCCTCCTCCATTCAGAAGCAACCCCACCCTTCTGTCTCCTTCCTCCCACCTCCCTCATCTGCACTCACCCGAACAGTCAGGCATTTCTGCGCTGACATGTGTAAATCAGTCAGGAAGTGCACACTGTGCACAAATTTGTCAAGGTTTGGCCACTCGACACCGAAGACATGTTTTAAAAGATCAGTTTGAGGATAAGACATTTGTATAACTGATGAAGCTCTATGACTTAAAGTTCATTTAATTTTTTATTTTTTACTATTACTGTGAATACTGTATCATCATTGCACAACTAAAAATAGTGACGTTGTTGAAAGCTGTTTGCAAAAGAAAAAGCAATGCTGTTTTAATCCTGTTGAAAACAGTATTTTGACAATGACAGCTTTATGACATTTATGATTAAGCAGTTAGCCTTTTCCATATAGCCTTTTTGCAAGCTATCTTAAATTTTTTAAGGTTATGAGGGTTCCTCTGATTGACCTACCTTGTACCTCTTCTTTGTCTTTAATCTGTTTATTTTGTCTGTTTAGTGTAGTTTATTTTGTCTTTTGTCATTTTAAAATGTCCAGTTGTAAATTCTAAATACAGAGTACTAAACACTAATAACTTGACTAAAGGCTTTTGAGCAAAAATTGGATGTGTATATTTGAGTTTCTTATGTCTAAGTGCTCTGTAGAACTCTATGAAGCTCCTTCACCTTCACCTTAATTCCTGTGTTGCAATAATTCCCAAAGGATGCAATTCCCAAATAACATCAGGAGCAAATTGGTTTAAAACACAACAAAACAAGTTCTCTTATACATACAAACATATATGAAATGTAGAGGAAAAGTTTTCCTCACCCTCTGTTCTATTCTGTTACATCAAACAACTCTTTTGTAAAAAAAAAAAAATAATTATTTGCATACCATAAAAAGCAGTCTTCTGAAACAGTTCTTATAGCTATAGCATTTTACAAAAGGCATGTGTGACTAAATGTGGGGGGAGGGGGGGTAGCTCCTCTACACTACCTGAGCACTGCTGAGCTCTGCTGTACATGGAAATCTGCTCAGCTTGAATAGTCTACTGAACTTTTCTTGAGTTATCGAGCATGACTTTGAGACTGAGATTGAATCTTTCAAATCACAAATGAAATTGAGTGATTATTCATTTAATCCAGTTGTTGCCAGTCCCAGTGGCCCAGTGGTCTCCACAATTATTATTTTTTCCCCCCAGTAGCACTTGAATCAATTTACAGTCTGATTCATTTATTAAGTTGCTCGTCAGCCATTAAGTCTTGAGAAGAGATGTGACTTAATAGCTATTGGAGACATGCCACTTATAGGACCATTAATCAACATTAGAACTAAAATATGGTATAAAATAATCTCCACCTATAGGTCAAAAACATCTAAATGCCAGAATACATGGTGATGAAAATATACATCCACAAACATATCGATGCATCAATGGTTGCATTAATTGATGCATCAGTTCAATGGTTTAGATTGAATAAGCTAAGGTATTCTTGAATCACTCTGGATTTCTTATGGAAGGCTCCATAAGGAAGACTGTATAATTTTTTGCCATGTTGTTTTTTTTTTCTTAAAACATATGTTCACAAGTGGAGTATTACTGACATCACTGAATGGTGAAATGTTCACTGAACAGTAATACAGTAAAAAAGTAGAAAGTTCATGTGAACTAGGCTAAATTGAACTGTAGCTGCTTCTAAGGTTCAACTAAATGAAGATGGAGTAAAATTGGAAATAGTATAGCCAAATTCTTCAAATGCTTACCTATAATTTCTCAGGCTCAGCTCAAATTTAGTTTGTGACAAAGGTTGTCACTAGCAGGCAAAATCCTGGTCCTAATCCTCACAAAGATTTGTATAGTTTCAACATAGACCCTTTCAGATCACTTCCAGATAAGAGGATGGACAAAAGAATTTCTCACATGAAATGACCAATTTTGCTTTAACCATCTATAGCAAAACTAGCTAAAAAAAAAAAAGGAAAACATGAAGCACTGTTGCATAATCAGGATGCAAAAAAGTAAATGTTCTCTTACAGTTACAGAAGAAGGCAGTAAACAGTTTACAGCCTCACTTTCATAAATATTTTCTTGTCTGGGTTCATCTTCAAGCTAAATCTTCTGCTAATTGCAGATTTAGTTTGAGGGTTTTTGAGGGTTTTTTCTTTCATGAGCTTTTTATACGCTGCACCATGGTGTTGGCCTTCAGCGAAACTAGAGTGGAAATAAGACAGCTAGCAAGCCATAAATACTCATGAAAGAAAAATCTCTTGGAAAACATGTTTACTATAGTAACTGTGTTAATTTCTATCCAATTTAAGATAAGATTAGATTTTGTTCATGTAAGTTCCACATATCTTCCTTAGTGTATACTGCTGATGGTTTAGCTAGATGTCTTATTGGAATAAAGAAAGGCATTCAAAATAAACCAGCTTTTCTCATCTTTATATCACTGAATGATGTTTAAAAGACAAGCAATCCAAGACTCATAAAAAGTTATCAGATTATGTCACTTTAGTTAAGTAATCCTTTGGATTAGTATATAGATTACATTTTAAACAGATGAGCAGAACTTTACCAACCATGGTAATTTCATGCAGCATTTTATATTTAACAGCCCTTTAAATTGTTTATGCAATCTTTCCATCACTCTGAAATGGGGTATTAACCCCTCCCCTGCTCTCTTCCCACCCTTGCTCCCGCTGCCTGTTAAATCAGAGCTGAAGCAACTGCAACAGCCTATGAAGAGAAAATAAGCGTCTCATAAATTATCAAATGCAGTCAAAGAATGTTCACTTGAAATCTATACTTGCAGTTCAGGGTATATGCCCATTTTCAGCCTACACTTCATGCACCTCAGCTCTTTAAAAACAATCTACACCTAATTGGTTTGTCTGATGTAACAATAACCTTAGGTAGGGTGATTTATTAAGAATTACATTCAAACAGCACCTGCTCCTCTCAATTGCTTAAAAAAGGTGTTTATTATCATACATTATATCATCATGTAGAATCAACAGACCCAGTTTTGGAATCTAACTGATTAAAATGCCTTGCATTTACAAATATGCCTCAAACTATCAACTCTTAAATGTTATATATGCAAATGTGATGTCAGCAATTTCATCTTCATTTAGTTCTTGTGTGCAAAACAATTATTTGACCTGATTACTAACTTTATCATCTCATCAGATATTCCTCTCTCAAGTAAGAAAGCTATGGCAGCTTCTTATTGTGCTGCTTATTAGCTGAAGCAATAAATGCCAAGAGCAAGACATTTGGACAGTAGAGTCAGAGAAAAATCCTTGCTCTGGAGGTCTGCAGGGTATTCAGCTTGGCTCATCAAACCCATATATTATGCTCATCCATTTTAAAACATGCAATGATCTTCATAATGGCTGGGACAAAGGCATATATTTCCTTGGTTTGCCTCTGTGATTCTCAATGTAAAATTTTAAATCAAACATTTCAGACAAATGATTAAAGTGCACATTTCAGCCTTTAATTAAAAGTTTTTGTATAAAATGTTTCACCATTTTATTCATGTAGAAATTACAGCACTTTTTATACATAGTCCCCCTCACTCACAGGGCACTGTAGTGATTGGGACAAAGTAATGATAGGTATATTAAAATCAGTCATGTTAAGTACCGTTGCACATCTCTTGCATGCAGTGACTGCATGAAGTCTGTTATTCAAAGACATCACCAGGTGCTGAGTATCTCTATACTCTATATATAGTTCTGCCATACCTCCACTGCAGCCATCTTCATCACCTGTTTGTTCTGAGTTTTTTAAAGTTTTATCTGCATATGGTAGGCATGCTTAATTAGATTTAAAGTAGGTGCCTGTCATTTTTCATACAGTTTACATAATTTTTTACATGTCAGAATTCATTGTGTAGCTGATTAGCAGTTACATCATTATTAAAGATAAGTGTGATAGAGTCTGTTGCCCAATGTAGAATCATCAATGCCCAAGCCCATCCCCAGCCATGTTAAACTAATGAGCTGGTATTTTTTGGATCTTGGGCAGTTCCTTTTCATCTCCACACTTTCCTTTTGCCATCAATCTGATACAAGTTTATCTTAGTCTCGTCTGTGCATTACACCTTGTTCAGAATTTTGTAAACTATAATCTGGCCATCCTGTTTTTTGGTTAACTAGTGGTTTGCATTTTTTTCTGGGTGTATTATAAATATATACATATTCAACTGAAATATTTTGTAAGTATTTTACATAAAATACAGTGTTTTGATAAAGATTGCTGAATCATCCTATTTTTTTTCTTCCAGTTTTATAATTAATACATATAAGCATGATTTTGTGTTATTTACTGGCACCAGTAATTTATTCACATTAAGCTTTAACAATTTGGCTGGCTTCCCTTTATGTATGTTTCCCTTTTGCCTTTTTCTACTGATTGAGAGGTGTTGAGATTGCTCAGAAATTAAAAAAAAAAAAAGTGATTAAATTTACTTGATTGATTTTAAGTAATGTTTACCTTCTGGCATATCTGATATATAGGCCAGCTGTTCTCTATCTGCAGCTGTGTCACCACATTATGATACATTTTCTTCTTTGACTGCTTCGCATGAGTGAATGGGTGGTTGATGCATTCGGCACACAGAGACTATACCGGAAAGTTGCCTGTGAGAGAAGTGAACTCATATGATTTTTGCAAAGGTCGGACTGTCCATCTGTCTTTTTTTAATACCTGAAGCTTGTCACATTAAATCAGGAAATCACTGGATCTTGTTGAGGGAGAGGTTTGGAAAATGCAGGTCCCTCTGGTCTTGCTTAGTCTATTCAAGGATTTTTTTTCTATTCCTCTCCCAGGCAGAAGGATTGGCAGAGTGGGGCACTGGCTGGAGCAGAAGTGGGCGGACATGACTGATGCTCTCTTCTCTTATCTCTGTTGAGAAGGCTGTCTGGATCATGCACATGCCAGCCACACCACAGGAACATAAGTAGAGAGGTGGATTTTCTCTCTGTGTCCACCCGAAGAGCTTTTTTTTAAATGTACTTGATCCTGCAAAACAGCACCCAGGGAATCACTAGCCCAGAGAACATGGATTGTGCTGGTGCCTATGCTGGTGTGAAGACCTAGAGAGCCAGTTCTTTTGAACCACACTGTCATCTGTGTCCAGGAAAATTAGAAATAAGTATCCTGTGGTCAAGCCTGGCTTCTCTTCTTTTTTAGCAATGCCATAGATTAAGCACTTTACCTTTCCTTAATAATCTTATGATGCAGGGTTCTTAATTGAATGTGGGTGAGTCAAAAAAAGTGCATTTTTACAAAGCTTTTAAAGTACATTTTTCAAAAGCTTATTTTAAAGGTTCAGTAACAATTAGAAGTTTCTCTAAGCCAAGGCATGAAACATTTAGGAATCCATTTAGGATTATTTTCCTTTTCATTTCCAACTATTTGTCGGTCCAGTCAGGAAAGAAATGTGACACTAGGGGTATATGAGCATTTGGAACACCACAGGAGAGGTCTTGCCAATCAGAACCTGGAAGATTGGCCAATCAGGCACAGCATGAGGTCGGTTTGATTGTTTTTTCTCCAGGTTTCTCTGCCAGAAGGGTAGAGTGGTCAAGGCCACCTGGATGGAATCCCCAAATCAGCACCACCAGCCACCTTCACCACTTTTTAATACATTTTCTCTCCCCCCTCTTTCTCAAAAATCTCCTACTTGACTGCCATTACTCAAAACAAAAGCAATGGACAGAGAGAGATTGTCTGATTTTTTTTTTTTTTTCTTGTACGATAGCAGACTAAAGTGTTTTTTTTTTTTTTTTTTTAATGCAGACGCTAAGGGTGCAGATGATGGGTTTTATACACATGGACTATTATGCTCTAATGACCACTCCAGCTTCTCTGATGAAAGAGGAGAGCATACAAAAATAACCTGCTATTGGGTCACCCATACATAGAGGAGTACAAATACTCCCCTGCCAAACCTCCAGAGAAAACATCATTTACATTCAGTGGCTCCTTATGAGATTCACATTTTTTAGATTTTGCTTTCAATAAATTAGTGTTTTATTTACATGAATACAGTATAAAATGATCAAAACACAGAGGACCACATTTAGTGATCTATTTTAGTATTCTTTATGCTGTATGTACTTTACTTCTCTCTGTCAGAGTATGAGATCACACCAGTTTTCCCTCCTGTGCTTTCAGCAGTTATGCTTGTTTTCTTTTCCTTTTGTTTGGGCTATTCCCAGACACCTAGACAGTCTTTTACTCCCTCTTAACCATCATTCCTGGTGCTGCAGAAAAGGAAAAAGACAATCGACCTACAAAACCACAAGCAGTATCATATAATGCAACTTTGAACTGACTACATGTTTTAAAGGTCTGAAGAGCCTTTCCCCCCCAAAACTAGCTTTAATCTAACATGTTCCTTCCTTCAGAAAAAGTCCCTTCAATGGGTGCAGCTGAGTGTCTCAAATTTGACTCAAAACTACAGTATGTCAAAGAGTCAGAAATCAGACAGGGAAATCAGGAAGGGGAAATTGCAAAAATGTAATTTTGTTGCTTTAGGCAATCACAGTGATTGTATTTTTTAGTAAATATATTATAGTAAAGATGCTCAAACCTATTTATGTCTGTCACTGGTTGAGTACAAAATGCATGGTTGTTATTTCAACAACTATGTATTAAGATTTCACCAAATATTAAAATTTATCAAAGATGATGCCTTATTTCTATACAAATTAGCTAAATTGCTTAATTGCAAAGTTGTAAAATAACTTCTAAAATAGTTTTTAGAAGCACACTTTTTTAAGGTTTAAGGTAGTGCTTAAAGAACTATCAAACTGAGATATTTAAGGAAACCAAATTAGGCCTATTTAAGGAAACCAAATTAGGCCTGTTTCGTGGGGGCCAGGGCCTGAAGCCAACCCCAGTCTTGATCCTGGAGGGCCAGTGTGCAGGACAGTTCGATGTTTCCTCTTCTCCAACACACTCACTTAACTTTGCAATCAGCAGGTAAGTTGAACGAAGCTTGTTTGAGCAGGGAAATCATTAAACTGTGCTGGACAGAAACTCTCCAGGACCAAAGTTGGGAATATATCAGTATAGTTCCAACCATCCCAACACCTAGTATTTGTCTTCAGAAGCTCTGAAGTTATTGATTGTCTGGATCAAATACATTAGGTGTGTAAGTGTGTTGCAGATAGAGAGATCAGGATAAGAGATGCTGGAATTAAACAATGTGGTACAGTAAAACTACGGAATGAGGGTTAGTGACCACTATTATATGGGAACAATATCATGTTCAAGTTGAACTGGGAAGAGGTCATTTCCCACTTGGGAGAGTTAGAAGAACCCCATCAGCTCAACCTCAAATTTCAAGATGGCTGCCCTGTGCATCAACAGTAGTGGGAGCTGTAGGAAAAACTGTTAATGATCACTTTTTTTTTAAATGTACACTTTTTTTTATAATTAAATTTAATTTATGTATATTTATATTTAAACTTACAGTCTAGCTTCTGACTGCATGCTGTCACTGTGCTGTGATAAACTGTGATGGCTAATGACTAACATTGTTACAATTGTCATTGCTAGTGGCAATAATTAGAACTGAAAATTTTCTGACTAGTGATGCTGGTACTGATTCCCAATTCCAACTTCCCTCTTCAAAGGTAAATGGAACACAGCATGATTGTTCATGTATCTGAAAACTGATTTCCCATTAAAATGCTTTTGTCATGAGGTGTTTAATGATAAAACCTCTTAGATTGCTCTCACTGACCTACATACCTAAAAATTCTGAGTTATGTACCCAGAGTGGTATAAACTGGGCAGAATGTCTTTTGATTAGGTAACGCTCCCTGCTTGGATTGAATTTAAAGATGTCCTTCAAACTCATGACAGGCCAAGGATCAAAGGGACATTGCTTGAAGAGGCAAGAAGTTCTCCTTTTTTTATATACCAGAAACTTCCAAATTAATTAAAAATCACATCAGGAAATGTCAAGGGATTTACTTCAAGCTCTCAGGAAGACAGCTTCTCATTTTTTTCTCGCTTCCTAGCAAAGCATCCTTCAGCACGGACAAGCCTGTTCTCATAATTCCATTTTTCATCAAAGAGCATTTAATCTTTGAGTTCTCAGTAGGCAGCATTCACGTCTTAGTGGAGAATTCACAGCCCCTATCATCCCCTCCAAATTCTCCAAATTCTTCTTATCCCCCTTGGCTGAGCATGAACGCTTTATTATATCTGTATGAAAAAATATATATATCCATTTTTCATTTTTGGCTAAAATGCAATGGAAGAAAAATCTAAATGGTATGAGCAACCACATTATAGTGAATGACAGTGCATCTTTTTAACAGAGCTCATGTACTTTTTTTCCTATTGATTCCACTGCAAATATAATTTCATTGGTTAGAACTCTGTAAAAGTGGAACAGCAGAGAAACCAGTAGGTGTTTAATTTAATGTACTTATGAGTAAATTAAATACATTCATTAAAATTACCTTTAAATTAACTCAGGAGAGTATGTTTTTGCATTTGAACTGATACAGGATATATTCTGGCCATCTCTTTTCATTCTTTTGATCATAGACACTAGTTTGGATGGAAAACTGCCTTGATACTGTAACATATTCTTATGTTGTTTAAAAGTGTCCATAGATTGAAGACATTTCGAGACCATTAACCATTTATTTTCTTGTTCATACAGTAGAAATGTTGTTCCTTGTATCTTTAAAATGTATCTTTACATGAGAAGGAAAAAAAATCATTGTAAGTCAATGCAAAGTTATCTTAATATGTTCTATAATGTGCCTCTGCATTTCTGCAGTTACATCATTTGAAAAGGCTCTTCACTGTATTATGTGACTATGAATAGACAAATAGCAGTTTGGTTTCTGTTGTTACCATTTCAGAGATTGGAGGTTGTATTTTGACAGTGACAATGTGCTGGTTCTGCTCTATTCAAAGTGCTTTCTGAAGTGATGGATTAACACTGTCACAGGTTTGCATGTGTTACTGACAGGTACTCTATTTGTTAAAGCCTTCAAATGATATAATCTAAGCATCCTTTTATGCTGGCTATTCACAAATGACCTTGTCAAAATGATCTTGTACTGGTGACAGGACTGCTTGGCTGAGAAAAGAAGAAGAAAAAGAAGCAGAAAGACATTGTTTTGGTGCAATGATATATTAATACCAATTCAATTTACCATACCAATGTAAATTGTGGCTGCATTATTTATAAATCATTAAATATGAAAGATTATTCTTATCTCCAGGGTCATGTAGATTACTTACTTAAGCAGAGGATTTTTTTTTACTTCTATGGTACCATTAATATTCATCAAAGAGCGCTTATAGTCCATTATGTGGATTATCTTGTTTTTTTTTCCCAGTGATGGTCTCATCATAAATTCTGTTTAATTTCTGATGTTTGGAGCTTGTTGAGAACCGGCTTCGGTTTCAGAGGTGTATAAGAAACGGTATGGCCATAAAGAAAGCGGGCCAGAAAATGAAGGCCATGTCAGACCCAAGCCTTTGCAACTTGTAACTGCTAGCCTTTGCGTCCTGCCAGCTTTCACTGATTCTTTGCCATATTGGCAGCTTTGGTCAAACTACAAAGGCATTTTCTGGCTTTAATTTTGTAGAGAAAGACAGTAAGTAAAGATGTTTAACTCTGTATAATCAATTTATGGTATAGTTCCTATCAGTTTTTAAATTCACATTTACTACTTTTTAATTCGGCAAATACATTTACTTTTAATGTATTTTAATGTAATTTTAATTTTAAAGTCAGATATAGAATGGCTTCATTTAATGTATTGTCAGCCTGTCACAGAAAAAGCACCACGCCATGTCAGTTCCCTGCTGATGTAATTTGCTTTCTGGGACATTTTTGAGAGAGATATTTTCAGCAGGAACTCAAAGGTTTAATCAGATTATACCCTGGAGGGAGAAGAGCTCATCTGATTGGCTGCATTCAGATGAGAAACTCTTCCTCGGTTTAATTTCCTTACAGCATTTAGCTTTGTAAAATCTGGGGTCTAAAGCAGTCTGTTACAGCAGGCTGTGTGGCAGAAGGGCACATGGGTCTAGGGACTTTTTTCTTTGCTTGAACTCCACTACTCCACTAGGGACTGTTTTATATTCTTTTAAATTTATTTGGTCTGGTTCGCAAAGACAACCATGTCTTGTGAAAAGATGCGATGAATACGTTATGGATGTCTGTTGTTAGTATGTAGTTTGACACAGAGACACACCCTAATTCCAAGTGATTTTTGTTCAGGGGAAAAATGTCCTACATTGCCAACAATGTGACTGTTATGCGACTTAATGGGTCATTAAGTCACTAAAATAGGGTTATTACTTCATATAAGGTTGACAACCTCATAAATTACACTGTGCTTCCCAAAGTCAATTGGCTGTGGCTAGAGGAGGCTACAATTTAAGAAACTAGTTCTGTTTTCTAGTGATTAAGTAGTGTAGTATTACAGCAGTAGGCCTGAAACATACTCCATGCAAGGACACCGAAGCTTTGAACTATGCAAAAAACTGATTTTGGCTCATCATTGTGCTTTAAGTGACAAAGGAAATAAGAATAAGAAAGAAAAAGAAAATACGTTTTTTCATCAACCATACTTTCGCATAAGAAAGAGTGTTAATTGTGTGCTTATTTGAAGTGTCCATTCACACTTAAGTATTTGGAATCATTCATTTGAAGCAAAGTACAATTAAGTGAAAGTGAAAGTGACTACTTTGTCATCACCCCAATTGTGTGGTTTTTAGATTTACATTATTCATTACAAGCCCAAGCTAATGAAATTCTGTTACTGGTTATCTCCAAAAAGAACTGCTGTAACTCTTTTCTGGCGAGTCTTCCAATGAAAGGCAACTAGAGCACTTCAGTTGATTCAGAATGCTGCTATGAGACTTGTCTTCAGTCTATCCATACAATGCTGCTGCTCTGGGACCAGCACTGTGCTGCCCACGTCAGGTTATATCCTTAATTAAACTTGCCTTCAAGGCAAAAAAAATTGACTTGCACTTGTTGGCATTAATCAAATCTTTTCATCCCCTCAGAACGTCAAGCACTGCCCTCCTGGAACCTCCTCTAATCTTACGAAGAGGAAGACTTGCATCAAGAATCAATTGTGGCTCTCAATGGTGAAATGAACATTTTAGATAAATGTTTGTTCAAGTCCCAGACTAGTAGGCTGTTGTTAAGTGTTCTCCTAATGGTGGATTCCTGAACATTAACATTATGTGAAAGAGACTTTTAGTTGCTTTGAAGTTGCACTGGGTTTCATTGGGACATTGCAAACTACATGCCTTGCTCTTAGAGTGATCCCTGTTGGCTGACCAGTCCTGGTGAGTGTAATCATCTCAATTATCTTGAATTTCCTTCACTTGTACACAGTATCTGACTGCTGATTGCAAGATTGTTTATTTTTTCCAGGCTCATGAGAATCAATAATTCTCAGGTCCTTAGAGTTACATTACATTTACAGCATTTATTAGACACTATCATCCAGAGTGACTTCCATTTCCAGATTACACAGACAGTCTCCTAGGAGGAACCTGGGGTTGAGGGTTTTGCTCAGGAACCCAATGGTGGTAGTGCTGAAGGTGGGATTCAAACCTTGAGACCTCCATAGGTGAGTCCATAGGCAAGAATCCTACTACTAGACTGCAAACACCCATGTTCTTTGTTCATGCCATGAAACTCTAAAGATTCATTTTCTTGATATAGGTCACCGCTGCCCCAGTTTGGAAAGTCAATTGAAAATTGTATATGATAGATTTGAATCAGAGTACAGATTTACTGGGAGAAAGTAGTTGGTATGCTTGACTATGTTTTAGACTGTTTCACAAAGCACAGTTCCCAAATCTAGTTTTACATAAATTCCACACCTTCATTCCATCAGTCATCTTATTAGTGAAGAAGATTGAATTTCTACATAGGAATTTGCCCTGGTTGGATGGCATTGATTTTAAATGAGCCCAATGACTTCTCAGCTGTCTGCACTTGTGATTCTGACTGGCTAATTGTCTTCATTGTTTAACATTTCAGTAAATGACAGTGTGAGATCTAGCCTCATGCGGTGATTCATCAAGAGATCTTGTGAATATTTAATGTCACACCCACACAGCAGCAGAGAAAGTGCAAGAGCTGCCCTCACACTTTAAAAACTATGGCATCCAACCTTGATATGTATTGACTATGTATAAAAGCTAGAATGTTTAGCTATTTGAGTTAAATCAACTTAAACATCATTACTCAAGGAAAACTATTGTTATGCTATGAAAGTAATGTTGTAGTTAAAAGTAAAATTAGTCATGCAAATTACCAACATAAATCTATCTTTCTAAAAATGCTGTAAAAAAGGCCACAAGACACTCTGCACTGCACATTCCTAAAGTGATTTAAAACAACAGTAATGCAAAGTACCTTGGGTCTTCTAAGTGTTAACGATTCTTCTCTTTTTGGAAACTTTTTGGTCCATTTACACATTAAGAGTAAAGCAGCTGATTTTTAAAAGCAAAGGTGACAAAATGGATCACATTGGCATGATGCCATAGAAAAGCAATCTTTGTTCTCCAAAGAACTTTTTAGTGAATGGTTCTTTAGAGAAAAATTTGCATACATATAGACAGAACAGAATAGAATTCCCAGAAAAACAAACAAACAACGGAATTAATAAAAGGTATTTTTCCCACAAATATAATGACGCATTTTTGTGTTTGAATGGACCGAAAGACATGCAAACTTTGGAACTTTCAATATATGAAACACTGGACTCCCTTGAAGGTGAAAATGTATCAAAATAAACTTTTTAACATTCCACACAGGGACACACTGCTCCTTCAAGAGCTAATCCTAGCCATTGTTAATCCTGTTGCCCAAAATGAATTGCTCTCCATATGCTTTAAAATAACTGCCAAAATAGTAGCCAAATGAGCCATAATAGGCACCTGCCACTGAGGAAGCTAAGGAGGCTGAAGGGCTTTGAAAAGCAGTTTAAAAGTTAGGGCTCTAAAGAAAATATCAGAATACCAAAAACTATATTATGGGTTGATGTTTTGTCACACATTGGTCCTTACAGCTGAAAGAATATATTATAGAGCAATATACACTTCTATGACTTCATTTAGCTTCATGCATCAGTTTCCCTTTAGTTTTTGTTCTCATAATGTGTAATCTACAAAATAGTATACGTTAATGTGGTTACATGATATGAACACCATAACATATGTCATAGAACTCTCAGAAAACTTCAGTGAAAAAGCGTTAAAACATTTTTCCTTAGATTTAAAAAAAAATTTTGACTCTCCAAAGCATCAGATAACATGCTTTTGCTGGTGTCTTTGATCACCAAGTACTTTTCAATCTTTTTGAAAGACCTCACTCAATACTCAAGAATCTGTTTCTGCTGGTCAGTTTCTTTATGGGTCCCCTGACCCACATCAACCTTGGCAAGGATATTCTGCTAGTAAATTTTAGAAAATGACTGCAGTTGATAACAGAGAGAACATACTGGGGCCAAACAAATGTTAAAAATATTCTAATCTTAATGGTTTTGAGGGCCATTTTGGAAAGATAAGTATGTAAAATATTCTGGACCATGCGAGTTGTACAGAAAACACCCAGCATCCTGGAATGTGAACAGTAACAGGAAATCAATGATGCATTTTCTAATGAACTGCGAATGAACCTAGCCCAAGGTGCCTAATCACTTTGCTGCCTGTTTGTTGCTGCTTTAATTAGGGTGCACTGCAAATGGATGGTTTTACATAAGATGAACTAAGCATGTGAGGCTGATTGCAGCAGGTGGGTTGACCCAGCATGGTTGCTTGAGGACAACTTTACCCTTTTCAACTGTGAAATCAATGTTTCTTTTTCCCTCCTATTGTTCTCACACCACTGAGGCTGTGACCCCAGAGCAAAGAAATTAAGGGATTGTCCATATAAAATCATCTGCAGTAAATAATGAATGTCATAGTATAATTTTAATAGGTTTATTTACTCACTGTATCTAACCAAAGTTGCTTCTTTAAGATAGGCTGGTGGTTGTGGTAAGCTGGTGGGTTATAGGTACATTGGTACAAGTAATTTAAGGGGGCCAAACATTAGAGGGCCTGATTGCTATATGGTCCCCCCCAGGTCACAGACCTTAGTTATGCCACAGAGCAAAAACACTTCTGTAGGTTTGTGCTCATATGGCTTCATGTTATTTATATAAGTCTTTGATGACATGACATAAACCTACATTATATTTTTAAAGGCTTATTCCCCGGAGGATCACTGGCCATACAATCAAAGTATCAACGGTTCCTCCCTAAAATAAGTGTAATGGCATTATTAATGTGCATATAGGTTTATGTCAGTTGTCATAAAAGGCTTATGTAGATATCATGTGACCTTATGAATGATACCCTAAAGTAAAGTTTATTCACTACTGTCAGGAGTTGATTGGTATTCTTATGGATTGCTATGTGATTTGGGTAACAACATGGATATTGTATTTTTCTTTTATCTTGCAGATTTAGATGCCTATTGTATTTGTTGCTCTTACTTACTTGTTTTTGTTCTCTAACAATCTAACAGATCTAACTTGCACTATTTACTTCTTAGTCATATACATTTTAATGCTTTGAAAGTTATTTATTTTTTATTCTATTTCCCTTTTATTTACATGTAATGTTCACTAGAGCTCTTACCGTACTGTAGCTTGAATGCTAGAATTGCTTTCAACTGAAGCATCTGCTTAATTAACAAATGCAAAAGTAAAATGTTAACAGCTACATATGTAATACATGAATGTAAATTAATTTGCCTATCAGCTTTGATTCAGATATTATTCAATTCAGAATCTGAATAATGACCCTTAATCAAACTATGCCAAAATAACTAAACAAAATAGATCATAGTAGTGGAATTATCTAGAATGGTGTTTTTGTACAATAGCACTGAAGTGATACTCTTACATTACCTGACATAAATGATTAATTGACATATGCAATATATTTAATAAGTGATTAACTGACATAAATCTATTAAATTTGCAAGTGTTAGCAAGTAAGCTTCTTCTTCTTCTTTTTCTTTTGGCTGCTCCCATTTAGGAGTCACTACAGCAGATCAACTGTCTCTATTACATCCGGTCATCTGCCTTTTCCTGCTTCAAACCAACATGTCCTCTCTCACCACATCCATAAACCTCCTTTTGGGTCTTCCTCTTCTCCTCTTTCCTGGCAGCTTTATCTTCAACATCCTCCTTTGAATATAATCCTCATCTCTCCTCTGGACATGCCCAAACCAATGCAACCTTGCTTCTCTAACTTTGTCTCCAAAATGTCTAACCTGAGCTGTCCCACTAATATACTCATTTCTAATCCTGTCCATCCTCATGAGAAAATCTCAGCATATTTAACTCTGACATCTCCAGCTCTGCCTCCTGTCTTTTCATCAGTGCCACCGTCTCTAGCCCATATAACATAGCTGGTCTCACTACTGTCCTGTAAACCTTCCCTTTTACTCTAGCTGGTACCCATCTGTCACAAATTTACATTTACATTTACATTTACGGTATTTAGCAGACGCTCTTATCCAGAGCGACTTACAACAGTGCTTTATTTCCACAATAGAACATCATCTTGGTAACCAGCACAGATCAGTAACTGCTGATTAGCTAGTACCACCTAAGTAACAAACTAAGAGCCCTTGTAACAAGTATACACACTTTTTTTTTTTTTGAGAGGAGGAGCAGGGGTGGGAAAGTAGGAAAGCGAGAGATTTTTAGGAAAGAAAGAGTAAGGATAGGAGAGTGGATGGTTTGGGAGGGATTAGTCCCTCAGAAATTCCGTGAACAGGTGGGTCTTTAATCTACGTTTGAAGACCGCGAGGGACTCTGCAGTTCTGACCATCAGGGGGAGTTTGTTCCACCACTGAGGGGCCAGAACTGAGAAGAGTCTTGATGCGTGTCTTCCTCTGTTTTTCAACGATGGAGGTTCAAGACGAGCAGTGCTTGATGGTCTGAGGGGACGAGAAGAGACACGACAAATCACTCCAGCTACTCTTCTCCACCCATTCCAACCTGCTTGCACTCTCTTCTTCTCCTCTCTTCCACATTCGCAGTTATTTTGAACTGTTGATCCGAAGCATTATCTCCTCTACCTTTGTCACATCTACTCCTTGTATCCTAACCATTCCACTTTCCTCCCTTCATTCACACTCATGTATTCTGTCTTTTACCTATTCACTTTCATTCCACTCCTCTACAGAGCATATTTCCATCTCTCCAGGGTCTCCTCTAGCTGCTCCCTACTCTCACTGCAGATCACAATATCATCAGCAAACATCATCGTCCACGGAGACTCCTGTCTAAACTCGTCCATCAACATGTCTATTACTATTGCAAACAAGAATGGGCTCAGCGCTGATCCTTGATGCAATCCAACCTCTACCTTAAATGCATCCGTCACTCCCACTGCAGATCTCACCACTGTTACACTACCATCATACATATCCTGAACTACTCTCACATACTTCTCTGTAACACCTGACTACCTTATGCAAAACCACAAATCCTCTCTAGGCACCCTATCATATGCTTTGTCCAAGTCCACAAAGGCACAATGCAACTCCTTCTAACCTTCTCTGTACTTCTCCATCAACACCCTTAGAGCAAATGTTGCATCTGTGGTGCTCTTTCTAGGCATAAAACCATACTGCTGTTCACTAATCCTCACCTCTTTTTTTAACCTAGCTTCAACTACTCTTTCCCATAAGTTCATGCTGTGGCTGATCAGCCTTATCCCTCTATAGTTACTACAGCTCTGTGCATCACCCTTATTCTTGAAAAGAATCCTTTCAGAAGGCATCCTCTCACTTTCCAAGATTCTGTTAAACAATCTGGTCAGAAGCTCAACTGCCATCTCCCCTAAACAGCTCCATGCTTCCGCTGGTATGTCATCTGGTCCAACAGCCTTTCCATTCTTCATTCTCTTCATTGCTGCCCTTACTTTCATCTTGCTTATTTGATGCACTTCCTGGTTCACTGTCCTCATATCATCCAATCTTCTCTCTCTCTCATTTTCTTCATTCATCAGCCCCTCAAAGTACTCCTTCCATCTACTCAACATGCTCTGTTCACCTGTGAGTACATTTCCATTTATATCTTTAATAGCCCTGACCTGCTGCACATCTTTCCCTGCTCTGTCTCTCTGTCTAGCCAATCGGTAAAGGTCCCTTTCTCTTTGCTGTCTAACCTCTCATACAATTCAACAAACACCTTATCTTTGGCCTTCGCTAGTGTTTTCTTCGCCCTGCAGTTCATCTCCTTGAACACCTGTCTACTTTCTTCACTGTTCCACTTCTTCTTTGTTTCCCTCTTCTTTTGTATACACTCCTGTACTTCTCGGTTCCACCACCAGGTTTCCTTATCCTCCTTCTTCCTGCCAGATGTCACATCAAGTACCTTTCCATCTGTCTGCCTTATCACTTCTGCAGTTGTCTCCCAGCAATCTGGTAGCTTTTCAACACCTCCCACTGCCCGTGTTAATTCCTGACCTTGCAGTCCTCCTTCTTCAGCTCCCACCACTTAATCCTTGACTCTGCCCTCACTTTCCTCCTCTTCTTGACCTCCAAGGTCATCCTACAGACTTCCATCCTATACTGTTTAGCTACACTCTCCCCTGTCACTACATTGCAGTCTCCAATCTCCTTAAAATCTGCAGCAATCGCCACTCTCTCTTCCCTGGATACACTCTCTATCACTTCATCTGACTTACTGCAGAATTCTTCTTTCTCTTCCATATCACAACCAACTTGTGGGGCATAAGCACTAACAGCATTCATTATCACACCTTCAGCTACCAGCTTCAAACTCATCACCCTCCCTGACACCCTCTTCATCTAGTCTCTTGCACACACAAAATGTCAACCTTCCTTCTCTCCATCATATCAGCTAATTCTCTACCTTAACCGGTCATGCTGCCAAAATTCAAAGTCCCAGCCCTCATTTCCACTCTCCTCCCCTTCTTTCTCTCCTCCTCCATCTGGACATGCCTTCCCCCTCCTGTTCTTCTTCTTCTCCTTTGGCCGACAGTAGTGCAATTTCCACCAGCACCCTGTAGGCTAACAGCACTAGTGGCAGTCGTTGTTAACCTGGACCTTGACCGATCCGGTATGGAAGTCTGTTTTGTTGTCCGCATATTGATTTGGCAAGTTTTACATCAGATGCCCTTCCTGATGTAAACCTCCCCATTTATCTTGGGACCGGCACGAAGAAATACACTGGCTTGTGCATCCTTAGTAGCTGGGTTAGTGTTAGCATGTAAGCAAGTGGCAATATTCATATTTTATGAGTGAAAAGTGAACTTTTTGTCTGGCTGTAAACAGTCAGGGAAGCTGTATGTAGGATGCATCTGGGAAATTTTGTTTTTTCAGAAAAACACAGTTAATTTTTTGGTAATGACAGAACCCCATTTACTCCTGGAATCCTTATTTGGGGATATTACTAAAAAACAAAATGACACACAGAACCCTCTTTTTTGTACTATTGCTTAATTATTACTTCCTGCTAACCCTCTAAATTTGACAAGTCCATCTCTGACTACGCCTTCCCACCTTCCCTTTCTAATGAGCTGAATAGAGTGTGTTGCTCATTATTTAGACTGAACACACTGATACACACCTGCTCTTTGCAGATAAGCTCCTCTGTCATGGTGGTTATGTGAATGCTTGTGGCCTCAGCCCTGGCTTCTTGCATGGCCAGTCATGTGTATCCAAGCAGTGGTGCTGTTCCTTTCCTCCTCAGCCCTCCCCGTCTCTAAGGAGCACAGTATGGGTTGAGTTGTACCTCCCAGGAGCTGAGAGGAAAGAGAGAATGAGAGAGTGGTGGAAGAGAGGCGAGGGAGTTGTCCCGGAGGAAAGGAATCATCAGCAGAGAGGAACACACTCTCTCTGCAGGCTCTTTGAAGTGCTGCTATGGAGAGAGACAGCTCCTGACAGTGTCAAATTAAAGCCCCCTTTACTTGGCTGGAAAGTCAGTGGGTAAGTGGGTGCATGTTTGTATATAAACTTGAAGTCATTCTGGTAGGGAGAGATACCACATAACACCTTTTGTTAGAGAAATAACTTTTCATTGGATGGTAGTATTTTTTTAACATGAGTTGATATGTGGGAAGAATAACCTTTTTAAATTAAATAAAACTTTAAGGGCTTTAAATGGTGTCTTTGTTTTCTTTTCTTGGCTGCTCCCTTTTAGGGGTTGCCACAGCAGATCATCCATTTCCATTTCAACCTGTCCTCTCCATCTTCCTCCTTTAAAATGACCAGCTGCATGTCCTCTCTCACCACGCCCATAAACCTCTTCTTTGGTCTTCCCTATTTCCGCTTTCCTGGCAGCTCCATCTCCAATATCCTTCTCCCAATATAAATCTCGTCTCTCCTCTGGACATGTCCAAACCAACGCAACCTTGCTTCTCTAACTTTGTCCCCAAAACATCTAATCTGAGCTGTCACTCTAATATACTAATTTCTAATCTTGTCCATTCTAGTCACACCCAACAAAAACCTCAGCTTCTTTAACTCTTGAACCCATTTCCAACCTACCTACACTCTCCTTTTCATCTCTCTTCCACACTCACTGTTGCTCTGAACTGTGATTCCAAGTATTGACATTCCTCTACTATTGTCACCTCTACTCCTTGCCTCCTAACTACTCCACTTTGCTCCTTTTTGTTCACCCTCATATATTCTGTTTTTCTCCTAATTACTTTCATTCCTCTCCTCTCTATAGCATATCTCGACCTCTCCTCAAATTGCTCCCATCATCGTGCACGGGGACTCCTGTCCTTTACTACTGCAAACAAGAATAGGCTCAGCGCTGATCCTTGATGTATTCCAACCTCTACCTTAAATACATCCATCACTCCTATTTCAGATCTTACCACAATCACACTGCCCTACTACATATCCTGAACTACTCTCACAAACTTCTCTGTAACACTTGACTTCCTCATACAAAACCACAACTCCTCCACAAGGCACAATGCAACCCCTTCTGACCTTGTCTGTACTTCTCCATCAACATTGTATCTGCAGTGCTCTTTCTCTGCATGAAACAATATTGCTGTTCCCTAGTCATCATCTCTTTTTTTTAACCTAGCTTCCACTACTCTTTTCCATAACTTCATGCTGTGGCTGGTCAACATTATCCCTCTATAGTTACTACAGCTCCGGGCATCACCCTTTTTCTTGAAAACTGGTACCAGTACACTTCGTCTCAACACCTCAGACAACCTCTTACTTTCTAAGTTTGTGTTTAACAATCTGGTCAGAAACTCAACTGCCATTTCTCCTAAACACCTCCATGCCTCCACCGGTAAGTCAGCCGTACCAACACCCTTTTCATTCTTCATCCTCTTCATTGCTGCTCTTACTTCCATCTTGCTTATTTACTGCACTACCTGGTTTGCAATTGTCACATCATCCAGTCTTCTCTCTCGCTCATTCTCTTTATTCATAAGCCGCTCAGAGTACTCCATCCATCTGCTCAACGCATAGTGCATTTCCCTTTCTTTCCTTAATCACCCTGAGCTGCTGCACATCTTTCCCAGCTATGTCTCTCTGTCTAGTCAATTGGTATAGGTCATTGTTTAGTCATACAAATCACCATACACCTTATCTTTAGCCCTTGTCACTGCTTTCTTCATGCTGCACTTCATCACCTTGCACTCCTGTCTACTTCCTTCATCTCTCTGACTATCCCACTTCTTCTTCGCTTGCCTCTTCTTCTGTATACACTCCTGGATTTCTGGGTTCCACCACCGGGTTTCCTCATCATCCTTCTTCCTTCCAGATCAAGTACATGTCTAGCTGTCAGCCTTACCACCTCTGCAGCAGTTTCTCAGCAATCTGGTAGCTCTTTAACACCTCCCAGTGCCCATGTTAACTCCTGCCTTAATTCCACCTTGCAGTCTTACTTCTTCAGCTTCCACCACTTGATCCTCGACTCTGCCCTCACTTTCCTCCTGTTCTTGAACTCCAAGGTCTTCCTACAGAACACCATCTTATGCTTTTTAGCTACACTCTCCCCTGTGACTACAGTCTCTAATCTCCTTCAGACTGACCCACCAGCAAAAGATATAATCCATCTGTGTGCATCTTCCTCCACACTCTTCACATACTCTTCCTTAAGGATAACACTACCCTTCCAACTAGTAAAAAAATATTAGCCTTACCTCTCTCCATCATATCAGCTAATTCTCTACCTTTACCAAACATTCAAAGTTCCTACCCTAGCTCATTGTTATACCCTGGCCTCAACTGGTCCATATGGAAGTTTCATTGTCTGCATATTGATTTGGCAAAAGTTTTACACCAGATGCCCTTCCTGACAAAAACCTCCCCATTTATCTGGGCTTGGGACCGGTATTAAGAAATGCACTGGTTTGTGCATTCCTAGTGGCTGGGTTAAAGGCTTTAAATGATGCACAGATTCCAAATAATGGTTTCTCCTACAGCCATACAATCGAGCCAAGAACCTTTAGGAAAGCTTTGTTTTGAAGATTGTGGAGTATCCCTGCCAGTACAATATTGTATTGCTTTCCCACATGAGTTTAGGAGGGCTAATTGACTTATCCATGCTCCGTCTACAGATGCTTACTTGGCAACTCAAAGTTGGGAAAACCTTTACAGAGCACTAGCAAAAATCCTATTTAAACTTGATCAGAAATAACAGTTATATTTGCTCATGTAATTCATTGAGCTGTAATTTTTACCTTTTTAGTTGGGACTAAAGCAGACTAATTCAGAAACTTAGTCTACTCCATTAATCATATGGGTATCCATATATCCATCTGTTGAATTCCATAAAGTGTATTTCAAGTCAGGATTGTCTAGACCACACACCTTGACCTCTTTATAAAAAAAAAGTTTTGGGTTATTTTTTGGCTGTATGTTGGTGTTCACTCTCAGGTGATTGTGGTGCAGTTAATTTATTTTGGTTCTCTTTATAATTGTCATGCTTTCCAGGTCACAATGCAACTTTTTCAAAAGACTGGCTTCTCTTTTACCTTGCTTATCATTACTTAGTTGTTGTGAAATTTTCCACCATTTGTGTGGTATTTTCTTCCATGTTTTTAAAGCTGTTGTCCTTTGTAAGGATTTGTAAGGTCTTTGATAGGGCTCAGTAGCTATTTTCTATTAGTAAATATTGGTAAATGTTATTTTTAAATTTAAGTAGCTCCTTCCCCATTGCCATGATTCTCTGAAATTTTCCCAAGCCATGGTTAAATGTTTTATAAAGGCACCAGCAATTAGTACAAGACATTTAACATTGTATATTATGTTTTTTTTTTTTCACTTTTTTATATGTATGCTTACGAGACATGAGCATAAAATTGTACAGCTTGAATAATGTTTGCATGTACGTCTGGGAGTGTGTTCTGCACAGCCAGCTTGAACCCCTTTTTGCTTGTTAGGGGGCAAAACCATGCAAGTCTTGATAACACTTGGAAATATTTAATTTAAGTGTGTGGAGAAGAACATAAACACTTCGTACGATTAGCCTGGAATTACATTTGCAACTGCAGCTTATTACCACAACTGGAGCAATGTATCATGTTCACAGCACAAAGACAGGCTCACTGCAGGTAGTGTGCAGGGCAAGTTTAAGGGAAAAGGATATCTAGCCTTTCATGGCTTAGCCTGCTGTATGAGAAGGAGAATAGGTAAAGGCTTGAGAGGAAGAGAGAGTGAATAAAATTCCTGAAATGAAAATAATTCTGTGAACAAGGTAGATTCTTGCATGGTCATTTGTCCTAAATCTCTTTTGCTTCAGATTTCTTTTTCCAGAAAAATCCATCTATTTTGTGGCACCAGTGTTTAATGCTTTTGGAGCATTTTTCCTAGTTTTTTGCCTTCTCTCCTAATTTAAATGGCCTATGGGTAGTCTGAAATTAGCATGCTGAAATATTCATGTTTTGTTGAGGAACGGGCCTGATGTGCTCTCGGCCTCGATGGAGAGTTACAGGTATCAGCACAGCACGGGAGCTAAATGTTTTATGATGGTAGACGTGCGTGTGTATTCCCGATGCGGAGCATCTGCTACATTTTGAAGGTGTGCAGTACACATCACATTACTTTCCACACGCTGAGAATGTGATGAATGGATCTCCTCCCTCATATGCCCAGGAAAATGAAGGTATCCCAAGGCTTATGACGTTGGTAATGTGCACTGAAGACTCCTGGTACAGCGTATTCATTTTAACCAAACAGGTGGACATATGAGTCACATGCTCTTTGAGTACAACAGAAAATGGATTAAAATGGATTCATAATAAAAAAAAAATTAGAAGGACCAAAATGTTATTCCTCTGTTCTGATTTTCAGTTTTGACCTATTGGTGTTTAAGGATGGCCCTTGAAAAATTTCTCACAGCCAACTGGTAAACGATTTGGCCACCCATTGGTACTGAGCTGAGCTCACATTGATAAGGTTGTCAGATTAAATTCCCAGGTTAACTATATATGGTCATAGGAATATATATTTTTTTACGCGAGTCTGTGTGTTTTTGACATTGCAAAAACAGTACATTGAATTTTAAGACTGTGGCACAATTATTCTGCTGATAGATTTACAATTTACTGATGAACACCCAAATGACAATAGCTTCCAATAATTCTTATAACTCAGAACAAAATTTTCATAAAGAACAGTTCCATCCTTACTCAGTCGTAGAGCTGTTCACTTATGATTAGCATATCCATAAACTTTGTGAAAATACTACCCTTCATCATTTAAATAACTGCTAATCACTCCAGTTCCTTAAAATAACAGATTGACTGTTTAATGTGGCAAGAAATCATGTTCCCTGTAGCTTCAGAAATTGGAGATTTGCAGAGAGTCTGGGGAACCTGACCAACCAGTAATTTCTGATGGTTAAAAGTTACCCACAAAAGAAGACTCTTTGAATGTTTCAACTGGTTAGGAACATGGGCAGTTTTTGAAAAACACTGCCCAGATTTTCTATTATGGCCAAGCCCTTACCACAACATATTCCAGAAGCTCTTTCTGGTCAGCATTGTTCCTAAAACATTTGCTAACACTGCAAAATTAGTGTTCATGGTGTGACTGAATAGCCACCACAACAACATTCGTCAGAGGTCATAGGCAACAAAGGCACCTTGTTTCATGGTTATGTGGGGTGGGGTTATGTGGGGTGGCAGTGGTCTAGTGGTAGAGTACTTGGCTCTGGATCAAGAGGTCCCAGGTTTGAATCCCACCTCTAGCACTACCACCACTGTGTCCCTGAGCAAGACCCTTAACCCTGAGTTGCTCCAGGGGGACTGTCCCTGTAATTAGGACATGCAAGTCACTCTAGATAAGACCGTCTGCTAAATGCTGTAAATGTAAATGTTATGGGGTGCAACCAACCCTCCATCAGCAAAAAAATGTTCCAACCACTTGGATCAACAAAGGAGGTGAAGTGGGGGTTAAAGATCTTACCAAAAGTGCCAGAATGAACAGAAATGCCACTGTAATTCCTTTATTTATTTATTTATTACTTATTTATTGATAGATTACTCCAGCCTATTTGTATTCCTTAGAATTTATCCCTTTATTATTATCTCACGAATGCTACTTTATTCAGCAGTGGTTCAAGTCAACATTTTATGCTGTACTATAGGTTAGTCACCGATTCACTTTAGGCTCTCACAGTCTGCCTAGCTCCACATCGTCTGAGTCATCATATGAAAACATTATACTGATGTTGCTTGTGAATCGCTTTTGGCTAGAATGGTGTTTCCAGTGTTTTGAAACTCAGCTACATGCTTTAATCACTGTTAGTCACCATGGTCAACGCAATCACTGGACCAGTGGGTGATGCTTTGAGTGTTGTAGTTTAGCCAATTGCTAGTTGTTCATGCACACACTGCTGCTGCAGTTGAAGGAATGAATCCATGAATCCATCTGCACTGCTTGTATTGGCTGGCAGGACAGCAGCTAATCAGACACAATAATAAATGGAGTTAATAATAATAATAATAATAAAAATAAGAAGAAGAAGAAGAAGAAGAAGAAAAAAAAGAAAAATATTAAGAACAACTTAATTTCTTTAGCAGTTTTCATACATCTTAAATGCAATTGTCTTTTCATTTAACAATAAAAGACAAGATCAGACCCAGCAGATGTTTTATATTCTAAAAATTGCATAAAAGCATAAGGAAGCAGAGAAATACTAGTAAACTAATGTGTACAAATGAGATACACTTAACTTTGCAAGTATTCATTCACTATTTCTTCTTTACCTAATAAACATTTACTATCTGGACCAGCTGGTGATAAAATGAAATGTGGAGAAAAACTACATTTTAATTGGGATATAGTCATGACAGTTCATTTGATAATGCACATGTCAGCATTTCTGACAGCCCACTTTTGAAATACATGATATCATTTCAGTGAATCTTCATCAAGGCCTTTTTTCGCATCTCAGCACTAAAGATCATGTAGGCAAGGCAAGGCACGTTTAACATTATAGCATGTTATAATGCACAGAGCTCATTCAGTTTGCCTTACAGAAATAAAAGGCATAAAGCTAAATGCAGCTGATAAAACAGATCAAACATTTACATTAAAATCAGGTACAAATTGTAAGGAAAACAATGCAAAGGATGCAAGTGCAATTCTACAAAAAAGCCACTGACTGGGTATGTACATGGATTCATTTGGAAGGAATGCATCAAGTTATAGACCACAGCACACAATAGAACCAGCACCTGATTCACCCTGCCATGACAAATTTAAACCCACAAAAATCTACATATTTCAACAATTACAAACAGGACACTGGGGCTGTACCACTTCAGAGGTAAGGGCTGCTGCTGATTTTGCCCTAAATAATGACAAATGAAAAAAAAAAAAAAAGTGAAAGTGACAACCCTTGTCATTGCGAGGTCACAGCACAGCACACATGAACCACAACGAAATTGGACCTCTGCATTTAACCCATACACACACACGTGCAGCAGTGGGCAGCTATTGAAAGCGCCCGGGGAGCAGTGATGGGGACGGTACCTTGCTCAAGGGTACCTCAGGGCAACCCACATGGGTGGGAATCGAACCCACAATCTTCCGATGCGGGGCCAACTCCCTAACCACTAGGCCACCGCTGCCCCTGACCTCTGCATTTAACCCATACACACTCAAACCCGTGCAGCAGTGGGCAGCTATTGAAAGCGCCCGGGGAGCAGTGACAGGGACGGTACCTTGCTCAAGGGTACCTCAGGGCAACCCACTGGGGTGGGAATCGAACCCACAATCTTCCGATGCGGGGCCAACTCCCTAACCACTAGGCCACCGCTGCCCAAATGTAGACCTGTTTGTAATATTACAGTGTGTGTGGTTCTTGTTTGAGATTACGTACATCAGAAATTGGCCCAAAATGCTACTGACCCACTGGGAATGTTCCCGGCACTACCAATTACCCACTCCAAATCCAAATCCAGAAAACCCAAAAAAAAAAACCCAAAAAAAACATAAGTGGACTTTTAATCACACAAACTCAAATTGTTATTTGGCATATATGTTAAACTAATTTGTGCGGAAATGTGGTTCTTGAGCAATTAGCCATGGTTTAAGAGCTGTTCCTAAGTGGAATAACTATGCACTGCAATACAGGCATCTTACCCTGACCTTAGAGTTATGACTTGGGGAGACCAAGGCTGCTAATTACATGGGTACATTGTCACACAGTTAATATTTCCAAAATAAGAAGGCATAACCAGTTTTGTGCATCAACTTGGCTTGATTTCATGACTCTTCTGGGATAGGGAAGACAAAATATGAACTGAGGTAATGGATGATTACTGGTGTTTTTTTCCATATTATGAAGTAAACCATTGGGCTAAATCACCAATAAAAGATTAATCAATCTAAACTGGGGCAGCGGTGGCCTAGTGGTTAGGGCGTTGGCCACATGAGGTACCCTTGAGCAAGGTGCCGTCCCTGTCACTGCTCTCCAGGCGCTTTCAATAGCTGCCCACTGCTGCACGGTGTTTGAGTGTGCATGGGTTAAATGCAGAGGTCCAATTTCGTTGTGGTTCATTGTCTGCTGTGCTTTGACCTTGCAATGACAAGGGTTGTCTCTTTCACTTTCAAGTTATTTGATTTGTCATTTTTGTTCGGGAGCAGTATTTCATTTTGATTTTGAAGCAAGAAAAAATAAATGACATGCTAACAGATTGCAAAATTGTGACATCTAACTCAAATAGTGTGACAATGTTTGTGAAATTTGCCACAAGTGCAAGTCTGTACTTCAATAAGATATGACAACTAATGAGTACCAAAGATATGCATGAGATTTACATCTTTTAATTTGGTATCTGATTGAAAATATAACGATCTATTGATGACACAATCCATTAAAAAAGGTTGAAAAATGTGACATTTACATTTACGGCATTTATCAGACGCTCTTATCCAGAGCGACTTACATGTCCTGATTACAGGGACAGTCCCTGGAGCAACTCAGGGTTAAGGGTCTTGCTCAGGGACGCAGTGCTGGTAGGGCTAGAGGTGGGATTCAAACCTGGTACCGCTTGAACCATTGGTCTATAGGCAAGTACCCTACCCCTAGACCACCACCACCCAGCATGCTATACTTTCCCCTATTGTAAAAACCCTGTTCTGAATGTAGTAACTAACATGAACATGTTGTAGGCTTAGATCTATTTTGTGCAAGCAGGATAAATCCTATTCAGGAGTTAATCTTACCTATCAGTAGTATTTAATATGCCCTTCTAAATCAGTCAGCCCCTGGTGAATGCTCTGCATGTAATACAGTATGAACAGTATGAGATGGAGCTCTGCAGCAGAGAGTTCAATGAGCCTGCTAGAAAGGAAAAGATGACTGTGGCACATAGGACATGATGAAGTGAATGCCCAGAATCTAATATAGTTTTGGAGGGTATTACATGTTCCAATGCAGTGATTTACTGTGATATTATATTTAATAAAAAAGATTATTTTTTGGATGTATTGTGTAGAAATTTCAAATGCAGTAGTGGGTTTTCAAATGAAACTTCATAAAACCTCAAAACAGATCGTCAGTGATTTATCACACATGTGGACCCGTAACTCACATTTGGTACGTAAATTAATAAGAACTCTAGTCTCACTCTAAATCATTACTAAGCCAACATAGTGACCTGCAAAGAATGATGGCCAGTTGAATCAATACTCTGTGGGGCAGTAACTGATTTACATGCTCCATCAGACACTGTTGGCCCACACAGGCCAATGAGCTGAGAAAAGCTGAGTGTTGTTGGAGTTGACATTTGTATAAGACCTTGGTTGGAAAGGTCATGTAGATATGAAACCTAACCACTGCCGGCAACATTTAGGCTGACCATCCCATTTATGAGCAAAACACAGGCAGTAATTACTCCTCAAGTAAATGGAACAGTGGTCAGCATTTCCATTACAATTGATTGATTGCTTTTGTCTGCAGCAAGAAATGTGTTTCACATGGCATTATTTCTAAATAAGAATTCTGGAATTTAATACCAAAAAAGCACTGCTCCTTCCTTGGTCAATTTGCTGTTTTACTATCAGAACTTATTTATCCAGTTTCACAATGGAAGGACAATGGTCTGGGTTGACCATGGCATTAAGGGGCTGTGCATTAATTTGTGAAGATCTGGTGTTCTTGAACACATCCTACACCTGTTTAGCACTGAAGTGAATAAAGATGGCAAGGTTCTTGATAGGTTATAGATTAGTTCTTTCCAGTAGGGCTGCCCTCCATAATACCCATCCCCTTTTTTCAGGGATCTTGGCATGATTATTTTGGAATGTAATAGCTGTTTTCTGACCTATGCAAAAATGAACTGCACCAAGGCGCCAAAACAAAGGACTTTTTAATGATCCAACTTTTTAAATGAAACAAGTCAAGAACCTTGTTTAAGTTCCAATAACATCCACATGATGTAGAACTGAAAGGCTTGGCCAAGAAGTATTTATATGACTCTCTAATCTACAACAATGTTCTTTATACTCCTACATCTCATTCACAAATGTATTTTTCAAAAAAACATCCAAGGTTCTCTGAAGATACCCATGATTCTTTATGGCACCACTTAAAAGTCTTTATTTTTTATCAGTGTAGCTCCTCCACCAATGTTTAAAAAAAAAAAAAATACCTGGCTTGACAGCTGCAGCTCATAATCAGGTGCCATAACCTTGCAGTGAATCAGAAGCAGCTGTGCACCCGTCCCCACGGTTCTCTGAGCAGGGAGGAACCACGCTGAGATAGCCGCAGTCTCTGTGGGACTGCTGGAATTTACAACAGAGAGAAAGTGAGAGAACAAGGGAGTAAGGGAAGGAGGGAGGCTGCATTGGCAGCACAGAAGCAAACAGAACAAAATAATAAGTTAGAAAGAGAAAAACAGAAAGCTGACAGTGAGTGTAGATGACCCAAAAGGAGAAAGAAGACATGGATAACCTGTAGTCACGGTGGCCTCTCCCTTAGTACACAGCATGGCATATTTTTAATAAGGACTAGAGCTGTCTCTTCTACCGCTCTCCGTTCAATATGTATGACCATTCCTCCCTCGCTTACTCCGCCAGCGCTTCCCTGGAACATCAAAACGGTAGGTCCAAGAAGCACAAGGGCAGACAGGATGGCACCTGGTGCCAGTCAGTCAGAACGGCCAACGGATAAGCACACTGACACATACTTGGCTTCCAGCATGGCTCCCCTCCTGTTCGTCTCCTTGGCAGGGCTAGTGATTTCTCCAGGCAACCAGTGCTCAGCAACAACTTGAGCCCCCCCCCCCAGCTACAGGTACACAGCTGTGTGCAGAGAACTCCAAGCTAAATTAGGAAAACACACACACACACACACACACACACACTTGCACGTGGAGAATTTCACTCTTTTACTCTCTAACCAAGCTCTGCATTGCTTTTGGTATTAGAAGATCCAACACTGATGCCTGATCATTTCATGACAAGAAGTCGTTTTATTACAGCACCTCTTTACCCACAGCACCTGTTATATTGCAATTACCCACAAATGTGCTTTTAATTTTTTTATTTTGCTTATCTGTTTAATTTTTTTATTTTGCTTAAAAAGCATTAGAAGTAAAAAAACACGCGCGCACACACACGTGTATTTTTTAACTTCTTCTATTTATATATATATATATATATATATATATATATATATATATATATATATATATATATATATATATATATATTAAAAAATGACAGATGCTTTCCTCCTTTTTAGTTTAGCACTAAAAGCCTACATCTGACATACATGTAAGGAAAGGCAAGGCTGAATTAGTTATTAGGTGCCTTTTTTTGTGCAGGAGGAACTTGTCTTGAACAGATGGGAAGCTAATGGAGCTGTGCAGAGGACTGTGCAGGTTTTCAGGATTAACATGAAATGTTTAGTCCTTGATATGGAGATATTTTTCCATCTATCCAGCATTCTATCCATTGAATCATGCCTCACATTCTCACTAATGCCAGGAGGTATAGCCTTCACATCAGGCTCTCTGAGCAAGCTCTGCCTGCTCACTGTAATGTATTCATACTGAGTGAGGATTCTCTCAGTCTGTTGATTCAGAATATGGGTGTACAGCCTTCAGTCAGAGATTAACATCATCAGGAGAGAGAGAGAGAGAAAGAGAGAGAGAGAGAGAGAGAGCTTATTCGCAGAACCTTGATTTGAATTTTCTGTTCCACCTTAAATGGCCTTGCAGTTCCATTCTAGGGTTGGTAATTGTGTTAGAATAAAGCAGCGCTATTTAAGGTGGAACGGAATAATAGGAAAAGGGGGAAAAAGGCAAACTCAGCCTCGACTGGTCTGTGTGCGTGTGTGAAAGAGACGGAGAGAGAGAGAGAGAGAGAGAGAGAGAGAGAGAGAGAGAGAGAGAGAGAGAGAGCGAGAGAGAGAGAGCGACCTCTACTGTCTATTAAAGGCACTACACATCCACATTTTTTCTGTAAACGGTCTCAGACAGCGCTCCTGGAAGTCACGGAGAGGAGCGCAAGTGGAAGCTCCTCCAGCGGCTCTTCCAGAGCGACTAGTTCGGGTCTACACCTTTCAGCTGATCACTGCTGCGTTCAGCATCTCTTTCTGAAGGACCTGTCGCTTTGATTGCAAGTCGGACTTTCATGCCTTTCAGCGCCAGGCTGGACTAACTTCACGCGAACTTGTCCACCTCTCCTGCGGCTGTAGTCTGAGGGGACATGGTATGCAGTGTGTAATGTAAAGCTGGATATGCTCCGGACAGTTTGTGTGTCCTCCAGGGCGAGGGGATCGAGGTGGTGGGCTAGCG
Source organism: Hepsetus odoe (assembly GCA_017165825.1). NCBI lineage: Eukaryota > Metazoa > Chordata > Actinopteri > Characiformes > Hepsetidae > Hepsetus > Hepsetus odoe. Next base: position 10,184,034 of record CM029389.1, read on the forward strand.
ATACCGGAGCGGACGGTGACTGGGGCTGACTGTCATTCTGGGGGGTCGATAGTAGCAGAAGAGAATGTGTGCACCAACAGCATCACCTTCCTGCAGACACTGAGCAGCTCAGCGCATGACTGATGGACCTCGTACTGGACTCCTGTAGAGCATGGGATACAAAGATGGATACAATCATATAAGTATTTTTTTATGCTCCTTCTTGTGCACTTGCCTATTCTCCAGGAGCTATTTCCACTGCTCATTATGTATGGCAGGTCATGATCGGAATGAGTGGACATATTGCAGACATCAGGTGACAGTTAAGTTATATCTACTCAGCCGTTTGTTATTCTGTAGGAACATGTCATAATAATAGCTTCTGCTGAAGTGAAGAAACCAAAGACAAACTCTCAGAAGCTTGAGTGCAAAAGTGTGTCCATAAGTTAACTCAGTTTGTGCATGAGTTAAGGAGACAGGAGCGTTTTTCTTATATTTGTCCAAAAGACACCTATGAAGAACTGGCCAGGTTTGCCAGATCATCACCAATTAGTCACAGAGCTGTAAGAGAGGTGAGCAGAGTGAAATATTAGTTCAAATTAAAAGATTGCTTTGCGCAATGGCTTATAGAGAAGGTGCCTGGAAGTACATGGTGTCCTCCGTGTTTTTACTGACATTGTTAGCAGTGGGAACTGCTTTCTCAGGGGTTTTCAACGCCTCCGATAAGGATATTTTTAATGACTTGGAGCACTTCCGACTCACGGAGAGGCGAGCCCCGGAGCTGCGGAGACTCCAAGGCACTAACTCTCACCCTGTCTTGTTCTTCAACCAAGCAGATGTACAGCTCATGAGACAGAGGTCCATTACAAGCCACAGCCACATTTTCAAAGTTATCCGGGCAGCCGTGCTGACCATGCTGTCCAATGTTCCTCTCTACATGCCACCCACCAAGCATGAAGAGTTCACCAGCAAATGGAATGAGATCTATGGAAATAACCTCCCACCCCTCGCTCTCTACTGTTTACTCTGTCCCGAGGACTCTGCCGCTTTGCAGTTTCTCATTAAATTTATGGACCGCATGGCAGAATACGCAGACTGGAAAGTTACCAGTGCGCCCAATGATGAAGTGCCTGTGGCTCATTCTCTCACTGGGTTTGCTACTGCTTTTGACTTCATCTACTCCTCCTTGGACAAGCAGCGGCAGGACCTTTACCTAAAGAAGATCCACAGAGAAACCGAAGGGTTGTATGAGACATCTAAATACAGGGGGTGGGGGAAACAGTTCCTCCAAAATCATCAGACTACTAACATTTTAGCTGTTCTTACAGGTGCCATTGTTGTAGGGGTGCACGATGACCCAGAGACTATGGTATGGAAGCAAGTGTGTGTGAATTATATGGAGAAAACCATGTTTCTCTTGAATCATGTTGTAGATGGGACTTTAGATGAGGGGGTGGCATACGGGAGCTACACAGCAAAGTCCATTACGCAGTATGTGTTCCTGGCCCAACGCCACTTTAACATTGACAATACCCAGAACAATTGGCTTCGCACTCATTTCTGGTTTTACTACGCCACTCTGCTGCCAGGATTTCAGAGGACGGTAGGCATAGCGGACTCTAATTACAATTGGTTTTATGGGCCTGAGAGCCAGTTAGTTTTCTTAGATGCTTTTGTAATGAAGAACGGCACTGGTAACTGGCTAGCACAGCAGATTAGGAAGCACAGACCCAAAGATGGTCCAATGGGTCAATCCTCAGCCCAAAGATGGACTACCCTGCACACAGAGTTTATCTGGTATGATGCCCATCTGATCCCTCAGCCTCCAGATGGCTATGGCAGAGCTAAAATGCATATTTTCTCAAATTGGGGTGTTGTTACATATGGAGCTGGGTTACCCATTGCCCAGGGAAACACATTTGTTTCTTTTAAATCAGGTAAGCTAGGTGGACGGGCCGTGTTTGATATTGTCCACTCAAAACCTTACTCGTGGATTGATAACTGGAACAGTTTCAACCCTGGCCATGAGCACCCAGACCAAAACTCTTTCACTTTTGCCCCTAATGGTCAGGTGTTTGTGTCGGAGGCACTGTATGGTCCAAAATATAGCTACTTGAACAATGTGCTAGTGTTCAGTCCTTCCCCGACCAGTCAGTGCAATGTGCCCTGGGAAGGCCAGCTAGGAGAGTGCGCAAAGTGGCTGCGCTATACTGATGAGGGGGTGGGAGACTCTGCAGGAGAAGTGATAGCAGCTTCCTCACACAGAGACACCATGTTTGTTAGTGGTGAGGCAGCTGCAGCCTATTCCCCAGCTATGAGACTAAAAAGTGTGTACAGGGCTCTGGTGCTCCTCAACACTCAGACTCTCCTGGTGATCGACCATGTGGAGAAATGGGATGACTCGCCCGTCAACACCCTCAGTGCATTTTTCCACAACTTGGACATTGATTTCAAGTATGTAGCTCACAGATATATGGACAGGTACAATGGGGCTTTGATGGATGTTTGGGATGCTCATTACAAAATGTTCTGGTTTGATAGTCAGGGCTATAGCCCCAACACAAGAATACAGGAGGCTGAGCAAGCAGCAGAGTTTAAAAAAAGATGGACGCAGTTTGTCAATGTCACTTTTCCTGTGAGGGGTGCAGTGGGTAGAATGGCCTATGTATTGCATGGGCCATATGTTCAAATATCCAACTGTCGATTCATTGATAACAGCAAAAATGGCCTCAGGGTCTCTATTGTCATTAACAACACTGAAAAAATAGTTTCAATAGCAACCAACTACAAAGATATAGGGGCACGTTCCAGCTACTTGGGTTTTGGGGGTTATGCCAAAGTGGAAGACAGATACCAGATCATCCGCTTTGGTTTGGGAACACAGCAGGTGCCCAAACAAACAACAGTAGACAATCAGCTATTTGATTTTGGATTCACAGTGAATGTAATAGCAGGGGTGATATTGTGTGTGGCTATCGGATTTCTGACCCTGCAGCGCAAGTTTTATGTCTGCTTCACCAGGCTGATGCGCTACGCCCTGTTCTCTGTGCTTATGCTGTGGATCGTTGAGCTTCTGTTTGTCTCAAACAGCTGTGATCAGCTCCTGTGTGGGGTTAAATGGAAAAGTGCTGCCACTGACCCCGAACTTAGCAAACAATTGAGACATTATGACCAGCATCGTTTCCCTTTGCCCACTGTGGTCATCACCACCCTGCCGGGCTCTGGCTCAGACATCCTTAAACACCTTTTCTACAACAACTCAGACTTTGTCTACCTTCGGGTTCCCACAGAACACCTGGATATACCTGAAACAGAGTTTGAGTTTGACTCTTTGGTGGATGCTTGCGAGTGGAAAAGGTCAGATGCTCAAAATGGACGTTTTAAGATAATCCAGGGTTGGCTGCATTCGCTGGTACACAACACCCACTTGCATCTGCAAAACATCCCACTGTATGAAACTAGCAGGGCCAAGCCTGTTCAGAGAGCCAATATTGTTCATGACAAAAGAAAGAAGATGAGGAGGAGGGAGCCATTGACTGAGATGAGAGGAAGAGTAAGAGCCAGCTCAGACAGGGATGCTGAGTATGTGCGAGAGATGAGGAGACACACGGGTGAATATCCCAGTGCACGGCTGGTCCTCAGCTTGCGCAGTGGAAGCTGGCCTCTCAAGCTCCCATTCATCCAAGAAGTCATCGGCCCCTCGCTACGGTCCATCTATGTGGTCAGGGACCCTCGTGCATGGATTTATCTGATGCTGTACAACAGTAAACCTAGCCTTTACTCCCTGAAGAACATCCCACAGCACTTAGCCCTCATGTTCAAGGAGGACATTACCCGGGAGAGGTGCCCAGCTTTTGCATCTGAGTTTAGCATGCTGTGGAGGCTCCTATCCCGTTCCGAGGCCAATCCTGTGCTACTGCTGGCCCACCTGTGGCTGGCTCACACTGCTGCAGTGTTCCGTGTCGCAGCCACACTGCCTGAGGAAGCCTATCTACAGGTGAGGTTTGAGGATGTGGTGAACTTCCCTGAAGTCACAGCCGAAAGGATACACTCCTTCTTGGGGGTCCCGGTGTCACCCTCAGCCCTGAACCAGCTCATGTTCACCACCTCTACGAACTTGTATAATCTCATGTATGAGGGGGACATATCACCAGCCAGCATCAATATGTGGAGAAAGAACATGCCTAGGAAAGACATCAGACTCATTGAGGATACTTGTGGGTACATGATGAAGAGGCTTGGGTACTCCAGGTTCAGTAGTTAAATTATTAGCTGCAGGTCAGCTGCTGTTTGAGGTATCCTGTAGTTTGTGGCTGTTTTATTAATTATTACTGTTATTATTGTTATTATTATTATTATTTTACTATTATTATATTTTTGTGTGCATCATACTTTGTATTTTTGCACTGACTTAAATAGCAGAAGAGATTTACAAAAACTTAAAGCCCAAAAAAGGAAAAAAAAGGTGCATCTATTAAACTGTTTTCAGTTTTTTCCTTTTCCCATGGAACCTTGTGCTGGCCAGTTTGGTGACATTTTATATTAAAATGCATCAAGGAAATAATCAGAACTTATATTTGCTTTATTGATTTTATTTCTGAGAAAGCCACTTTAAGCACTCATTTTTTGGAGTGACTTATTTACTATTCAATGTTCTGATGAGCAGTTTTGTGCTTAGTAACCTCCAAAAAAGCATTCTGTAATGTTAAAGCTGATTATTTTTCTATTGCTGTATAAGAGTGCTAAGTTGCTTTACAAGGATCTATATCTATTGTGACAGACTGTCTTAATGTCTTCAGGACATTTGAATTCAAAGAGCGTCTTTAAAATTGACTTGACTTTTTCTTTCCTTTTCATCTTAATTACTCATGCTTGTTTCTTTTCACCCACAATTGTATAGATTATCCTTCAGAAACTGCTTTTTACTGTTTTAAGGCACCTAAGGCTTGTTGGAGTAGTAATTGACTTTAAAGCTTAAGCTTGGTGTGCATTGTGTGAAATCAAGAGTGTTAGTACTAATCCCCAGAGTGGAACACATTCCAGCTTAAAGCTGCTATCCAGAAATCATGTGCAAGCCCCAGAGGTTGAAGAAATGAAAATTTCATTGCGACTTGGAAAGTCTACTGCAATCCATACCTGTTATGTATTGTATTCACACTCAAAAAGGTCTATTGCGCTCAGAATTAAAGAAAGGGGGGCAGGGGGATGATCGACACCTCTAAAAGTAGCTGCCACATATTTTGACAGGCATCATGTGGAGATCAAACTAGAGTTTGTCTCAAAGGAGTCAGACTCATTCTCAGTCTATTAGCGATTCCAATACAAGCCAAGAGCTAGCCACACGAGTTCTGTGAAATGCCAAAACCAGGCCCATCATGCTGCTCCATGGTGGCTTTATCTACTGCGTGGCCCCAGAAGAAATGCAAATGAGATATTGGAGTCATCATTTCCTGTCTAACCTTATCAGACATTCAATGATCTTTCAAATTATTGTCCCAAACTGGCACTGCAGGACAGACATAGTAGCACCAGATACATATATTGTGTACAGACAGAGATAAATGGGAAATGTGCTTTCTAGGTCATTCGGACATCTAGTCTTTATGAACATTGCAGGTGAAAACTTGAAAGCTGTTTAAAGAATTCTGAAGAACACAGTGTGAGCAGGATGATGTAATGCAGAGGGCCTGGTATTGGGCTAATATATAATGCAGCCTTGTTAATGGGGTGTCAAAAATATTGCAGAATATTACATGCAGAATATTCATGTTCAAATTAATAGTTACAAAACAGGATTTTCTAAATTGAGATATATTCTATCTGTCCTGCCATGCAGTCCATATATCTGTTTTATTCTAGATTCTCTACACCTAAGTCATGCAATCACGAGTTGTTAAATCCATCAATGAATTGTAAGTAAATAAGGAGATAGAAAAATATAAAACATTCCAGCTGCAGCTCATACTTGGTTCTAAAAAAATTAAATACATTTTTTTTAACTCCTTACTGAAGGCCAATTGTTTATGAACATAACCTTTCATGATGACAAATTTTTTAAATCTTTGCTAACTGCTGTAGGGTAGCATTCATAATTCTTCATCTGCTTATGACAACTGACATAAACTTTCATGAACGATTATCAGAGATTTTCTAACAAGTGTCCATTGTCATGGTACTGTCTAGGGAGAAATGAATGAAAGTAGCATTTATGACATTGCTTGTTAAAACAATCCTTTATAAATATATATGTAGCTTCATGTCAGTTGTTTTATGAAGACTACCTTTCAGTAAAGTGTTAGCTAAGGATTATTTGGGCAAGAGTTGTCATAAAGGTCCATTTGAGCTAAATTATTTTGCTTCATGACAGCTGATTATTGTTGTAATAAGCCTCGGTAAATTGATTTAGCTGTCATGGAAAATATACGTCATGCGTTACTATGAATGTGGACCTATAATTTGACTTAGAACTCTGAAATATGAAAAAAAAAAGGTTCTTCATATTGAAATATCTTATTTATATATATAAAAAAAAACTACTAAAAAAAGAGTCATCCAAAGTTCTTTAGAGAAGCAAAAGTGGCTCTTCTCTTGGCACCACTTCAAAGGAGTCTTTTAAGAGTGCAGCGGGGGATCCTGAGGATGAGAGCTGGTTTGAAAATCTCTGTTTTAAAGACACATCTATACCCAAGTTGTCACTTGTCTTCTTTTTATAGCTATGCACGTATGAACAGCATTGCTTGTCTCCTTGGTTTATGTTTTAACGTTGTGGTGTTTGAATGTGCATATACTTGCCAGACCCTGTTCTCGTTCTAATGTAAACTGCTTCCTTCTCTCTGTTTGTGGGTATATGTCTCCAAGCTTCTGTGGCCTTGAATCTCCCAAAAAAAAATGTTTCTTTAAACATGATTTTCATGTTGTTTATTTTGCTTACTGACCAGATGGCTGACGTCTTGATAGCAAATAAAAATGATTTATGACCAAATGATTATTTAGCTTTGATGCCCTGTTCTTAACTAGCATTGCACTTTGTCTTTCTTTTCATGTTCTTCTCATCTATTTATCCAAAGACTGGATGCTTTAATCAAGAGCGCTTACTAAATACTGTTAAGGGTCCCTATCTGAGCTGTTTCCAAATGGCTGACAGACGCCTAACAGCCCACATGTACAGAATGTATGAAACAACCAGGCCATTAACTTACTCAAAAAAAAAATTAATGTGTTCTATCGTCTTCCCCTAATGAGCACAGAAGCTCATAAAACATGCCCTAACTAGAGTGCCTCATTCTCCTCCCCCTGTAGCCCTTAATAAGAGACACAGCTTTCATTGCTCATTGGTCTAGGGTTTTAACATCTTTGCCAGCAAGCCCTTACAATGCTATATACAGCTTTTCATGATGAAAACGTGTCCCCGAAATATAAAAATGGGTTAGGTAATGTTTTATGTTCAGAGACTGTGACTGTTATTTTCAAAGCTCAGCATACATTTTTAAAGACATTTCATTGCTGGGTAACTGAGGCTGCAATGATCTTTATGTCACACCCTTAAGTAAGCACTGGATAACGTCTTGGGGCAGATAAAAAAAATAGCATGCAGTTGCTCAGGACACATGTCCCTGGTGGTTGTTTGAAAGTGAAAATTTCTTTTTATGAAGGCTGTAGGAATGATATCACTGTTTTAAAAAATCATAGCAGTGTACTCACGTGTTTTATTCTTTATGAATCTTCCAAAATTAGATTAAATCTCTACCATCATGGGCATGCTTTTAGATTTACCCAATTCCCATCTCTCTTCTTTCACATCCTTGCAGCAAAATTAAGGATTGAGCAAGTTCTTTGATGTCATATTAAGCAAAATAGAGTAGGTGCTCAGAGAATATATTCCATTTAAATGAAATCACATGCAATTGTGTAACTTTTCTAACTGGGTTAAGAACATAGTATTGATTAGTTAGAGATGTGTCTATAGCATGTAATGAGAAAACTAACAGGGTTCGTCTTTGGAAAGGTGTGGGAACATTTTTGTTGTTAGTTTTTTGTTGTTACAGCCAGCAGGAGATACTGCACATTCCATATACTGTGGCAAATATTTAGAAACAATCATGTGCAACTTCTGAAGTACTTTGCAAACTTGATTAATTAAATTTTATTTTTTGGTTTTCTAAAAACCAAGGAGAAAGATAAGTGGTCAAGGCCAGAGAGAGCAGATGGACAAAATATCGAGACAACACTCAAAGCAAAATTGAACTTTTGTTAAACATCCCTTTTATCACTTTAGCTATGGCTTTGCACAATTTCTGACACTTTCATTAATTTAAGGCCTTCTCTGTGAGTACAGCCAAGTGTGGAAAAGTCCTAAGAAGTTATTTGTATTAGTCTCTGAAAAGATGCGAGGCACATGGCGAAGCTATTATCTCCAACCTGTCATTTTTCACATTTGCTGAAATCCCCTTCGTCTCACCGCTGCTGCTGTTCAATATTTCTTTCAATCGAGAGGTGTGTTTGTACAGACCTGGAGCTGAGAATCCACTGGAACGGTACTAATGTGAGATGACTTGATGGCATATGTGAAGCGTTGTCAATTTTCAGCTGGGGATGAATCGCAGGCGCTTGGAAAAACAGGATCTCTCATGCCAATAAAGTCCTATCGCTCAGTAATGATGCAGGAACTGGAGTATTCAGGGACAGTCATTTAATCACAAAGAGGAAAAAAGGACTGTGTACCATTTGCTGCAATTTGACAGTCTTGTGAGATCAGGCATGAAAGCACTGAATCAAAGCCAAACCCTAAAAATAAAAAGGGCCAGTTTAATTGTTGAGCACATCAGCGATCAGTGTTGTCTTTCTGGTAATAAACAATAGATTGTTTCATATGCAGGGACACAATAGACAGGTCTGAACAGTGTTTCTGCAATATTGCTGAGGTTTCAGGACTGCGTGCTTCATTTGGGAGCAGTGCCAGTTTCACTGCAGCTCAGCAGACCATCATTTTTCATATTTTGCTCTCTACATAGAGCATATTGACAAAAAGCATAACCTGCTACTAGCGCAAAGGTCTAAAGTGACTTCATGAAAAGAAAGGCACTATGCTCACTTCATGTTCTCTTTGAAACTTTTGATCCTTTCATATGTTACAATGTTCCCATTGTTCTTTCAAGTGAAGAATATTTAGTTGTCTTCAACAGTATAAAATGAACTACAGTGAGAAAAGCAGCAATGACATCCTGTTGATTTGTATAAAATGATCCAATGTTACACATTGTTTTTTGGTTAGATATACATCCTAAGAAACACAAATATGTTTGTGCAGTTTTATGCACTGAAATCAATCAAATAGTTATTTCTTATATGACCGCTTTCAAACCTGTCTTCATCATTTAGAATTAAACAGGCTATGTGAGCCATGGGGGTTGTTATCTGTCAATTTTGTTGAGTATTCTTCAGCATTCCATCTCTTAGCTAGATCAACTTTACCAAATGTTTGTGTCTCTATCCAGCATTTTCTCACAACATTGCCCAGCATACATTAGGCTGATTCAGCCATTGGTAAACAGTGGGAATATATACTTAATACTAGCAAAGAGGATAACGCAGGTGATGTAATACTTGGCTGATTAGTAGCAATGATGGCTATCTGGCTTCGTATACATTAGCCAGCCAATAGGAAAAAGACTCTCCTTGAGCATCCATCCCAAGAGAAAATTGCTTTCCACCTTCTAAATACATTATTAGAAGGTGAAAGGAGGGGGTGCTGGTCCTAGGGTTACCCATTTCTTATTTTGAACATTCTCAGAAAAATGGGATGATCATTTAAGAACCCAGGACCTTGTCAGCAGTTGTGGATGGGTTTTATGTAAACAGGTGCAATGCCTTTTTCTGAACATTTCCAATGTCATCCTCACTTTTGATCACAATTTCAGTGTCTCACATCAGTCGATCCAACAACTCACCAAATGCAAAAGAGCATAGCTTCATTATCAGGCTACTACCAGTGCTCTGTAGGAGACCCTGCCTGTCTGATATTAAAGGAGCATTAAAGTTCATCAACCTCATAGTTGTTGGTGACTTTTGTTACATTTAGATTGTCACATGGCATGGCGGGGGAAATATGACCAAAAAAAAAAAACATTACCAGTAATGATGTTACATTGGTTGTAGTTGAGTTTGTTATAAAGAAAAGGGACACACTGGCAAGGACCACCTTATATTTAAAACATTAATACAGAAAATTGTCCCATTTGTGGTTCTGTCAGTGCTTTTTGAGCCAGTGATTGTAAAGGACTGTAAAAAAAAAAGATAATGACTGTTTGCAAGTGAAAAAGATCTCTTTTGAGGGCCATGTAACACCAATAATTTGCCCTACTAATCTATTCCAACAAGAACTGGGGCACCTTACCCCCAGCCGTGAACAAAAAGCAGATTTGGGCTTAGTGCCTGGGGTGAAGGATGGATATAGAGACTACGGTTGGATGTGAATAAGTATATTTACACCACATGTAGAAATTAAATAACATTTTAAATTTTGCCTGGAGATATTTAACATAAAATATCTGCTAATTACCATTGTTGTGATTAGCTGTACTGTGCTTTAAACAGTTCTAATAACTTCAGTGTGAAAAGGGTAGACTAAAGTGCTTTATGCTAAATAACTTAATGTGTGTAAATGCATGAGAAATGGTAAAAATATAAATATAAAATGTGCTGATTTTGCAGCATATACACTTTATGCACTAACAATTGCTTACAGGTTATTCTTATTGGAATAAGAAAGGAATAAGAAAGGAAATGAGAAAAGAAATAAGAAAGAAAAATACAGTCTTCCAAGAAAAGTACAAGCTAGGCTGAATCATTGCTTGTTAACTTAGAAAATGCAAAAAAGGTTCATCTTCTGTCACACTGTGGTGGACTGGACTGGATGTAAATGTAGAATCGGGATTACAGAAAGGGGTCTTATCGAACATAAACGTGAAACCCGCAAGCATTAACCAAACCACTCTCTCTCACAAACCATCAAATAAAGGACACAATGATATGAAGGACAAACAATGACTGACAGCTCTGCCCTGACTCGTTGAGATCTATATACCTTTAGACTAATGAGGCACACCTAACGGGACATCGTGTGTGCCCAGTCAGGGCAGAGCACTGTGAAACATGACACCTTCCTATGTTATTTGCTTATGTCCTGCACTCCCTCATCTTCTCCCACTGTTCAAGCTGCTACTGTCTCTTTCGCTATCTCTGAAAGGGGTTCATCCAATGGCTTCCCCTTTCACTCTCTTGCCCCTACTGCTTTTAACTGCTAAAGTAAATAAAAAATAGAATATAAATAAAAAAATCTTTCATGTTCACAGACAGAGGCCGATATTTGATTCCCACCTTTAGGCGATGAAAGCTAATCTCTGTGGAATTGAGCGCTTGTGAGTTCATGACTTTTTGACTTTGGGTTGGGAAACATTTCAGTTGCTGTCAGCAGAGCGCTGGCTTAGCCGCCCCCTCTGGCACTCTGGGTAATCTCCTCTCCATTACTTGGCTGGTTGGACAGATCTCAGCAGAAGGTGCCCTTACACTAAAAGAGCAAATTTCCTAGTGTGATCTTTTCAGTGTGATCAGGTACAGAACATTCACAGTGGAGATTACTGTTTAATAATAATAATAGTAATAATAATAATAATAATAATGATAACACAGACTGCCAAAATAAACGCATCTTGTGTAATATAGCTCATGTACAATCCAATGAAATCAGTTTTCCAGGTTTCCAGAGCGAATTGTTAACCAAAATAACTGGAACCATGTCTAGCATCGTATGGTACTCATTTGTTTTAGGCAATATTTGATGGCTATTTGGGGAAACAATTGAAAATGGAGCATGCCTTTAAAGAACTGAGTGATACTTTCTAAAATGTAAATAAATTAAAGGATAAAGGATTATCCTTTAAAAAACATCAATCCCCTGTTGAGGACTATGCTTTAAAACTAAGAATTGTTTGGAGAATCCACAGGGAAGATTAGGATTTGCTTGTCTATGTGATCTTCAGTAATTTTTTTGCAAAGAATGATGAAAACAAGCAAGTCCAGACCAAATGCTTGGTGTTTCAAAAGTGTTTGTTTTTTTATCTGGCCATACTACTTACTGTGTGCATTCACCTTTCCCTGCCTTCACTATGAGAAATCAACAGCTGCAGAGACCTCTGGAGCATTCATTCTGCAGCCATATGCTAGGAATAGATGGAGGATTGTCATTTCAAACTCATATTTGAGATGCAGCCTTCAGTACACATCCGGTGAAAAATGGATGTTTGAGATGCGACCAAGATCTCGTTTTAGTCCGTTCTTTCTGAAGGGGGTTGAATCCAGCAGGTTTATTTGATTTCCAGGGATATTTTCAATGGGTTATTAGTACAGTTGAAAATCATGAATCATTTGATTTGGTAGTTTTTTTCAATTTCTAGATTTCTTTGTTCATTTATTTTTTATTATGTAAAATATTATTTATTGATTAAAAACTATACATTGATGTAAATTATATTCTGATTCCATGTGCAATAACATTTACAGCTGTACACTATTTTTCAGTTATTGATAACTGAAGCTTCATATAAAGCACATTTAGTTTACAATCTAATACTTAGTATGGGAAAAACAGCATACCAAAAGTATTTATAATTATATATATATATATATATGTATATATATATATATATATATATATATATATACACCATTACAGCCAGAGCCAGCATCTGTCAAAAATGTCTGGAATTGAGAAATAAAAATAGAGCTGAAGGTGCCGAGGAAAGACTGATTGTTGATCTCTCTAAAACCCAAGCCATGAGAATAGTTTGCCATATGGTGTGTTTCTGCATTCATAAGCTGTAGTTCCACCAAGGCCTTTGGAGGGGCTGCAGATCCCTTACTGTTATGAAGAGAATGGTTTTGCACAATACAAATTATTCATGCTCCACCCACAAGTGCATTTCTTCCTGGCAACTGTTATAAGAGGGCAATTCTGGCAGAAATTCAATTCAACCAAATGACAAGCTGATGTCTAACACTGTTTGCATCAAATAGAATCTGTTAAGATCTACAAGATTGATAACGGTTTTTGCTGTGTAATACACATAAACACGTTATGTGTGTACAGCTAACAAGTTCTTTTAAAATTAAACAACTATTAAGTTATTTTTAAAGGCCTGGGTAGAACTACAGCTAATGAATACCGAGTCACACCATATGGTGAACTTTTCATATAGCTTGGGTTTTGGAGGGCTCAACAAGCATATGTATATATATATGTGTGTGTGTGTGTGTGTGTGTGTGTGTATATATATATATCACTAAAAGAATATCTGTTTGTTAATTTATCACAAGAACATCTGTTTGTTAATTCAACACAACATTAAAAACCAAAAACAATTATGTGCAGTATTGAGGAGCACTTGCTGACTTTGTTCATCGTCCTTTGGCTCTGGTCTACATGAACTGGCACCGACAAGAAAAAAAATGCCATGTCCCATTTGCTCTGATGCTCTCTCAAACAGCTTGTGGATAAGAGGTGATGGCAGGTCCCATAGGCCAGCCCTGTGCTTGCGCTGTTTTCTTTTTTTCCTCTTCTTCATCTTTCCAGGCCAAGGGAGGATGGGTTCCAGCTGGCTGCCGGACAGACAGAAGTGGTGCGCATACTCTAGTCCTTCATTACGAGGGTTCGCAAATGATAAAACACTGTCAAAGGGCCACCGCATGCTGCTTTGACGTCTGTGAGGGGTGAAGATACTGCTTTCCATCAACTTCTGCACCAAACAAAGAGAGTAAAGGTGGAATAAAGCAGATCCATTGGTGACATCTGGAGAACACCAACGTGATGACTGGTTTTCTTTTTGTGGAGCAGGCGTGTGCAGATCTCTTTTCAACACGAATAAATCATTGCAATGAAGAATTATATAATTACTGTCGTTTGCATTTGAAAGGGGCAGAGGTTGAAAGGGCTACTGCAACTGAATCGTTGCTCAGAGAATGATCTTATTTGAATGATTTGCCGTTTGGAGACGGACTTGCAAAAGCTGAAGGTCAATGGCCTATATGGCATGTGACAGCTGAGATGAAAAAACAAAGACAGCAAGTCTGACAAACACACAAACTGGCTTCTCTGCAAACCCACTGATGTAAGGCTGTATTTGTGTGATAGCATGTATTTTTCTTGAAATTATTGTAGATTCACACCTCTCCAAGACAATATTTGGTTAAAAAAAAAAGGGAGTGAAGTGTGCTTCAAGCAATGCAGATGAAAACCAAATGATATTCCTCCAACTTTCATTTTTTTTTAAAACTTCAATAGCATTAGAAAAAGGTACATCAAGGAAATGACTTCACATTGAATTGACTAGCAATGAATAGACCTAGAATTGACCATTTTGTGATGAGCAAGCTTTAAAGAAGCTTCAAATAATGTCAATGGTTGGATCCAAGTAAAGATGTTTCCTTGATCCCAACCAAGAATCTTAAGGAAAATTAATTTTTAAATAAGGTATCAAAAGCTTTGACCATCTTTTAAATGCAAATTTCACTGTTGATGTTCTTGAGATGAAAATGAAACACAGGAAAGAGATATATAATAAACACAGCATTATTTGAAGAAACTTTTAGCTGAATTTGAGTGATAATCAAGCATTTGAGCTCCAAACCTTAAAGAAGATTGCCTGTGATGGCGCTGCTGGTTGTCCTGTGTAAGTAATGTGCCTCTGTGCTGGACCATTTGGAGCAGTTCAGTAAAATGATCCATAATTTATAACCTGCTGACACTTAGGCTAACAGCCAGAGCCAGCGTCTGTCAAAAAATGTCTGAAATTGAGACTTAAAAATAGAGCTGAAGGTGCTGAGAAAAGACTGCTGAGCTCTCCAAAACCCAGGCCATGAGAATAGTTTGCCATATGGTGTGATTCTGCATTCATAAGCAGTAGTTCCACCAGTGCCTTTGGAGGGGCTGCAAATTTCCCATTACTGTTATGAAGAGAGTGGTTTTGCACAATACAAATTTTTCATGCTCCACCCACAAGTGCATTTCTTCCTAGAAACCATTATAAGATTATAAGGAACCATTATAAGATTATAAGGACAATTCCAGCAGAAATTCAATTCAAACAAATGAGAAGCTGATGTGTAATGCTGTTTGTATCAAAAAGGTCATGGGTTCAAACCCCAGACCAGTAGGGTGCCCTGAGCTACCCTTGAGGTACCGTCCACATCACTGCTCCTTAGGCACTCTAAATAACTGCCCCCTGCTGCACAGTATGCATGGGTTGAATGCAGAGGCTGTATTTCATTGTGATTCATTGTGTGATGTGCTGTGTTTCACAATGGCAAGTTGTCACTTTCACTTCATCAGATTCTGCAGCAAATGTGCTAACTTACAGCAAAACATGAGCTCACATTACACTTATCTATCATCACTTGCTCTTGTTATTAAATGGTCTTAAGGAGGTCCAACATCTTTTTTCAGTTGTTACCTCAGGTGCCCTGCAGCAGTCTTCTTAGTCACCTACACTAGATGCCTATCAATAAATGGCATATCTTTCAGTGGCATGGGCTCTAAACTGTGGAGTTCTCTGCATCCGTTTCTTAGAGACTGTATTACTTGGCTCCTTTATCAGCATAAGATATTTTTACCCATCTTTTATTAAGCTGTACTGCATTATAAGGTTACCTTGAGACTGTGTTTTTTTTTTGCTTGCACATATTTAGGTAGCTTTACTCACACATAGATTAATCTGAATGATAACTTGATAACCTTAACTCTGCTTCTCTGTCAGTAAAAGTTTAAAAAAGCAAAAAGAGACTTGTTTGATGAAGGACTGTTTCACATCAGATCCTGAGTTTATTTCTCTTTTATACAGCAACTGTGTCGTTTGCTGAACTATGGGGATATTTTAAACTGTTATTTCACTGTTTAAATTTTACTGAATTCTTAGCAAGTACATTAATAAATATAGGCTTATCGATCTATGGTCATATAATATATATATATTCAGTACTGTGCAAAAGTTTTAGGCAGGTATGGAAAAAATGCTGTAAACAAAGAATGCTTTCATGAATATAAATAATGATTGTTTATTTTTATCAATTTACAAAATTTAAAGTGAGTGAACAAAAGAAAAATCAAAATCAAATCAATATTTGGTGTTACTACCTTTTGCCTTCAAACCAGCATCAATTCTTCTGGCCCCCACAGAGCCCTGATCTCAACATCATCCAGTGTGTCTGGGATTACATGAAGAGACAGAAGCATTTGAGGAAGCCTACATCTACAGAAGATCTGTGGTTAGTTCTCCAAGATGTTTGGAACAACCTACCAGGCAAGTTCCTTCAAAAACTGTGTGCAAGTGTACCTAGAAGAATTGATGCTGTTTTAAAGGCAAAGGGTGGTCACACCAAATATTGATTTGATTTGGATTTCTCTTTTGTTCATTCACTGCATTTTGTTGATTGATGAAAATCAATGATTAACACATCCATTTTTGAAAGCATTCTTTGTTTACAGCATTTTTTCCACACTTGCCTAAAACTTTTGCACAGTACTGTATATATGCTGCATAAATGTCAAAATGTGCTTTCTTTCTTATTCAGTTACTGAAGAGATGTGTGTAACAACATCAGCGTGTCTTCTGTCTGCAATATAGCAGTTCACAGTTTTGTTCGGCAGAGCAACTGTATCCTTTTTGTGTTATAAAATAAAGCTATAACTAAAATTCATCTTAAAGGTGTACATTAGACAACATCTGCAGAATATTGCTTGGCCTCACTGAGTATGTCACCATTTGTCTAGAGAATGACTTTTACACACCGATAATGACATTGTAAAACTTTCACAGCAATGACCTAGCACCTTTTTTTCAGGTCCATTTTAAAATCCCCCTATTCATTCACTTTACCCCCCAGCCTATAACTCATTCTGTATGTATCATTTGGGCTGTCAGTGTGCCAATGGTTGGCAGTCATTGCTGTGAATGATGCCATCCCTTCGTTGCTTGGGTTCTCAGGTTACCGTGGAGATCCACCTGAACCGCACCATTCACCGCGACCTGTCGCTCTGCCGCCTCATTAAGCCAGCTGACTTGACTGATTGGCTGGAGGGGGATTGCATTATTGATGAGGGACCAATGGCAGGATCTGATTAATTGAAACCATCTTGCATGCTGGAGGTGAAATGTGGAGACAAGAGCAGTCTGAGAGCAGAGAGTGGAGAGAGCTGATACACACTGCAGCGTACGAGGCAAAACAGCACCACAAGGCCTACTGGTCATCTGAAAGGCATTCTCCCTGCTCCTGCACAAAACACATATAAAAGGAGAAACCTTTGTGTGATTAGGGCTTTTTGTTTAAAACACAAGCAGCTCTGATGGATGGATGGATGGATGGAGGGTATGTTATAATTTTTAGTAGGGCAAGCAAACAGCAAAAAGTAATAAGAAAGTAACACAACAGAGTATTCCAGTATTTGCAAGATAACCTAAACCTAATGAAGACAGTCTAAAAGCACGTTCCTCAGTTCTTATCCTGTAGTCTGGCTAAACCTAAGATGTGTGGCTCTGTGCAATGCCTTCCAGGTAAACGAAAACAAATAAATGGCTCGTTTTGATTTTTAACCAAGCATATTCATTTTCTACAGTTCACAGCTGTGATTACAAATAAATAAACAAATAAACAAATAACACATTTGCATTTAGAATGTATGTGCATATGTTGTAAAGAAAAAAAAAAGCAATTCAGGGGCCTTTTCAAGTGTAATAAATCTTCCTTTGCCTGATAGACCTTAGATATCCCTGTTCCTCCAACCAATGGTTACTAGCACAAGCACTACAAACAAACACAGGAAAAGCTTTCTGTATGTCTGCACAATTTATGAGCTCCTCTGCAAAAAAAAAAAAAAGAAAAAAAAAACTGTCTTAATAACTCTGTAATTAATTTATATGCTGCTTAAACTGCAATGAGGCTGGAGAGCGAATTTATTTTCAGGCGTTCATATGCAAGGGGCATTAGCATATATGAATAAGGTATTGTTGCTGCTCCTGAAGAACAAGTGTTGGAATCGGGCTTATCTCATCTTGCCTGGTCGCCACTCTTTGGCACCTGTGACGCACAAAGAGTAAATAAATTATGAAGCTGTCTAGAGACGTGCCGGGGAACAAAGATGGATTAGAAACAGCAATCAAAATCTAACACAGCCCACCAGGAACAACATATAGTTTCAATTATGGTGGAGCAGAGCTTGTCGGCTTGTTAACATGTGATTCTGTATGTTTCTCGTTTTTGTAGTGTGCAAGTATATGAAGATATTTTAGTGAACATACAATTAGTACAATACCTACAATAAGTGACCTGCTTTATGAAGAGAATGTGTGTTTCTTCCAGTTACTTTGATGAGTAATTATCAGCAGAATGAAAAAATAAAAAATAAAATGGTGGATTAATAAACGATTATAAAAAATTAGTGGAGGTCACTTACAGAGCTGGGAAAGTGAAAGTAACTATTCTTGTCACTGTGAAACACATCACAGCACAACGAAATTCAACTGCTGTGTTTCACCCATACACACACGTGCAGCAGGGGACAGCTATTGGAAGTGCCCAGGGAGCAGTGTTGGGGACAGTACCTTGCTTAAGGGTACCTCAGAGCAACCTACTGGTGAGGGAATCAAACCCACAATCCTCCGATCCAGGGCCGACACCCTAACCATTAGGCCACTGCTGCCCCAACTACTTGGCACAGATTAGAAAAGGATGGTAGCAAATGATTTGTACAATGTGACACGGCTAAATACAGCTATTGGAGGACAAATGCACTTTGGTTCTTAACATGCCCTTGGCTTTAGAAAGACATTTTATACGTTCAGAAGTCATGAAAAGTTTTCTAGTTGCTTCAAAAAATGTGCCAGCTATGTGCCAGCTTCCCTCACGAGGCACCATGCTGATTAGGGTTTCAGCAGTATCCACCATTGCTTCATCATTTAATCATGCATTACATTTAAAAAAAATTGTTTAATCTATCCTGCTACACGGTCACCAATTGGACTAATATGCAGGCCAGAACTCGTCAATGTCTTTGCCTTTCAGAGTGGCCTTTAGAGCCCTTTTTTGGGGGGCCTTTAATGAGGCCTAAAATTTTGATCCAAACACAGTTTCTGGAGAACATCATGGGCAGGTCCAATCTGACCTGACTCACCAAAACAAGTTTTTATTTTTTCACTACAAAGAAATTTAATTAATGCACACAATTGAGACACTATACTCTAAATCAGATGGGTCCTAGCTAGATGTGGATGAAAACATCACTTAGTGCTGATGCAAGAAATCTTAATTATTAACCGTTGGTTCCCAGGGCTGAAAAAACAGATTCAGTACCAGCTTCACCTAATTAAGCCAGACTCATTTTAATTCAGGAACAGCTCTGTAAGCTTAAATATTTAAATTTAGAGGAACTGTTTATTCTAATTATTATTTTATTTAGATTATATGTTTCCTATTACCACACAACTCCACCAACCTGGGAACTTGATAGAAATTGATAGATATTGATACAGCTTATGTCTCAGATAAAAGTCTCCTTTTTAAAATTTGTAGCTTGTGATATGATATGTGAACAAGATCCCAAGATTGGGATCTTGTTCACGAGTGAGGGTAAGATGGCGCGGGAGATCGACAGGCGGATCGGGGCAGCTTCTGCAGTAATGCGGGCTCTGCATCGGTCCGTCATGGTGAAGAAGGAGCTGAGCCAGAAGGCAAAGCTCTCAATTTACCAGTCGATCTACGTTCCCACCCTCACCTATGGTCACGAGCTGTGGGTAGTGACCGAAAGAACGAGATCGCGAATACAAGCGGCCGAAATGAGTTTCCTCCGCAGGGTGTCTGGACTCTCCCTTAGAGATAGGGTGAGAAGCTCAGCCATCCGGGAGGGGCTCAAAGTAGAGCCGCTGCTCCTCCGCATCGAGAGGAGTCAGATGAGGTGGCTCGGGCATCTGATCAGGATGCCCCCTGGACGCCTCCCTGGTGAGGTGTTCCGGGCACGTCCCACCGGAAAGAGACCCCGGGGAAGACCCAGGACACGCTGGAGAGACTATGTCTCTCGGCTGGCCTGGGAACGCCTTGGGATCCGCCCGGAGGAGCTGGAAGAAGTGGCCGGAGAGAGGGAAGTCTGGGCATCCCTGCTGGAGCTGCTGCCCCCGCGACCCGACCTCGGATAAGCGGGAGAAAATGGATGGATGGATGGATGGATGGATATGATATGTGATATGTGGACATATCAAGGATAGTTATTTAAAAAAAAATTATTTCTTTCTAATAAATTTGCTGTATACATCACCAACTGAAGTTATTGAGACCCCTCATCTTTTGTTATTTCTAGGAAAAGCAAAAATTAAATTGTGTGCATAAAAAAGGTTTTACTGTGAGGGGCTTTAAAGTGCTTAAAGTTATAAGGTTTTAGATAAAGGGGTTCCAAGTGTTCAGTGTTCTGTATAAGCCGTAAACTAATCACCATCCTGATCATCTGGAATCATTTACACCTGCTTCTTCACTTCTTCATGTTTTACGTTTGATGACTTGTAAGTCATACTGTAGGTCACTGTGTTATTTAACAAAAAATCCACTTGCAATTTTCATGTCTTTTCATGCAATGCTTTAATCATTTAGCCTGAGAGGAATAGGTGTAAGCGTTTGTGTGTGTATGTGTGTGTCTGTGTGTGTGTGTGCGTGTGTTTGTGTCTGTCTGAGTATGTGTACTGTGCAATTTCTGCCAGTAGTTGTATGCCTGCATACGCATGTCTACAGTCCTGTGGAAGTGGCCTTATTCATTTATGCATATGCTGTAGTGACTGCTTTCGAAAAACAACTGTATCGGAAAACAAAGGATCAATGTTGTTTGTTTTCTTAAGGTTAGGGCTACACTCTGTGTTGAGCATAGCCAGTCTAGACAGCTAAAAATTGATCCATGTAAACAGAATTTTTCACTCATTTTTTGAGAACTCTGCTTGACATTTTGAATGACGTCTCACACTGAAAAGATGATTTTCAAAAACATGATTGGATAGATTTATCTTGACACAATATTGTATTAGACGATTTATGTGGCGGGGGGGGAAAGAACTTGCCTGACTGGACAACATTTCTGGTTGGATCAAACATTGTTTTTGAGCCCTGTACACAGCTCAAGGCACTTGGAGGAGAGGGCTAATATTTAGTTACATCACCTTGCAGATGCGTGTACTAGATAGGTAGATAGGTGATAGATAGATAGGTGTAGGTAGATTCACTGATGAATACAAGGGAGGAAGAGAAATCCTACTGAGTCATTCAAAACTTGCATGTGTGGGCAGTCTAAAAGCAGGGAAAGGGACACAAATGATGCTTACTGTGATTGACCACTTCTCTTAACACATTACTGAAATGGCTACTGGAGTTTTCACTGAACTTTCTATAGTGATTCATTTTGATTGTCTTCCAGAGAAAATCTACAAGTGCCGTATCTTGTTAAAAAACTGGAAAAACTCAGTATCAATAGCATTAGAGGTTTTATGGAGGTTTTAGATTAGGAATAGAGTCAAGATTTAGGTTTAGGAATATGGTTAAATACTATAGAATATGTTATATTGAACTTAATCTACTTCTACAAAGCATCTATAATGGAACATACAAATAAAGTAGCAACAAACCTTCCAGGTAATACAGACAGATGACCAGTAGGTTACAGATTTTAATTTAGGTTTTTAATTACAAGACAGTTTACCTGTTCCCTTTAGCAATCCTATAATCTAATATCTGAAGTCAAATGCAAATGTTTCACAACTGATATCCTGAATTAGTCTAAACCCAGCATGAAAGAATGGGACAGATTTCTTTTTTAACTCTGAAAGATGAAAGGACCAGATGAAATCATTTGGTTTCAATACACTGGTGTATGTGATGTGGTCATATGGTGATCAGGATCGATGGTTACCACACCGTATCTCTCATGCTGTTCAGGCTTTCAGAACATCAGCTGTGTGGATACCCTCTCTATGACCACACTCATCCATCTTATACCGTATTCCCATCTCATTCAAATAAATATTAAATAATAGACTACTGTTTATTTTGCAGGGCATTCCTGGTCACATGCTATGACACTGCCATTAGTCTTCATAGAAGGAAATTGCTTTATTTATTTCTGTATTTATTTCCAATATAGTTACCATCTATCAGTATGGTCTTCAATTGGAAAGGGTTCACACAATATATTTCCAAAAATATCCTGATACACACTGCCAGTGTTTCTGTGAAGGTTGGAGGCAAAGTCTGGATGGAGTTGTAACAACACCGAGCTTTATTTACCCCAAAAAAGGGAGGCAATAGCAAACAAGGAAAGTAAACTTCAGACAAACACAAAGAGACTGCAAAACTATTTAACAGACTTAAAAACATCAGGATACATCCAAGGATGAAAACAGTATGGCACACACTGAAGCACAGAGAATGAACAAAGATCGATACAAAAGTACAAAGAACACCTCAGCAGTTGAGAAGATAAGACTGGGACACGGATTAACATGATGACATAAGAGCAGAGCTAAGGCAGGCTAAGCACCAGAAACAATTTCTTTCTAATGTATGAACTTAGATTTGCATGTACTGCCAATACAAACAACTGCTGATATGCAAGATGATCATGGTAAGAAAAAAAAATGGTGATGCCCTGGAGCAGCTATACATTTTTCAAAAAGTTGGCACAAAGAGAAATAGAAGAATTGATATTAGTTTTTTAAAGATGCATTTTTAAAGTAAGATATGTGATTTCATATATTAACATTTACATGATGTGGAGAAGTCTTCAACATGTCAGTCATTACAATATTATTTTTTCAAGCACAATAGTCACTCACTGTCTTAACCACTTATGCTGAGAAGCTTATCTGGATGGTGTTGGAACCTTTCCTAACTGTAACAGGGCTAAAGGAGGAGCAGTCCATTGCAGATCAGACACACAGACAAGCGCATTCACATCTAGGGAGCAATTTAGCATTTTTAATCCACCTGACATGCATCTGTCATGTCTCTGGACATTGGGAGGAAACCAGACCATCCAGAGGAAACCCACACAAACACACGGGGTGAACATGCAAACTCCACACAGAAAGGACCTGGACCACCCTGCCTGGGAATCTGCAACCCACTGCACCACTGCTTGCCACAGCAAAAATGAACTACCCATTATTATACTTAAAACATATGAATAAGATATATTTAGAAGCAAGGAACATACAAGTTGAAGTTGATGTGTCTGAAACAAAAAAAAAGAGTAAGCTTAAAGATCTGAGTGACTTTGTCAGTGGCCAAAATGTGATGGATTCAAGCACATCAATGCTTTTTGGCCTTTTAAGTGAATTGATCTAAAAATTTCCCAAAAAATTACATATTTGAAGGTGGACACTTTTTTTATTTAAATACAAATGGGTAAGCAATTCAGTTTTCCCATTTGCCTACACATATGACTAGAAAGTGAGAACAGTATACCACCAATTTTGCACTAGCTATTAGAACTGAGACCATTTGGACATCAGTGTTCTCAATATATAAACTTGCGGTGGCGAGACAATTTCAGCTTTGAATTTCAAATTTGAATGTAATATCACAAATCAAATTGCATCACAAGACTCCTTGAAAAAAGACCTGATC
Organism: Hepsetus odoe; assembly: GCA_017165825.1. Taxonomy (NCBI): domain Eukaryota; kingdom Metazoa; phylum Chordata; class Actinopteri; order Characiformes; family Hepsetidae; genus Hepsetus; species Hepsetus odoe. Next base: position 10,207,713 of record CM029389.1, read on the forward strand.
ACTGCACTGATGGAGTGTATCTCAATATTTGATGTGGCAAGAGGCGCTTGGAATGTAGTATCTATTTTTAAGAAAGTTGGCTGTGTTATGCAAACTAAGAGGCTTTTTCTTGTCCATTTCTAAAATGAATGAGATGGAGTATTCAAGACTTCCACATGCTGTCACTTCAGAAAATCCCTTGACAACACCCGAAGCCTGTAAGAAAAACACCCTATGGATGAGCCAAAAGTTCAGTAAAAAAAATGCTATTAAGCATGAAAAAAATTACCACAATTGCAGGTTTCAGCCCCAAGGCGGCTTCCTGGAGGAAATAAAAGGCATTAAAGAAATCATAACCTTTCAGAAAGACATGGAAGACATGGAGCTAGTTCAGAAGAAGAGATGTACTTTTACATCTCAAGAATGCCTGCATGGCCATCAAATGAACCCACCTATTGCTAAGGGAAAAATCCATTATAGATAGTGAGCTTGTACATTGGAAGGACATGGCTGTGATTCCAAGCAAAGAGGGATACATCATTCAGCGTGTTCATATATGTGTGAACCAAACATAAGTGTAGCTTTAGGCAATTATGATATGGAAAGGTTGACATTTATTGTGACGCCCTAAAGCAAGCCTCGAGCATTACGTCCATCGGAGCTGTCAAGCTTAGCCTGTTGTTTATCCTGTTAGTGTGCGTTTTAAATTGAGTGGGATTTGCTCTGGCAATCATATGCTGTGTGTTTGAGGAGTCTGCCTGAGGCTGAAGAATTTTGAAAGCAAGTTAATAAATGAAGGAAAACAAATTAACTCCAAGCTTCATTGTTTTAGCTGTAACATTGTGAGCAAGGTCAATAGACTTGAGCATTATTTACATTTACATTTACATGTTTTGCAGATGTTTTTATCCACATTAACTTGCAAGTGAAGAACAACATTAGTGCAGTAAGAGCTGAAAAGAGAGCATTGAGGTATAGTAAAAAATACCCCAGTGCATGAGCTGTATGGAGGAAGTGGTGAGTAAATATGGGTTAGGCATGTTAGAGTATTAGATATGTTAGTAGAGGAGGTGTTCATGGTGAGTTAATGTCTTTAAGACCTTCATGAAGGTAGTGAGGGACATCCCTGCTCCAACAGTATTGGGAAGCTCATTCCACCATTGGGGTGCCAAAAATGAGATTGCCTTGTTTGTAATTTTTTAGAGAGAAGTAAATGTCTATATGACTGAGTTTAAAACCAGAAGCCACACTGTAGGCAAACGCAGAAAATTTTTATCCAAACTGGACTTGACTTGCATTTGATTCAGGCGACCATGTGTAGCCAGTGAAGGTCAAGGGTAATGGAGTGAGTTATATGTATTATATAATATCGGGTACTGTATATTGTGTGTATTATAACTCGTTATACCTATATTTTTGTAGTTTTTTTAAGCAAAGATATGCCCCACATCCACTATATTTCTGCGTCATGTTAATTTAACAGACTTAAAAACATCAGGATACATCCAAGGATGAAAACAGTATGGCACACACTGGAGCACAGAGAATGAATAAACACGATACAAAAGAAACAAGTCAGCGGCGGCCTAATGGTTAGCGAGTTGGCCCCGCATTGGAAGATTGTGGGTTCGATTCCCTCACAAGTAGGTTGCCCTGAGGTACCCCTGAGCAAGGTACTGTCCCTGTCACTGCTCCCCGGGCGCTTTCAATAGCTGCCCACTGCTGCATGGTGTTTGTGTGCATGGGTTAAAAGCAGAGGTCCAATTTCGTTGTGGTTCACGCTTGCTGTGCGTGAACCGCAGTGACAAGGGTTGTCGCTTTCATAATGAGGTCCACTTAAATGAGCAAAAATACTGTCTATAAGCTTGTGTCTTGTACAGAATGATTATTTATTCTTTGAGGAAACAAAAATACACAGAATCTTTACTTAAGTTAAAGTGCAGATATTTTTGTAAAAACTGCTCAGGTAAAAGTAGAAGTACTGATTAATCTATTTAACTTGAGTAAATAACTCATAATAAGTCGAATTAAAGCCAAAAAAAATTTATTTATTTTAAATTATTCATATCTTCTTCTTATGATTTTGTCAGTGACCTGCTTTTCTAGATACCCAAAGAGATCCACTATTTTGTGTCTTCCATCCACATCTGCTGAAATTGGTCTTTATGTCTGGCATGGTTTGCAGTGAATCAAAATTTAAACAAAGGATAATTCCTCTCAAATGTTTTAAAAGTAAAGTATCAAGCCTGTCTTGAAAATGTATAAAGTAGAAAATACTGAACCATTATGACAACGTAGGGAGTAAACCAATAAATAATAAATATTTTTATTCTAGTTTATTTACTTAATTACTGACACTTTCTGCTTATTCTTCTTAAATTAGGATGTGTTCAAATGTAGGACAATTGCTTTTGCTAATCCTATAATTATATAATCATCACATCACACATGATGTACTGAGTAGGTTAAACCATGTTCAGAGCAATGCTTCTCAATATCATGCTTGACAATCTGTTGCAGCAGTCAATGTCCCATTTAAAATTATATTTAAATGCTATCAAGGTTACGACTATAATGACTGACATCTGCTTTCCACTCCAAACCTTATGAGTGTGCAAATACAATACAGGCATTACATTTCCCATAGTGCCCCCAGCTGCTTTCCCTTAAACATTGATAGTTTTTAAAGAGAGGCACTAACAGTAGCTAAATGTGGACAAAAGTATTTAATTGCATGGAATTGCATTATTCAGCCCATACATTTGACAAGCAAAAAGACTGAGCTGTGCCCTCACTTTAGTTTGGAGTGCTCCACAATACAATCAGCAGTCTACAAATATCCCTAAATTGCACTGTTGTTTTGTCCACTCCAAGCATCCCATCATCAGATCATTTTAGATATGTGAAAGAGCTGAGTCAGAGTGTTTGCGTGGCAATGGCAGGGCTGGGACTGAGAATATCTGTGGATGTTGATGAAATTTTGGAAAGTGCACCAGAGGTACTGTTTATTTAACCATGAAAAGTGACCCAAAGTAAACAAATCTCCTTGGGAGTTATTCTCTGAATAGGTGGTTTGTGGCTTGAGCTGTGGTTATGGATTTTTCCATTAAATAATAACTAATACTGTGGTGCAAGCATAACTAAAGCCTTGTTTAGTTTTCAGCTCAGCCAAAAATGATGTTTTATTTGAATAGCAATGCCTTTTATCTTAGTATAGTCTGGCAGCCAGATTCCAATATGTTATGAAATATATATTCTGACACTGCATAAAACTACATCATTTACTTAACGTGTAGGGAACCTACACTTGGATTGGTATGTCCGGTACATCCCATGTCCGGTCTGGATACATCCCATGTCCAGTCTTGTTCTAGTTCTAGTTCAGTCCAGTATAGTTCTATTTGAAGTTGAATTCAATACTTTGAACTCTTTGACATGTTCCTCAGTCCATTCTTGGACAATTTTTGCAGTGTGCTAGAACATATTGCACAAATCCTCACAAACCGTTACTACTTCATCCAAATGGATGATTATGGCACCCCCTCACCTATGTCACTAGTTAACTATGGAGTCCCACAAGGGTCGGTGTTGGGCCCAGTGCTCTTCTCCCTCTACATGCTCCCACTAAGCACTATTATACGGAAGCATAATGTTAGTTACCACTCTTACGCTGATGACACTCAGCTATACTTATCTTTTAAATCATGTGATAAAGCATCAACCGGCACTTTAATTAGCTGCCTCAGTGATATTAGGGATTGGATGAATAACAACTTCCTCTCACTAAACCCCGAAAAAACTGAGCTGCTCTTGTTTTGTAGTAGTGATGTAGACAGGGCCAACTTCATTTCGCATATCCGGGATGCAGGGTTGAAGTTTTCAGTTAGTACTCTGGCACGTAATCTTGGTGTTATTTTCGATTCAAATCTTTCATTTAATCCCCATGTTAATGCAGTTGCGAAGACATGCTTCCTGCACCTTCGGAACATTGCCAAACTACGGCGCTTTCTGTCAATGGAAGACACGGTGAAAGTAGTACATGCATTTGTATACAGTAGATTAGATTACTGTAATGCCCTACTTTCTGGAAGCCCTCAGGGCACATTAAGCACCCTACAGCGCATTCAGAACACAGCCGCTAGGATTGTTAGCAGGAGCAGGAAGTACGACCATATAACTCCCATACTCTCCTCGCTTCACTGGCTTCCTGTTAGGTACAGGGCTGACTTCAAGGTCCTCCTCTTAACCTACAAGGCACTTAAAGGTCTTGCCCCAATATACCTAACCAAACTGCTTAATACCTATACACCTAGCCGCCCACTTAGATCCCAGAATAAAGATCTCCTAATTGTCCCTCGCATAAGTAAATGTATAGGAGCACGAGCCTTCAGTTACAGGGCCCCTAGATTGTGGAACAGCTTGCCTGCTTCTGTACGGGATGCCGATTCAGTCTCGGTCTTTAAATCACGGCTGAAGACTTACTTCTTTAGTTTAGCTTACCCGCACCAATCACCATAGTGCACCACTAGTAATGTCGCTGGTGCTGCTGTACATGCTGTTTCATTTCTGTGTCTGTCACTACTGGATCCTGCTCATTACTGACCCCCTCATTCCATTTCTCTCCCCACATGTCCGGGGGGGCCCGTTGTGGTCATCACCTGAGTCCAATGCCGAGCTACCATCTGGTCTGTGTGATGCATCTGATGCGCCAAGGGACCCTGGCGGCTCATTGGTACCTGGAAGCAACTTGGGACTCCTCACTGATCCTGGAGTTTAAAACCAAACTAACTCTGTACTGTTAGTATACCCAAGGGGGTTGGGTAGCCGGTTGACCTTGGACCCTCAGAGGTTTTTTTCTCCACATAGTGGAGTTTTTGGTTCCTCTCCTCCGTAGTCGTCCGGCTTAAACATCTTAAACATCTATTACTGTAACCTGTTATCAATGTAAAGTGCCTTGGGGCAACTTTGTTGTAAAAGGCGCTATACAAGAATAAATTGAATTGAATTGAATATTGTTCTGCTAAAAGAGTCCACTGCAATCATGGAATACCATTACCGTGAAGGAGTGTACTGGTCTGCAGCCATATTTATGTAGGTGGTATGTTTCAAATGTCAGGATTCAAAGCTTTCAGGAGTACAATGTTCAGAGCATTACACTGGACCTTCTTTCTTGCCTTCTTTCCATAGTGAACATCCACATGATTTAAAAGCAAACATGATTCGTCAGACCAGGCAACCTTCCTGCATAGCTTTAAGGTACAGTTTCTTAATCTTTGTAAGCCCATCTTGGGACCAGACCAGACCCGCCCAGACACATAGGTTTCATTTTGCAAGCCCATCAGTGAGCCATGGGCACCTATGAGTGTCTTACTGGTGAACTGGTAGTTTTTCTTTTTACCTGCCTTTTGATAGGTACTACATTCTGCATCCCAGGAACTGCATCCCCATTTTAGAGTTGCTATGATCCAGTCATGTTCTCATCATAATTAGGCCCTTTCATAATCACTCAGATCCTTAACCCTGAACCTTAAACATGAAATTCCCATTGTAATGAGAAAATTAATCTTATTCACCTGACCTGTGTATAGTTTTAATGTTGTGGATGATTGTGAGATAGTTTTGGGAACATTGCAATGCCAGCACTGTTTCACTAAAGGACATTCTTTTAGTCTACATTTAACTTAAAGCTAAGTGTTACAAACTGAATGTTAGGAATTTAGGTCATCATACACTAAGGGCTTGATGTGAGAAGATGCAGAGCAAAATGTAGCACGACACAGCTGCAAAATAATCTTGCATCTGAAATGAATCATTTTAATAAAGCTGTAGGCATTGACACCACCTGTGACTGTTAACAGCAATGCACTTGTGCTGGTTTCAAAGGTGGAATGAAAAAGTGATACTGGGAATAAGCAAAGTAAAAGAAACAAAACAATACTAACGCTGATAAATCAAGTTACTGTTAAAACCGCAGGGATGCAATACTTGAAACTTAAACTGAATAGGGACAACAGTCAATTGAAAAGTCATTGTCATAAAAGATCACTTATGTCTGGCAGCGATGTTTATTTATTTAGTTATTATAAACTTATAAAAATATCATAAAGTTAGATTTATTTTGTTATTTGCCCATGCCTCAAACTAACCAATATTGCTGTTGCAGTTGTTTTTGTCAATATTTAGTTACTAATTTACTAATTAGCATTAATCTAAACCTGATTCTAAAAACTGCCATGCCAAATAGGTTATCGTTAGTTTCCCAACCTTTGAAAGAATATGAAAGAATAATCAGCTTTTTTATGATTATCTCACAAATGCATATACAGGAGAGAAATCTGAAATCTAGTACAACAGCTTTCTGGCTTCCCATGTCTATGTTCAAGTGTGTTGAAAGGAAATACACTTTTTGCTGTTTTTCCAGAAAAAAAACAATCCAAGACGAAGCAGTATTCTTGGAAAAAATGTAAGACTCTCATATAAGGCTGTTAAACGGTATGTTCTAAGCAGTTTTTCTAAATAAAATAGTTATTGACCAAAGAAAAAATTGTGTAGTTTATGCAACATACCTTTGTTTTTTTTCTGTTTTACTGTCTTTGAGGTCTTTGTAGACAAACTTAAAAAAGAGAAAGAGCAATAAGTTTTGGTTCAAAACCTTACATTTGCTATTGTAATATCAGTGATAATATCAAATAACCTGTAGCCATAAAGTAAAATGATTACAATTTTCTCAACACGGTCTCGAAATTATGAGAACTGATACATTTTTCCCTTTTACAAAAATGATTCTATTCATCCTTTCAAAGGATTTTAAGGGAAATGAAAGCAGATCCACTCCAAAGAACCCTTTTACTATATATAATGCTTAGGTTCCCTCATCTTGCAAACCTACTATATGCTCCATGTACAAATCTAAAGATCATTTAGCTCTGAGAAAACCTCACACAAAGTCTATCATCTCTACTATTTAATTTTAAAGCTTCTCTTTCACCCATCTAATGGTAGCAGATAGAGCCTGAGGGACACCTTTAATCGCTGGCTAGGTTGATCACATGATGGCGGTGCCTTTGTAGTCTTCCAGCTGAATGCTGTGACTCAGATAAGAACCTTTCATCGATTTGTGGCAGGGGCCCTCAAGATAGAGACTTAACAGCTCCCAAAACTTCTAAATCTACAGCCCTATAGAGATGCTCACTATCTTTCCTTTCCTTCTCCCCAACCTTTTGTTCATAGAGATTTCTCCAGTCTGCTGTTTCCTCCCTGCCATTCTCAAGAATGTTTCGCTATCTGTATGGACACAAGGTTACAACACTAGTTAGGTATAAATAGACTGCAATTTTGGATCTTTATTAAACTTTAATGAGTTTGCACAGTGGCTGTGATGTGAAAGCCTAAAACTCTTGAAAGAACAAAATGAAAGACTGAAGTAAAAAAAGAAACAGAAGCAATACTTAAAATGTCATTATCAGAAAGCTTCACATCTGCATTCTCTGTTTAACTTTAAGATGTGCAAATTTTAATATTCCTCATCATCTACACTTTTAATACCTCAAATGCTAAACAAAATGTATCTTTCAGTTTGTCATAAAAAGGTGTGCCTTCTTGTTTAGACATGCATATCAGAGATTTTGAATCTCTCATGAATCTAATGTCTCCGCAGTGCAAATTTGACCAAAGTTTATAGGGTTGGAGTTTAAGTATGTGGGAGTGCAAGTCTCTTCTGCAGGTAGGAAACAAAATCTAATCTAGAGTCTCTTTGGAGGGAGTGTAAGTCACATTTTGTTTCCCTGAGGACTTCAAGTTTGGGGACTCCAACTTTGGGGAGTCATAGTTAACATTTACCTGTGAGGAGCGGGAGTTAGAGTTGATTCTCAAATCTCTGTGACATAAGCGCAAGTCACATTTCAAGTTCTTATATCTAATTTTCAATTACGTGCAGATACAGAAACATGCAGATGACATTCAACATGTCTTATTGTTTTGGCTCTTTCCTTTTAAATGTAGCTGTTTAAATATAGCTGTTTTTACATGCTGTTATTTGAAACCATATTAAACCTGGTACTACTGTGAGCTCTGAGAGAAAGACATTGCAGTAATGACTGAGAATAACTGACAGGCAAATCATTAAAGTAAGCTTGAAAACAAAAGACTGACTCAGCTTTTGCTTGTGTGTGTTTTTTCTTTTCTTGAAATTCTGAGTTAAAGCTGATCAAGAGTTGTGAGTTAACACAATTTACTAATTTCAAAATGAAAGTGGGAACATTAAACTATTAAAGAACATGATGAAATATTACTGAGTAAAATTTGTACTTTTACATCCCTAAAGGTAGCCAGTCTTGCCTCGCTGCAGTCGTCTTAGATTCCCTCTTAAAACACCCAGTGCAATTCATCAGTGATGACAGCTCCTTGAAAGGCTGAAGAGCAGAAATTGTTTCACCTGGAAATATTCGTCTTCCTTTACAATACAAATTGAGGATGAGAGAAGATTTCAGGGAGTGAGAGAGTGAGTGGCTGAACAAGAGAGTGAACTAGAAAGGAAGGGACAGAAGGAGATAGAAGTAGTGAGAGAAAGAGAGAAAAGACTGTGAGGGTGAAAGGTGATAGAAGGGTGAACGCATACAGAGAGAAGGAAGGGGAGACAGAGAAAGTGATCGAAAGCAAAAGTGTAAGAAGAGATGAAATGAAAGAGTGGAAGCAGGGAAGAGAGAAAAGATAACATGCATGGGAGAAAAAAGAAGAGGGTAAGGAGAGAGAAAGAAAGAGAGAGAGTCCAAGTGAGAAAGAGAACAGGGTCAAGGAGAAAGAAAAGTGAGCCAGAGTGGGAGGGAGCGAAAGAAAGAAAGAAAGAAAGAAAGAAAGAAAGAAAGAAAGAAAGAAAGAAAAAAAGAAAAAGAAAACCCTTGACAGGGAGAGAGAGAAAGAGACAGAGAGAAAGAGAGAGAGACAGAGAGAGAGAGAGAGAGAGAGAGAGAGAGAGAGAGACCCTTAAATTGGCAGAGAGAGGAACCAAACAGAAACTTATGAAGACAGAAGCTAGCCATTTAAGAAGGCATCGCCATGGGGACAGTGTCAGCTCCCTCTGCATCCTCACCTTGAACATTCACACACAAACAAGCACTGCAGTCCAGGCAACAACGAGCTAAACACAAACACATCTCACACTTGTACTCCTCAATTTAGCCCCATAATGAACCAACTAAATAAAGGATCCCTAGAGGTTACACTGTGAGTTAATACACACAAGCACACAGTAAATGGGTGCAATCTCTAATTCCCAGACAGGGATATTGTTTAATACTCAGACAGGGAGACCATCACAGTCTAATCACACACACACACACACACACACACACACACACACACACACACACACACACACACACACACCCCCACACACATTCTTTGTCCTGAGGTTACATCCAAGCCACACATACGAAGTACCAGTATTAAGCCATATTAACAGATCTTGTCCCAATTACGCACCTTCAAGAAGACACTTAAACGGTGGTTAGGGCTAATGGAGGTCATGAAACACGAGCACAGACTGCAGTTCTTCCTCCCAGGCCCTGACATCAGTGACGAGAGTCGGATCCGATGGCAGGAGACATAAAATATTAAAGAGTGTTGATAGTGAAACTGGAACACATTCTTGGCCCTTGTGGACTCCCTGCACACGTTTTATTTTAAACAGCATTTACTGTGAATCTCCTCTCCTCACTGCATTGATTTTATTCACATTATAGCTTCAAATACCTCAACTACCCACAAACACAATCTTTTTTAACCACTGCTTAGTGTAGTGAGTAGTGAGGTTGGACAAGCTTTTCAAAAAGCCTATTCATTCAAGCAAAAAACTGTGAAAAACTAAAAAACTAAAAACTACATGTGCGATATTTAAATAGAATATATACAGTATAATTTAACTGTTTTCTGTTTTCAGGTTTTTTCAGTAATGAAGGGCTACTGGGTTACTTCTCACTCTAAGTTCATCACATAAACATAGACATAGATTCATAACATTACCTGGATTGTTGCAGGGCTGAGATTAATTTAAGATTTTTATTGCAGCACTGTGTCATATTAATGGTGAAGTTTAATCTCATAATTCAAAGTGGGAACCATCTCATCATCTCATGCTCTTTCAAAACACTGTAGAAAATCAATACCTGGCCCAAAATATAGACTTGCAAACCCGGTGGCTTTCTGTTCAGCCTCATTGGCTGTATGAGAAGCAATCATGTTGCATAACTCAATAGGAGGTATAAAGAAATCTCTGTGATCCTAATCCAGCTGTGCACAATAACAGAAACAGTCCACAGGAATTGTCTTTCAAGTTGACATTCTGAAACTTTCTTCACCTCTTCACCCCAGGTGGTCCAAGAAACAGGCAAGGGTATTTTAATGAAGATGTGATAGGTATTATTCACAAAGCCTGATTAAAAAGAATGTATGCATAACGCATTGTTGGAGGAGGGAAAAGGGGTGGGGGTGGTGGTGGGCTGGACTCTTATAATCAATAATGCAATGCAAAAATGTGAAAGGACTTTTTATGTCTTATGGAGTAGAGTAGAGAAACAGTTGAAAGAAGCTTGGACAGACATAGCTTAAATAAATTTTCTTTTCTTTCCAGCTTCTTTGGTTTAAAGGAACATATGGAAATGGCTTGAGAGGGAACAGAAAAGTGGGATGAAAATGGCCTGGGAGTTTTTTTCTAGGTTTTTATTACCATTTCTTGTCTGTGTGTAGATTTGCTAGGTTTACTACTCACTACGTAAAGAAAAAAAAAAGAGGGAGGTAAAAATATAACACAGTCTTGGAAGTTATGGCAGGAGTTTGGGTAAAACATGGAGAAGGACTTCCAGGCAAACAAGGCTTTATCCAAACTGTTGTAAGCAGGGAGATTCTGACCTCAACTGGAGAAGTGGTTGGATGGTGGAACAAACCTCAGAGGAACTCATAAACCTGAAAGACATGCCCTCCATGGAGGAGGCATTGCTGGATTAGCTTTAGAGGTGTCATCACCCATTTCCCTCGCAGAGGTCACTGAGGCAATCTTCAGTGTGACATGGATGTCTGTGACGGTACTTTTGGAGTGGCTGACTGGAGTGTCGGTCCCCATTTTTAAATAAAGGGCACCAGATAGAGTATGCCCCAATTCATGTTACTCAGCCTCCCTGGAAAAGTTTACACCAGGGTGCTGGAAAAACTCCTTTAAGAGGATTCTGAAGCAAAGCCTGCACAGAAATAGGTAAAAACCTCAGCACTGCCACTGTTCTTAATGCACTGGTAGCAGTTCACCATATGTACCATGTCTCTAAACAGTCCATGTTGCTGCTGTGTTTAGAATGATCCTTCGTTAAAATAAAATCAGTTCATTAGTGGTTTTATGGTCAGGAATTGATTAATAATAAATTAGAAGAGATTGACATTTATCAGTGGTACATGATAAAAGATGGGTTACGGTCCATAACTATTGACCTACATAGTAACATATATGGTCAGTATGTCGTATATAGACACTGTGATGGGGCTGGGGTTTAAGCACACCATGCTATACTGGTAAGAGTTTTTGAGCAAGACTGCTAATGCTGCATTCCTTTACATTACATTACATTTACATACAAGAGCACTTTTTGAAAGTGTACATTAAGGAGTTTTAAGTCTCGCCAAGTCATTTGGCTTTATTTTAATTTCAAGATACACAGTAAAAAGTGCAACGAAACAACTTTCCTCCATGACCATGGTGTTACACATGGTGACTACCTAGAACATTTCATAGAACACAACATAAGACTAAACTAGTGCAAACTGTATGAAATGCAGTGCAAAAACAATGACACAGCAAAGACCATTCATCTGACTATAATGGTGGCGGGGTGTGGAAAGGACGTCAGTGCAGAGCCAAGAGTCTGGAACATAACTTTATTACTCATATTAACCAAAACAAGATCCAAGGACTGCAGTTCTAACTAAAACCAAGATCCAAGGAACTGCAGTCTAAACCAAAAGTATCAAAAACACCATTAAGTGTAGGCTTTGCATAGTAAATGAGCCGGGCTCTGTTCTGACTCATCAGGGCTTAAATAGCAGCCCCAATGAAGCACACCTGAGCTCTTGAAGGCACAACAGAGCACCATCTACCGTGCCCAAATCAGACCTCATCCGTGACAGAACGCCCCCCGCCCCCAAAAAGGCACAACTCCCGGGGTGCCAAAACATAGTTGAGCCCCGAGCTGAGCCTCTGGGGGGAGGCCAAGAACAAAAAAACCCTTCAAAAACAACTCCTTTATGGGGCACATGGCCAGGTCCATAAAACAAAACTAACAAAAAGGGACAAAAAGGGACCCCTGACCAGCCGCTGCCATGTCCAGGTCTGCTGGTGTCCATTGTGGGACCCAACGATCATAAGGGCAGCCTCTCCCACTTTCTTCGATGACAACCTCCAGAGGGGCACCAAATTTCTGATAGTTCTTAACAAACCATTTCAACATAGGCATACACATACTCAGTACATACTCTTGTCCTGTCCCCGTGCCTGCAAAGCGAAGACTATCCATCTCCTGCTTGGATGTCAGACAAATGGTCTTGTCCCTTTCTGCCCGGTGTCTCTCTGCCCCATATCGCACACCGCTACCATCAATCACCATGAAGCCGAACTTGCCGTTAGACAACACTGCTGTGGGAGCCTTGGTGTGAAAGTTATTGCGGAGATAGAGTGAGGTATCGATGGGGTGGAAAGGCTCAAGTTCAATGTTGATCATCATCTCTTTGTTCTCCTCATCCGTCAGACTGTTCCTCCACTGCTTTGGGTGCTGCTCTGCCAAAGACTGTGTGAGCTTTTGTGAGTCAAAGCTCCCATGTGAAGAGGATGCAGACAGAGACCTAAACACAGAGGATTCCTTAAGGATCAAAGAGGAAGAGCTTTTCACACAATTCGAGCTTGGCATCAAACCCCTGTCATCCTCGCTCTCCATGTCTCCTGTCCCAGAATCTGAAGTGCGAAATTTGTTGTTCACAACAAATGAACAACAAATTCTCAAAGTCTTTCTCAAAGCACACTTCCTTGTTGATGTTTCTTGGCTCCTTCTTCCTCCTTTTCTTGACCTTGTTTTTGTCTCTCCTGCTGCTTGGAGCTCAGTGTGGCAGAGTCCCTACTCTTGGTTCCACTGCGAGAACTTTCACATTGACTCCTCAACCGGTTACCCTGTTCTGAGTCTGCTGAATTGTGAGGGAAAACAGAAGGTAGGGTGTGATCCGCAGGCCGCGTTCACCGCTGACTGTCCACTGTGATTCGCGCAGGCCGCGTTCACCGCTGACTGTCTGCTGTGATTTTTCCACCGTATTTCTGCGTTGAGCAGCGCAGGGTGCATTTTCCACTGTATTTCTGCGTTGAGCAACCCAGGGCGCCTCCACTGCCAACGCCCCGCTTTGAATCACGCAGGGGAAATTCCCCGCCATCCTCCTGCTTTCCGGAGCAGAAAAACACATGTGGCTCAAAACGTCCAGGCACCGCTGTGTCTTCGCGGCTAGAGCGGCCAGCCTCTGAAGAAGGAAGTTGTACCAGTCAGAGCCTAGCTCTGAACGGGATATCCAATGTCAGCCGCATCAGACATTGCTCGAGCTCCCTGGTTGTTGCCGCCGGTGTCCGTGGCACCCACTCCTCGCCCTCCAGTTGCTCACGGAGGTCCGTAGATGCAATGCACGCCGACACTCTCATCTCCCAGGTTTCTATAAGCTTTAATGTCTTCTTGATCGTGGCAGCAGTCGTCTGCAACAGCCCCTCTTGTTCGCACTCCTGACTCGCGACGTCCACGCATGGGTGGCTCATTTCTGTAACGGTGGCGGGGTGCGGGAAGGGCGTCAGTGCAGAGCCAGGAGTCCGGAACATAACTTTACTACTCATATTAACCAAAACAAGAGCCAAGGACTGCAGTCTAAACCAAATTTCCAAAAGTATCAAAACCACCATTAAGTGTAGGCTTCGCCTAATGAATGAGCCGCACTCCCCAATGAAGCACACCTGTGCCTTCATGAGCTCAGGTGTGCTCAGTCAGAACCGAGCGCCCTCTACCGTGCCCATATCAGACCTCACCCATGACACTGATAAAAAGCAGACAGTAATGCATGTAAATATGAGGAGAATGCTGGTGAGTAACAGCGACTGTGAGTTAAGTATTCGATGGAATACAATATTATGGCAAACACTGTATTTAGCAGCCGATCAATAAAGTGCAAAGGCTGAATATTAATAATAATTATGAGCATATAAGCAAGATGAAGTGATAAATATGGGTTTATGTGCATTTGATTTGGGAGCACGGTGATGTAAGTGATGCTGTGTACTCCTCCAGGTTGGTAGAGTTGACATAGGTCTTTCTAAACCTGTCCCAGTCGGTGAGCTCAAGCCTCCATGAAGCACAGATCTGAAGCCAGGTCTTTACCTGCTTTAGGGTGGGCTGCTGGGATCAGCAGAACAGAGATGTGGTCTGAGCATTCATGGAGGGGGACTTTGTATAAGATTTCAGATCTTTGTATAAGATTACAAGCAATGCAGGTCAGCTGTATTAATGGCCCATTAGTGCAAAGCTTAATAGAAAAAAAGTGATGACTGGAAGCTTTTTAATTTTGGACTCCAGTGGACCTATGACATCAGCACCATCAACATGTCATGAGAAAAATAAGAACTGCATAAGATGGGGACTATTCACATACTCTGTTCCCTGGGCTTGATTCAGTGATTTTGCATCATATAAGCTGTGACATATTCAATTCAATTTATTCTTGTATAGCGCCTTTCACAACAGAGTTGTCCCAAAGCACTTTACATAGATGGTAGACATAGGTTATAGATTGGCTAGAAGTTAAAGCCAGACGACTACGGAGGAGAGGAACCAAAAACATATGTAGTGGGATTACATGTAACATCCTCATTTGGACAATTTTTTAAAGCTTGTGATGCCCAGCTGCTAGAAGAGGGGGTCTGACTGACTACACAAAGCCTTCATTCATAAAAAGCCATTTTTTTATTTTAGCTGTTAAGAGTTAATATTAAGTAAATAACTAACTAACAATATTAATATAGCTGCTGTTTGCAGACATTTTATGTACATAGAAGTTGCGTGTAAAGTACATTTGGGTGAGATTATTTAAATTTTACATGTTTTAGACAGTTCTCCTGTCACGTGTGTTAGGGTTTGGGCACGCTAGAGGGCGCACTCTGTCACGTGTGTTGTGTTTTGGGCATGCTAGAGGGCGCTCTCGGTCACATACAAGGTGTTTATGTCACAGGAGGTGTTTAGGGTACGCTAGAGGGCGCTCTGTTCTGACTAAGCACACCTGAGCCCCTGCGGGCAGGTGTGCATCATTGGGGCTGACTATTTAAGCCCTGATGAGTCAGAACAGAGCACGGCTCATTAGGTAGGTCAAACCTATTGCGTAACGGGTGGTGTTTGTGTAAACTTTGTGTCTATGACTAGGTATAGGTCGCCTAGTATAGACCACTTAGTCTCTAGGGTTAGACTGCTGTTCCCCAGTCATAGGGTTTCATGTGTAGAACTGCAGTCCCCCGTTCCCTGTTTCTTGTTTGTTTTGTCACTGTGCATAATAAACTTCTGTTCGGAACTCCTGGCTCGGAGCTGACGTCCTTCCGGTACCACGCCACCGTTACATCTCCAATCATCGTTTTTAGATGCTTTGATGGCATGATGGTACAATGTTGCTTGGGGCAGCCTGGAGCCTTTCTGCATGGAGATTGCATATTCCGTCTTTATCTGTGTGGGTTACCTCCCATAGTCCAATTGTTTTCTTTGTAAATGGCCCCAAGGTTTAAGTGTGACTGCCTTGTGATGGGCTGGCAACTTGTCCAGGGCAGTCTCTAACTTTCCCCATATGAGTTCTGGCCCAGGCACCATGATAATCAACTAAGGTGATGGATGTATGTTCATGAAGTTGATAAAATGCCATTGCTGTTGTTAATCTTTTAATTCATCTTCATCTTCAACATCTTCATTCCAAAATCATCCAGAGGCTGGATTTTTTTTTTTCCCAAGTCAAATGTATATATACATTTAAAAAAAAAAAACCCATCTCATTACAAATAAAAAATCTGTTCTGATAGTTTTTTTTTTTTTTAATAACATTTTTATCTGAGGTGTCAACCTTTTAATTAAATGATCAGTAGGTCTTAAGATCCTTTACCTGGTGGTCTGGTGGGGGTAGGGCCTCTTGGATGTGGTACTGCAGTGTGCTATTGATAAATGTTAATCACTATTAGATATTGATAGGTCAGCCCTGTCATCCAATATGTAATGAGCAGTTGTTCCTGCCAGCATCACATTTGAGTAGGCAGCTTTTGTATACTAAGTCTGGTGAAAACCATTCTTGACACTTTGTTCGACAATTTGGTATTTCAGCAGTAACACATCTGAATCAACCCTTCAACCAATTATTAGGAGCTTTATGAGTGGAATCAAATGTTTGGCGGAAAGCATTCTCAGCGTTTCCTTTTAGTCACCAGTGCTTTTTTTTTTTTTTTGCAGGAAATTGGCAGCAGGATCATCACTTCCTCTTTCTATATCTGCCGTCCAAGTTGGCACTACATTATAAACATAAGTGTGATCATTGGCCGTCTCTCACAGGGCTCAAAACTGCAGAGTGGATTTTCATTTTTGTGAAAAATGTTCACTGTTGTCTTTGTAAAGAAAACCGCTCCACCGCCCAAACATGAAAAGGGAGAGGAAAATCAATGTTAGTATAACAAATATTGCATTGAATGTGCTTGCATGCATGTGTGTGTGTGGGTGAGGTGTGTACATATGTATTTATTTCATACATAAAAACATTAATGACTAAAATGTAAAGTCAAGACCAACAAAAGCTTTCATTGCTTAATTCTAAGAAAACCCAGTGTATTTTGTCCATTTATGTATCACTGTTTTGTTTTAATATTTTTTTTTTATTTCTATTTCTGAACAGTTTTAAAACCCCAACAGTTTTATAATATAATCTTTATTTAAAATCAATATTCAACATGGCTTAGGAGCAACAAACAAGTCACTCAGTATGCAGTCTGTAGCCTTGACCTTTGTGACCCAACCCTGGGCTTGCATATAAGGTGTTTTTCTAATTGTGGAAATTCCCACGTCAGATTTGTATAATGGATGCAAGCCCGAGGTCCTGTAAGAGTTAAAGCTGAAGTAAGAAGCAAAAAAATTTTGTTGGGCTACTGAGGTACACTGAAGAATATGATTTATTTGAGAGTTAGGTTTAAATATTCATTTACAATTTTTGACATAGCTAACAAACCAAACCATAATGAATCTCATTGTGTAGAATTTTTAACATCATTTAAAAACACAACCTTTCATTAAATAATAAAAAGATCTCTTTTTTTTGTAGTGGTGACCAAAATGGATCATTCATTTCCATTTTTCCATTCCTTTACATCTTCCTCTTTTATGATGACTACCTGCATGTCCTTTCTCACAACTTCCATAAACCTCTTTTTTGGTCTTCTTCCTTTCCTCTTTCCTGGCAGCTCCACCTTCAGTATACTTCTCCCATTTTAATCCTCATCTCTCCTTTACACATGTCCAAACATTATTGTTATTGTTGACTTTATATAATAATAATAATAATAATAATAATAATAATAATAAGAAGAAGAAGAAGAAGAAGAAGAAGAAGAAGAAGAAGAAGAAGAAGAAGAAGAAGAAGAAGAAGAATGTTGATGATAATGATGATGATAATAATAACAACAATAACAATAATAATAATATTAAAGCATATAATATGTTTGGACCTTCAGTATGTATATTTGCTGTATAACTATATGTCCTGATATTAAATAAAAACAAATCTGTGTGTACTGTCCATGCTGTTTCTTCACAATTTCACTGCGCTGGATGTGCCTTCTGTCTGGCAGTGATGTGTCGAGCAACCAATTGCACTGTGAGCTGTCAAACTGTGCCTGTCTCTCTGCTGAGCTGAGGCCATTTCCTCTGCAAATGTGACATTATCTGCTGTATGTGGATCCTCCTAGGCTGCCAATTGACTTTGGCTCTATGAGCAGCAGGCAAGGAGGAAGTCGTCAGCCTGCATTTTGCAGGAGGGTTATTTAAGGGAAGCCAACACGATTGGTCAAGTGAGGCCCTATGGGGGAATGGAGCAGTGAGACTTGGCTGTAGTCTCCGCTCTGAATCAGTCTAACTCGGAAATATGACAAAATTCAAACCCCTGAGGAAAGTACCCAAATGCCCATCCTTCAACTTTATAACCTTCTTTTCTCCTTGAAGGGAAAATTCTGGTACATGAGGGAAGCCCTAGAGAGAGGCCTTACAAGAGTAAAACATTTCAGCCTTATTCACACCAAGCATTTTCATATTTGACAAAAGGAGAGTTTATTGTTACTGCAGAGTAATAAGAGTTAATGACAGCACTCTTTCTTGCTTTGTGTGAAAACAAATAAACAGATTTTCCTGTGGAAACAGACCATTTGAATAGTAAAAGAATTTGCATACTTTAAGCAATATCTTACAATATCTAATAATAAGAAAAATTCAGAGCATCTTCAAAACAGCAGGTCATGCAAAGTTTATCCAGTGTGCAGTGGTAAGTGCTGCCCAAAAGAAAGCACAACCCAGAACCGACAAGAGGTGCTTATTAAAATTACACATATTGCGGTTATTATTATTTATATATTATATATTATATTATTTTATATTATTTCTAACTTAGTGCTAATTATTAGGCAAGTGAGTCTTTTGAGGATTAATTTCATTCTGGACCAAATCCAGTGCTATCAATTAATCCAAAATGTTAATACTTTTTTTAAATCTAAATGTTTTACAAAGGAAATGTGAGTGTGACCATTCCCAGAGGAATACATATGTGTGCACAATTTTTATGCAACTCTTAGTGTGTAGAATTATTACACAGCTAAACAAAAAAAATAAAATTTTCCCAATACAATAATATTATCCCAATAATAAAAAACTCGAATTTAAAAATAATATTTCTGAAATTTTAAACATAATCAGTAACCAATATAGTCAGCCTTAATTTCAGTAACAGACAGAATCTTTCCATTCATGGAGTCAGTCAGTTTCTTGAACTTTTTGTGCAACAGTAACCACAGCGTCTCAGCCACTATTCAGAGAGATGGGCTGTTTTCCTTCCCCACCTTCACCTTGCTGGCGTCTGAGTGTAAGTGAAGCTCTGTGCCCATTACTGATTTAGCCACAGGCCCATCCATCTGCTCCTTCAAGAGTCACTCTTATCTCATCTGATCAGTCTATAAAACATTTTAAATATCTGATGATCAGGTTTCAGGCTTCCTTACCTTGGCCATGTATCTGAGCACTGAACACCTAGTACTTCTTTTGCCTGAGGAAAAAGAGATGTCTAACAATTATGCACACTTTGATATAAGGTGCTGATCTCTTTTGGCCACACCCTTCCTCACTACACAAATACACATCACCTGATCTGCTTAAATTCAATTAGCTTTAAAGTTTATACAGCTTGGAGTTGTAATATATGCATGAAAAATGATTTGCTCAAAATACTACCTTGTCTAATAATTGTGCACACAGCGTAACTTCCCAGTACATTACAGATTCTAATGGCCATCACTGGTTAAATCTGTTTATTCTGAACCTCATATATGGACAGTCATGGTCTTGATATTCTGCAGTTCATTTTTTGTTATGTGGTGTCAACCAGAAAGGATTGATTCTACTTTTGAGTCTTGGTACCTTGCACAGTTTCTCACTGTGTCACCAATTAGTTGTAAAAAATGCAAAAAAAAAAAATGTAATTGATTTAATTTCACATTTGAAATGTTTAAAATGATTTAATGTTAAGGGCAGCGGTGGCCTAGTGGTTAGGGCGTCGGCCACATGATCGGAGGATCGGGGGTTCGAATCCCTTCCCAATGGGTTGCCCTGAGGTACCCTTGCCGTCCCCGTCCCGCTCCTCCCTGCGATGGGCTGGCGACCTGTATAGGGTGCGTCCCCCGTCCTTGCCCTGTGTGCACTGGGTTGGACGCCAGCACTCCCCCGCGACCCTGTTTGGGACAGGATGGATGGATGGATGGATGGATTTTCACTACAACAAGCATCTATTGTCTTATCTGCTTATCCTAACCAGGTCCACCAGACAGGTTGCCAGTCCATTGCTGGGCAGACACAAAGACAAACTCACCTAAAACACCCGGCCATGCAATTTAGCATCGTCATTCCACATATCACAAATATCTTTGGACAGTAGGATAAATGAATAACACACATGAAGTTTGTGAAAAAAAAATGGATGGATGGATTTAATGTTAAATGTATTGGGCTTTTATACATTAAATATGAAATTCAGGCAAGACTTTCAAAATACTTTAATATTAACTGGCCGTTTCATCATATAGTTAACATAACACAATTGAATGAAGAGGTAATTTGTTATAGTCCAGTTTCAAAGGAAACTACCCAAAAAAATCCATGACCTTGACCATCCATTACCATAACCTTGACAAAATATATTGCATGCAACTGTAAAGCTCTTTAAGTTCTATATAAATTATTCACCTAAGGAAAAATCCACCTATCTTAAAATATTTGGTAAGCCTGATTAAATGTTTTCAGTTTTTACTGTTTTGCTTTTTTCATTTACTTAGATGTCTTCAAACTTAATTACTTTGACTGAAACCTGTCTGCCATACAAATGAGAAAGCAAGGGTGTGTACATAGAGAACGAAGGGCAGCTCTAAGTGTGCACTGAGCCCATTGCATATTGATCCTATCTGTATGGTTTTAGTCCTGAGGCCATAAAAAGAAAAAATACCATTGAACGAGATGTTCAAAAAACTGTTTTCCAGAACCTATGCCATTTATTTTACTTATATATTGCTGCTTGGCAGGTTTGCAGGTTTGAATTTCAAGAAAAAACAGCCTGCATCTATATGTAGAAATGCATATACAAACATATGCTCAATCTCGCATGAATAACCTTTGGTTCTCTTTCTAACCGGCATACGGTAATAACCTCTAGAATATTCTATATTCATGAAACTCTTGGAGCCCATCTGGAAGGCTGTACATGTTAGCTTCTCTTGACGTCTGGAACACTTGAGATAATGAAGTCGTCAGGACTGTCAGTCATGTTTGTACCATATCTGCTCCCTGCGGGACAGGGACAATCTGTTCAGTGGTGGGAGTGAAGCTACAGACACTATTCCTAGTAGCAAAAATGTAATTTCCTTTATTATGATCTAACAGTAGGGATGGAATGTAGATAAGAGTATGCAAGTGTTTTTTGTTGCCATTTTATTCATATATTTAATCAATCATTAAATAGAATTCTCTTACCCAATATGTAGACCGTCAGTCAGAAATATTTGCTTCTCCAGTTTTGCCCCGGAGCCACAAGGCTATTTTGTCTAGCATTACAAAGTTTATAGGTTAAGATATAGGCAAAATCATGGTTGATGGTATAAAATACAGGCAAAGTCATAGTTGATGGTGCATCTCTGAAAACCAGGTGGAAAAATGCGTCTGTAGATCTGCAACACAGGATTTTGACACATCTAGGGAAGGATATAAAGACATTTTTGTATGCGCCTAAGACCACAATAGCTGCCTTCATTATCAAATAGGAGATATTTGGAACCACCTAGTGGTTAGTGGTTAATAGATCTAACCACCTATAACTGAGGAATCAGAGACGAATGGCCTTGTTTAGAAAAGTAACCAAGAACCCATTGGTCACAATGAATAAGATCCAGGTTTTAGTACAGAAGGACATCTATCATTACAGCATTCCATCAAGCAGGTCTTTATAGCAGAGGGGTTAAATGAAGACAAGTTCTCCCTACAGTTAAACATGGTGGTGGCAGAATCATAATGTGGGGATATTTTTTTGTTACAGAGACTGGGAGGGTAATTGTGATTGAAAAGATTTGTGTACCTTGCTCATGATCATAGAATTAAGTAAATGTTTGCACTTCAACAAAGCAATAATTTGAGGCATGAAGCAAGAAAACACTGAAGTGACTTTAGAAAACTCTTTTACAGTCTTAGCGTGGTCCAGCCAGAGTCAGGACATGAATCCAGGATGGAATGAAAGGATGGAGGTTTACATATCAATAAGACAACAGCCTGAAGCATTAAACCAAGAAAACATAGGAGTGACTTCAGGAAAAAACTTTCATTTAAAGAGTCAAGACATGAATCCAAAAGAGTATCTCTATGCAGACCTGAAAACAGTTGTGCACTGATGCTCTATGTATGAGAAACTTCCAAAGGAAAGATAGGCCAAGCTTTAACCATCCTTTCTAAGAAACTTTAATTGCTGACAAAGCTACTTTAAAGAAGTTATTTGATCTAAATATATAGATACAGTATCTCACAAAAGTGAGTACACTCCTCACATTTTTGTAAATATTTTATTATATCTTTTCATGGGACAACACTGAAGATATGACTTTGATAAAATATAAAGTAGTCAGTGTACAGCTTGTGTAACAGTGTAAATTTGCTGTCCCCTCAAAATAACTCAACACAGCCATTAATGTCTAAACCACTGGCAGCAAAAGTGAGTACACCCCTAAGTTGTGGGTTTTTTGTGCCCAATTAGCCATTTTTCCTCCCCGGTGTCATGTGTCTCATTAGTGTTACAAGGTCTCAGGTGTGAATGGGGAGCAGGTGTGAAATTTGGTATTATCGCTCTCACATGCTCGCATACTGGTCACTGGAAGTTCAATGTGGCACCTCATGGCAAAGAACTCTGTGAGGATCTGAAAAAAAAGATTGGTTGCTCTACATAAAGATGGCCTAGGCTATAAGAAGATTGCCAACACCCTGAATCTGAGCTGCAGCACGGTGGCCAAGACCTTACAGTAGTTTAACAGGACAGGTTCCACTCAGAACATGCCTCGCCATGGTGAACCAAAGAGGTTGAGTGCACATGCTCAGCACCATATCCAGAGGTTGTCTTTTGAAAATAGATGTAGGAGTGCTGCCAGTATTGCTGCAGAGGTTGAAGGGGTGGGGGGTAAGCCTGTCAGTGCTCAGACCATACGCAGCACACTGCATCAAATTGGTCTGCATGGCTGTCGTCCCAGAAGGAAGCCTCTTCTAAAGATGATGCACAAGAAAGCCCGCAAACAGTTTGCTGAAGACAAGCAGACTAAGGACATGGATTACTGGGACCACGTCCTGTGGTCTGATGAGACCAAGATGAACTTATATGGTTTAGATGGTGTCAAGCATGTGTGGCGGCAACCAGGTGAGGAGTACAAAGACAAGTGTGTCTTGCCTACAGTCAAGCATGGTGGTGGAAGTGTCATGGTTTGGGACTGCATGAGTGCTGCCAGCACTGGGGAGCTACAGTTCATTGAGGGAACCATGAATGCCAACATGTACTGTGACATACTGAAGCAGAGCATGATCCCCTCCCTTTGGAAACTGGGCTGCAGGGCAGTATTCCAACTTGATAACAACCCCAAACACACCTCCAATATGACCACTGCCTTACTAAAGATACTGAGCGTAAAGGTGCTGGACTGGCCAAGCATGTCTTCATACCTAAACGTGATTGAGCATCTGTGGGACATTCTCAAACGGAAGGTGGAGGAGTGCAAGGTCTCTAACATCCACCAGCTCCGTGATGTCATCATGGAGGAGTGGAAGAGGGTTCCAGTGGCAACCTGTGAAGCTCTAGTGAACTCCATGCCCAAGAGAGTTACAGCAGTGCTGGAAAATAATGGTGGCTACACAAAATATTGACACTTTGGGCACAATGTGGACATTTTTCACTTAGGGGTGTACTCACTTTTGTTGCTGTAGTGACATCTACTAAGTGAAGGCATCTAATTCTGACACTGCATGCTAAAGGCAATTTCCCCCATTGATGCATTTCTGGGTGATATTTGGGAACAGTGAAATCTGAATCTAGTCAGTTCTGTCTGGCAACAATCACAGGTAAAGTTTCAGTAACAGTGCATGTAAGTGTTCGTCTCTTGCTATCATGAGAAAGTGACTCACAAGGCAGACTTTGTACTGTATCTGAAATATTGTGTCATTTCCAGAAAAGATGCTGTGCCAGCTTATAAAAATAACATTGCCTACAATTTGTGCTATTACTTAGTGGAAAAAAAAATCATTATTAAAAAGTGAATTTTATTGATACTTGAGTTCCATTAAAATCCTTTGTCAGAAAGTATGATGATGAAGAAGAAGAAGAAGATGATGATGATGATGATGATTATTATTATGGCTGTTGGTGTTGTTATTATTATTACTATTATTATTATTATTATTATTATTGTTGTTGTTGTTGTTGTTATTGCTATTATTATCATTATTATTATTATTATTATTATTAGTTGTAGTAGTGATAATAAGAAAAGGGCAGATATGTTAATAATGTTTAAAAAAATAAACCTAGACATACCTTTGTTTTATAATTAAAATACCAAGAATAAAGAAAATCTGACAATTTTCAAAAAGAGGATTTGAAAGGCTTTTTTATTGGAGTTTATTCTATGTTTTGGTCAATCAGAAAAATTTCAGTAAACAAGGTAGAAGTACGAACTGAATACACACATACTGTGAGCATGATGCATTAAAGCAATATATAGAGGAAAAGAAAAGAGCTGCTCCTCAAGTGAGAATGTCAATGCCAAACATTGTCACATAATTAGACTGAGCAGAGATCATTCTATCCCATGTGCATTGACAGATATGTACATACAGAGCAATATTATAGTGCCATTTTAGTACATTTATCCTTTATTTTAAACCACACACATTTATGTGTGCAATAGTAGAACCAGAGGCACTTGTAAAATTTGTAACAGTAATTTTTTTTTTAATTAGTCATCCTTCATCATATTCCCTGTGTGGTGAGCAATAAGAACATTTAAAGGACAAGCCTGAATAGTTGACTCTTATAGTGAGGCCTTAAACATTGCATTAGTGATTTCACTGGCAGGGTTGGGTTTACTTAGAGGTAATGTTCTCTGTAAATCAATGTTAATTAGTAGTGGTTACTGACCATTACTATCCTGTGAGGAAGCATTTTTACTCTGACCACAATGGTGTCTTCCAGGAATACAATGCCGCCCTATACATGAGGAACAAGGGTCTCTGAAATCTTTGAGGAGCAAAAGCACGGGCAGTGGTGGCCTAGTGGTTAAGGAGTTGGCCACAGCATCAGATGATTGTAGGTTCAAGCCCCTTAACAATAGATTGCCCTGAGGTACCCTTGATCGCATGATATGACCATCACTACTTTAACTTTTTTTATCATAAATAGAAATAGTTTGATTTCAATCAACATTGCGCTTGTGAGCAAACATACTGTATCATAAGGAAACATAATAAAAACACTAAAAACTACTTCACTAGTTTAAATATCTATAGGAATTATGGTGAGATGAAAAGAGTGGATTGGTGCAAAGCATTGCTTCTATTCATTTGTGTTGCTGTATTCATTTTTTTAGCTTGAATAAACCCATTAAAACTCACGGATACCTGAATGAGCGTTTAGCTGACCTGAGTATTATGTAAAGTAAATGAAGTGTGTGAATGCACCTGAACAATTACAATCTGCTGCCTTCCGGTAACAATTGAGGAATTTCAGTTCCAAAAAAATTCTCATATGTATCACACAATGAAGACAAACGTCTGAAATGTGCCAAGTTAATAACTGTTTCTTAAAACTCCACTACAAAGCACTGTCAACTGAACCTAACAAATATGGTATGAAAATGTAGTTACTGTTTCATGCGTTAGGAGAAATAACTCTGTGTGAACATAAATAAACATAAATGTGACATATGTTCATGTCTACATCTTCCATGTACTTCCAGGTTGCGTGCAAGAATTCACAGTCTAATGTCCAAGCCTGCTGTCTAAGTCTCTTTATTGCAATGCAGGTTAAGTCCTAGTGTTTCTGGTGGTGTTGATCCATTGAGTCCTGGTAATTTATACACTAAATAATGAATCTTCAGTTTGCTTTTCGAAGAAAGCCTTTTGAATGATGTCTCTAGTTTCAGTAGCAGAGGCACCCCTGCTGTACCCCCAGCCTTTGCCATTTTTAAATACATACTATTTTAAGCTGTTTTTAGACTGAACTGATCAAATCCCAAGAGTCTTACCTTTAGACAATGAACTAAGCAATGCTTTCTCCAGTTAAAATGGCTACTGGTTCTAGCTATTGATGTACTTTTTAGAAGCATTTACTTTTATTTCAATGCAATGATTGCAATATTTATAGCACCAACAGTAAATACTAAATAGGTTTAATTACAGCCCTTTTTTAGTTTCATGTGATTTAGCTCAAGAGTAGCTGTTTGTGTGCAATTGAACATCTTTGTCAGCAATGGATACACTTCAAATTAATCCAGTACTTAGAAAGGCTACCTAAATACTTCTGGACGATTACTACTTTCATTGTTTTATATTTTCTGCAGAAAATGTTTTAGGAAATTGTTTATTGCCAATAAAGATGGGGAGGGGTTTTAATTAGGCCACAATGGATCAGTAGGAATGTTTCTTTAGGGGCCAACAAAAGAGCTGTAAAGTCATGAGGATGCAAGTTGACAATCTGGCCACATATTTAAGTCCCATGGAAGTACACACTCACAGAGACACACATCTACACGCACACATGGACGGACTCAAGCAGAAACACCTACACTTACCGGCATCAACAGCTCATTAGGCCATTTGGCCTAATTATATCCAGAGGGTATGTGATCCACTCTTGCTGTGCGTCAATCAACTTGTTCATTAACTCAGGGTTCCCATGGCCACTTGTTAGCACTGATTTGTTTTGGCTGTGCAAAAGAAATTGCACACAACAAAGTTTCTCCAACAGTCAGTTTATTTGTTATTGTCCTCTTTTCAAACAGTCTATCCACATTCAGCAAACTAATGCCACGATCAGCAAATTTCTAGCCACTTATTTTTGCGCAAATGCAGTGGCTGTAGACTATTCCCCACATCTTTAATTACATATCAACATCGACATGTTTGAGCTGAGAGTCTAAAGCATGTTATCGTCATGTGCATATGATGTTAAATCATATGCACATGGATATTCTTAGTTTCACCATAAAGAAATATGGCCCAGTGATCTGGAGATCCTGTAGCTGAAGAGATTTGTGACTGTACAACTGCCAGAGCTCAACCCTTTGATGGTTTGACATGTCTTCAAATCTAATGCCCATGTTGGTTCTTTAGACCACAGAAAACCCTACTGAACTATTCTGAAAGCAAAATAATAAAAACGGCTAAACTGCTAAGCCCTAAACTGGCAACGCTTCCTGCTTTAACTTCTGTGAAAAAGCCATTTGATGCTAATTTAATCACCCATCCGGAAGCTTGGGGAGAAAGCATTCATCTACATCACAATTTCGAGGGTGGCAGATGCCTGAGGGTACTTGGGCAGTTTTGATCAGACTCCTTTTTTATCAATTACCCTGATGGCTGCCAAAAATTTCCATTCATTCCCAACCTGGGAATCCTCTTCCGGGCACTTTCCAAAGTCACCATAATCCAATTACTGCCTACCATCTACCTTTATGCTGGTGTCTGGCACAGACTCAATTAAGCAGAAGTCCAAAACACAGAGGAGAAGGGAGTGACTGAACTGGTATTGCAGAATGAACACTTTTGAATCGAAAGGTGCCAAAAGGGGTTCTTTGGGGCAGTGCCATTGTAATGTAGCTCCTTGAAGAACATTTCATGGCATTGTTTTTTTAATAATAAAAGACATAGCAATTGAGGACCTGATCCTGAGAGCTGGAACAGGATTGACACTTAGCTCAAGTATCATGAGTTTAATTCACTTTGTAATTAATTCCATTCCAATAATCTTTCATTGTTGGGGGGCCTATTTTGCTCACTTGGACTTGCTCTCTCTGAGTGGATAGGGTGGACCTCCTTCTCATGCCATAAATTGACATTATATTATCCAGTGCAGGTGTCTGTCAGCTGATGTAGGAGAATGAGCAGTTAGTTTTCTCCTTCAAGTGTGCTGAGCTGTCCAATGGCATTGTGTGAATAGCATATCCAAAATATCTTGTGACTGGCTAAGAACACAACCTAGACTTCACCCTAGCAGTGTTTGTGGTGTGGTACCTAACACTAAGGGAGTTCAAGGTAGTGGGTGGAACTGAACATAATTAAGTGGGGAGGAAAAAAGATTGTGTGACAAAAAAAGAAAACAATTTTTGAACAGTGATGTAAACATTCCATATGCCATATGTATACCATATGTACCATAACTGTTGTATACATTTGTCACTGCCTCAAAAGGGGGAAGGGTAACTTTTTGACCGCAAAGCTAGAAAACATGCACCTTTGGCATTAAGGCCCTTCACACCGCAAACCATAATCAATACAGTTAAGGCTGCAGGCTGGATTATTTTCACTGTAGCGCACTGGGCTGAAACCTGTCTGTAGTGGTAGTAAGTCATTGGTCAATGATAATAAAAATGCTGCAAATGGACTTTGACTGGATTGGATTTCGTGGCATGGGATAATGCAGAGATTCGGATGGCTCTTCATGTAATAAGTGCTTGACGCTGCAGCAGTGGAGGCTGTAAGGGTATCTGTAGATAATGTGATAACCTATACCTGCAAAGCATAGACCCTTAATGAAATTCTGCCTGCCATTTACAACTGACAGAGCAGCTTTGAATCCAGTCATGGCACACAGCCTGAAAGATAAAAGAAGAAAGTAGAGACAAGGAGAGTGAGAAAAGGGAAGAGAGATTGTAGAAAAAATGTCAGCAAGATGCATGTTTGGGGGTTTACTTACATTTCAAGCCCACACATTTAGCATTAAAGTAAAAAGGTGATTTATGTCATTTATGGTAGGCCCTTTCAAAGTGCAGTTAAAAGACCCTTTCTCATGCTCACGTTTTTTCTCTCCAGTTTACACATACACACAAACCCTGCTAATTGCCTTGTAACACTCAAATTAGTCCTCCCCATGTGAGAATAACAAATGTCCAATGATTCACTCCATTCCCAGTTTCAATTACAGGACCTCGTTAATTGTTATGGTAGTAACACCCATCTCTAGTAACCTCGTCTACTTGTTTTTGACCACAGCTAAAATTTAATAGCTCACAGTTTCAGTTTGCCTCCCTTATGCAGGAAATCCAATGCAGAGGCTTTATACATGAAAGGCCAAAGCCAATTTAACAGTCATATTCAGTTCACATAAAATGCCAAAGCATGGCAAACTGAAATAAACAGCCATACAGACTGAATTCAGGATACTTAGGCTTGTAAATATAAACTGAATACAGAAAGCAGACTAATGCATGAGGGCATCTACAGAAATGCAGAGTGAATATAGATAGCAGGCTAACCATCATTTGAATTGAGACATAGAATATAGAATACAATATATCCTGAGGCACATGAATACAGATCAGAGGTAAAATACAACCTTAAGCGTGGAATATAGAGTAAATGCACACATACATAAATAGAAATATATACTGAACTATATAGATCAGTTCTCTGATTGTGTCTGCACACATCTCTTTTACCACCCTGATATACTTCTCTAGCACTCCTGACGTCCTCATGCAACTCCTCTTACTGTCAATTCTTTCTACACAAAGGTACAATGCAACTTCATCAACACCCTCAGAGCAAATGTTGTATCTGTTATGCTCTTTCTTGGCATACAACCTTACTGCCACTCACTAATCATCACCTCTTTTCTAGACCTGGCTTCCACTACCCATAATGTCATGCTGTTGCTGAAGTTCCCACAGTTCTGTGCACCACTTTGAAAACTGCTACTACTAAACATTTCCACTACTTAAGCATTCGCTCTCATTTCAAGACTGTGTTAAACGATCTTGCTAGAAACTCTACTTCTATGCTTCCTCCGGTATATCATCTGGAACAACAAGCTTTCATTTTTCATGCTCTTCAACGATGCCCTTACTTCAACCTTCCTAATCCACTTCACTTCCTGGTTCACGATCCTCTCAAAATCCAGTCTTCTGTCTCTCTCTTTCACTTTGTTTAGCATCATATGAAGAATCCATCTGCTCAAAATACTCTTGCTAAAACATGCTTTTGAGTATATTTTCTTTGCTATCCTTTATGGCCCTAACCTGCTGCACATCTTTCCCACCTCTGTTTGTCTGTCTAATCAGTAGAGGTCCCCATCCTTATGTAAATTAGAATACATTGTAGATTAAATGCAGAATATAGACATTTTTCATATATTTTAATAAAGAAATTTAGGGACAATGGAAAGATATTTTTAAATAGAAACTGAAAATGTAATAAAAGCAGAAACATTTGAATATATACTGAAATACAGACTGAATCATACATTTAAAGGGAATATAGATAGAATACAAAATGAGCATTATGAATATGCACTTAAATTGAGATTAACTGCTAAATATAGATTGAGGCATCGGATTGCATATTGATGTGCAGATGTAGTTTTGATTAAAGAGAGAGAGATGTGAATAAACAATGTAATACGCACTGAATAACATAATATTATCCAGTAAATGAAATAAAATTTCAAAACCATATTAGTGTGATGACTGGAGTGAGGCATGTGAATATAGAACACAAAATGAACATACACTGGAAATTAAAGTTAAAGGATGGGAAGTAAAGAAGAACAAATAGGTACAGTACATTTTAGGCACGTTTGTTTTTCTCATAACCTTTTACTTTTACTCCCAATATTTCAACACATGCTGCACTTTATAGTCCTTCAGGTTCAGTTAGCTTTGCATTGTGGAACAGCCAGGGTAGAAATGTTTTTAAACAGCAGATTTATGTTTATAGTTAATCTACATTTCAGACTGCACTTTTTACTTTTCTGAGTAAATATGTTTAATCCACATCATTTAGCATCTGTACATGATGAATTTGTGTACTGTTTCACTTCTAGTGAATGTAGCATATCGAGTGGCACTTATGAATATACACAGAAACTCTGAATATTTAATGATACAGCTCATAGTTGTAGGCCTGATGTTTTTTTTTTTTGTGCATTGTGTGTGCATGCGTGCCTGCGTGCGTGTGTGTGTGTGTGTGTGTGAGAATGAGAGAGAGAGCAAAGAGGGAGAGAAAAGAGGCAGAGAGAGAGAGAGAGAGAGAGAGAGAGAGAGAGAGAGAGAGAGAGAGAGAGAGAGCAAAATATAAATGCATATTTAGAAATCTCTGTTAATTTGCCCAAACCATGTTTGCATCATAACTATAAATGGTGTACATAATATGGGAAAAATATATTGTTGATTAATTCAAGGCTACAGTTTTCCACAAGTCTCTCAATTAACATCATGCAGCTGATTTTAATATGCATAATGGAATGCAGCAGCTACTCAGAAATCAAGCATGAACCTTAACTACAGCTCCAGATCTCTGACTGGTGATTTGCATTTTCAGCAGGAGTCGTTAAATGTCAAAAGTTTCCATACAGAGTTCCTCCTGGATCACTGCATGCATCATTATGCCAACCGCATTTACTGTTTGAACAGCCCTTATTGCATTTCTAAAGATGAAGCAGTTGACAGAGCTATATTTGAAAGTAACATCCCAAATTATCATTGCTTTTTAAATTGTCTTTGTGACTGGTACTATAAATGGTTTAAAACTGACAACACTCTTAAGAAACATTCATGAAGTAGCTACTGGGGCATGGCCTTTTGATATGGTTTTGTATAAGCGTATTAGGCAAGTCTCTGACATGGAAATTCTATCAATATTATACTGAATTAGTTGACAACTTTGACCTCCCTCAAACTATACATAGTAGTTAAAAATTAAGCATTTTAATCTCAACCATGAGAATTGTTATGAAGTAGTTTATTTATCTTTTATGTCAAATTAAACAATTCAGTTTAATACATAAGAAAGTTTTTTTTTTTTTTTTCCATCCCAAAGTATCCAAAGAACAGCCAGGATTAACATTTGAAACATAAAATTTCAAAGCTTAGCTGGAGTCCATTCACTGTAATGCAGATTCCCGTCAAATCGTTCTCAGGAAATCTGCAGCTAATGATTGAAAATGCCAGCTGTTTTAGAAGTAGACTATAATCTCTGTGCTGCTCTTTTGGCTTTCTCCAGTTCTTATGCTTCTATGATGAGTCATATCTATCATCTCTCTACCAATTTCTTTCACTGCCATAGTGAAAAATAAATAAATTAATAAAGATTGAAGGTATTATCTGAATCAAATAATTTGGCCTGAAACAGGCAAAGCATCTTAATACGGTCATTAATTTGTCAGAATATGGTCTATCATAGGACATGCAAAGAATATGCTGAATTTTTAGCACAGCAGGGCTAAATCATGTAAATCATGGCACTGCAGAACAGATTTGATTTTCCAATAGTGAAATTCACCTTTTTTATTGCTTTCTAAATAGCATTTGTAGGCCATTTTTCAGCCTAATCTCCCTTTGCCACATAGGAAGCAACTGCCCACTGGCTTCGGAAGGCCTCTTAGGCTTCAAACCAAGACCGCTCATCTGTATCTTCTCTAGTTTCATAACTGTATTATGAATGAATACGTTTTCTAAGTATAGGGTAATGCATCAAAATTATCATCCATGGTAATCAACTGAGCAACACATTAAACCATTTATCAAAAGTAATGCATAATGTTACAAATGAAAGACACAAGTCTGATATTACTCAGAGCTTTCTGAATAGATCTGGCCCAGTTCGCACCCCTCCCTCATTACAGTCTCAGATCTCTTCCCTTGAATCCTGGTCAGCATGGTTGCAGGTCTGTTTGTCTAAACAGGTCTTTGTTGCCTTTACATGCTGTGAATCATGGAATGGAGCGAGAACCACAAATCCAACTGGAGAGTATAAAGAAGAGAGGTCTTTGTGCAGGTTTCATTTTTGTCTAAACATTTGCAAATATTTCGCATATCCAGTCAGAAAAAAAACAAGCACCGTTTGCTACAAGGTTAACAATAAGTGTTAGCTTTTCCAAATATGTTTCTGGACATTCATTCTCAGAATTGCTATTAAAAGTAACCAGATTTATAACACCTAGTGGTTAGGGAGTTAGCCACAGGATTGAAAGATTGTGGTTTCAAACCCCTTACCAGTAGGTTGCCCTGAGGAAGGTACCCTTGAGCAAGATACTGTCTCCCCGGGTGCTTTCTTAGCTGCCCCCTGCTGCACGGTGTTTGAGTGCATGGGTTAAATGCAGAGGTTCAATTTCATTGTGTGCTGTGCTTTCACTTTCACTTTCATACCTGTTGCTGCAGTATATAATTCATTGGTAGGCAGCCAGAAAAGTACTTGGCATGACATCTGGAAGGAAGAAAGAGAATAAAGAAAACTTGGTGGTGGAATCCAGAAATTTAGGAGTGTAAACAGAGAGACAGTGCTGGGAAAGATGTGCAGCAGGTCAGGGCGATTAAGGATAGAAATGGAAACTTACTCACAGGTGAGCAGAGCATGTTGAACAGATGGAAAGAGTACTCTGAGGAGCTGATGAATGAAGAGAATGAGAAAGAGAGAAGATTGAATGATGCGAGACGGAAGTAAATGCCTGCGATGGGCTGGCGACCTGTCCAGGGTGCGTCCCCCGTCCTCGCCCTGTGTGCGCTGGGTTGGACGCCAGCACTCCCCCGCGACCCCGTTTGGGACAAGCGGCAGATAATGGATGGAAGTAAATGCAGCAGTGAAGAGGATAAAGAATGGAAAGGCTGTTGGTTCAGATATACCTGTAGAAGCATGGAGGTGTTTAGAAGAGATGCCAGTGGAGTTTCTGAACAGATTGATTAACATAATATTGGAAAATGAGAGGATGCCTGAGTAATGGAGGAGAAGTGTACTGATACCGATTTTCAAGACTAAGGGTGATGCACAAAGCTATAGTAACTATAAAGGGATAAAGTTGATCAGCCACTACATAAAGTTATGGGAAAGAGTAGTGGAAGCTAGGTTAAGAAAAGTGGTGATGATTAGTGGGCAGCGGTATGGTTTCACGTCAAGTAAGAGCACTACAGAGGCAATGTTTGCACTGAGGGTGTTGACAAAGAAGTACAGAGAGGGTCAGAAAGAGTTATATTTCAGGAGTGTAAACTTTCATTACTTTGCATCACTTTCACTTTCATTGTGCCTTTTTTTCTACATAGAGAAAACATACGACAGGGTGCCTAAAGAGGAGCTGTGGTTTTGTATGAGGAAGTCAGGAGTGGCAGAGAAGTATAACAGAAAAGTACAGGAAATGTATGAGGGGACTGTGACAGTGGTGAGGTCTGCAGAAAGAGCGATGTATGCATTTAAAGTAGAGGTTGGATTACATCAAGGATCAGCAATGAGCCCATTCCTGTTTGCAATGGTAATGGACATGTTGATGAACGAGGTTAGACAGAATTCCCCGTTGACTGATCTGTAGCAAGAGTAGGGAGCAGCTTGAGGAGAACCTGGAGTGGTGTAGATCTACTTTAGAGAGGAGATGAATGAAAGAGAGTAGGACAAGGACAGAATAAATGAGTGTGAATGAAAGAGAGGAAAGTGGAGTGGTTAGGATGCAAGGAGAAGAGGTGACAAAGGACAGGAATTTAAATACTTGGGATCAACAGTTCAGAGTAAAAGGGAGTGGAAGAGAGGTGAAGAAGAGAGTTCAGGCAGGTTGGAATTGGTGGAGACGAATGGCAGTAGTGATCTGTGAAAGGCGGGTACCAGCAAGAGTGAAAGGAAAGGTTTACAGGATGGTAGTGAGACCAGTCTCTGCTCTTTTAGCTTCACTTGCCTCATGTATAGATGTGGATGTTTAATTTTAATTAAACTTTTAAAAATTGCAAAATATTAACAATAACAATTTAAGCTAAAAGCAATAGAGGGTAGCAGTAATTGTTGTGAGATAAAAAATGTTGCCACATTACAAAAGAATTCAAAATATTCAGTGCCAGCTACTTTTGTTAGCTGAATATGATCCATCCATCCATTTTCTGCCGCTTGTCCCAAACGGGGTTGTGGGGGAGTGCTGGTGTCCAACCCAGTGCAAACATTGCGAGGACATGGGACGCAACCTGGACAGGTCGCCAGCCCATCGCAGGGAGGAGTGAGACAGGGATGGCACCTTGCTCAAGGGTACCTCAGGGCAACCTATTGGGAAGGGGTTCAAACCCCCAATCCTCCGATCATGTGGCCGACACCCTAACCACTAGGCCACCACTGCCCGCAGCTGAATATGATGCTGAATATGATGTATGATGTTGAATATGATATATGTTTTGGGCTGTGCAGTAGTCAGTGTTTTTGTCTCATAGCAAGATGGGTTTTTATATATGGAGTTTGCATCTGCTTCCAGTGTCTAAGTGGGTTTCCTCTTTGTGCTATAGAGCCTTTTGTTTTTCTCCCCCTTTCACAGGCTCCAGCATCACCTGCAACTGTGGTTAGTATAAGCGTATCAGTTAACATAAACCTGTTGGTTTTCATGATATCAAAAACTCAGAACAATTTTTTTTTTGGTAATTTATAGTGAGCCTTTGCATTTGACTGTTAATTTTCCAATAAATATGAAAAAGGGTCTGTATTTAGAAAAATATCTGCTTGTTGGATCATTATATTGACTATTTCCCTATTATCACATTACCACATTCAGACAGTAGTGGTCTACTTTTCATTAACATATAGTAGAAAGTAGATGAATGGATCAATAGACAGAAATGTTGTTGAATGTGTGAAGTAAAGACTGCATGATAACACAGATTAATGAGCAGTTTGGCTAGTGGCCACCTTTGTGTACCTGAGTGTCCCTTGGGAATTCATTGTCTTTACTTATTCATGCTTTAATAATATTATCGTTAAGCTCTTCACTCAAAGAGGCAGACGTCTTTGTCTTAGTGCAAGATGCTAATGTCATAGTTCCAGTCCAGGAGCTGCTCCCCGAATCTCTTTAATTACATTGCCCTTTCATGGCTTTGGTCCTATGTTAATCCTTCCAGCATCCACGATGGGAATGAATGCACTTGTCTCTTTGGTCTTGTGACCCTGCTCACACAATTACGAGTGGCATAATCAAAGCAGATCGACTAAAAGTCATCGTAATTAATGGTGATGCCGAGCCTGCCCTTCATAATCAGGCCTCCGTTGCTCTCCTATGTACTCCATCCACTGGCCAAAGCTAATGCAATCACTGTTGCCAACGGTGACATTTACAGCCCTGTTTGTTTGTGAGCGCTAATTAAGAAATGATAGGCTAGTCCAGACAAGCCATTCTCACATGACAATGCCGACCCATTCATTTTGAAAATTAAACAGCAAAGATTACAATGCAGGAGAAAATTGCAGCTTTATTTCATTTTTAATGATGACTTGGCAATAAAGAAACTGAAACAGTTTCTGAGAAACTCAGAACAGACTATGAATTAAGACAATGGCTTAAGGGAAAAGTGGTTCTTCATAAAAATATAACAATAGCAATAATATAATAATAATAAAAATAATAATAAAAATAACAAAACAACAACAAAACACCACCAGCAAACACAACAACAACAATAATAATAACAATTATTATTATTAATATATTTTATATTATTTCCAATTAATTATTTCGATAATAATAATAATAATAATAATAGTAATAATAATAATAATAATAATAATAATGGTGATTGTTTATTGTTATTATTATTATTACTATTATTATTATTATTATGTATGTTTTACTGACTCTTTGTCTTTGCTGACACTTTTATAAACAAAAACAGCTTTGCATTATTATAATGATAATAATATGGTAGTAATATTCCTAATATGTAATAATAATAATAATAATAATAATAAATAATAATAATAATAATATTAATAATAATAATAATAATAATAATAGTAATAATAAGAATTGGAGAGCACTTTTCATAGATAGGTGCAGCTCAAAGTGCTTTATATTTTGTAACAAATAATGATAAAACAAATAATAAAACAATGATTTTTTTCAACAATCTTGCTTTGTTGATTAATTCTAAACATTTATGAGGTGAACTAACAATTCTGAATTTCTTAGAATTTCTGTGTTGTATTCATTCCATGATGCTTTTATGAGCTACAGTTTGCTGCCATCTAATGGCATTTAAATAGTTTTATAAAATAGTAGCAAGTTGGGTCGTGGGGTGCTGGAGCCTATGCCAGTGCTCATGGGGCAAAAAGCAAAGAAACACCCTGGACAGGTCACCACTCCATCACAGCCGCCCAGTTTAGTTGTCTCTAATTTCACCCACTGGCTAGGATGACTTCTTTTGGGTGAGGGCCACCAGATGCCTCTACTGAGTCACAAAGACAGCCACTGTATCTTTGGACATCATAGAATGTTTGGAGGTGAACACTAGCTGCCAGTTCTCTTACATCAGCTAACAGATCCCCATGCTCAATAGCATGTAGCCTAGAGAGATGGGGGAGAGGGAGGGTGTTCCATTCTACCCACTCAGATAGCACAGACTCAGATATGATCTATTGGGGAACTTGGAACAAACTCTATGAGAGCCAATATTTGGACGGTTGCACCCTCAGAAGCCATGTGAGCCATGGACTCAAGAATCTATATCTAGCCAGCATGAAAAGTAAATAGCCACACTGGGTAAACTAAATTTGCTTTTGATGTCTGACTTTGGTTTAGGATTTTACTCATATGGTACATTTTACACATATGGCATGACAAGAAACAGCCAACAAAGGATGTGCAGCATTGCCATTGGTTTTTATAATGTAAACTGCTTAAAATCTCCAATATGTGAATCAGCATTGGCTTGTAAATTCTTTTGTTTACTGATTATGGGTTGACTTAGGGACAGCAGGACTTAGGTAGGGGCAGCGGTGGCCAAGTGGTAGGGAGTTGCCCTCACATCGGAAGATTGTGGGTTCGGTTCCCCTCTCCAGTAGGTTGCCCTGAGGTACCCTTGAGCAAGGTGCCGTCCCCGTCACTGCTCCCCGGGCGCTTTCAATAGCTGCCCACTGCTGCACGGTGTTTGAGTGCATGGGTTAAATGCAGAGGTCCAATTTTGTTGTGGTTCAGTGTGTGCTGTGCTGTGACCTCGCAATGACAAGGGTTGTCACTTTCACTTGGAGAGTATGGGACTGGATATAAACAAGAGCTCTGAAAAGAATAAGAAGAAACCTGGCAGGAGAAAGATCTGCATTTGAAAATATACTTAGTGTACTATCTGTTGTTGATTAAAAAGCGACCAGTTAAGACATTGTTCTCATCAATTTATTTATTCAGTGGAAACTCATCTAGTTCTAGAGGCCATATATTTTATATTGGCACCAAGGATAATGAACTACCCCACAAATAACAGGGCAAAATGCACATTCCTTTACTGCCATAATTAGATGACAAAATAATTCATAACAAATAATACAAATATTTTAGAAATTACTGATTTATGCTAACATTGCAATAAATACCATGGTATGTTAATGAGAAATAAAAAAAATAATTAAAATATTGGTTTTATTTAACTGATTCCTGAACTAAAAACAAGACAACACATTTAAACTATTTCTTTGCAATAAACTGTTTATACATCTCACAACAGCACTGTAAACAATCCTGACATATGTTCTAGAACAGAGCAATAACATCAAAACACTATAAAAGTCTAGTTTATATTCTAAAAATTAACTGCATGCTGTTATAAAGAGGTATAAACCTGACAGTTTGAATGAAGTGAAAGTGACTAATTGTCATTGTGAATACATGTCACAACACACAGTGAAACACAATGAAATGCAGCCTCTGCATTTCACCCATACACACACATGCAGCAGGGACAGCTATTTAAAGTGCCCGGAGAGCAGTCATTGGGACAATATCATTCTCAAGGGTACTTCAGAGCAACCTAACCCATGACTTTCCAATCCTGGGGCCAACTCCCTAACCCCTAGGTGACCACTGCCAATGGCATGTTCCCTTCAGCGTTTGGAGAGAAATTCAGTTTGACTTTTACATTTGACCAGAAATATGTTTCAGTCAGTGACTGTGCAGCTTTCCTTCACTCACAGAGACAAAGGGTTTTCACTGGAGTGTTTACTTAAACGGTTTAAGTACATTTAACACCAATGTCAGTGTTTCAAAAACTTGAGGATAAGTCATCCAAAAGGTGCTTAAGCTTTCAGAACCATGGAGAGCACATTTATTTGGCTGTAGCAGTGTTTGGTACAGGATGGCATGGTAGCACCCTGCCAAAGCGAGTAGGTCCTTGGTCCAAATCTGAGGCGGGGAGTGTAACTTTGAATTGTTGCTTTGTCCAATGGCAATTGTGAAATGAAAGTGAAAGCGACTATTTGCCATTGTGAATCCATAGCATACAGTGAAGCAGAACTAAACAATTCTCTGCATTTTACCCATACACCAACAGGGTAGCCATACACAGCACCCATATATCCAGCATCCAGGGTGAAGTATCAGGAACGATTACCCATTACTTAACAATTATGGAGCCTAGTCCCTGACCACTATGCCACAGCTACCTACCTTTTTTTAATTCATTACTATCACTGGAAATCCCTCCATAGATTCATAATCTTTTTACATACTGTGTGTATATATATATATATATATATATATATATATATACAGTACTGTGTTTTAGGCAGGTGTGGAAACAATGCTGTAAACAAAGAATGCTTTCAGAAATATGAATAATGATTGTTTATTTTTATCAATTTCTAAAATGCAAAGTGAGCGAACAAAAGAAAAATCTGAATCAAATCAATATTT
Source organism: Hepsetus odoe (assembly GCA_017165825.1). Classification (NCBI taxonomy): domain Eukaryota; kingdom Metazoa; phylum Chordata; class Actinopteri; order Characiformes; family Hepsetidae; genus Hepsetus; species Hepsetus odoe. The sequence goes on from CM029389.1 coordinate 10,247,436, forward strand.
GGTGTTACTACCTTTTACCTTCAAACCAGCATCAATTCTTCTGGCCCCCACAGAGCCCTGATCTCAACATCATCCAGTGTGTCTGGGATTACATGAAGAGACAGAAGGATATGAGGAAGCCTACATTCACAGAAGATCTGTGGTTAGTTCTCCAAGATGTTTGAAACAACCTACCAGCCGAGTTCCTTCAAAAACTGTGTGCAAGTGTACCTAGAAGAATTGATGCTGTTTTAAAGGCAAAAGGGTGGTCACACCAGATATTGATTTGATTTAGATTTCTCTTTTGTTCTTTCACTGCATTTTGTTGATTGATGAAAATAAATGATTAACCCTTTCATTTTTGAAAGCATTCTTTTTTTACAGAATTTGTTAATATACATATTATATTTTCTCTATTTAACATTTTTATATAACTTTTATTTAAACTTTTTATATAATTTTATATAACATACGATTTCCATATTCATCTGCAGTGTGCTGAAATGTTGCATCTTTGGTGAGTGGATCAAATTTGTTCCCAAAAGCATCAAGGCTTTCCACAAAGTCCACCATCAATGTTTATGTCATCTGTAGTAGCAGATTTTGTGTATTCTAATGGGAAAGTATAGAACATACTGTAGCATCCTTTTCTTCCAACAAATATGCCACTTCTTAAAACAATTGAAATGGAAGCTGCTTTTTCCTAAGAATTATTTAACCAGCGTATAGATAATTTCAGGCCTCAAAAAGGTGTAAAGACATTTCGTGAATATTTTTTCAGAAAATTTGATGAAGAACCTGCCACTTTTTAAATATATTTTTTTAGAATGGAATTGTAATGATAAAGTTTAAACACTAGACGGAGACAAAGACTGGAAGTTACAGTTTGCCAGCTGATTCAGATCATTGCATCAGATCAGTAGGTTAGTATTTTTTAAATTTATACTCTTATGCATGGTAGTTCAAATATGCTATTTAAATAGACTACAATTTAAGATAAAACACCCTTCAATCATTTGTTTTCTTAATTTGCAAAGAAATAATTTTTCTTTGTAAATTAATTTTTAGAATTTTTGTAATTGTATAATTGTAAATGTATAATTGTAATTGTATAATTGTATAATTTTTAAATTTTTTTTATAAACTTTTTATAAGGTAGATTAAAGACAATGCAAGCACAATATATCTGTTTTAAACATCTGTTTCAAACATCTCAGGGTGGTGGTGGTCTAGTGGTAGGGTACTTGCCTACGGACCTCTGGATCAAGAGGTCCCAGGTTAGAATCCCACCTCTGGCACTAGACCCTTAACCCTGAATTGCTCCAGGGGGACTGTCCCTGTAATTAGGACACGGAAGTCACTCTGGATAAGAGCGTCTGCAAAATATAAATGTAAATCTCAAACAGCCGGGGCAACTGTACTTGTTGGGGCGACAAGTACACAGTCGTGTAATTCATCTATAAAATGTTATGTTTTCAGAACAGGACATCTGAAGTATGTCCCTATAAACTATATTTTAACACTAATTTCTAATTTCTCTAATAGAAAGAAATACTTATATCTGGGGGATTCTCTTCCCTTAGACCAAGCACCTACTCTGTGACAGGAAAGGTTTATGAATAACCCTTACCAAGTCTAATTATTACTCAAGATGAATATCTACCATATGAATTACAGAGTTTAATTTCCTCTCGCTATTAGAATAAGTGCCTCTATATGGTTGGCACAATGGGCACATAAAAAGATTATCATTATGACAATTTCTCCTGAAACATAGTTTTCATTTTGCAAAACTGTCTGGGCACTGGATTGGTTTTTTTACACTTCCAGAGGGTCTTATTACAGATGTCAAGCATATTTATCACACCCAAAGGTCAATACAAAATGAAAAGCCCTGAAACAACATTCGGCCATGATTTTTCATTTGAGACTGGTAGGCAAACCTAATTGAAACTTCATTCAGATGTGAGATACGTTGCTTGTGGATGGTCAATGTAAGAATGAGGCCTAATAGAACTGTTCATTTCTCAAATGTGACACAAAACATCATCCTTCAGCCTTCATCTCAGGCTGATGTATTTGTGTTTGACAGTCAAACAGGTGACATATTGTTGGTCCATAACTATTCTCATCTTTTTCAGCAGATGCCAAACATTTCAGCTATTGGCTTTGATTGAAGCAAGCACAAGGACAAAGAGAGCTAAAGACATGTCCAGCATAAGTTAACCACAGAGGAGCTTCTCAGCCTGACAGGGAAGCCCCTCTACTGCATATAGGAGCACTGCTGTAAAGTTATTATATTTGAGTTTATGTTTATTAGTAAGCATGTTATATTTTGTAAAATTAGGTACATTTGTTCATTCATTGCTGCAAAAATAACATCACCCTCTCAGTCAATCGTTTAATCTTTGGACACAGTCTAGATTTGAAGATTTAAGCAGGATCAAAATTTGCATGTGGGAGATCAGTGAAAGCAAGAACTAAAACCCATTTCCACAAACACAAGTTGTAAAAAAAGAAGAATATTGCTGCTTTGTTTTTTTTTTTCCCTTAGTAATGGGGCAGCAGTGGCCTAGTGGTTAAGGACTGGGCCTTAAGATTATGTCACGTGTGTTAGGGTTTGGGCACGCTAGAGGGCGCTCTCTGTCACGTGTGTTGTGTTTTGGGCACGCTAGAGGGCGCTCTCGGTCACATACAAGGTGTTTATGTCACAGGAGGTGTTATGGGTACGCTAGAGGGCGCTCTGTTCTGACTAAGCACACCTGAGCCCCTGTGGGCAGGTGTGCATCATTGGGGCTGACTATTTAAGCCCCGATGAGTCAGAACAGAGCGCGGCTCATTAGGTAGGTCAAACCTATTGCGTAACTCAGTGGTGTTTGTGTAAACTTTGTGTCTATGACTAGGTATAGGTCGCCTAGTATAGATCACTTAGTCTCTAGGGTTAGACTGCAGTTCCCCAGTCATAGGGTTTCATGTGTAGAACTGCAGTCCCCCGTTCCCTGTTTCTTGTTTGTTTTTTCACTGTGCATAATAAACTTCTGTTCGGAACTCCTGGCTCGGAGCTGACGTCCTTCCGGTACCATGCCACCGTTACAGAATGAGCCGCCAGTACCTGGACATCACGAGCCATGAGGGCGATCATGAGTGCGTGTTGTGGGTGGTAGCCAATGCTATCGAGCAGTCGCTGCAGCTGATAAAGTCTTGCGAGACAGGGGCGACTTCTCTAGACCTCCGCGAGCATCTGGACGGTGAGGAGTGGGTGCGACGGACACCGGCGGCCACGGCAAGGGAGCTTGAGCGCCGTCTGCGGAATACGACGTCGCTGCTCCCACTCGATATCATCCTAGATCCCGAGCTTCGCATGGATCGGTTCGCGCTTTGTCTCCGGATGCTGAGCTCCATGGCTAAAAGGACACAGAGCTATCTCAACGCGCTGGACCACGTGTTCGTTTCCGCACGCGACATGGAAGGCGGGGCTTCGTTGACGGCTGGCGTTGCGCAACGCGGAAGCACGACGCCAACCACGCCGCAGGCGCCTCAACGCGGAAGCACGAAGCCAAACGCGCCGCACGCGGGTCAACGCGGAGATTCAGCGCCAGAGAACGCGAGAGCACCAGCGGGGGTCTGTCTTCAAGAGGCCGCGCTGGGCAACAGGTGGTCGGCAGAGGAGGTTCGGAGGGTGGAGACCGAGACTTCAACAAGGACAGAGGTGTCAAAGGCGCAAACATGCAGCGAAGTGCTTGCAGAAGGCAGTCAGAGTGGAGCCGGTGAGGGATCGGGCCGTGTGGCACAGAGAGGCGAGGACCATCCAGTCCCACCTCGGAGGTGAGCAGATCAGCTGCAGTAATGTTCGGTTTGCTGAACAGGAGGAGTTGCTGACGGGACTCTACCATCAGCTGACCGAGGGAACCGCCATGCCACAGGTGAACGCCACGGTCTCGAAGGACCGGAGGAAGGAAAAAGAGGAGACTTTGGCTCAAGTAAAAGGTGAGCGTCACGGAAGGAACAGCCAGTTCAGAGAAGGCAGAGAGGTCCTTCGATTCAAGATACACGCTGTGAGGGTTTCCCAAAGAAAGGGATTGGGGAGAAGACAGGAACAGAGAAACCAGATCGTAGGCCGGATAACACGGAGAGTTGAGACTCCAACCACTCAGGAGAAGCTGGAGGCTAAAATAGCCACAATGGAGGGGCAATTGCATCAGTGCAGGACAGAGCTGAGACAGGTGCAGGACCACAACATCGCTCTGCAGGCTGACCTGAGAGAGGCCCGTTATGAGGCCAGCAAGCTCACCGAGCTAGAAAACCAGGTCAGAGGTATGGAAGGTAAATTGGCCCTCATCGAATCTCTACTCTCTTCTCCGACACCAGTGCCTGCTGGAACCCAGAGAGCAAAAGCCGAAACAGAGCATCCGGAGAACAGTCCAGCGGAGAAACGGGTAACGAATGCAGAAAGGGAGCAGCTGCCTTCAGGCCCTCTAGCATCGGCTCGCCCCCGCAACTCAGCAAACCCAGAACAAGGTGACGTTTGGAGGAAGCCACGGGGAACTCCTCAACGTGAAACCAGAAGCTGGGACACTGCGTCGCCGGGCCCCAAGCGACCAGGAAGTATGACCCAGACAAGGAAAAGGGCAAAAGACACCAGCACGAATCAGTTCAGGGAGACGGACCAGAACTTCGGCGCCAGAGATTCGGGGAGAAGCGACGCGCGGAACCCGACTGACAGGGGTTGTAAGCAGAGCTTAGACTCATTGAAAAAGACTTCCTCTGTAAACCCTGTAACGTCTCTGTGTAGCTCCCTTTCAGGTCCTGTCGAGTCCAGGGGTTCCATGGAGTCCGGCAAAGCCTCCAAGGACGTAAGAGCCAAGGTCAGGCACCGGTCAAAAAGGTGGACAGAACTGCTGGGATTCCCCTCACCACCACCAGCTGCCCGACATAACTGGTCGGAGGTCCTTTGATGGTTTTTTTTTGTTTTCTATGGACCTGACCGTGTGTCCCGACTAGGGACTTTTGTGTTGTTGTTTGTGCCTCCCCCCTGAGGTTCGGCTGCGTTCAGGCACTTCGGGAGCCGCGCCCTTGGGGGGGGGGGGGGGTGTTCTGTCACGTGTGTTAGGGTTTGGGCACGCTAGAGGGCGCTCTCTGTTACGTGTGTTGTGTTTTGGGCACGCTAGAGGGCGCTCTCGGTCACATACAAGGTGTTTATGTCACAGGAGGTGTTATGGGTACGCTAGAGGGCGCTCTGTTCTGACTAAGCACACCTGAGCCCCTGTGGGCAGGTGTGCATCATTGGGGCTGACTATTTAAGCCCCGATGAGTCAGAACAGAGCGCGGCTCATTAGGTAGGTCAAACCTATTGCGTAACTCGGTGGTGTTTGTGTAAACTTTGTGTCTATGACTAGGTATAGGTCGCCTAGTATAGACCACTTAGTCTCTAGGGTTAGACTGCAGTTCCCCAGTCATAGGGTTTCATGTGTAGAACTGCAGTCCCCCGTTCCCTGTTTCTTGTTTGTTTTTTCACTGTGCATAATAAACTTCTGTTCGGAACTCCTGGCTCGGAGCTGACGTCCTTCCGGTACCACGCCACCGTTACAGATTGGAAGGTCATGGACCAGGAGGTTCCCCTGAGGCATGCTTTAGCAAGGTATTATCCCCATCACTGCTCCCTGGGTGCTTTAAATAGCTGGCCCCTGCTGTGTGGGTGAAAAGCAGAGGTTGCATTTTGTTGTGGTTCATTTTGTGCTGTGCCATGTTTCACAATAACAAATAGTCACTTTCACTTTCACTTACACTCTCTATAAAACATCATGAAGTGTAAGAAATAAATGGACCACCATGACAGCTTGCTTTAGTTTGAGATGACTGATGGTTTACCTTTAATGGTTTAAGTTTGCTGATGTTTTTTTCTGGAAATTGATGTGTGGTTTACCTCAAACCTGCCGTTATCATTGCGGTGTATATATATTATCCCTGTCACATGCAGAAATGTGTTGCAAAGTCAACTGAGTTTGTGTAAAAGCTGTGGCTTCATCAATATGTGAAGTCTGGTTGTTGTATTGCAACTTTGGAATGGATAAGACAATAACTAGTGCTGTCAACAATAGACTAGAGCTTTATGCAAGAAGTGTTTCATGTTTGAAAAATGTATCTCAGAAAACGTGGCCTCAATTCTCGAAGAATCTTATGGTTTTCAGTCTATGTTCCTAGGTTACTTCATTGACATTCTTGAACATTTTGCTAATTTGCTGCTTAAGCCTGGGTCTGTGTACAAAACAAAGTCTAGAAATCACATTGATGTTCTTAGAGGACAGTAGCAATGACTCACTGCAGAAAATCAACTACCTCTTATTTATCATTCCCCTTTAAACTTCTGTTGTCAATGCGATCAAGAGCGACAAGGACAGCAGCGAGGTGTGTTTGAAACTCATTTTTTACCTTTTCTCACATGTGTTCTTTTAGGGATTTAAATTGAATTGCAGATGTCAATTCGACCCTCACCCCTGTGTGGAAGCGAGGACCAGGGGACAACGTTAAAGTGAAATTTTGCAGGTGAAATATGACCACTGGCCAGAGCAAAGCAGAGTGTTTATTAACATTGAGCACAGGACAATATCGTATAGTTTATTGCTTTCATTAGTGTATAAATGTAGTAAATGGTTTGCCATGTACCTTATTTTACCCGCCTACATCATAAAACAAAGTCATTTGTAATTTAAATATGCTTGACTAGCCAAATATGTGCATGGTACAGTTATTAATTTAATGCCAGTGTGCTGATATACTACAGCTTCAGAAATGATGTTGTGCAAACATTCAGTTGTTAAAGGGAAATGCCAACAGTTGTTTATGGTGTAAATAAATTTAATATTAGCAGGTAAATTATAAATAAATGTAGTTAGAAATGTTTAAAGTGGTGATGAAAGGAACCACACATCAGATATAGACAGATATGCATCCTTGATGGATGAGACATTGGTTTATGGTTATTTTGAGAATTTGCCTGGCACCATAATCATATTCTTATCCATTGTAAATGTATCTCACAAAACTGAGTACACCCCTCACATTTTGCTAAATATTTTATTATATCTTTTCATGAGACAACACTGAAGATATGACACTTTGATACAATGTAAAGTAGTCAGTGTACAGCTTGTATAACAGTGTAAATTTGCTGCCCCCTCAAAATAACTCAACACAGAGCCATTAATGCCTAAACCACTGGCAACAAAAGTGAGTACACCCCTAAGTGAAAAATGTCCACATTGTGCCCAATTAGCCATTTTCCCCCCCGGTGTCATGTGACTCTATAGTGTTACAAGGTCTCAGGTGTGAATGGGGAGCGGTGGTGTGAAATTTGGTGTTATCGCTCTCACACTCTCTAGCAATGGTCACTGGAAGTTCAACACGGCACCTCATGGTAGAGAACTCTCTGAGGATCTGAAAAAAAGATTTGTTGCTCTACATAAAGATGGCCTATGCTATAAGAAGTTTGCCAACACCCTGAAACTGAGCTGCAGCACGGTGGCCAAGACAATACAGTGGTTTAACAGGACAGATTCCACTCAGAACAGGCCTCACCATGATCGACCAAAGAAGTTGAGAGCACGTGCTCAGCGTTATATCTAGAGGTTGTCTTTTGAAAATAGACATATGAGTGCTGCCTGCATTGCTGCGGAGGTTTAAGGGGTGGGGGGTCAGCCTGTCAGTGCTCAGACCATGCGCTGCACAGTGCATCAAATTGGTCTGCATGGCTGTCATTCCCAGAAGGAAGCCTCTTCTAAAGATGATGCACAAGAAAGCCTGCAAACAGTTTGCTGAAGACAAGCAGATTAAGGACATGGTATACTGGAACCATGTCCTGTGGTCTGATGAGACCAAGATGAACTTATTTGGTTCAGATGGTGTCAAGCGTGTGTGGCAGCAACCAGGTGAGGAGTACAAAGACAAGTGTGTCTTGGCTAGCCTCAGGCATGGTGGTGGGAGTGTCATGGTTTGGGGCTGCATGAGTGCTGCTGACACTGGAGCGCTACAGTTCACTGAGGGAACCATGAATGCCAACATGTACTGTGACATACTGAAGCAGAGCTTGATCCCCTCCCTTCGGAAACTGGGCTGCAGGGCAGTATTCCAACATGATAACGAACCCAAACATACCTCCAAGATGACCACTGCCTTGCTAAAGAAACTTAAAGGGTAAAAGTGGTGGACAGGCCAAGCATGTCTCCTGACTGAAACCCTATTGAGCATCTGTGGGGCTTCCTCAAATGGAAAGTGGAGGAGTGCAAGGTCTCTAACATCCACCAGCTCCGTGATGTCATGGAGGAGTGGAAGAGGATTCCAGTGGCAACCTGTGAAGCTCTAGTGAACTCCATGCTCAAGAGAGTTGAGGCAGTGCTGGAAAATAATGGTGGCCACACAAAATATTGACACTTTGGGCACAATTTGGACATTTTTCACTTAGGGGTGTACTCACTTTTGTTGCCAGTGGTTTAGACATTAATGGCTGTGTGTTGAGTTATTTTGAGGGGACACCAAATTTACACTGTTATGCAAGCATATATATATATATATATATATATATATATAATACAAAATGCACCAAGGATGGGCCAAGGATATATATTTCAGTTTATTTCTCTTAAATAAATTTCAGTTTAATTAGTAGAGTACAGTTTTTTTTCCTGCTACCTTGTCAGTGCTCTACAACATCCAAGAGTTAATGACCAACACTGTGCATAACTTAACACAACAGGGTTAGATTAGGGTCAAGTATATTGGCTACACGGCATGGTCTACTATGACTACCCACTTACCTTAACTCAGAGTCACATAAAAGTCAAATAAAATAAACAACAGATATCAAGCTAAAATTAACATGGATGAGTAGGATGTACATTATGTTAAATTAAAATGTGTATTCAACAGAGAAAGAAATACCTGTCCAGGGTATTATGTCTGCCTTTCACTCTGTGTGTCCTGGGAAAGTTTCTAGCAATCCCTCAGGCGACCCTGGCTAGGATAAATGGCTCAGATAATGGATGGAGGAATTAAATTAAGGAAACAAACAGCAAACAGAATATTACAGAACAAATGAATAAAACTGTATTGCCTAATTATTAGATTAAGAATAACTAAAGAAAAAATTTTTTATGCTACTCATTTATATACCATATTAATCCAGCTAGGAGAAGTAGATTTTTAACAATCTCCCCAATAACATTAGAAATTAATATTGAAAATGTCTCTTGCGCACATATACTGGAAGCTGAGACTTTTGGCACTGAATGTGTTCAGAACTGCATTAAACAGTCAGATCCCAGATTACATGTGAATTGGTGTGCTAGAAACAAAATATGAATTGACATTAAACATTACATTATAGTTTGATTATACATAAAACAAAGTTTTCAGTAAAATAGTGTAGATTAAGTATACATTTTGGAGAGTACAGGAACAGAACATAGATGGCATAAAGTAACTAAACACGTTGAATGAAATATATTTGTTTTACATTTTGTCTTACAGTCTTGCAAATGTTATAATTATAATATAAACAAAACATTTTAAAATGTTGTGACCATCATTACTGCCTCTGTTAACTTGTATCAAAGCTGTACAGTTTTAGCTTGCTATCATCTAAAGTTAAACCCCTTTTTCTACTGAGCAGAACTTTTTCAAAATTTCTGGGGACTAAAAGTGTGTGAGAGTTTGTGTATGCCCAATTTCATCATTAAAAACTTGTTCGCCTCCTGTGTGGCTCTACAGGCACAGAAACAAGCACCAAGTCATCAAAATAATACATAATGCAGCACTAGGTACCAAGGAGACAGTGCTGAGAGCACCGCCCACTTCATTAATTCCCCCATAATGCCACCTTACACAATTCCCTGGGGGAGGCAGCTAGCGTAATCTGAATCTTTAACGCCTACCATTGTGTCCGCCTCTGTTTGTCCTATTTAAATTAGACACACACACGCACACATGCACACACGCGCACACACACACACACAAACACACACACACGCACACACACACAAAATGGCATGGACACACAACATAAAAACTTCATGGTTATGTTAAAATTTGAGAATTGTCTTTATCTTTTTCTGTATAGCTGCATTGTAGTTTTATGTTGCAAAATCAACCTTAACCTCATTTTCAGAGACTCCTTTTTACTTTAAACAACAGAAAAGCCAAGAACATGATAAGCTTACAATTCTTTTCTGTTTATCACTAATCAACCCAAAATAGATTTTGCTGAACTTTACCCAAGGTCTCGCTCAATTAAAACAAAATCAGGCAATTAGGTACTGGCCTTATAGGCTGCAGAAATAATTAAAACTGGGATCATTAGCCAAATCAGAGGCATTAATATCCCTATCAGCTAAGAAAGCAATAGCCAGCAGGCCAAAAGGTTTATCTCACCTTGTCTCATGCTTTCTTTATTTGTGTTTTATACAGGCATCAAGCGAGGTTAATTGTTTCTTTTATTTATTTTTTTTTTCTTAATCCTTGTGCCTGATTAGTGGCTTTGTGGTATTCATGAATGAAAGGCTGTGGTGGGAATGTACTTTGAAACCTTCCTATAGGATGCTGGTGGGAGTGTAATTTGTACTCACAAGTAAACTGCTAGTAAGTCACCATACATATGCTTTTTTATCTTTAGCTATGGCCTACATATCAAAGGGAGTAAAAGCATGATGTGAGCAGCTTTAATGCCTAATTTAACCATAATAATAACCTGTCTGTTATATCTGCCCATTAAGACATCCATTGCCACTTCCAACCTCAACCTTCCAACCTCCACCTCCCTGACATAAAAGCCAGTCCTGTTAGTGACTATAATGACACTCAGTGCTTGCTATACAGTCTTATCTCCAACCCAGTAGATGGAGGACGAGGATAAAACAATTCCTCTTTTTAGTAAAATGACCAAAAGGCATCCAATATTAAGCTTTCATCCCCATTTGTGACCTATAGTGTAAGTCATTCCATTCAAATGAACAAATCACCTATTGCCTACACCTACTTCACCTATTTCACCCATATGCCCAGACTTTTTTGGATGAAATAGCAAATTTTATACATATATGTGCCCTGGGTTAAGGCCTCAAAAAAGCTTTTTCAGAAGGTGAGTAGCCTTGCTATTAAAATCTTGGAAATCTTGGACACCACCGACACATTTATTGCACCTTAAGGGAACTTGAAGTACTAACATTACTGATAATAAATTATTAATATAATATTTGCATGACACATGAAGGTGAAAAATATAAAATACCATTTATTTTAAATAGGCACCACTTACAAATTGTAAGGTTATCTGGTACCAAGACAGATTTAGTATTTGTTTTTGTACCATATTTAGCAATTCAGGAAAGCTCCTGTAGCAGTAGTAAGAATATTTTTTAAACTTTCTCATAAATTAATAGTCTCTGTTTCCCCCTGAGATCATGTCTTATGCAAAGAAAGAAAACATGAAAAAAAAAAACCAATTGAAATTGTTAATAAGTATGCTACATAACTCTAATACACACAATAATCTTTAATACTTTATATACCAGGGTATTTAAAGGGCTTTTCACTTAAAATCCTTTTTTTTATTTTGAGGATATTTGGTGGTTTAATGTACCATAAACAGTCATTATTCATTTTTTCACAACCAACTTCTCTTTTTCCCTTAGGATTGAACACCCTTTTTGCTTCTATAACTTCAAAAATAATGTAAGGTTCTTCTTTCATTGGATGTCCAGCATTCTGCCTCATTCTAAAAGCCATAAGTATTACTCATTTTTCTACATATGTTGCTCCTCACGGTAGCTGGAGGGGCTAAACTGCAGCAGGCTGTATATGGATATATAAAATATATATGGAGTGGAGCTATAAAAAAATGTGATAGAATTAAAGTTTCAAATAATTAAAAAAAAAAATTAATTCCTCATGTATGGACTGTATGGAAAGGGAATTGCATTGCTCTGAGCACTGTTTAACATGTCACTCTGAAATCTTCCATCTGGGTTCAGCTGGACTGGTGATCTGACAGCAGAAGACGGCATATGATTATTATCATTTTCAGAATATCTTTATATTGATTTTAAAAGACCTTTCCATCTAAGGAGGTGGCCTTCAAAATGATCATCAGGTCCCCAGCAGTCCATGTTTTTCTTCAATCTTGCTCATGGTGCATATACATGAAGCAAAAATGTGGACCATGATGGTATATTAAAACCATTACCTTCTTTGGACAAGAGGAGTGGACCCAAACCTACAAAATGCATCCCAGATTATAAAATCTCTGTAGGCAAATGCCTGCAGATTTGATACCACTGAACTCTCAAATGTACATGCATCTTTGTAATAAGGGTTTTAAGCACTGTGGTGCCTCCATGATACCTCACTCTATGTGTCAGAGGAAGAACTATTCCCACTGGCACTATCTGTTCATGTCCTGCATTGACATTCCCCACAACAGCTAATAGGAACAGCTACTGTCCTAGGCTGCAAAGCTTGAGCCTCACTCTCATTAAATCTGTGCTTTCAAAAACAGTTTATGTTGTGATTTATCAGTGTTGTGCCACAATAATGAACCCTTTTCCAAGGTCACTTAATCATTTTGCTTATGACATCTAGATCCAAGAAGTGAAAGTGACTATTTTTGTCATTGTGAAACGCAACAAAGCACAACACAACAAAATTCAACACGTGTGTGTATGTCTTTCACCCATACACACACGTGCAGCAGGGGGCAGCTATTGAAAGCGCCCAGGGAGCAGTGATGGGGATTGCACCTTGCTCAAGGGTACCTCAGGGCAACCTACTGGTTTGGGAATCAAACCCACAACCTTCTCATCCTGAGGCATCCCTAACCACTAGGCCACCACTGCCCAAGACTGAGGTCAATTACATTTTTTCACATGTCCCAGAGCATGGAAGGATGTTTAGTGCTTAACTGCATCCAATACACGAGTATGGAGGCATCTGCATGTGTTGTTTCTACCTATATTTATTTATACAAGTAGTTCATTTGTGGTCCCCTCTGTACTTATGCTTTCTTCCAAGAGAGACTTTTCCTCAAAAAAGGCATAATGCTAAAAATAGACATTTTTTAGCTCAAATTTATTCTGTTACCTACTGCAGGCATTCACTATATGTATATATATAAAACTGGACCACAAGAAATAGTGGCACTGGAAGCATTAATCCCAGTCTGAGGTTCATAAGAAGTTCATCTAATCTGTTGTGGGACTTTTTTAAGCAAAGAAAAAATATCTAAATCTCTGAGGGAATGATGTGAGGCTAAAATACTTTCTTTAAAGCATAAACAAAAGTCTATTTTTACAGACAAGCCCCAGCACCGGTATATGTCTTGCTTTTCCTTTCCCTCTGCACCTCTTCTGTAGTTCATCTGTAAGTGCTCAGAGCAACTTAAACATTCTCCTCATGTGGTAGCTGAGGTTAGGAAAGACAACAGCACAACAAAAATGGTTTGAAAGAAATGGAAATGTGACATGTTGAGATTTGAAACGGAGCAGAAAGACACATGAGTAATTACAATGAGTGCCTTGCCTCAGAAACCCCAAAGTATTGCATTAACATCCACAGTGTGCCCTGACCGCATGAAAAATAGGAGACATTACTGCACTCTTGCAGGCTAGATCCAGTGAGTGATGAGTGGAAGGCCAGCTAGGAGCAAGGAAACAACTGCTTCAGCAGCCTAGTCTCCAAGCAAAATGTCTTAATAATACAAATGTGTAAACAGTGTAAACACAGAAATGCTAACCCTGCCCGTTAAGCCTTTAGAGCTTCAGTGCCAAAAATGTCCTCCTTTCTGTAATATAGTGTATGAGTTACTTGTCTCTGTTTGTAGTTCAGAAATATTAATGTGTGGGACAGCTATGGCTGGTCTTGGGTCCCTATAGTCAGTGTGCCCACATGCAAAAAAAAAAAAAAAGAAAAATGTATAGTTTTATAGTGTGTATAAATATATACATATATATATATATATATATATATATATATATATATATATATATATATATATATATGCAGTACTAAAATAGGCAGGTGTGAAAAAATGCTGTAAACAACTAATGCTTGGTAAATATAAATACGATTGTTTATTTTTATCAATTTACAAATGCAAAGTGACAAACAAAAGAAAAATCTAAATCAAACAACATTTGGTGTTACTATCTTTGTTTTCACACCAGCATCACCTTAGGTACACAAAGTCAGGATTTTGCATTGTAGTCGGTGTATGATCAACCAGTTTTACCAAACAGGTGCTGATGATCATCAATTTCACAAGTAGGTTGAAACACAATCATGTTTGGAATAACCTACCAGCCGAGTTCCTTCAAAAACTGTGTGCAAGTTTACCTAGAAGAATTGATGCTGTTTTGAAGGCAAAGGGTGGTCACACCAAATATTGATTTGATTTAGATTTATTTTGTTTGTTCACTGCATTTTGTTGATTGATGAAAATAAATGATTAACACTTCCATTTTTGAAAGCATTCTTTGTTTACAGCATTTTTTCACACCTGCCTAAAATTCTTGCACAGTACTATATATGTAAAAGTTCTTTCAGTGTAACTATATAAGCTCAGGGTAGGATCTTTGTGATCACTTGTAAAAGAATTGAGTTGAAAAGAATTGAAAGACATTTTCTCTCGTCTTAGCATGAACTAAAAAAGATGTGTATGTTGTTTCATTTCCTTTTCTTTTTCTCTGACCTCCCTATGGATGCAATAACTTAGCTAGTAATCAGAGCTTTCTGTGCTTCTTGTTGTAGTTTATCTGCCAGGTTCAAAGGTTAACCATCTATTTCTACCTCCTTCATTAGAGCTGGGCTGTATCAGGTGAAAACTCACACACTTCAAGAGGTTTTCCGCATTGCTGAGTTAGCTAAGCACCTTTTACTGGTTTAAAAATCCCATTAGTTTGAGTTTCAGCCATGAATCTAGCCAGTGATCGTCATTAAACTTCTGTCCACAATGGATTGTGAAGATTCCTGCCAAGGTCATGGCAATCCAAGCCATGTAATCTTCCACATGTTTTCTCTGTTGTGCCTTCTTGTCACTACAGTGAGGTCACCCAGGCAATGCTTTCTTAGGGAGCAATATTTAGATGTTCTGCTATTTGACACTGACTGGTGATTTATTTATTTATTTATTTATTTGAGCATCTTACTATGCTTAATATTGAGCATCTAGATCTTAATATCTAGTGGGAAACAGATATACATTTCTTTAAAAGCAAGCCAAAGTTATTTTTCTCATGACTTGGTTATGAACATGATCATGAACAATTTTAAACAATTTTACTTCTCTATATTATCTTCCTAAGCTTTCTATACTCTCCTTTCTCCAAACAGCACAATCTGGGCAGTTTTTTTATTTTATTTTATTTTTTTAGTTAAATAATTAAGTTTAAATAATTAAAGTTAATGATTATATAATTAACAAACCATGTTATCACATATCACATTTTGTATGTGGATAGAACAGATATACTTACTGCAGTATGAAACTTCATTTGGCTGCTCCCGTTTAGGTCTCGCCATAGCGGATCATCCTTTTCTATTTCTTCCTCACTCAAACCGATCACCTGCATGTCCTCTCTTACCACGTTCATAAACCTCCTCTCTCCTCATCTTCAACATCCTTCTCCAAATATAATCCTCATCTCTCCTCTGTACATGTCAAAATAATTGTTAACAAGAATAGGCTCAGTGATGATCCCTGATCAAATCCGAACCCACCCTACAGTAAATGCATCTGTCACTCCGACTGCAGAACTCACCACTGTCACACTTCATTCATACATATCCTGTCCACTCTAACATACTTCTCTGCCACATCTGACTCATACAAAACCACAACTCCTTGTCTGCTTTCTTCAAGTCCACAAAGATACAATGTAACTCCTTGTGAGTTAGTGTCTTTCACTATATTTCACTATCAACACCCTCAGAACAAATGCAACTTCTACTACTCTTTTTCATAACTTCATTTTGCAGCTGATCAACTTTATCCCTCCATAGTTACTACAGCTCTGCGTCACCCTTATTCATTTGCATGATCCTTATACTAGTATACTTCTTCTCCACTCCTCAGGCATCCTCTCACTTTCCAAAAATCTGTTAAACAATCTAGTCAGAAACTCCACAGCCATCTTTCCTAAACCTCTCCATGCTTCCACCGATATGTTATCTGGACCAACATTTGCATTTGTATTCTTGATTTTCAATTCCTTTTCTATCTTTTATCGCCACTGACCTGCTGCACATCTTTCACAGCTCTGTCTCTCTGTCTCACAAATCAGCAAAGTTAGTTTTCTTCCTCCTTACTGCCCAACCTCTCATACAATTTACCAAACACCTTACATTTAGCCTTTGCCACTGCTTTCTTTGCCCTGCACTTTCTTTGCCCTCAATCTCCTTGTACTCTTGTCTACTTTTCATCTCTCTGACTATCTCACTTCTTCTTTGCTTGCCTTTCTTCTGTATACACTCCTGGTCTGCGTTCCACCACCAGGTTTTCGTTTTGCTCCTTCTTCCTTCAAGAGGTCACACCTAGTATCTTTCTAGCTGTCTCCCATACTACTTCTACAGTAGTTTCCCAGCAATCTGGTGACTCATCATTACCTCCCAGTGCCCATCTAAACTTCTGTATGAAATCTTACCTGCCTATCCTTCTTCAGTTTCCACCATTTGATCCTTGACTCTACCCTCACTTCTTCCTTCTCTTCTTGATTTCCAAGGTCATCCTACAGACCACCAGCCTATGCTGTTTAGCTACACTCTCCCTGTCACTACTTTGCACCTGTCACTCTCAGCCTCTTTCAGACTGACCCTCCTACAAAGGATATAATGCACCTTTGTGCATCTTACTCCACTCTTGTACGCCATCCTGTGCTCCTATTTACTACATCAATTACTATCTCACTTTTCACAAAATCTTTTCACAAAATCTACAACCATTGGACCTTTCTGCATCTCTCTCTCCTTGACACTCATACTCCACTTACCTAGACCATACTTTCCACCAACAATCACCATTCTCTCCTCTGGCTACACGCTCTATGACTTCATCTAATCTACTTCCAGGTCCTCTAACATGCACTGCTATTGCTATTCCGGTGAATTGTTTTGTAGCAAAAAGATTTTTGCTTGTTTTGTCAGTCATTTTCTAATTAGGGTCTTGGGGGGGGGTGCCATATGTATCCCAGCTCACACAGGGCAAAGGACAGGGACAAACTCTGGAAAGGTCACCAGCCTATCGCAGGGAGGAGCAAGCTGATGGGGACAGCACCTTGCTCAAGGGTATCTCAGGACAACCCACCGCAAGAGGCTTCCGACACAATCTTCTGACACAGGGCCAACTCCCTAACCACTAGGCCACCGCTGCCCCTCACTTGTTTTGTTTTATCGCAAAAAGATCTACGCTTTGTCATTTGTTTAAATAGACAGAAAATATTCCGGAATGTAGATGCAGTTCTGTCAATGTACATTAACTGGTTAGATTTTATGATGATGAATGATGAATGAAGCCCCTTTTCTGATTGTTTGATTTGTTTGCAATCATGTACCTCTCCTCTAAAAATCTTCATGAGTAGTTCAAAGGACATAACAAAGAATTTAAAATGTTAAATTGGCTCTCTAACTCCCTGTCTCAGTCTGAACTTTGGGATGCTAGACAAACCCAGTGTCCAGTTGAAAGCCACTTGCAGGACATAATGGATCTACTGCTAATGCAAGCAGGCAGATATCACAGCACACATTCAGAGCTCTCTTATGGAGTTGTGTGTTTATTACAAATCACAGACTAAGATAAATGGCCACATTTTAATGCAAGACATGTTAGTAGTGTTACATCAATTGGTATGATATGCAATGAATATGTAAATATGTAAATGATAAGTTTTTTTTTCTTTCAATCTGAACTATAATGTGTTTTCAAGCTTGCTATATTTAAACCAATGTGAACTATGAAAGGGTGAACGTTATTAAAAATCACATTAAAATGGTGTAGCGAAACAATAATATCTTAACATTTCTCCAGCTGAATTTAATTGATGTAGATTCCAACTTAAGTATTCTCGTTTCACCGAAGCATTATAATAATGCTCTCTTATTTCTTATCTACAGCCATGGCCAAAAGTTTTGAGAATGACAAAAATAACTAACTATTGATTTTAATAAAGTTTGCTGTTTTTATGATGGTGACTTGCATAAACTTCAGAATGTTATGAAAAGTGATTAGATGATAAAGTGATTATTTGCAATTTCTTTGTAACTTAATCCAAAAAACATTTTCCACTTATCAGTCCCTGCCACAAAAGGACCTGCTGACATAATGTCAGTGATATTCTCGTTAACACAGGAGAGGATGTTAAGGAGGAAAAGGCTGGAGATCACTCTGTCATCCTGATTGAGTTAGAATAGCAGACTGGATTCTTTAAAAGGAGGGTGGTGCTTCAAATCATTGTTCTTCCTTTGTTAATCATGGTTACCTGCAAGGAAACATGTGCAGTCATCATTGCTTTGCACAAAAAGGGCTTCACAGGCAAGAATGTTGCTGCTAGTAAAATTGTACCTGAATACATCATTTATCAGATCATGAAGAACTTCAAGGAAAGAGGTTCAATTGTTGTGAAGAAGGCTTCAGAGTGCTAGGACCCTCCTAAAGTTGATTCAGCTGTGGATCGAGCACCACCAGTACAGAGCTTGCTCAGGAATGGCAGCAGTGAGGTGAAGACTTTTGGAGGATGGCCTGGTGTCAACAAGGGAAGCAAAGAAGCCACTTCTTTCAAGAAAAACATCAGAAACAGAATGATATTCTGGAAAAGGTACAGGGATTGGACATCTGGGGACTGGGGTAAAGTAATTTTCCATGATGAATCCCCTTCCTTATTGTCTAGGGCATCTGGAAAAAAGATTGTTCGAAGAAGAAAAAGGTGACCATCACTCCTGTGTCATGCCAACAGTAAAGCATCCTCAGACCATTTATGTGTGGGGTTACCTCTCAGCCATTGGAGTGGGCTCACTCACAATTTTGCTGAACAACACAGCCATTGAATAATGAATAATACCAAAACATCTTTCGAGAGCAACTTTTCCCAACAATCCAAGAACAGTTTGGTAAAGAACAAACACATGGAGCACTTACAAAGGCAAAAGTGATAACCAAGTGGCTTGGGGAAAAAGAATATCAACATTTTGGTTTCATGGCCAGGAAACTCCCCAGACCTTAATCCCAGTGAGAAATTTCAGTTAGTTTACTCAAGGTGTGAAAATAAACAAAAAGAGAATTAGACAACTCTAAGCATTGAATATGCAAGAATGGGCTCCATCAGGATTTGACCCAGAAGCTGATTGACAGCATGTCAGGGTGAATTGCACTGGTCTTGCCAAAAGAAGGGCCAATGCTATAAATATTGACTCTTTGCATAAACTTAATGTAATTGTCAATCTTCTTCTTTCTTTTCTTTCGGCTGCTCCCGTTTATGGGTCGCCACAGTGGATCAACTGTCTCCATTTCTTCCTGTCCTCTGCATCTTTCTACTTCAAACCTACCACCTGCATGTCCTCTCTCACCACATCCATAAACCTCCTCTTTGGTCTTCCTCTTCTCCTCTTTCCTGGCAGCTCCATCTTCAACATCCTCCTCCCCAATATAATCTCGCCCTCTCTGCACATGTCCAAACCAACGCAACCTTGCTTCTAACTTGTCTCCCAAGACGCCTAACCTGAGCTGTCCCTCTAATATACTCATTTCTAATCCTGTCCATCCTCGTCACACCCAACGAAAAATCTCAGCATCTTTAACTCTGACACCTCCAGCCTCGCTCCTGCCTTCACAGTACCACCGCCTCCAACCCATACAACATAGCTGGTCTCACTTACTGTCCTGTAAACCTTCCCTTTTACTCTAGCTGGTACGCGTCTGTCACAAATCACTCCAGCCACTCTTCTCCACCCATTCCAACCTGCCTGCACTTTCTTCTTCACCTCTCTTCCACACTCGCCATTACTCTGAACTGTTGATCCCAGTATTTAAACTCCTCCACCTTGTTACCTCCACTCCTGCATCCTAACCACGCCCACTTTCCTCCCCTTTCATTCACACTCATAAATTTGTCTTTGTCCTACTCACTTTCTCTCCTCTCCTCTCAAGAGCATATCTCCATTTCTCCAGGTTCTCCTCAAGCTGCTCCCCACTCTCACTACAGATCACACATCATCAGCAAACATCATGGTCCACGGAGACTCCTGTCTAACCTCGTCCGTCAACCTGTCCACACATTATTGCAAACAAGAATGGGCTCAGTGCTGATCCTTGATGTAATCCAACATCTACCTTAAATGCATCCGCCACTCCCACTGCAGATCTCACCACTGTTACACTGTCATCATACATATCCTGGAACTACTCTCTGCATACTCTCTGTAACACCTGACTTCATACAAACCACACCACAACTCCTCTCAGGGCACCCTGTCATATGCTTTCTCTCCAACTACAAAGGCACAATGCAGCTCCTTCTGACCTTCTCTGTACTTCTCCATCAACACCCTCAGAGCAAACATTGCATCTGTTGTGCACTTTCTCGGCATAAACCATACTGCTTTCACCGATCCTCAAATCTCTTTTTCTTAACCGAAGCCTACTACTCTTTCCCATAACTCATGGTGTGGCTGATCAACTTTATCCTCTATAGTTACTACAGCTCTGTGCACCTTTATTCTTGAAGATTGGTACCAGTACTCTGTCTCCACTCTCAGGCATCTTCTCACTTGCTGGGGATTGTGTTAAACAATCTGGCTCGTAAACCAACTGCCATCTCCGCTTAAACATTCCATGCTTCCACTGGTATGTCATCCGGTCCAACAGCCTTTCCATTCTTCTTCATCCTCTCATCAGCCCTTACTTCCATCTTGTTTATTTGCTGCAATTTCCGGTTCACTCTTCTCATCATCCAGTCTTCTCTCTCTCATTTTCTTCATTCATCAGCTCCTCAAAGTATTCTCCTTCCATCTGCTCAACACGCCTGTTCACCCTGTGAGCACGTTATCATTTCTATCTTTAATCGCCCTGACCTGCTGCACATCTTTCCCAGATCTGCCTCTGTCTAGCCAATCGCAGCGTCCACCCTTTACTGTCCAACCTCTCATACACCACCAAACACCTTATCTTTTTGGCCTTCACCACTGCCGCCTAAAAGTTCATCTCCTGTACACCTGTCTACTTTCTTCATCTCTGACTGTCCCATTCTTCTTGCTCCTCTTCTTTTGAATACACTCTGGACTTCTTGGTTCCACCACCAGGTTTCCTTATCCTCTTCTTCCTTCCAGATGTCACACCAAGTACATTTCTAGCCGTCTGCCTTATCACTTCTGCAGTAGTTTCCCAGCAATCCAGTAGCTCTCTCAACACCTCCCAGTGCCCGTGTTAACTCCTGCCTGAATTCCACCTTTGCCAGCCCCTCCCCTCCTTCAGCTTCCACCACTTGATCCTCGACTCCCTGCCCTCACTTTCTCCTCTTCTTGACCTCCAAGGCCATCCTACAAGACCACCATCCTATGCTGTTTAGCTACACTCTCTGTCACTACTTTGCAGTCTCTGATCTCTTTCAAACTAACCTCCTGCAAAGAATATAATCCACCTGTGAGCATCTTCCTCCACTCTTATACGTCAATTCAGCTCCTCCTCTTCTTAAAATAAGTATTAACTCACAGCCATTTCCATCCTTTGCAAAATCTACAACCATCTGACCTTCAGCATTCCTCTCCTTGACACCATACCTACCCATTACCTCCTCATCACCTCTGTTCCCTTCACCAACATGTCCATTTAAATCTGCACCAATCATCACTCTCTCCCCTCTGGGTACACACTCTCTATCACTTCATCTAACTCACCCAGAATTTTTCCTTCTCTTCATCTTACAACCAATCCCAGGAGCATAAGCACTAACAACATTCATTATCACACCTTCAACTTCCAGTTTCAAACTCATCACCCTCCCTGACACCCTCTTCACTTCCAAAACACTCTCCACATACTCTTCCTTCAGGATAACACCTACTCCATTCTCCTCTTCTATCCACACCATGGTAGAACAGTTTAAACCCTCCAATACACCTGGCCTTACTACCCTTCCATCTGTTCCTTGCACACACAAATGTCAACTCTTCCTTCTCTCCATCATATCAGCTTAATTCTCTACCTTTACCAGTCATGCTGCCAACATTCAAAGTCCCTACTTCACTCCACTCTCCTCTCCTTCTCTCTGGACATGCTTCTCCTCTTTCTTCTTCTTCTTGGCCAACAGTAGTCCAATTTCCACCAGCACCCTGTAGGCTAACAGCACTGATAGCGGTCGCAGCTAACCTGGGCCTCAACCGAACCGTATGGAATTCTGTATCGTTGTCCCGCATATTGACTTGTTCCTTCTGGACGTACACCCTCCCCATTTACCCGGGCTTGGGACCGGCACGAAGAAATACACTGGCTTGTGCATCCCTAGTGGCTGGGTTAATGTAATTGTCAATAAAAGCCTTGAAACATAAGGAAATGCTTGTAATTATACTTCAGTTACCATAGAAACATCTGATAAAAATTATCCTCAAACAAAACTTTTGGCCATGGCTTTACAATGGTGTGTACAAAAAAATGACTTTGAAAAATGGCAGTGTATGATGCCAACCATGAATGTCACACAGAGAAGGTAATGAACCTCAGAGAGGATAGAGTTGTTATATTTATACAGTTTGCCACTGTTAAGCAGAAGCACTGGTAATGACACTCACATGTCACATGTATACGAAAAACAAAGACATGCACAGCCACTGCTGGGGTGTAACATTAGGGACATAGCTTGGCCACTTATTCATTAAAGCTTACAGTGGAAGCCAAATGTGACTGATAAATAAATGTACCAAAATCTTTTCTCATTTACCTTTGACATACACTCAAAGTCATGTCTGTCAAAGTGCGTAGATCTAGTGAATTCAATTCATCTTTCATAAAAAAAGGGAATTCCAAGTAGTCAGTCAGTCATTTTCTGCTGCTTAATCCCAAGCAGGTCGCGGGAGTGCTGAGTCCTCCCAGCTAACACAGGGCTGCAAGGACAGGGGACACACCCTGGACAGGTCGCCAGCCCATCGCAGGGAATTCTAAGTAGTTTAGTGAAATAATGAATTGCAGAGAAACTTTCTAACAGTTATAGGAACCAGAGCATAACAAAATAGTAATTCTATTGCTCTCTTAATCAAGTCTTTATCATGAATAAAAGTAATAAATACAAAAAAATAAGCTTTCTTTGGGGTGGCACAGTGCCATTTTGTGCTATGAGTGCTCAAGGACTCCCAAACCCTGGATGGATGGATGGATGGATAGATGGACAGATGGATGGATGGATGGATGGATGGCTGAATGGATGGATTTTTTTACAATGTTTGTTCATTCCTACTTTTTCATTTCACATTATTACTGTTAGTAAAGCTGTTCTTACTAACTCCCTTTCCATTTTGATTCCTCTTACAATCAATCCTCCCATTTTCTTTGTCCCAATGATCCTGTCCTCCCACTCGACTGTTTGCTCCTAGCCTTCTTCTAAGTCCTATTGGTTTCTCCCTTGATCTAACGCCTGTCCATCTGAACGCCTACCAACACTTCTTTTCTCTGTAGTCTCATGTGCAGTAGCGAATGGGCTTCTGCAGTGTTCCCTCCTAACTAGCATTCCTCGCACCTTTAATAGATGTTCACATCTGTCTCTCGGTCACACATACACGCAAACACACACACATACACTTTCTCGCTGTGGCTCAAACCTTTGGGACCCATTCCCATTCTAATGCAGCCCCTTGTTATCACGGTAATTACTCCGCATTGCTGCTGTTGTCTGCCAGTGCAGGCAGCAAATGTCAGAGAAAAACCACTGATAAAGACAGAAGTATTCCAGTGGGAGGCAGCCACTTTGACACTGCAGCTGGATGTTACTTCATTAATTTACAGTTTTACTATCTTAAAAATTAAAGTGCCAAAAAAAGGCTCCTTCAGAACAATAGCACAGGAGAACCACATTTGCTTCCCTTATGATGCTTGTGATGCATCAGATGGCCACCAGATGGTGAGGGAAGGCATACTCACCATCATTAAATACAGTAAGCTTAAATGCCTGACCTCGCAGATTTTGGAAAATGATAATATTTTATAAAATGTATGAGAAAAAGACATGTATATATAAATGATTCTGAAACTTAGAAAACTTTACAAAGTGCAAAACTAGAAAGCAAAACAACTGTAGTTTTTAGCAGTTAGAACAATTCTGAAATCTGTGAGAAGGGCTACAGTCCCTCAGCATTTCTTGGGTTCATAGCTCACACATGAAATACCTTTAATGAGCCTAATAAATCTGACTCAGTAATTAGTGTCTCCACTGACCCTCACCTGTCTGTTTTTCAGACCTATTGATCATTTGTCATTTCTGTAAAAAATAATTACACATTTCACTTTTCATTTTCATGCTTGTCTGTATCATCCTGCATGTAGTTATTTCTGTTGTATAGTCTATAGTAATGTATGTTTTTTATATTTATGCTGCTGTAGTGACTGGAATTATCTACGTAGCAACATAATCTGGTATAATTTGGCAGGTGGTCTAGTGGGAGCAAGATACCATCCCCATCAGTGCTCCCCGTGTGCTGGATATACCTGCCCACTGCTGCACGGTGTGCATGGTTGAAAAGCTTGTTGCATGGTGCTTTGCTCATCAGTTGTAAGTGTTTATTCATACTGACAAAAAGACACTTTCACTTTAATCATTCCCATCTGTAGCATATGTTTGATTGAGGTTTCACTGTACTTGCATTATCATTATCATAATTTATTCAAGATAATGAATCAAGAAACAAGAACATTTCCCAAATGATTCAAGATTGTTGCTTGGTTACTAGAGTGGTTCAGAATGCTTACTTCAGTGCTCCAGGTGGTTGCCAGGGGTGTTACTTACTGACTGTTATGAACTGGCGGATTATTAGTTAGATTCTAGGTATGATCGCTAACATTCACTGATAATGGGAACAATGTAATTTGTCTATTCTGGATTTAATTGATGCAAAAAGTTTTTCAGCTGAATTTGAAAAATATGCTTAAAAAGAAAAAAAAAAAAGAAAATGAATTAGAAGAGAAACTGATAGGTCTAATTAAAACTAAAAACAAACTGATAAGGTCTCAGCTTCTTTTTGTCCATTTTGTACTGTTAACACTTCCTGGTCTACATGTGTTTCCTCTTATCATCCAGACAACATACTCAAAGTTACTTTCACAAATCATTAATTGCCAAATGTCACTAATTCTAGCTTTTAATACCACCTTAAATCTTGGTTATTGAACATTGAGCGCACGAGATTTTCATCTAAAGCCAGAGAAACAGCTCTAATAAACAGAGATCAGACAAACAGAATGCAATCAACACTTCACCACAATGAGCAAAGAATCTGTAAATGTCAGCTTGACGAGAGCACAGCTGGGTGGAATGGCAGATTGAGGGATTGTTCAGCTTGGAGAACGGCCTTTTAAATTTGGGCCGAAGGTCAGTTTGGGTTTTTTTCTGAAACTGAGGGGAAGTTGCTAATTAATTCCAGATGCCAGATACCATAGGCCACTTTCAGAGGTCTAGTGGAGTCCATACCTTCATGGGTTGGAACTGTTTAGTGACACAAAGGACCCTAAAACAATATATATTGAATAACACAGATAATAAGCTCATAAATGATATTTTGTGTGTGTGTCACAATCACAAGTCGGCATGACTTTGATAATGATTTGGATTTGAAGTGAGAAAGTTTGCACAAAAAGATAAGGGTTGCTAGTGACATCTAGTGTTCATTAACAATGTGTATAAACCCGTATAAACATGTATAAACTGGATTTTATATGCTTCTCTATCTATAACTAAATTTCAGTGGACAAAATTGGCAAAAGCCCAAGTCCAACTGCATTTGTAAAATTAAATAACTGTTAATTAAGTTATTTGTTAAGCATTTTACTGTGTGTACACAGAATACTAAACAATTATAATAGATTCTAATTCTAATAGAATTATGTGTTTGTGGTATCTGTATAAAACGTCACCACCTGGATTTAACAAAGCAAATAGGTAAGAGCCTCCCATTGGTAATTACTGTATGGATTACGTTTAGCTTTAACTTTAACTGATGCAGGAGAAGCTTCTTCATTACTTAAACACCCTGTTGGAAGATACATCCTGTGGTTGTGGAAACAGTGATAATCTGTTTCAAAAGGGTCAAATTATTGACCCTTTAATCAAACTACTAAAACTGGGTTAAGAATTGTCCAATGCATTATTAAAAACTGGAAGAATAGTGGGGAACCATCATCTTCATGGAAGAAATATGGTTGGCAATCACTTAAATGCTTGGTAAAATCAAAATGTAAAAAAGAAAACAACAGCAGAACTCACAGCTATGCTCAACAGTGAAAGTAAGAGCATTTCCACATGCACAATACAAAGGAAACCTAAGGGATTGGGACTAAGCAGCTGTGTAGCCTTAAGAAAACCACTGATCAGTGGCTAATCACAAAAAAAAAGCTTCAACTTGCTAGGGAACATAAAGATTGGACTCTGGAGCAATAGAAGAAGGTTATGTGGTCTGATGAGTCCATATTTAATTTGTTCTGAATAATGAGCGATCAGCCTAGTGTGGCTACCGTACAAGCCTGTGGGGACAGTGCTGTGATCTGGGGTTGCTACAGTTGATCAAGTCTAGGTTAAGCAATGTTATGTGCCCAAAGCATGAGGTCAGCTGACTACCTGAATATACTGAATGACCAGCTTATTCCATTAGTGATTTCCTTGATCCCTGTTGGCACGGGCAGATTCCAAGATGACAATGCCAGGATTCAGCGGCTCAAATAGTTAAAGAGTGGTCCAGGGAGCAAAGACATAATTTTCACACATGGACTGGAGTCCAGAGTTAATTTGCTCATGGGTCCGACTCTCCCATCATCACTACAAGATCTTGGAGAGAAATTAATGCAACTCTGGAAGAAATAAATGTTGTGTTGCAAGTTTATCAAAATGATGCCACAGTGAATGCATGCTATAATCAAAGCTAAAAGCAGTCCAACAAAATATTAGAGTGTGTGACTTTTTTTTTTGCATGGGCAGTGTATTACAGTGGGGACACCACTGACATTTGTTGCCCCAATGGCTACATTAGTGATTGATCATTTTTTATGCCAGTTCTATGACAAAGGAACACAATGCAATTTGTAGTTTCAGCTCAGTTTTCAATACTGACTTAATATAAGCACATTCCTGCTGAGTCAGCTGTAAAGTATGGGCCATCTATCCAATTTTGCCCAAAGGACAAGCAGCAAAGCAGGATGCTGCAGCTGTGCCCTTAAGGGAACTTAAAATGCAATTCATTGGATGAATAGGCACTTGGATTGACGGTAAAGACACTCTGCTGTTAAGCACATGTTGTCCAAGGGAGGTAACCGACCTCGGAATACATACATTTTACAGGAAGCATTCATATGCCATGTGCTTGTCTCTTACACACTCTAACAAGCAATGTTAACAATACCTCATCTCTGTCTCAGTGTGTGCTCAGAATTGGACGTGTGTTCATCACCATACTGAATAGCAGGTGTTGTTTCTAATGGATTAATTGCTATTCTCCACGGGCACAGAGAACTCACCAGGCAAAAAGAATTATCATAATTAAACCAGCCCATCCCAATTGATATGTAAAATGATGCTCACGTTCTGGGACAATCACGGATCAGAGAATCGGAAGAGGTGCAAGCTCATTGTTTAAGAGCAAAGAACAATTGCACTATATTAGACTTAAAGCTATAATCAGTATGCTTGTGATTTTATGACAACACTGCTTTCATGCACCAGTCCAATTTAGGCACATTCGAACTAAGCAAATGTAATATTAAGTGGATGCAGTAGTGTGAAGGTGTCCCTGATCCAATCTATTGTTTCGCAATTTTTCTTAGTGAAAGAAAGTACATGTTAGCACAGTGATCAGCACTGATGCATCACAGTGAGAGGGTTCTGGGTTCAATTTCCTGAGACCTTTCTGTTTGAAATGTACATGTCTTCCCATGTGACCTGCAACTTGTCCAGCAAGTTTCTATATATTTTGCCCTACGAGTGTTGTGATGGCCTGGAACATCTCACAGGCCTTTCTCAGTGAAGGACAAGGAGCTGAGCTGCCTACTTGCAGGTAAGCTAAACATGCATAGAGTTGTGATTTTATAATTATATGCTATGTATGTAAGTATAAAAATACAAATACATACTTAGACATGACAAGCAGAGAGAATAGACTTAAACTTATATGATATAAGACAGTAGTTCTGTCATCGTGTTGACATATATAATATGCAGGCAAGGCCTGTTTGTAAACATTAAAACAATGTGTGTTAAGTTTTAAATGAATAAGAATGTGTTAAATTAATAAGTATGTCACTCTCCACAGTTGCCAGTTAGTGGACAGAGGACAGTTATTGAAAGGGCCTGGGGAGCAGTGATGAGGACGGTACCTTGCTCAAAGGTACCTCAGAGCAATCGACTGGTAAAGGATTCAAACCCACAAGACTCGAACCCACAATCTTCAAATACTAGAGCGAACTCCCTAAACACTAGACCACCGCTGCCACATACACTCTTATACACACTTCAGTTTGCAGTGGTTTCCATCAAAATTGGGAAAATGTCAGAGCAGTGAACACAATTATGCATGAGAATAATGCAATTAACACATTTTATGCACTGATTAAAGCATTTACCTCATATGAAGAAGACTGAGGTAAATGAGGGATATATATATATATATATATATATATATATATATATATATACAGTACTGTGCAAAAGTTTCAGGCAGGTGTGGAAAAAATTCTGCTGTAAACAAAGAATGCTTTCAAAAATATAAATAATGATTGTTTATTTTTATCAATTTACAAATGTACAATTTATCAATTTACAAAGTCATAATAAAGAAAAATCTAAATCAAATCAATATTTGGTGTTACTACCTTTTGCCTTCAAACCAGCATCAGTTCTTATAGGGTAGGATTTGTAGGATTATAGTTTGTGTATGATCAACCAGTTTTACCAAACAGGGGTGCTACGATCATCACTGTCACATGTAGGCTGGAAACACAAATAAGTGTTTGGAATAAACCTACCAGCTGAGTTCCTTCAAAAACTGTGTGCAAGTGTACCTAGAAGAATTGATGCGCTTTTGAAGGCAAAGGCAACAGCTCAAATACTGATTTGATTTTAGATTTCTCTTGTTCATTCACTGCATTTTTGTTGATTGAAAATTTTTGAAAGCATTCTTTGTTTAGCATTTTTCCACACTCCAGTCTAAACTTGCATTGGTACTGTATATATATATATATATATATATATATATATATATATATATATATATATATATATATATATATATATGTGTGTGTGTGTGTGTCTGTGTGTCATTCACAAATAATTTTTTGGACCCATGCCAGAGAGGTATAATCTGGCTATTTTAGATTTTGACATGAGTGGACAGATATTTTTGTAGTAATATTTGTTATAGTTATTACTGATAATAAATGAACACGTATTGAAGAAGAATGTATTTTATTATATTGTGTTTTGTTGGCATTTTATAACAGCAAAGTCCCTTGAGGCCATTTGTTACAGAGTTTCCCATGGTTATGGGCTGCATGACCTCTTAAGGGTTATTGTTCTATTCTCTCAAGTTCTGATGCTCAGACATCTAATGGGGGAGAACAGTGTTCTTCAAAACACTGCAATATCAGGTTTAAACAAACTCTTAATCCGTATTCTAAAGTCATTGGTCTTGCCACTGAGTCTTTTGGAGTATTTTCACAGCTTCAGAGAATGCCAGACAGGAACTCAACCCTCAATCCATAAATGATCCTTTTGAAACCAATCAGAGTTGGACTCTGATGTAGAGTGGGAAGCTGCTTCCAGCAAAACAAATAATGTTAGAAACTGGGTCCAACTTCGCCCCCCTCTATTCTGTGCCCCTCTATAGACTCCAATCAGCTGCCAAATGGATCAACAGAGCAAGCTACAAATCAACAAACATGAAGCGACAAGCCCACTCTGGCAAAGCAAACAGCAGATTGTGCCAGTATGGATTGGACTGGGCTGGGTGACAATTGACAATAGTGCTATAACAGACTAACCAGCAAGATCCACCTGACCTATGCCTGACATGTAAAGATGATTTGTGCACTAGCTGTCTTCTTGACTTTTCCATTTGCTCTCTGCGTTGTGTTACTCTTGCTTTAGGCCAAGCCTACATATTATTTGATACAAAATAGCATTAGAGATTGTAACTGACAGTGGAGATTGAGGTTGGGTGATATGGCAAAAATATAAAGATATCAAAGTACACAGTACATGATATGTGACACAATAGTTTGTTAACAAGGGTCAATAGACGAAATGTTCCAGCAATGCAGTGCTTTATTTAAAAAAAAGATGTTAAAAAATCATAAAATTGTGCCTAAAGACATAATTGCTTAATGGGCATTGGCATCCAATCAGCTACTATTGTCAAATAATCCACACCAAGTGAACTCATCAAGCAAACTGCTTTATTTTCATCATATTTCTTGCATTGTAGATTGCCTATAGCCTGTAGTAACTCCATTCACCAGTCCTTTAACAATGCATTATTTTTTGAAGAATATATCTGTATACATTGCATATAGTAATCACTAGGTTGCAAAAAACACAGGTTATATGCATAAATGTCTGACAGTATTTGGATGTGTTTGGCATTTAAGTTAATTGCATTTTTCTGCAGAAGGGTTCCTTAATGTCAGGTCATTACCCATAAAGGAGCTTCAACCGCATTGTCAGAAGAATGTCTCTCCTTGCTTAGTCATGCACAGAAGATCGACATGCAGCTCTTGTGTATAACATCCTTTTAAAAGAGACCATCCATTTTTATACATTTGGTCTATAAGAATATCTTTGATTAATACTACAAAACTTATTTAAATAATTCATTTTCTGTATATATACCATTTTAATTATGATGACAATTGTTAGCTTAAAATGAATGTAGAATACTTTCTACTTCATATATTTTCAAAATAAACTCTTAATTTTTCTTTTTTGAGAATTTGAGCGAAACAATCTATTTATATGACAGTGGTTGTTATGGCTGGGGACAAGGCCCCATTATTGGAAGGTCGTGGGTTTGAATCCCAGAGCAGTAGGTTGCCCTCAGGTACCCCTGAGCAAGATAACGTCCCCATCACTGCTCCCCAGGTGCTGGATATGGCTGCCCACTGCTGCACATGTGCATGTGGGTTAAATGCAGAGGATGCATTTTGTTCTGGTTCACTGTGTGCTGTGCTGTTTCACAATGACAAATAGTCACTTTCACTTTTAATTTACTTTTTACTTTCAATTTCATTTTTCATCAGATGTAACCTGGTGTAAATGATGTAAAATGATACTTGGTTGTACTTTTATGTATTAATTACAATTAATTACAATTAAACCTGTACTTGTAATTTTTAATGAGTGAAGAAGTCTTTTCAGTGCCTCTACTCTACCAGAGACTTTTTGTTACACAAGTACACAAGCATGTGTGTCTTCTTAAGTACTGAATACCTGAACTGTAGGAAAGTAATGGCTCTATTTATATGCGCCATTACATTGGGTAGCGGTGGTCTAGTGGTGGGGTCCTTGCCTATGGGCCTATAGCTTAAGAGATCCTAGGTTCAAATCGCACCTCTAGCACTACCACCTACCTGGGGAAGACCCTTAACCCTGAGTTGCTCCAGGGGGAATTTCCCTGTAATTAGGACATGGAAGTAGCTCTGGATAAGGGTGTTTGCTAAATACCCCAAATGTAAATATGTATAAAGAGAGAGAGAGAGAAGCTACTCCAATAAGCAAAAAAGCTTGTTTTATTTGCCAGTTGACTGTTTCAGGCTGATAAATGCTGGGGTACTGCTTTAAATGTTATTGTGGCAGATACTATAATTTATGTTCCGCCCTACCTTAGGAGGCCGTCCCCTAAAACCTCCTGGGTCCTGCCTCTAGAGTCTGTAAATCTCTCTCTCACTTATTTTCTTTGGGGAGCCTATCCCACCTCTCATCAGGCAAATAATGAAGAAACACCCTGGAAAGGTCAGCAGGCCATTGTAGAGCAAAAACACACAAACACACTCACAGCTAGGGGTCACACCTAGGGGTCAATTTTGCATCTCCAGTCCACCTGATTCATATTTTGGACAGTAGGAAAACCTGAAAACCCAGAAGAAAACCACACAGACATGGGGAGAACATACAAACTCCACATGGAAAAGACCTGGTCTGCCCCCCTTGAGAACAGAACCTAGGATCTTTTCACTGTGAGGTAACAACTCTGACTAATCTAATAAGAGCTTTGCCCAGTGAGAATATTTCATCATTCTGCACATTTTTAAAGTCTGTTCTTCTCAGAGGGGCAAAAGGTCAACAAAGCCTAAAATTGTCTACCCAGGAAAGCTTTAGAATATGCCAATTAGCCCATGAAGTTGCTCCATTTGCTGCAGGAAAGCTGCTCTCATAGAGCCTTGACCTAGAATGAGTTGGTTGACAGGGAGGTGAAAAGTAAAGAAAAATCTGACTTAATTCAAATGTGAAAACATGTTCTCTGTCCTCTGACACACCTTAATCAACACCAGCTATAAATCAGTCAAAAAAAAAAAAATAGAGATGTTGCATAATGTTAAGGTTGCTAATTATATCTGATGAACAATGCTCTATGATTTTATAAGCCACACTGGCATCTAGCTCCGTAAGTCAATACCCGCCTCCTTCCTTCATTAGGCCTTATAAATGGTATAAATGGTGCTATCTGGCCAACCATCTGTTTAAGAAACATATTTTGGCACCGTTTGCAGATCAGATCAGCTAAGATAATGAGTCTGAATATCTGGAGTGATTATGATAACAGATGACACCTCTTTTGTGGTAATTAATAAAATAGTCCATACATAAAATTCAGTCAGTGTAAGACAGATTACACAGGTTGCAGTGTAAAAAAAGCATTAAGATCAACCACTATACAGCAAAATCATTACATCAATCTATATTATTATTCACTCACATCCATCCATTAACTGAATGTTTATTCTAATTGGTGAGTGTTTGTGGGGCTATTCCAGCTGCATAGAGAGAAAGGTGGAGAAAAACCCTGGACAGATCACCAGTCCATTACAGGGGAGATACACACACACACGCACACACACACACACACACACACACACACATACACAGTCTAGGAGAAAATTAAGCACTTCTAATTCAGTTAATATGAATGTTTTTCAACTGTGAAAGTAAACAGGAGCACCTGGAGAAAACCCACGCAAGTCTCAGGAAGAGAATGCGAACATGAAGACAACATGGAAGCTACCTTCAGATCTGTAGTTAAAGTGATTATACTTTCACATATTATTGCTTTTGATAATAAGTTAACAAACAAGCCAACAACAATATCAAAGCACAAAGGAAATTCAGATATTCTTATAAATATTTCATGGTTCTTCACTTTATTCAAACTGGTAGATAATTTTCCTGATAAATAAATATAATAAATATCATGGACATTATTTGTAATGGAAAACTCACAGAATCATCATTAGTGATTTTGGGCAACTTCAATAAGTGTATTTTGAAATAGAAATGTAGAGACATGCTCTTGAACAGTGATGATATATTGTTATGGAGATTTAAAGAGTCTCAGCGGTGCCGCAGTACATTCTGTCTATGCAGGGAATCTAATGTGTTTGTGTGCGCGCATGTGTTTATGAGCTGAAAAAAGACTGAAAATATTACAATACAGTAATGTATAATTTGGAAAATGTAAAATTTGGGGCTTTAATTCCAGTATCACCAAAATGATATATTTTCCAATTTACCCACCATGAAAATATAATATGATAAAAAGAGTTAAAATAAAGCATACACCTGAGAGAAACCTATGCAGTTAAAAGGTATTTAACCGTATCTTGCAACCTATAATGTAGGAACACAAGCCATTTCTTTGCTATAATAGAAACAAATAAAGCTTGACTTTTCTTATTCTATGCTACATTTATTCTGCTTCCTTTTTACTGATGCATACCATTAGGCTGATAACTATGTATAGCTCTGCAGCCATATTCTGGATTCACAGCATTGACTCCTGGGTTGTGATATAATGTTACATCACAATAAATGAGCTTTTTTTTATATAAGAATTGAGGGAGAAATCACAGCCCAGTTGCTACGTTGTCGGAAGTAATGCATCTAGAGACATACCACCTCAGGGACTGTCGCCCTAGCAGGCCTAGACTTAGTAAATAATGCAACTAAAATATATCATCATGATGTTTTCCTTTACCAAACATGTGTAGCTGTCAACTTTGATCAATAGGGAAGTAGAGGAAGCAGTATTACGCTTACACAGCCTCTTTCATATTTATGGATTTCACACTAACCTCCAGCCTTAGCCCACTTTGTGATTAGATTAAATAAAAAGGAGGATAAGAAAACATACACTCAAACACACACAAAGAAAACTAGGATTTTGGGCTCCCACACTCTGCTAGGCTGACCAGCCGATTATGACATCTACATACTGACAGCTCAATGCTGTTATTTTGCATTATATCTAGAATATTCCCTGTGGTGTTGGACAACAAGCAATTTGACATGATGGCAGGTTATCTGGCCTCTAACAGCTTTAAAATCAAACTGAAATTACTGCTGTTTTTTTTTTTTTTTTCTTTTCATTTTCCATATTGCTCATCTGAACTATAATTGGGTGTAGTTGTACCTTTGTGTAACATTTTTCATTTCAATTGAGTCTCAGTTTTCATTTGAAATCCCTGCTTGGTGGAACCACATTCATCCGAATAACCATCCTCTACTAATACATCAAACATAATCTTCATAATGTTCCGTCTGGCATTGCATCTAAACTATAAGGAGCAAGTAATTGCTTTGGTCTGCTGCTCTGAAATGTCCTTGAAGTTTCTTATATAACATCAACAAAACTGACTGAGAAGGAAACTTCAGGAGTGTTTGTCTGTTTGTCTGTCTGTCTGTCTGTATTGTTTTACCACTCTAACTACTCCCTTCATCTCAAATCTGAATATTTGATTGGGTCAGTCATGTGGAAGGAAGGATAAATAATAACATAGCAAAGCAGATGGGCACAAAGACCGGGATTTGAAATATATATTACCTAAAGAACTGGGTTTTTCTTTGTTTATTTGTTTGTTTGTTTTAAATAGAAGGTGTGAACGAATCTTTGAATCATGTAGAGGTTTGTTAATAAAAAAAAATCCTTTGAAAATTTAAATGATTCCAAGTTATTAAGTTAGTTGCAGTTTTTAGCATGCCACTGTTTATCTGGGATAGTTATGATATTTTCAGAATTTAGATTTCTCAGAATAAACAAGCTAAACAAAATCAGATTCAGTGAAACAAAAGTAAGATTTATTGTCTTAAGAAGTTAAACTGCTAAGATTCAGTTTAAGATTTTGCACAGTTCACAACACATATGCAGATATTTTTGCTTATTTCTATTTTATTTAAATAAATCTTACATCTCAAGAAATCTTCAGTCATTTCTACTCACCCCATTGGGAGATTGTTGGGGTAAAAATTGATAAGCCTTTTTTTTGTTGTCCATTTTAATATTTTTTCTTAATTTTGTTTTAGAGGCTGAAAAAAGTTGGGGTGTTCCTTTAACAATCAAGTGTTTCAGTCCATAGAACTGAATGGCACACTCTGTGCAGGGCCAAGATTTCTGCACCTGCTGATACTCAGGCATATTGGGTTATCTGGGGGAAAGGAGATTATGTTGTACATTCCTACCAGTGTACTAAGAGCTATAAGACTATAAGACGAGGGGGAAGAAAGATGTGTGCAAACTGGCATTATTTATTTTTCACTACTATAAAAATGTCCACTCGCATAGCACTGTGTCAACCTTGATCACAGACTGGCTGCATTGCCCTGCTGAAGAGAACATGCTGTGTTTTAAGAAGGGTCTTCAGCTTGGAGGGAGGCGTGGTTCCTACGCAATGCGCATGTTTTCTCGCCATCAAAAATTCTCTCTGTTAATGTTCTAGACTGTGAGCTTTCTCTCCCTTACTGCCTATACTTCTCTCACCCTCTCTACCCTGCATAGCCAACTGTGTTCCTTCCATAAATCTTCCATCATCTTTCTTGAACTTTTTTTCTGACTGACTCACGGTGCAGTGCAGCTTGATGCTCATATCAGATTTCAGATCAGTTTAAATGCTCTTCTCTGGAGCCCGTGTCGTGAACGATAGCAAATGGCTTCACTATTAAGCAGAAATCAGCTCACACTTCAATACTGATCCAGTACTCTCTTATGTCTGAGATCAGAAACCTTCCCTGAGTCCCTGCTGAGCCTCTGTGGTGCTGCTGTTTTGAAGTGGAAAGAAGCCTGGGATGGTTATTCCAACCGAGCCTGATGCTGAGATAACATATGATCATCATTTTTCCCTCTCTAGCGCTGTCTAAAGCAAAAGAGAGTTGTTTACCATTGATCTTGCTGTATGTTTATCATTGATATTTCTGCATGCTGGGGTTCCAGTTAGCTGGAAGGTCTCTCAGGCCATGTTTTCTCTGCATGAAGCAACATATCGTGAAGTCCAGTTATATAAAAATACAACAGTTTGTCCTTGTCATAACAAAACCGCATACCTTCAAAATTGTAAGGGAACATTCTAAACTTTAATACCTGTTAATAAGATGAATTTGAAATAGTGGCAATGTAAAACATTTTGTAGCAGTGGAGAAGCCTAGAACTTGGGTAAAATTAATCTCTGCTGAACTCATTTATAACATGCGTCTGGGTTTATTTGTCAATAATGGTTGTTTTTGCATTAATGCTTTCCAATCTCTTATTATTACTCAGCATTAAGCAGGCTATTTTTGTGCCTGTGTGTTTTGATTGGCTACTCTGTATTATGCTTAGTATGTTTAAAAGTAGACACACTACTCATAGTCTCAGTTTGTTGGGCTGAACTCCTGTAGGCAGATGCATGATATGACGTGTAACCTGAAAATGGTTCACAATAAACTGTCGTTGCAGTTTAGTTCCTTATATGAACTGTACTGATTGAAAAACTAAACACTAATCATATTACACCAAACATTGAAGTTGTTTTCAGTATCGCAGCATTTCCAAATTGGGAACAATGCTTTTCTTAACTTATATATTGGTTAATGAAGCCTAATAAGATTACTGGTCCATTCATGGAATGGCCAGACAGAGATATAACCATTTTCAAATGATGTAAAGGCATGTAAAGGCAATTAAATAAAGTAAATCTTTATTTAATTGGAATGATTGAAAAAATCCCAAACAGACTTTGTCAAGATACAATTTTCTTTTAACATTGTTTACCATCTGTTCATTACTCCTCAATTCATCCAAAAGATGCAAAAATCATGAAAAATGTATATGAGCCATTTCAGTTTAATAGTTCATTATCATAACAGTTACTGAAAATGGGAAAGGAAAAATATTTAACCCAGGAGCTATTTCAAGAAAGCACAAAATGAACTGCAACTGGATATTATGCAAAATCAAATACAAGTAGTTATTAAATATTAATAGGTACAAAAGGTTTGTATGAGATTCATATACTGTGTACAAACAACCTACGTTTTCTGATAAGTCCTAAAAGATTAATTGATTCCAATAAAAGTGTGACAACAGAACATCATCTGGCAAGAATAAGTTAAAGGAAGAATCTGGCATTTACCGTTTGTTGTTTATGAATTATTAGTTAACAAAGTTTCAGTGGGATCCAAACCACAATAAAACAAGGTCTGCACTTTGCAATAAATTAAGAACATTCACCTCACTGCTCCCAATCACATTTGGTGTGTAGCACTACTTTTGTGAGCATCTGGTTTACTTATTTTCACCTGTGCATCATCGCTGTTTATGGTTATTGAGTTTGTCTGTCATGTCGTAAAGTGGTGTAAACTCCAAATGTCTTGTGTCACTTCTTTAGAAGTGTTTCTAAGCCCTAGTTCTGGTGACACCCACTGTGCACAGCTTTCCATTATTTAGCAGACCAAATTATCAAATTAACAAGCTCTTCATTGGGGCTCTAAAGAGATGCAGCTCTCTGAGTGTTGGCCTTATTATTAAGACATCTCAAGTTTGACCCATCCTTTTCAGGGAGTCCAAGAGTGTGCAATTGGCTCTTCCTCCTACCTTGTCTAATCTATCACATCTTACCTCCTCTCATTACTAGCTGGATTGGGCATCGGCTAGCTGATAGAAAGGAAAAGGCAGTTAGGGTGCTCCTTATTGAGCTGCCTAGAGAAGTTGGAAAACATGGCTGGCCTCATTTTAATTAAAGTAAGCATGTATCCTCCCATTGCTAGGTGGTAATTACAAATGAGAAATTCTAGTTACAAGAGGTAATTGGAGAAAAAATCTATCTCATCGCCTGGGTCGGAGTTGGGAAAATATTTTAATATGCACAGAGGGCAGGGGGTCATCAAAGTTTTGTCTTTACTGAAGATTGCCATGTAGTTTACATTTACATCAATGTCTTTTAGCAGATGCTTTTGTCCTGAGCGACTTCCATTTCAGAACTACAGGGACAGTCCCCCTGGAACAACTTGGGCTTAAGACTCTTGCTAAAGTGGTAGTGTTGGAGGTGATGGTGTCATAGGTGAGAATCTTAACACCAGACAGTCATCAACACCCCACATGAGTAAAGAATGCCGCCTTTTAATCTCAAATATCAATTTTTGTCTCTTTTAATTGTTAGTTTAATTGTCAAAACAGTCTGGCAATGGATAACTCAAAGTCTAGTACAATATAATAAGAGTGTCACACATTTTTTAAATGTCCAGTAACTTTTAGCACAAGGCAGACAGCAGGTTTCCCTTTGAAGTCAACGCTGTTGGTCATGTAACTGTACAGCAAGATATTAGACTCATCTTCAAGAGACTTACATGACTTTGTGAACTTGTTTTTTTCTCTTGTTTCCCTGACCTCTGTAGGATTGCAGTTACAATGTCGTTCTGTTCTTACACTGAGCTTGCACTCCATCACTGAGGAACCCCAGGCAAACTCCGCTCCAGCCGGAGCATTTGTCATCTCAGTCTCTGCTCGGAGACATGCTACGGCTGCTGGCTTCATGCTGCAACACAGAACTCTCAAAGCCCCTCCACTTAACTAGTGAGTCATAACAGTGCAAACATTCCCCCCGAGGACAGTGCCATGATGAATGAATGGATAACTTATTGTTTTGTGTATCACGCATATGATAAATGCATAAGTGACTTTATCAACTTTTAACTCATGTTAGGTAAGTTCAAGAGAATTCAAAATGACACATTTTTTAAAAGTAGAATTATATAATGAATTCAGTTGTACAGATATAAACACATTTCTAGAGAAATATACAGATTGATAGCTGTTCACACCAATGATGATAGTATCCAGATGTTCAAAGCATTTAATGGCTAGAACTACTGCATTCACAGAATTATAAGATACACCAAAAGCATGAGAGGACAGGACAAACTTCCTGTGCAGAGCTGCAGCTCTTCTGTAGTATAGTTATAACTAAACAACTGATCTTTTTCAACAACCAGAACAAAAGTGAAGATTTTTGCATATGTGGTCTAGGTAATTGTCAAAGTATCTGGTCAACCAGATATTTTATCCAGACCAGCTATACAGGCTTTTGTGATGTGGAATAACAGTACTTTATCAAGGACAAAGTAAAAAAAAAAAAAGTTTTTATTAAAAACAGTGCAGACAGGAAGAGCTTGTTAAGGGCCTCATGGTTTAAATACATCAATCTTTACAAGCCATGACTATCAAGTAAAACTCTTAATTCTGTGGTGACTCCTGTTCTACCTATGTTGAACGACTACGCTTTGAGCTGCCAGTACTGAGCTCCATGTTCCACTAAACTCACTCACTCACTCACTCACTCAGTCACTCATTCACTCACTCACTCACTCACTCACTCGCTCACTCACTTTCATAGCTGCTTGCCTTCATTAAGATCTCAGGGGGTGCTGCAGCCTATCCCAGCTTTCACAGGACAAAATGCAGGGGAACACCCTGAACAGGTCCCATTGAAATCAGCAAACAAAAAGATTAAACTTAAAGTGCTAAAAATGAATGTATGTATCAAGACTTCTCTAAGAACAAGCTGTGGCTACATGGAGGAATCAGGAACTTCATTATTTTACCTTTGTGCCCCAGCAGGGCTCAGTGGCAAAAAAAAAAAAAAAAAGTCAGCACAATTTTTGGTCAAGGTAAACTTATCAGATTTACATGCCTCACGGTCTCCGGAACTCCCTGCTTTCTTACTTGTGTGTTCAGATGGTGGAGCTATCAGAACTCATTAGCTATCAGCCCGTCCCTGACAGCAGGATCTAAATTTTTTATAGCTGCTCCTTTCCCTGATGCTTGCATCATTTGCAGCCCACACAATTTCACTGAAGATAATTCTTGATCATTTAATGCATTAAGCATTAGCATTTTTATTTTATTAAAGAAGCAATATAGTGGCTTATTTTAGAACTATAATGTTTCTTGCTTCTTAAAGGCTTAATGACAATAGCCTAAAAGCAGAAATCTACAGGGGTAGTTTTCAAAACTCAGTCTTGTGAATCCCACAGCAAAAATATCTTTGGCATTTTTAGTTTAAAACTTGAATTATAATGTATCGTTTTTGTTAGGCAATACTATGAAAAATGCAATTAGATAATATGCTATACTTCCTAGATTATCTTTTGGTTGATTTTTAATCAGTGTTTGGGTTAAGATTTGGAAAATAATAATGACAAGTCGTTAGGTTAGGTTTTGTTTTATCTTTTTTACCTGCCAAGAGTTTAACATTGTGGCTGCTTGATGGTATTTGAAGAAAAAGATAGTCATCCTCAGAACAAACAAGTTTAGAGGCTACAATATCACACTGCTCAGGCTTCAGTTTGGCAAAGTTCCATGAAACATCTTTATTTAAGCATTTATAGTAAACTTTCAGCTACATTACACATAGCTGACAATTCACAATCATATCTACATAAATTGCACTAAAAACCTGCTTAGGCCACTGTTTACAAGTTAACTCAAAAATCTGCTGAAATGTTGGGATAATTATTTATATATAACTCTTCCTTTTACCCATACTATGGACAATATTTGTAAAGACATTACCTTGCACATAGCTGCTGATTTATGCCATGTTGTTGTCCCCCAGTCTAACTTGTATACAGTCAGTCAGTCAGTCATTTTCTGCCGCTTGTCCTAAGCGGGGTCACAGAGGAGTGCTGGAGTCCACCCCAGCTCACACAGGGCGAAGGACAGGGGACACACCCTGGACAGGTCGCCAGCCCATCGCAGGGAGGAGCGTGACGGGGACGGCACCTTGCTCAAGGGTACCTCAGGGCAACCTATTGGGAAGGGGTTCGAACCCCCGATCCTGCGATCATGCAGCAAACTCCCTAACCAGTAGGCCACCGCTGCCCCAGTATACAGTATATATAGCTTAAAATAGTTTTTATTTATTTGGATTTTTTAAATTTCTTAATATTTCCTTAACCCTTGTTTGTTGTACTTTAGTCTACCCCAGGATCTGAGTAATGGCATCTATTCTGTATGTTTTGTACAAAAGGCACAAATGACAGTAAAGTATACTTTAACTTGACTTTTTTTTTTATTTAATTAAAATTGTTTGTATGCTCATCTTTTACTGAAAGAGTATGTTGCAAATCCACAGGAACATGCAGAAGAAAATGTGATTAAATACACCTACAGACAAAACAAAATAAAATTTCTGTTGAACTAATGATTTGTTAAAGTATATTAATAATCTAAAGCTTAAATTATTTGTGAAAGGCAAAAGGTTCTTCACTATCACACACTAATTTCTTATATTTCTTGACAAAGTCATGTGTTAAAAGGTTTCAAAGTAAACCATAGCTGTTTTTTCTATGGCATCACTCCAGGGTACCTTTATATTCAAGAATGTGATGGGCACCAGGGAATCTATTCACTTGCATTCTTAGCATCATCATATTTGCATTAGTGGAGAGTAGATAACTAGATTTAAGATGAAGATGATAGGTTTGATCAGAACTATGATTATCTTGATTTTACACACTCCTTGCCTTGCCTTATTCTGTGCCTCATTTACCTCTCCTATCCCTCTCTTCTTGCACATGCCTTTTTTTCTCCCTGGCTCTCATCTTACTCTAATCATGTGCTGTTTTCCAAAATCTCAATCTGCTCAACCCTTTCCACAGCTGAAGAACTGGGCAGAGAGAAAAAAAAAACATAGAGAGAGAGAGAGAGAGAGAGAGAGATTCAAAAAATGAGGGAGGGGTGAGATTTCAATGTAATGAATATATTCACAGCATGCTATAAGTACTGAGACCCAGCTGTTAGAACACTTTTTCATTTCCTTCCTAGAAGATGAGAGGTAATAATCGTGTGAAAGAAAGCTATGCATACATTAATTCATCTCTCTCCCATCTCTCATCCTGGGCAGATGTGAAAGTCCAGCTTATTTGACAAACTTGTGCTAATATTTCAAGGTGACATCACTTGATAATACTGTGTGCAATGTGTGCCTTTCTGCAACCATGACAATGACACAGGGACAGAGAGAGAGCACAAATGGTTTGAAGGACTGGTGGGCTTCTATGTACTAGCCTTGTATTCCATCTTGCTTTCTTTATTCGGCCCACAGCAATTTTCCCTGCCTCTCCCTGTGTTCACAGAGACAGTCGGACAAAAAAGGAGAGGGGGTGGGGAGTTCTGGGATTAGAAAATACATATTGTCGGTGTCTCATCTAAACCAAATCTTATTTTTACATCATTTGAAGACATTGGCTGCTTTTTACATTGTGTGAATATTATAGCTGGATGAACACACCATTAGAAGTTTCTTCAGATAAAGGCTTAACGATCATATAAAGGATCTGCTGTTTGGCTTATTGGGAAAACTATTTTATGAGAAAAGTGGAGTAAAGCAAGTTTTACCAAAGTCTGCATACATTTTCGGTTGGAAGTTCCAGTTTCCTCCCATAATCCAAAGACACGCGTTTTGGATAGAGGCAAAATAGT
This sequence comes from Hepsetus odoe, assembly GCA_017165825.1. NCBI lineage: Eukaryota > Metazoa > Chordata > Actinopteri > Characiformes > Hepsetidae > Hepsetus > Hepsetus odoe. The sequence goes on from CM029389.1 coordinate 10,290,624, forward strand.
TCTAGGTGTGGCTATGTAGTGCGATGGACTGGTGACCTGTTCGGGTGTTAGGCCTATAAACACTGGGCATGGGATATGCAGTTGAGGAGGTGCAGTCAGCAGTCGAGCGTGACCTGCAAGCAAAGTCTGTCAATATGTTAAGTAAGAAAAACTGGAAAAAAAATGTAAAATCCACCCACCATCATCTCATACAAATATGTACTTTGGGTGGATTATGTAAGACTGTGTGTGTTGGGACAAAGGCTCAGATGATGAATGGATATTTGCAAGGTTATTAGATATAAAAGCCATTTCTACCATTATTTAGTTTATTCTAACTCAAAGCATTTAAATACAAAGATATGCAGTCAGAATTAAAGTATTAATGAGATGAATAAAAGGAACTTCCGTTCCTACTGTTTTTTTTTTTCAGTGTAAAAGATCCACCCATGAATGTCTCAAACACCGCTCACAAAATAACACTCCTGAGTCTGAAGTTAGCAAATTAGTACTTGCACTTTGGCTGGATTAGTTTGTCAAGATTAATAATCCATGTTACTTAATGCGCTTAAAATGATGAAGTCAAGAGTTGCTAAAAGACATTACAATAAATTTCACCCATGAAAACTGACTGCAGTAAATGCATTCTACCTCTGTAGACAGTAAATCAACCACAAATAGCAAGTGGTAGCCTATTGCTCTCCCTCAACTGGCTACTGCTTCTTTTGTTGCCCTTCTGTGACAGTTGTCCAGTTCCTGTTGTTTGAAATCAATGTGCATGTGTGTGTGTGTGTGTGCGTGTGTGTCTGTTGGGACAAAAGTTACTTTCTGAAAAAAGAGCCACCAAAACAGTTCTTAAACTGTCAAATCAAATGCTTCACCTTTTTTACTTTAGAGCTGAACTGGCTTGACCTTTGGTTGGATGACTTTTACTAAAAAAAGAGGCCTTTTTCAGATTGATATATAAAATTTGTAAGTACATTATATAATGTAGTTTCCCTGCTAACATGCCTTCTCAATAAAATGAAAAAATAAATAAATAAAATAAAATATTGCTAGGCCACAACTTGCTAAGGCCTGGGGAAATGATAATTACATTGTGAAGTTTAAGTGGTGCTTTATCGCTCCCATTTATATTGTCATGCAAGACCCGTTAACTAAGCGGCTGGCTGGTTTCAAAGTCAGAGACATATGTTGGAATACTAGAATGTAACAAAATCAGCCTGAAGTTGGATTGATTCCTGCCACTTTCCAATTGTGCTGGGGTTTAATCTGACATGGTAGTTTGAATGTCAGTGGGAGATGTCACAAAATTTTAGATTCTTTGTAGACAATTCTTGATTATTTGCTCAGCTTGACAAAGTTTATATCAGCTGCAACCATGTAAAATGATAAATGATTAAATTGAATCTAATCCCAACTAAGAACTTAACCCAAAACATAAATTAATTCCTGACACTTATAAACTATAATCCTAATGCTCGATAGTTACCAACAAACTGAACAAAAATAACTATCAAGATAAAGAAAAGACAGAAAGGAAATGGGATGTTACCCAGTGAAATACAGAACATTATGTGATTAGAGTGTAATTTTCCTCATGTCCCCAACACAAGGTGCATGACGGATGTGAAGTGGTGAACTGCCGCTGACACAACATCAGGCACCCATCCTGGACAGCAACTCACTGAGTGAAGGAGCTTCCTACCCACTAGGAGAGAATGAATCCAACTGTACTCTCTTGGACTCTTGGCCATTAATAATCAATAGAATTTCAAACAAATGGTTTATTAGTTACCAGGCTTTTCTCCGTGGGCCTTGCTATCACAGTGGCGTCACTGCCTGGGATTCTGCATGACCCCCAAGAAAACACACTTCTCATCAAATACTTCATATCATACACTTATATACTGTCATATACTTATTCATATACCTTATTTTTTGCAACTGTGCTATTCCTTCCAAGAAAAAACATGCTAACACTGTAATTTTATACCTTATTTTTGTGTTCATGATATCATTTATAACATATTGTACTACCTACATAAGAAGGAATTAATTTTAAATAGGTCACCAACTGGATAGATGTTTAACTTTTCTTTTTAGAAGAAGCCTGTCTCAGGAAAGTATCGAAATGAAGCAAAAATATTCACTGAGATTCTTGAAACTCAAAGAGCCATTAGTACATATGTGGGTCACCTGTATTTGGTGTGCCTGTAAACCATATTTAAGAGGCAGACGGGACCCAGGCTAGACATGACACTCTATCAACCCAGCATGGGGCCACATCCTAGTTGGCCATTGGCTTCAGGCCCAGTGATTTATCTCAGACCTGTGGTCGTAATGGTAATATACTACAGGCAATTGAAAAGGAAAATTGAAGTAGGTCAACGAAAAACAGAGCCACTGGACACCCGGCAGTGTTTATGGAGGTGGTGATCACAGTGGCATTGCCAACCCAAGCATTCCTTCCAGCAATACCATGGACAGTTGTGTCATCTTCAAAATGGTGCTGCCAGTGCGAGTATGAGTTTTGGGGACATTCTTTTCTTTATTTGAACTGTGATGAATTTTCCATTTTTTTGTCTGAATGGATATTGCTGCTGTTTGTATATAGCTGGCATTCCACTTAAGTCTACTTCTTTGTCTAGGCTTTCATAAAGAATTCTGAACCAGAATCAATTAACTGGTTGAGTGCACTTAGTTGCATGTAAAGTCTGCTTTGGGAGAATTGGTGAATTCATAATCCTGTGAAGACTATCATGATTCATGAAAAAGCAAATGAAATAAATGGAGGACACATCCAAATAGTACAAAGAGTGTCTGAAGGAATATCTTCTAGACCTTATATTAAAGACCTGGAGCAGTAAAACATATATTTTTTAAATACATTTTTTTATTTTGATCAGTAAAATCTTGGAATGACAATCTTGGAAAGACCCAGTGCAATGTAAAGGACTACCAAGATTTTTGTCTCATAGGTAGTTATAGCAGTCAAAGCGTGGTTGGAGCCCTATAGATGATCTAAAGTTATGTTTATTGTTCACAAACTATCTGCTGAAATTCTCTGGATTCTTAACAGCATGATGATCAAGCTCCTGCTCATGAAAGGTCCAGGTAAATACAGCTCACACTCTTTCCTTTTGAGATTATGAACCCCTTTCTCAACCAGTTCCTCCATGAATAAAAAAAAAGGTATGTTTCAGCTTGTTTTCTGCAGACGCTTTGTTGACTTGTTTGTTCTAGGACTTGCGGCTTGACTTTGCAGTTCCTGCTGGTATGGCTTTTAATACATTCCTCTGCTACTGACCCTCAGGTAGGCATTATCAGGCCTAGTACTATTTTGTCCTTTCAATGTTTTGTGTGGTACTGCAAATGGTTTTGTTTGTAACCTCATCTGCCAAGCTGTAGCACTTCCTGAGGTCTCTGCCTTTGATGTGCGCTGTGGGGATGTGCATGCAGGGTATAAAACTGTTATTTTCAACATAGGTTTTGTTCCCTTTGTTAGGAATGTTTGTTTTTTCTCGGCAGGTAGCATAAGCCTGGCATATTGTTCCAGGACAACTGGTACTTTGATCCAACTGCATTACGTCTCCACTATTGTTTTACCCATGTTCTCTGTTAGCATACTGATTACTGATAACACTTTTAGATTATAATATTTGACTTTGTATTAAGTTTTGCCATGTGTGTGAAGCTGGCACAGGCTCTGTGGGCCATAACTGGTGGTTATTCTGCTAATTTAGTTTTTTTTCTTTTGTATGGGTTTTTGTATAGGCTATATGGAAATATTGTTTTAATGTGTAATTTATTATTATTATTATTATTATTATTATTATTTGCTTAGTCTGAAGTATTCTTTGGTGTAAACTAATACACAATTTATGTAGTAATAAATATTAATTTTGTTCATTTTCAGAAGTGGTAGTCACAAGGTGGTGGTGTCCCCTCACAGTCTGGAGTTCATTAAAGCACTTTGATCAGATTCACACAGTACATTTGCAGTGTATATGGTTTGGGACCTGTGCACACTTTCCTATCGATCTGACTTCCCGAATGAGTCCTTATTTTTCATCATAAAACAATACTGAAACAAAATTGAGGATTTAGACATGTGTCCTTGCTACAAATACTCCAATACTGCTTCACATTGAAATTCTGCAAAAAAAAAATAGTAAGAATAATAGTAGTTGCAGCAGTCACTTAACAGTCAGGTATAAGCAGAGAGGTCTTACAATACCTGTTGACTGAATACAATTAAATGTTGTTAAAAAATGAGCCAACCTTGAAATAAATATAACCAAAAAAATAGAAATGTATGCGTATCTAATGGATGTATTGTACAACAATTCATACCAGCTTGACTAATTAATGTTGTCCAAAAACATATATGAGTTGATACGAGTTGGTATGATAAACCTTAAAGAACACTTAAATCTCCTTAAATATACTGTGCATGAATGTCAACACAGCATTAATGGGTAGCACGTTTGAGTGTTCTCAACTGTTTCTATCCTTTGTTACATTAATTTAGGGTTAAATATGCAGTACATTTAGATGTTGTACAAATTGAGTTGTTAATTGGAAAACAACAATGTACTCCTACATGCGGCTGACAAATTTAAGAAAATAATTAATAATATAAATAAACATTAAAAGTATAAAATGAGTTAATTTTAAAATGATTAGTAACTATCTATATGACACAAACATAACCACATGATACAACAGTTAACATCCCTTTATGCTCTGTGACATTAAAATGTGAGCTTGATTTGGAGGAGACGATGTAGGTGACTTTAAAAAAGGCTTCATAATTGGGGTATAAATGGAAGGAACTTCAGTCATAAAGGCTAGCGTTTCAATAGGAACAGTGACACCTGTTTATGGGAAATTTATGGGAAAGGCAGCAGTAAATAAGGCTGCCTGATGTGGTTGGTGTAGATTCAATGAGTTTGATGCTAGGCCATTAGGATGACAAATAAGGAAAAAAACAGAAGAACTACTATTCCTCAGGTGCCTGGGAATGCCAAAGGAGGATGTGACCAGAATGTATGAGCAAGAACAATCAATCCTCAACTATATCAAGAAGAGTATTCGAGCTGGTCTGCAGTACATAAACCCTTCATTACAAAGACAAATGCACATATGAGAGATGTGCGTAGTAAAAGCCACAGGGACTGGTCTTCAAAAAAATAAATAAATAATGGTCAGATGAGTCATCCACATGAACAAATGTAGTGTGTGTGCTTGAGAGGTGTGAACCAAGAGAACAATACAGGCCTGAATGCTTGACCCCTATATTGAAGGTCTATGTTGTTTTGTGAAGGGGGATTTGCTGGCATTAATCAATACAAAAAATGTTCTGAGAGTCCTTCAATCCTTCTGATGAATTATTTCTATCCTAACCTGAGTGGTCTCTTTTGAGATGACTATTTCCATCAGCAGGGCAAGAAAGACCTGTCACAGAATGGTTTGTTGATTAGGTCAATCCGCTGAATTTGTCAAATGTCTGCATATGGTACACACAGCTGATAAAATGGTCAAAGAATATAGGCACAAGCACACACTTCTCATAGTCATGACAAAAAGTTCAAGCTTTCTTCTTTCTCAATGAACTGAGTGATTTCATGACCTGTAATGGTTCTGGAAGTTTGTGAGAGATGAACAGCAGAGGTTGTGTGTGCTTGGTTGAAGGGGGGTTGACTGAGCTGGGAAAATGGCATCTGACAGAGGTGTGCACATCGATCTTTATCCAGGCTGAGGCAGAGGCGCAGCAGCGCTTGCAGCCTGCGTGGGGAGTTAAAACACAGAGGTGTGAGGACACCCTTTAATCAATGCTTCTGCTCTATTGGGTGCGCTCCTACTGAGAGAAATGCTTCATGCATCGCAGGACGTGACGCAGCAGGGCAGTGGGAGCACGCTGCCTTGATTGCGTCGTTCTGCATGACTGATATGGAGCTGTCGGTGCAGTCTGAAATCGATCTTAGTGGCAAAAAAAAGTTGCAGGCACACAACATACCACCACAAGCAGACATAACTACTTTTGATAGACCTCATACTATGCATTTTAGGGTTTATCGTACTTAAGACAGTCAATAATGTAAACTGCAGTGGTTGCTGACAAGCTGACTTACTTGACTCAGCTCAGTAGTAATGCTAGTTCTAAGTTATCTAGCTTCCAACTAATTGCAAGCCCTACAGCTTGTCTTTATGTGTTAAACCAGTTTGGTTCGCTTATATTAAGTTAGGTAGAGGCATGTCTAGACACTGTTAAATTAGGCATAGATTCATTAAGGATCTTCACTTCTGCTACAATCTAAGGACAACACAGCTAAAACAGAGTCATATGCAGCAAAGATCTATAAATTGGTCCTCAAGGCCAAACTGACAGCACTCATTCTTGCTCCAACTAAGTTTTCAATCATTACATATCAAGTAAAATGTGGGGTGGTTTGAGCACCACTGAATGAAAGAGTGAGCCTAACTTTATTTAGCAAATTTTCATTTAAAATTGTCCTTTAAGGTCCTTTAAAAACGGGAATTGTTTAGCAGAATATCCAGAGGCCTCACCCATTAAACTTATTATCAATAACATATGTTAATTTCAATTATTTATTAGAAATGCACACAATGTTATCAATATGATGAACAATAAATAACAATGATCACCTAAAATCTAACCTCTTCTTATTTATTCCCTGAAAATGTACAAATTTCCATTAATGTTCATTTTATTTGAAATTCATTGTCTCTGGTCACTGCCCGATTTCAAAATGGTATATTTATTTAAAGTGAAGTGAAAATGCTTGGAATTGCAAGGTCACAGCACACAGTGAACCACAACGAAATTGGACCTCTGCATTTAACTCATGCAAGCACGGCGCAGCAGGGGGCAGCTATGAAAGTGCCTAGGGAGCAGTAACGGGGACAGTACCTTGCTCAAGGGTATCTCAGGGCAACCTACTGGTAATTGGTTTGAACCCACAATCTTCTGATCCTGTGGCCAACTCGCTAACCACTAGGCCACCGCTGCCCCGGTGCTCTGAATATCAGTGTTGTGGAAACATTGTTTACAGTGATGTTTACTGTGATTATAATTTTATTCTAAACATGGCTGTCAAAATGACATTGTTGGGTCTTTATGCAGCAAGCCTGGTTACCTTGGTTTTTTATGAGTTCAGTCAGTTCTGAGTCATACCGGGACGACAAGAAACATTTGGGCAAGATCTGCCAAGATCTAGTTAATGCTATCAAATGTGTTTTAGTATCATTAATTTAAGAATTATGGTCTTAATGAAGAACATGTTGACTCATGCACCAAACCTTTTCACAATTCTCTAGTCCTGTAATTGCAAAGCTGTGTTGAAATTTGCTGCCATACTTTAATTTCTACATTGGATGTACATACAAAATACAGAAAAGAGAGGTTTGAAGCAGTGGGGCTAATCTTTATTCCTTTCTGTGTTGATTCGCACATAGCTACAGGTCTACAGAAAGTGGGATAGCTTGAGAGATTCACATTTATTTTGTTGACACTGCATTGTTGCTTTAAAAGGCTAGTTAATTAAGGGAGATGTTTTGCAGAAATTCTTAGCCGATAACTGCTGTTAAATTAAATTCTTAGCCGATAACTGCTGTCTAATTAAATGCCACTGACAGCTCAGCTTAAAAACGAAGGGTCATAACTGTGCGGGAGACCTGTGGAGAACGACTGCATGTTCTTTTTTTTTTCATACTCATTCATTTCCAAAAATTCTGATAACATTTATAGTGCTTATGTTCTCATTATTTCTGATACACTTGTTCATTATCATAGTGCTTGCTCTACTTTCACTTTATAAACACACGAAACCTGCAGTGAATAGAATAGAATATTTATTAATGGTTACTGAGTAACAAACTATGTCTGCATGTTGTCAGTTTTATTCTACATTTATTTGCTATTTTTCTGGTCCAACATCCTGCCCACCAGAGTAACCAGAGAAGAAAGCCGTGTTGCCCAACAGCACAACATCATGGACGGACACAGTTTTTGTGTCATCCAAAACTTGTCCTCACCTAGAATCCTACCATGTTTTGGTTCCTGGTGTTTAGCCCTTAGTCTCTAAGGCACTTGGCAGCTGAAAGGATTTTGCAGGCAAGGACACCACTATACAGTCAATAACAGAAAACTGAAAGCTGTATGAAATCTAAAAAAAACAGACCCAGAACTGAAAATTACAATATTTGACAGTTACAAAATAATATTAATAATACCTCAGTTCATTTATTCCAATAATTTACAAAGTAAATATGAAATATTTCACATAATTTTGAAGCTATTGTTTTATTTTAAACTTTATTTCAGAGTAGGGATAAATTAGGATCAGCATCAATATACTGAAGAGAATGATGTTGAGGATGGAGTTGCCTGGCAAGAGAAGAAGAGGAAGAACAAAGATGAGATTTATGGATGCTGTGAGAGAGGACATGCGGGCAGTTGGTTTGGATGTTCAGGAGGAAGATGCAGAGGACAGGAAGAAATTGACACGGTTGATCTGCTATGGTGACCCCTAATGGGAGCAGCTGAAATAGGAGGAAGAATAAGAAGATGACCAAAATATTTTTATCCTGAGCATCTGGAATCCTCTCCACCTTTTACTTCACTGCTTCATGCCTTTAGTTAGATGCTTTGTTCTACATGAAGGATTCATACATTAACAAACAAAAAACTAAACTGTTGTTCTAAACTGGTGAAGTGCAAATTTAGAGCCAAGAACTTTGTTCTTTAGGATGAACTGTTCCTCTACAATGCATTAAAGTGTGTTTGGAAGAAAAAAAAAGAAATGAGACGAGGAGGTTGGTTGGATTATCCTCACTTCTGTATCCATGACTGAAGTTTCTTTGGGAACTTAACGTTGGCACAGTGATAACCGTTGCTGCCTCACAGTAAGTGCGTAGCTCAGGTTCTGTAAGGAGTTTGCACTTCTTGCTGTGTCTTTGTAGCTTTCCTCCTAGATTCCAGAAACAAGCATAAAGTGGAGATTCTTAATTGTTCTTGATGCCATTCACTGATTAAGTGATTGCAACAGACAGGTGACCTGTCCAGAATATTTCTCTGCATTTATCCCTACGAGTGCCAAAATCTGGATTGATGAAGATACTCACAGTACACTGTGATTCATTTTGAATTTTATCACTGACTGTTGCATAGAGTTGTACGATAACCTGCTGTTCATGATGAGGAGGCTGTAACCTACATGTATAAATTTAAAAAAGAGGTAAACAAATTGTGATAAAATGTGCTCTTTATGTCCACCCATTAAAATCTACACACAAATATTGTCACACTGATACAGTGCAGACAGCATATACAGTACAGATTCAATTTTATGACAGTGGAAGCTTTTTTTTTCTTTCCTTTGTGCCACAGAAACTCTTAATTTGATCAGCATGTGCTAAATATGCCTCAGTAATTATGTGATAATAATTGCACAGTAAGAAGAAAGGTTATTAACACTTAAAGCATGTGTCAAATAAAATCACAGCACAGTAAATATGTCAAAGCATGTTTGTATTTTCTTTGACCTGAACCTTCATAAGCTGAAGTTGAAGAGTGATGAAGCTCACATATGAAACAAAACAATTAAAAAATGAACTAATATTATATGCAATATTATATTCGCCTGGCTCAGAGCACACTAAATTGAAACAAATGCTCTATATGTGGATAAAAGATACAAAATGTAGATAAAAATAAAAACATGTTTCACACACACTGCCTCTGCGTAGTGTGAGCAACACAGAATGCTTTACATTTCAGCACCCAAGTTAACAAGTTAACAAGAATAAACAAAATGGCAGTGTGTGCCAGAAGTAAAACTAGAGAATAGTTGCACATCCTACATTTTTTGGGAAGTGTAAATAAAATAGAAAAATATTTAAAACAAACATTTTTTTTAAAATCCTTTAAAAAAACAATAATTCATCCATTATCTGAGCTGCTTTTTCTAACCAGTGCTGAAAGTGGTAGGAACCTTTAGGTGAACATTTATGGTAGAGCCACATGCTTGAACTGGTTACTAGAGCAGGTGCTTTCTAAGAATAAAAACTAAAAAAGTTTCTGATTAGATGAATGATCTGCTTGAGACATGACATTGTGATATCGATGCAACCTCCTTATAGTCATTAGTAATTTCTATTTACATTTACAGTATTTAGCAGACACTCTTATCCAGAGCAACTTCCATGTGTGTAACGGTGGCGTGGTACTGGAGGGACATCAGGTCAGAGCCAAGAGTTCAGAACAGGAGTTTATTACGCACAGTGACAAAACAAACAAGACACAGGGAACGGGGGACTGCAGTTCTACACATGAAACCCTATGACTGGGGAACTGCAGTCTAGCCCTAGATACTAAGTGGTCTATACTAGGTGACCTATACCTAGTCATAGACACAAAGGTTATACAAACGACACAAAGTTTACACAACCACCACCCGTTACGCGTAGGTTTGACCTACCTAATGAGCCGCGCTCTGTTCTGACTCATCGGGGCTTAAATAGTCAGCCCCAATGATGCACACCTGCCTGCAGGGGCTCAGGTGTGCTTAGTCAGAACAGAGCGCCCTCTAGCGTACCCTAAACACCTTGTATGTGACCGAGGGCGCCCTCTAGCACCACATGACAGAGGCGCTCTCTAGCATGCCCAAAACCTTCACGTGACAGAACCCCCCAAGAGGCGCGGCTCCCGAAGTGTGAGGCAGCGACCTCAGGAGGGGCTGCGCTCAACACTAAAGTCCTGGTAGGGACACGCCGAGTGAGTCCATAGAGAAACAAAAAAAACCGTAAGACTTCCGACCAGTTGTCAGGTAGCTGGTGGTGGTGAGGAATCTAACCAGTTCAGTCCACCTTTTTGACCGGTGCCTGACCTTGGCTCTGGCGCCTTGGAGGCTTTGCCTGACTCCATGGAACCCTGGACAAACAGGACCTGAGGGAGCTACACAGAGGGCGTTACCAGGGTTGCAGAAGAGTCTTCTTCAATGAGTCTAAGCTCTGCTTACAACCCTGTCAGTCGGAACACATGCAGTCGCTTCTCCCGAATCTCTGGCGCGAAGTTCTGGTCGTCTCCCTGAACTGATTAGTGCTGGTGTCTTTGCCCTTTTTTCCTTGTCTGGGTCATACTTCCTGAGTACGCAGGGCCTGACAGCGCAGTGTCCCAGCTTCTGGTTTTGCGTTGAGAGTTCCCGTGGGCTTCCTCCAAGCATCCACCTTGTTTAGGTTTGCTGAGTTGGGGCGAGCCGATGCTAGGGGCCTGAGCGGCTGCTCCTTTCTGCATTCGTTACCCATTTTCTCCAGCCTGGACTATTCTCGGATACTCTGTTTGACTTTGCTCTCTGGGTTCCAGCAGGCACTGGTGTCGGAGAAGAGAGTAGAGATTAGATGAGGCCAATTTACCTTCCATACCTCTGACCTGGTTTTCTAGCTCCGTGAGCTTGCTGGCCTCATGACGGGCCTCTCTCAGGTCAGCCTGCAGAGCGATGTTGTAGTCCTGCACCTGTCTCACTTCTGTCCTGCACTGATACCAGTGCCCCTCCATTGTGGCTATTTTGGCCTCAGCTTCTCTGAGTGGTTGAGTCCCAACCTCCGTGTTATCCATTACTCTGATCTGGTTTCTCTATTCCTGTCTTCTCTGATCCCTTTCTGAAACCCTCACAGCGTGTATCTTGGTCGAAGGACCTCTCTGCCCTCTCTGAACTGGCTGTTCCTTCCGTGGCAGCTCACCTTTTATGACCAAAGTCTCCTCTTTTCCTTCCTCCGGTCCTTCAAGACATGGCGTTCACCTGTGGCATGGCGGTTCTCAGTCAGCTGATGAGTAGGAGCCTCCTTGCTCCTCGGCTCCACTTTGACTGCCTTCTGCGACACTTCGCCAGCATGTTTACGCCTTTGATGCCTCTGTCCTTGTTGAAGTCGGTCTCCACCTTCCGAACCTCCTCTGGCGACCACTTGTTAACCCAGCGGCCTCTTGAGAACAGACCCCACTGGTGCACTCTCCAACAGCCTGAATAGCGACAGCTTTGTTCCTGCTGTGCTGTTTTAGCACTAAATAACCTCTAAAAGCTGCCTGGATCGTATCGCTGACTTTCTCAACACCTGAAATCTTTCGTGTTCGCTTTTGCCCCTGATGTAGGACCTAAAATAATTTTAAATGAAGATGGCTGACCTTCTTATGGCCTGGTACTTTTTTACCTCCCTGTGTCTTCTGAACGTAGCCTGAATCAGGGAAGCGGCCTGATGATTGCAGGATCACAGCCCTTCTGACCACCTCAGACCTCTGAAGCAGGCAGGAACATTACAGTGGGCGCAATGTCAAAAACTCCTCTCTCTGTTTTCACCCAGCTACGTGTCAGAGCGATACACTCAGCTGGATTGCAACAACCGTCTGTTTGATGTGAGTATCGTGCGAGGCTTGAGTGTGCCCTATGAAAGCCCTTTAATAAAACCGTGGCAGCCCTGGTGCTTCAGTTTCCAGAGTCTGTCTGGTCTTCATCCCCCTCGGAATGCAGCAATAAGAACAACAACAGCGCTGCTTTTTCTCCTTCAAAGACTTCATTTCTTTTACTCATCTCTTACTAGCTCTGCAATATCGCTGAACCGTCTTGGCTGCCCACAGTAGCTGAGTAGTACTTTCTGTTTATGTGTTTCCTCACCTGTACCTGAATAGTTTGCAAGCAGCCTCATGTTCAATTCTCCTTTGCACCCGAGCTTTCATACCAAGCTTGCCACTAACCTGGGCTATAAGCTTCTCTGCTTTACTAATGTAGCAGATGGCTTCATGGAGCTGGGTTTGGGATGCGACTTCTTGATGCCGCTTTCCTTGTTGCGAAGGGCTTCCCTGGTCGACTTCCCCGGTTGCACGATGCAGGAAGTGGGCGGCGTGCTGTTGCTGTGAACCGCGGAAGGCGCGTTGCTACCAACCTCTTGTGGTGATTCGCGTTGGCCATGTTCCTGCTATCAGCTGCGCGCGGCGCTTTCTCCGCTGGCGGACTGTGGTTGCTGGCGCGCTGCGGCGTGGTGGGCGTCGTGCTGTCGCGGCGCGGGGGACGCCGTGCTGTCGCGGTCTTGTGAGGGCGCCGTGCTGGCCGCGGTGCGGCCAGAGGGGCGCCGTGCTAATACGCTGGTCTGCGGGCGCTGGCGTGATGCTGTCGCGGTGCGCGGGCGCTGGCGTCATGCTGGCTGTGAACACGGAAAGAGCGCGTTGCTACCAACCTCTTGTGGTGATTTAGCTGGCCGTGTTCGCTATCAGCTGCTGCATAGCGCTTTTCGCTGGCGGATGAGAGGTTACTGGCGCGGCGCTCCTCGCGCTCTCTGGCGCTGAATCTCGTCATTGACCTCGTGCCGGCGTGGTTGGCCGTGCTTCGCGTTGAGCGCTTGCGGCGTGGTTGGCGCTGTGCTTCCGGCGTTGAGCGCTGCGAAGCGCGGTTGGCGTCGTGCCTCCACGCGTTGCGCGCGCCAGCCTTCAGCGAAGCCGCCTTCCATGTCGTCGCGAGAAAACAACAGCGGTCCAGCGTGTTGAGATAGCGCTGCGCCCAGCAGCCTCGGAGGTCAGCATCCGGGAACAAAGCGGGCGCTGATCCCTCTGGCTTCGGGGATCTGGGATGATATCGGTAGAACGCGACATGATCCTCTTCAGGCGACGCTCTGGCTCCTTGCGTGGCGGTCGGCGTCCGTCGCACCCCTCCTCTGCCGTCCAGATGCTCGCGGAGGTCAAGAGCGCCTCTGGCCCCCAGGTCTCATCGGCTGCGGCGTCCGCTCGACAGCATTCGCTGCCGCCCACAGCGCGCACTCCTGCTCAAGCCCTGCGTGGCTCGTGGCGTCCAGATACTGGCGGCTCATTCTATGTGATGGCGTGGTACTGGAGGGCGTCGAGTCGAAACCAAGAGTTCCAGAACAGAGTTTAATACGCTGGTAACCAAAGTAAACAAGACACAGGAGCGGGGACTGCAGTTTCTACACTTGAAACCTATGACTGGGGAACTGCAGTCTAGCCCCTAGATACTAAGAGGTCTATACTGGCTGACCTATACCTAGTCATAGACACAAAGGTTATACAAACGACACAAAGTTTACACAACCACCACCCGTTACGCGTAGGTATGACCTACCTAATGAGCAGCTCTGTTCTGACTCATCGGAGGCTTAAATAGTCAGCCCCCCAATGATGCTACCACCATGGCAGGGGCTCAGGTGTGCTTAGTCAGAACAGAGCGCCCTCTAGCGTACCCTAAACACCTTGTATGTGACCGAGGGCGCCCTCTAGCGTGCCCAAAACACCACACACATGACAGAGCGCGCCCTCTAGCGTGCCCAAAACCTAACACACGTGACAATGTGCTAATTACAGGGACAGTCCCCCTGGAGCAACTCAGGGTTAAGGGTCTTGCTCAGGGACCCAGTGGTGGTAGCACCAGAGGTGAGAACCTGGGACCTCTTGAGCCATAGATCCATAGGCAAGTACCCTACCACTAGACCACCACCACCCCATATTATACATGTTTCTACATGATTCATAATAATTTAATATTATAAATATTTCTATGATAACATTTCTATAACCCCATGTTTTGACAAGGGAGGTTTCGTGGAATCACACAATAAGCTATCCTTTGGTTTTGATAACTATAGAAAAAACAGGGATGGTTATATCTCCTCTGATTTCAAATCAATGGGATTTTTGCTGGGTGGCACAGTGACACAGTGGGTAATGTTTTTGCCTCACAGAGAGAAGTACTGGGTTGAAATCCCAGGTAGGATGGTTCAGGCCCTTTCTTTGTGGAGTTTGCATGTTCTCCCCTTGCCTGTCTAGGTTTCTGGTTCCCTGGTTCCCAGTTTCCTCACACCATCCGAAGGCACGCACATCAGGCAGACTGGAGATGCTAAATTGCCTGTAGGTGTGAGTGTGTGTGTCTGTGTGTCTGGCCTGCGATGGACTGGTGACGTGCCCGGGGTGTTTTCTTGTCATTCACTCGCTTGCTGGGAGAGGCTCCAGCACCCCCTTAGGACAAGTGGCTATGAAAATGACTGAGTGAGGGATTTATGCTGTAACATTTATAGCATTTTCCAATGTGAACCTCAACAAATATAAGAAGTCACATCTTCACACTTGTTATTAGTACTACAGAAGATTCAAGACCCAGTCCGAATTAAAGCACCAACCCTAGTATAACCAGTTCAATCTGAGGCTTGGCTAAGTAGTTTGAATATTACTTCCAGCACTGCCATTACTGGGTTCCTGAGCAAAACCCTTAACTCCAAGTTCCTTTAATCAGGAATTGGAAGTTGTCCTGGATAAGAGTGTCTGCTAAATACCATTAATGAAAATGTCACATGTGATATCACCATCTGCCTTAATTTCTTCAGTTTTACAAGTAATAGAATATTTGCCATGCAAAGCTGACCTTAACAAACAATAGAGGTCAACAAAATCACCACATTTATTGAGGGATGCTTCAGAGATCATAAAATCAAAATTTAATAATAATTTCTTTTTATACACTTTAATAATCTCCATGTAGCCAAATTAAATATTGTGTAAATGAATTTTATTCAAGCTGACTGTGTTACTTAAAGTAGGTGTAGGTGTAGGTGTGCCGCTTAAAGTAGGTGTTTTCCTCCTTAGCTCTGGAACATTGGCTTTAAAAGTGCATAAAATTAATTTACTTTTTAAAAATGAATGTAAAGTTTTAAAACCAATAGTTTGTACTCTACTCTGCTCTTAGTCTTTGCTTATGGCATGATGTTAGTATTCACCCAATTAATCTTAAAGCCTGTTCAACAGAAAATGTAAAATATTTTTTTCAAATGTACTTTTTGATATTCTTTTTCTATAAAATCTGATTTTGGATTTTTCCTCACTTTGGATTTCAGGATGGCTGTAACAGTTTAGCTAAACCCACTGACATCAAAGTTATATTAAGAGTTTTCCTGCTTAAACTGGAATCTTACATTATATGTTAATCATCTATTTTATGTTATAATCTATTAGGAAGCATTGCAAGAAATAAATTTTACTTGTATTTGTTCATTTAACACATGACAATAAATCTTAAAACTAAAATATGTGAATAAAATGTAAAAAAATAAAATAAAATGAAAGAAGCCCATAACAGAAGCTAAAGATTTATAAATGCTTGTTTGTGTGTTGAAACCTGAAGCTGTACATAAGCTCAGCACTTGGATGATTAACAAGTGAATTTCATTAACTTGAAAGTGAAAGTGACTACCCTTGTCATTGTGAAACGTAGCACAGAACAACACAACGATATTAAACCTCTGTTTCTCACCCATACATGCACATGCGGCAGGGGGCAGCTATTGAAAGCACCTGGGGAGCAGTGACAGGGACGGTACCTTGCTCAAGGGTACCTCAGGGCAACCTAATGGTGGGAATTGAACCCACAATCTTCCGATCCAGGGCAACTCCCTAACCACTAGGCCACCGCTGTTGAGTTTTTCTGCCTAAACTGCTTTAAAACAATGCATAACACAGGAGAGTCAACAGAGGGGATGCAGAGATCAGTCTTAAATGCACCGTTCAAAATCACCCTGTGTATTTCTAAGGGATGGAGACAGGGCTGGGAAAATGTGAAAGCTATTTATGGAACATAAATCCAGACCAGTGCTGTGGAAGTCAGAGAAAAATACTAAATCATAATGGACCAGCATTGTGTATTTGCTTATAGACTCTGCCAATCAAGTTTGTTTGTACACAGCTTGCACTCCAGGATTTTGAATTGGTGACAATCTTCAAACTCCACTGATCCCATCTTAGATCAATCTCCTCTCTTCCTTAGCGAAGCCCCAGTGTCAACCATAAATAAGATCAGGATCAAAAAATCAAACGCATTATTGCTGCCCACACTGTGCCCCCCCCATTCCCTCCATCCATTCCTCAATATCCAATCTCACTCCAGAAAGTCCTGCTGGGGGTGTGGAGTCAGGAAGAAGCATGAGTGTACTCTGACTCACTGGCTTATGGTTACACATCCAGCTCTGTAGGAGTGTGATGTGTTTATGCCTGTGTAAAAGGTATGAGTGCTTTATCAATAGCCCTAAGATTAACTGCCCTTACATTCAATTATATTTACAAGAAAAGAAAGTAGCTGCTTACCTCATTCACTTAGCTGAATAACATGTAACTTGATTAGAAATTTTATTTAATATACAGCTGCTAGGTAGTAAAGGTAAATTAGCTTTTTTACCAGAATAATGTCATGAGAGTACCTTTTTAAATAAAAAAAAATGTAACAGGTACATGCTGAAAAAAAGTGAAAAAAAAAGTGAAAGTGACAACCCTTGTCATTGCGAGGTCACGGCACAGCACACATGAACCACAACGAAATTGGACCTCTGCATTTAACCCATACACACACGTGCAGCAGTGGGCAGCTATTGAAAGCGCCCGGGGAGCAGTGATGGGGACGGTACCTTGCTCAAGGGTACCTCAGGGCAACCTACTAGGGTGGGAATCGAACCCACAATCTTCCGATGCGGGGCCAACTCCCTAACCACTAGGCCACCGCTGCCCCATGCTGCTCCCCATAACACAGAATTTTTATGCTGAGGTACTATTTTTGAGTTTTTTTCTGAAATGATCCTCTACAAATGTTTACATTATATAATAAATGATTATTATTATTATTATTATTATTATGCATCCATCCATCCATTCTCTTCCACTTATCCGAGGTCGGGACGCGGGGGCAGCAGCTCCAGCAGAGATGCCCAGACTTCCCTCTCTCCGGCCACTTCTTCCAGCTCCTCCGGGTGGATCCCAAGGCGTTCCCAGGTTTCTGCCAATATTATTATTATTATTATTATTATTATTAAGTACTCTAATATATCATGCTGTAACAGTTAGATATGTTAAATATTCATGGATTTGCACAGGTGTTGAAATAACAGTCAGGTGAAGATTCTGTTCAGTTTACGCTTATTTAGTCTCCCCTGTCTAAATGCAATGAGAGGTCTTGGAATATTTGAAATCTTTTTTTTTTTTGTCTATTTTTAATAATTTCTTGGCAAGATTATTCACAAAATTCCTGATCTTAAAACAATGACTTTAACATATCAACAAGTACATCGAAAGTCAAATCTGACTGTTAATACCTCAAACCTCACTTAATGTAAACAGAACCTTTGGGAGGTTGGGAAGGGGTTAGTAGAACTTTGGCAACCCCACAGACTTTTCACATTCATATTCTTTCTGGTTCTGCATAAACAATGAGCAGAAACAGACAACAGGCTGAATAGTTTTGTCAGTTCTCATTTTTCCTGTATAATATGTGCTTTGCAACAGATTCTGAGCCCCAAGATCAAGACTTGTCTGCACTCAGTCATGTAGTGTATGTATCTTTTTCATTCATTTTTCCTGTTACTGAGGAGCTCTTTGAAGCACAGGCCCTGGGGCTATTGCACCGGCTGCCCTCCCTAAGCGACTGGCAAGACCTCGCATTTTGATTTTTTACTGCAGTGAATACATGGGGACAATGCCTGGTGGAGATGTGAACAAACGCCATTGAGAATCAACAATTCTCCCAGCTTTAGTGCTGTAAGTAAGCACAATTACAGTCATTTTTCTTCATTCAGATGTTGTGACAACATCAAATCCTGAGCCCAAAATCATCAAATGAAACATATCATTAGCTAATCATTACAAGTGTAAAGCCACTGTTATCAAAAAAAGCACACCAATTATTTCCCTTTCTCAGACATTTGCAAAAAGCCAAAAACACTTCTGTGCAAATTCTACAGATGCACTGCAGAGTCCACCCTGACTGTATGTATGGTAACATATGGTATGGTATGGTAACCATTCAGATCCTCAGCACAGATTGTCAATCAGTCCAGGACATTTACACCATGTTCTGAACAAGAACTCCACAAAAAAAAGGATCCCAGGTATCTTGCTTTATTTCCCGGTAAAAGACTCAAGACCCTGAAATTTCGGACACCAATATTAGAGCTTATATCCCAAAGTAATCAAAATGCTTTTAATAAAACCCGCTTGTTAATTTTGCTCTGGTCTGTAAGCCTCTCTAGTTTCTCATCATCCTGCACTGTACTTGCACCTATTCACTGAAGACAATAAATCTTAAAGCTAAAATGCATGAAAAAAAATGTCAAAAAGAAAAAAAAAAACATTCCCTCAACATGCACTTCAACAGCAATTGCAAAAACTGTAGGAAGGTCGACTTAGAAGATTGATAACAGTCTATTCTGCTAGGAAAGGTCAAAAACAGCACAAGGATTCCCTGCCCATAACAGAAGCTAAAGCTTTATAAATGTTTGCTTAGGGTGTTGAAACCTGAAGCTGTACATCAGCTAAGCACTTGGATAATTAACAAATTAAATTTTTTTTAAAGCTCAATGCATTAATTCCTATATTGAATGTGTAAAAATAATCGGTTTATTAAATTCAACTGCATTTAAATATGATTAGATTATTCTTAAAAAGGGTTTATTAATGGTTTCAAAACTTATTAATTCATTGTTACTTATTAGGCCATAAACACTAAATTTAAACTAATGAAAAAATTAAAACTCGTCAAAAGCGCCAAATAGCGAGTTGTGTCTATATTGTTAAGCTCAGATCTCACTGGTTTCTCATCTTACATGTCTTCCCAACCAGCATTAACCCCTCAACTTAAAAAAACTCCATAGATGCAATGGGTAATACTGCCCTTATTTTTAATCAGGATAATAAATGCCCAGTTCATGTGATCAATCATTTGACTGCATAACACAACTGTAATGATTTGAGAATGAAGAATGAAAAACGCTTGTCCTTTTCATTGAAAAAGTGTTGCAAATGTCATAGTGAGGTAGTGTCACATGTGCTGCCTTGCACGTTAACCTTGACCTTTCATGCAACCTTTCAGCTAAAGTAGAGGTCATTCCAACCAGGTACAGCAACATCATTACAGAGTAGCCACTGCCTTATTGGAAACCTTTAGGACACACAATGACAAATTAAGTTGGAGTTTTGGCTTGTGTTTTGTGTACCCAAACAAGCAGGTGATTGTGGGAGGATTCACAATTAATGCGATAGAGAAAAGGATCAATTGCAATTAGGTGAGTGTAACACACCCTGGGCCTGATAAGCATCCTGATTATCGATCACCTTGGAGGCATGCCGTTATGCTGGATGGAGTAAAGGAGGTTTTGTTCTCCTCCTGATTCAAGTGCGGTCAGCCCTGATGAGTTAATTCAAATGAATCTGCAATCAGGTTCATAGGGTCAAACTACAGCAGTGATACTTCAAAACAAAACACTTTCAAGCATGGTATGCTGTGCACAGAAGAAAGCACATCCAAGCAAATTAAATTGTTTAAATTGAAAAGTCACACATACAAAAATGTAATAATAAGAATAAATAATAATAATATTAATGATAATATTATATATAATATATAATAATAAATAATAATTAATAATTAACTATTAATAGTTGATAATAATTAATAATTGTCAAAGTTCTAAGTTGAGCATCCTCAGTATTTTTTTTAGTTTAGATTTTAGTTTCAGTGCTATCACAACACAATGGAGACTCAACCAGTGATCCCCAAGAATAACAGATTTCTCATCATTGATGCTGTGGGAAAATTATTACTTTTTTTCTCTCTGGACTAGACATCTATAGTGTCTCATTTCTGTCTTAAAAAGGAAAAATAATAGAAAAACCACCTTAATCCTCCTGAAAAATAGAAAGGTCCTGTGAGCAATACAGTTTTCTTCGATGATGCTTGAGTTTTATTTTATTTATTTGTATTTTTGAGAACATTTTCTCCACTGATCACTGCTCAATATATGGAACTTTTCAAAAAGATCTATAGATTGAATATTTACCTTTGTTCATCTCACTGGTGACACAACTTTCCCCTTAAACATGCTGTAGTTTAATAATATCCATTCATGTTCATTTGTTTACACGTTCTACCTAACAGTAGAATCAGCTTTTTCTCAGAACTCTACAGTGTTTTTTTTTTTTTTAGTGTGACCTTCTTCAGCTGTAAAAAAAGAAAGATACAGTATATTGTAAAGAGAGAAAGCACATTGGCTTCTAACCAAAGAGAAAATAAGCGAAAAAGAAAAAACATGCTGTAGTAAATATATTCAAAAACAGAAATACTTCTTTAGGACTCTTTCCAGGATATGTTTAAATCCATGTGTTGAAAGTGAACAATTGAACAACATAGCCATTTGAATTTGGAACCAGTTGCATGTAGCAGGAGATCTCGGTGCAAACGTGTTCACGTGCCAGGTCTGGGAAATAACACATGGTTGCAGTAATCACTCCCATGATCCACCAGTGCCAGTCTCATGAGCTTGAGCTGACACTGCTCTCATGGCTCTGTCCATTAACCTGTATGCATATTAATCTTAGGTTATCAGTAGGAAAGTGTTACAAGAGGGCTACAGGACATCTACATAAACCTTTTATAAAAACGAACTTAATCTAGACATTATAAGGCCTCATTCCAAACAGTGTTCATAACATTTTTTTTTTTATCTAATACATCTAATGGTCAGTTTATGTCATTTGTAATGAAGACTAATGTAGATGTTGTACCCTGACAAACACCATTTTACAGTAAGGTGCTACATTTATTTTATACATTTATATATAAGCTATTAGAACTGTTGCAAGACCTCAGTCTAAAGCAATAAGCTGTGCATTTGGACAGAATTTCAGCCATCAAAAAGAATTCAGATGGGTAAAATTTAAAACATGAGCAGAGCTTTTATTTTAATAAAGTATATATTTTGGGGTTTTTTTAAAGAGAAAAACAGGTTCTTTATTAAACCACATTAATTGAAAATGCAGTTTGGCTTGAGTGC
This sequence comes from Hepsetus odoe, assembly GCA_017165825.1. Lineage (NCBI taxonomy): Eukaryota > Metazoa > Chordata > Actinopteri > Characiformes > Hepsetidae > Hepsetus > Hepsetus odoe. The sequence continues at coordinate 10,312,485 of CM029389.1, forward strand.
TCTTTGTTATCAAGGATAAAAAGTCATGAAGAAAAAAGAGAGCTGAACTCTCCGACCCAAGGCACTTCAATTAATATGTCTTTATGTTTTGACATGTACTAATTGGACTATTAAAAATAGACAGTCCTATGCATAGCGGCCAGGGCCATCTTCAGGGCAAAGCACGAGGTATCTTATGTAATTCTTTCTTTCATGGTCCCTTAAATTCAAAGTATTAACTGGAAAAATTTAAGGTAATATCTCCTAAGCACAAGGTTATTATTTTGTTGGTCTGTTACATTATAATTTTAAGTGAAATGATTGTATGACATACAGAAAAAAAAATTGCATATATATAGTAAAGTGGAAATTACACCCAAACTCACATATAATGAGGGTGATTTTTAAGTCAGAAAGCAAATCAGGAACTGAGGTTATGTGAGGAAACACGTGGCTATAAGGGTCTGTACTTTGATCTTGGTTGTAAAAGAAAGCAATGATTCTTACTATGGCTTTCCTGGGTCATTACCTTTTACTTTTCTGCTGATTCATGTGATTTTACAATAAAATTGGATGTGAGAATGTTTGTGGTGACCATCTTGTCATGTTTTATAAATATGCAGTAATAAAATATTAGACTACATTTTTTATCTGCTTCATAAATGGGAAGCATTTCATGGTAATTGAGTTATTAGTGAACTTATAGTCATTCTTATAGCTTATATTTATTATTTATCTTGCATTTATCTTTAATTTTACTCACTTAATAGCTAGAGCCTCTTGTGCATTTCATTATTTTAGGTAAACTCACCATCATATTACACAAAAAAATAACAAAAAAACAAAAAAATAAAAAAAAAACATTTGTACCTCATATTTACCCCTGATACCTAGAAGGTAAAGGACCAAAAGGATAAAGGACTGTAAAAGTTAGAGTCAACATATTTTATTAATGGAAGGTATTTGGGAAATTTTAGAAACCCCATTTTACAGTCTCGAAGCACTGTTGAATTTTTCGACAGTGTGATGTAGATGACTTGTCACTCTTGTTATAGTATTCCATATCATCAACCTCCTTATCTGCAGGGCTGAAAATGGGACAGGAATAATTTGAGATTTCACTCAGAGTTGGACATTCTGTAGGAGTCAGAATAGGCTGATGAGCAAAAAGTCAGATTAGGAGTGATGAAAAGAAAGAAAGATTAGTCCTGATGAACACAATGTCACCTGCAAGGACACCAAAAACTGCTGTTATGTTATGCATCTATAGCTGAGGCTTTGGAAGAGAGAGGCAGAAAGGAGATGGACAGAGGAAAGTAGAAATATTGTACGTTTTATTTGAAGACCTTGAAACAGTGCAGCAGACCTCTTTTTTCTCCATGTTTGAAAAAAATTATTTGAACATCTTCAAGACTACGTGAAAAAATCTAAAAACTTCCATGGCCACCCAGTATGGACCCATGCAATACTTCATTAAATGGGATTCTACACGGCACCAGAAGAACATTTTTAGCAGAGAACTGCATAATAAAAAACAGATTAGATGTAGCCATTTTGTAAACACAGGGTTGAGCAATCAAGATATCCAGCAAAATAAGGGACTTATAGTCAGAAAGTAACCAGTGGTGAAGGACCTGGGATGGTGATCAAGTAGCAGGATACTAGCCTATGGACCAGGTGGTCATAGCTTAGAATCCACTCTCCATGCCATCATTGGATTCTTGAGCAAGATCCTTAACCTCAAGTTGCTCCAAGGAGACGTCCCTTTAGTCAGAAAATGGAAGTCTCTCTGAATAAGAGTGTCTGTTAATGCCATAAATGTAAATGACTAAAGCAATGGTGGCCATCTTCAGTCCACAGAGAGACGTCCTGCTCAAACACACCTGGGTCAACTCATCTCATAATTGCCAGGTTTAATGAGTTTGTTTTAGGAGGGAACTATCAAACTGTACAGAACCTCACTCCAGGACTGGCCACCTCGAGGATGGCCAACATAATTGCACAATATTGGTGGACCCAAAGAATAAACATGTCCAAAAAAGTGTTCAAGCATGTTCAAAAAGGTAAGTGGATAGTGAACAGTGTTAAAAAAAATGACAGCAGTACTGCTGTGTGCAACACACACACGCCATCATACACACATCGGTGTCACTGCTGTTTTAATAAAAGGACACCTGCTTTGTGGTGGTGCTGTGGGGATCCTGATTAGTAGGACTCACATTGATTAGTAGGGTAATCGTTTTCAGCTATGATGGTTTAGAATAACACACAGACAACTGTCAGTAATTGCTCACTGGACAATCAGAGTAGATGCAACGTTTCATTACCCAATAAAGTGGCTTATTGTAAATTATTCTAATTATGCTCTTCTATTAATGTTGTATTTTACTCTAAACTATATCTTGTATTTTGTTATATGTGGAACACATTTATTTTCATTCATTTCAATTTTATTACATGGATTGTAAAAATACAGAGAAAGACAGAAGCCTGACTTATTCTGTTTATGCTAATTCTGCTATTTTGCATCTTGCAAAACACCCAGAGCAAACATTTGGGCAATGTTCAGGGGAAATTATTAATGTGTGTACCGCTGTGTGATTATCCATGATTAGTGTAATTAAGATAATCTGAATGTGATAAGAGGACACCAGGGGCCTTAATCAGAGGATTTAAGCACATAAACTTAATCTGCTTGTCCACTGCAAAGCTTCCTTTGATCTGTATTGCAGGGAGGCTTTGTGATTTCCTCATTGTTTCTCAACTAAAGAGCATCAGCATGGAATCAAAACATGTCTGTGTCTGTTGAATGGAGACTATCATCATTTCAATTTGCCCAGTATAACTCTCAAAACAAATTTTCCTTAAGTATATTTAAGTGCACTTTAATAGATAACCATACACTGTAGCACCATTCTGCTGGCTTGCAAAGCCAGTCCACAGCATGGTCTCATTCTCTTAAGCAAATATAATTCAATAACAATCCTGCTGTCTGAGCTAAATCAAAGATGGGGGGGGGGGTTGTCAGATTAACCGTGCTTGACAACAGATGAACACCCACCACAAATAGTACAGCGATATAATAATCCTAATCTTCCGAAACCACTTCTATATCTTTAAAGAGTATTGTCCCTTTACACAATATGTTAAAACAAAGCTGTGAGGATTTGACTGCATTCAGCCACAAGAACATGATATACTGATGCTGGAGGATCAGTTCTAGACAAACCCTGCTGTGTATTCCAAAAAGTGTTGCATAGTGCTCCAACATTACAAACAATACACTTTCACTGCTCTACAGCCCAGTGCTAGGAGGTTTTATATCCCTCTGGCCAACCTTTGGTATGTCCATCATTTTACATATGCTTGCTTTTCTAAGATGTGTGTGCACAGTTATATATATATATATTTGAATTCCCTAATAACAGGGCATGCATAGATGCTTTTGGAACATATAGTGTAAAAGGAAAATGGAGTTTCATAAACTCCATTTTAAAGAAGGTGGAGAGTAGAAGTACAAGGCAGATGGAATGAACTGTACACACTTACCCTTGCCTTAGGATTGGGAAAAATGGTAGGCTTGAAGTATTTGAAGTCAGGGATTGGATTTCTACGTGTTATGACAGAGCCTGGGTTTCGACTCCAGGGGGAACATGACCCCAAGTCTTAAACAGCTCTTCAGCAGTCACCATGCTGATTCCAGTCACTTATCCATGCTCTCCACAGCTCAGTTCAATTACACACTTTCTCGAGCATGTTATGACATATATTCAACTGCCCCTTTTGACTGACCACTCTGTCAGTTTACACACAAACTGTACACTAGCACTGTGTGCTATATTTGGACTGTTTTTCATCTTAAAAAAAAAAAAAAAAAAAAAAAAAAATCTGAAATTATAATTCAACTACCAATAGTCTTCTTTTAATAAGCAGAAGGAAACACATCATAGTAGAGCATTCAGCCTTATACAACATACAGCATCTGTTCCATTGCTTATCCTAAGCAGCCTACCAGGGGGTGCTGGTACTTATCCCAGTGGTCATACTGTGAAACACTCAGGTCACCAGTCCATCACAGGACAGACACAGAAAAGAACACTCACACCAAGTGTCTAATTAAGCATTTCCAATCTACCTATTAGAATATTTGAGATAGCTAAAGAACTCAGACATGGGGAGAAGATGCAAACTGCACAAAGAAAGGATCAAGATCTCCCCAGCTCTGAATCAACAGCTGACAATGCTAAATACTGCACCATCGTGCGGCTAAATGCATAATATTTTAAACCAGTTGTACTGGTTGAAATACCACAATGCTTTAGCCAATAGCCAATAGTTTTGCCCAATGGTAGCACATTACCCAAAATCATGATACTGCAATTTAACCCAACAAATTGTGCTGTTACATCACTACAAAGGAAAGGACATTGATTCTTGTTCACTGTGTGGTCTTTAGCTTATTGTATGCAATACAACCTACAACTGAGCATTTTTTTGTTTTCTTAAAATGATTATTAAATGCGACTTGTGCACTCATTTGAAGTTTCATAAATGAAAGACCTGCTTTAAATGTCAAATAGAGGGTACATGGCATTTTTCCCCCTTTAGACAAGTAAACAGTGCATAGAAGAAAAAAAAGATTGAATAGGAGCAAAGGGAACCGTAATCTACCAAACACAGACCCCCTGCACAGCCACACATATTAACCTTGCTGATTTCACAGTTCACAGTTGAAAACAATCAAATATGCCTGCTGTTTCTGACAGGTATTTAGACATTTATCACTAAAACAGCAGTTCCCATGTTAATTTCAATCCAATTTACTGGATCAGTAGAACTTGTGCAGACATACCCAATTGTGTTGGCTTGTAAAGGAGAGAACAGACAAGACAGTGTCATGGTAGGCAGCACTCTGCTTTGACTGGGCACACCTGCCGTCCCATTAATGACATCAGTGGTGTTTCATTGGACAAAGGTTTAAAGGTCCCAATGAGTCTTAGTGGAGCGTCGGCCATTGAGGTGTACTTCTGACTTGTGTGTTTTCTTGCATAAAAGTTCATTTTCAAGACTGTCGAGCCCACAACACCCCAGCGTTACAGACAGCTTTAGAGACAACTAAGAGTTTCTTTACAGCATGTTTCATGTTTATTTATAATTTAATTTATGTCTATTTTCTTCTGTTTTGTACCAAAAACATACACACATACACAGGAACACAGCTCCCACTTGTTTTTGTTTACCTTGTCTCAATACTTACTGAATAAACTAACAGCTTATGTCTCCTGCATTGCATCATTTCTCCTTTAACACATCTTTAACAATTAACTAACTCTTTTAATGTTTATTAAACAATTTCTTAATCTGCTATGCATAGAACCTACTAAACATATATTATTCCCTTTGCTTTGGTTAAATGAATGAAAGTGAAAGTGAGTGCAAGTGACTACCTTTGTCATTGTGAAACGCAGCATAGCACAACACAACCAAGTTCAACCTCTGCGTTTCAGCCATACACACACGTGCAGCAGGGGGCAGCTATTGAAAGCACTCGGGGAGCAGTGACGGGGACGGTACCTTGTTCAAGGGTACCTCAGGGCAACCAACTGGTGAGGGAATCGAACCAACAATCTTTCCAATCTGGGGCAACTCTCTAACCACAAGGCCACCGCTGCCCCAAATGCACCATATTTTGCACCAAAAGCCAAAAATATGTCATCAGCCTAACAGTTTTTTCAAAAATGATAAACATCTCAGTTTTTATGAGAGGAAAAATAAGTTGGAGTGTATTTTTTACACTATTTAGAAAGGAAAGAGCTGTTTGTAATTTTTGCTGATAACATACATGTGTAAGATCAAAAATCAGAGTGTGTTCATTCTATTCTTCATGTCAACAGCATGCAAGACATATAGCTGAACAGGGTCAAGAGGCACATTTGTATTTTAATTAGCCTGACAGTGATAATGCTTTGCTATTTTTAACCCTTTTCTCGCCTCACTTCAAAAAACCTTTTTTTTATTCACAGTCAAGTCATTTAAGTGAAAAAGTTATTTAAATAAAAGTTGTATATTCAGACTTGTTTTCAAATGAGAAAACTTGATGGATGAAATCAGTCATCTGGATGTTGATAAAGATCCTTGTCAACATTTCCAGTATAGACAACATAAACTTGCTGGTTTCTAGAGAATGTAGGACATTATTCCCAAGCACGTCACACCCCATCCCATCCCACCCCACATGCACCCACACACACCCACACACACTTTACCCTGGCTTTAATCTGTTCTGAAGCTCATAAACAGATGTATGTCTTCCATACTTTGATTGGGCCATCCTGACACAGTTCAGCCTTATTAACTTTGACTGGTGTGTCTGGCTTCTTCCCCATGAGGACAGAATGCTCTGAAATTGTGTTTTTTTCCTCCTCTTTTTTCTCTCTCAAACTCATCTTCTGAAGAGTAAGCTTTTTTCTGATGGTACATGGCCTAACGTTTCACAGTTAGGATGAGCCTGGTTACCCGCCTTTGTCATCACACACTCTAATGGTGCAGTGATTGCTGAGAGATCATTTATACAGATGGTATTATCATTTTACTTTTTGCTCGAGTTGTGACAAGATGCACCCCCTTCTATCATGATGATCAGTGATGCAATTCCAACACAAGGTGCATGAATAATACATTGCAGTCTAGCTGGCAAAAAACTACTTCTGCCAGCTGTGCCAGATGCAGAGGGAAAAACAAGTTTGGGTATGCATGGTGTCTTATTCATCTTATGATTATGAAATTTCTTAAGGTCAGAAAGAGAGAGAGAGAAAGAAAAAAATGCAGTGGGACGGGGAAATGGAGGGACAAGGAAATGTTTATACACGATCAAGATCAAGGAAAAAAATTATCACATCAATCTCATAATGAAGAAGAAATGTGAGTGTTAATAATAGGGATCCATTATGAAAAGTAATAAATAATGAACAACAAACTGGTTGGATCAGGGCGGAAATCAAAGTTCATGAGAACATTAAAATCCATCAAAATTTTCTATTTAAGGGGAGCATCCAACTTGCCACACATCATTAATGAATCTGATTCAAAGAACCGTTGAGACAATATTTACCTGAAGCAGGTGTGGCAGAATGTGATTAAAACCAGACTGCCCAATGAGGTGAATCCATGACCAGGTGACCACTGCTTTAAGCGTTCAGTCTCCCCCAACCCCTCCACCAAAAGAAAAAGCGCTTCACTCAAATTTATTACAGTGGGTTCAAAATAGATATGAAGTCATTACTTGAGTCCAAGTCTTTACTCTTTTATTTTGTATAAGCCATTCAATGGGTCATCAGACAATTTAAATAATAAAATATATTGTCTGATGAAAATAAGCCTCATAGGTTTTTTAGACTGCCAGGACCTGGTCAGCTATTAGCGCCCAAGAACTAATTCCAAAAGTGGTGAAATATCACTTAGTTGTTATGCTGCCCACTGCTGAAACCAGCTCCCAATGAAGATCACATTTACCAAAACTGTGATCAGTTCAAAACAAAGTTGCTTTTTCTGTGAACCCCTGGATCTGCACCTTTTGGGGCAGCGGTGGCCTAGTGGTTAGGAAGTTGCCCTGGATCGGAAGATGGTGGGTTTAATTCCCCTCAGCAGTAGGTTGCCCAGCGGTACCCTTGAGCAAGGTACTGTCCCTATCATTGCTCCCCGGGCGCTTTCAATAGCTGCCCCCTGCTGCACGTGTGTATGGGTGAAACGCAGAGGTTGAATTTTGTTGTGTTGTGCTGTGCTGCGTTTCACAATGAAAAAGGGTTGTGACTTTTACTTAACTAATAGGAAAATAATTACTAAAAGCCTCACTAAACAAGACTTTAGCCTGGACTTAAAGACTGAGAGCTTGTCTAAATCCCAGACAGTAGCTGGAAGGATGTTCCAGAGATGGGAGGCTTTGAATGAAAAGGCACTTTGAGTGCCTCAAGAGACTGAAGGTAAAATTCCTAACTAAGAAAGACATCCTTGGCCAGAAGCTCAAGAAAGCATAGTTGGCTCTCTTTCTCAACCCATCAGTGCGATGCTAGGCAACACAGGCATCTGTTTGCTGATGTAATTAGCAATTACTGCTTTCCTCCAAGAATGCTGAGGTGTCCATGATGTTACATTAGTGACAGTATTTGTGTGAAGGGTATTTGAATTTTAAAAATGTTCTTCACACATATCTCGGCCACTTATCTCACATATCTAATATACCACATAAATGAAAAGGTTCTTTGGTGAACCATTTCTTACATTTTCAAGAGTATATTAAAAGATCACATGACAGAGCTTTAGCCACCCATGCTGAGCAAAATGTAGGTGAAACTAATGGCTGCTTCCATTTATAAAGAAGAATTGCAGTCATGCACCAGGAAAATAAGTTTGAAGCATGCCAGATGTTTGGTAAAGCTTTGGTTAGGTAACTTTTATATAAGGTAATCTCTAGCAGATATGTGGTGCTACTGACTTTATAGGCTATTGATTTGACCTGGTGCAAGTGCCTTTGTGTGTATGTGTATGCATTGTGAGAAGACTCCCTCTGTGTCTTCTCCACATCTGTATTCATTTCAAAGGGCAATACTCCCACTGGATGACTCATTCAACAATCAAATTAAGTGCCTCCCTTTATGCACATATTGAAATGGCAGTAAAACTCTATGAGCTACTGAGCTAGCTTATTAATTTCTGAAGTGGTCTGCATGATAGTGGATCCTTTCTCAGTACTTCCTGATCGAGCTTACCAGAGGGATGGCATAAAACCTGAGAATTAGCATTTTCTCATTTTTTAAATTTTGAGGATGACTGGTATCTTAGTGATGTGATCCTGCAGCCAAAAAATAGTGGTTTCAGATTGCAGGCATATATATATTAGGTATAACTGATTTGGTTTGGAAAGCCATCCAAGAGCACCTTTTCCAGGTGATCAGATAATAAAACTCAGACGTGCAATCTGAGGGATGAGATGCCAGACATTCCAGATTCACACCTGCAGCCTGGAAATGAACAAAACATTGTACTGAAAGTCATTATAGCCCATTTTCTTAATGCAATTCAGTTGGGTAAAAGGAAGGTGGGCCTTCAGGGACTGTTACAGTGGCTGAGTAGCCAGTAACAGTATGATTTCATAAATCAAAATGCTCACAGTATAAACAGAAAAGCAGAGTTTTTAAGGTAAGTTAAATCCATTTTGACAAGCAAGTGCTAGCTCTTTCTGCTTACGTATATTAAAGGTGTGTATGCCTCCTAAAGGACTAGCAATGGTCAGGGATGATGGGTAATACTAAAGGTACTACTACTACTACTACTACTACTACTACTACTACTACTACTACTACTACTACTACTACTACTAATAATAATAATAATAATAATAATCTTCATCATCTTCAGAACTGTGTTGAGTTTTGCACAAAAAACAAGGCATGAACTGCATTTTAAATAAAGAGACCTGCACCACTACTAAACACACTGAACATGCTCATATAAAAGTATAACAACAATGTACTATGAAACATGCAACACATGGCCACATAGACATTAGATGGTAATAGAAATGCAGAAAATTATTGTAGTGAACAGGGCTACTGATTGTACTGAAGCACTCTAAATGTTGAGGTCACTGCTTCATCTCATTGCTTTACAGTGCAGAACAGTCTGCATTAAAAACCCAAAGCTGCAACTGTTTTGACCCTACCAGAAACCCTCTGCCTTGGCTCACAGTGCTCAAAGAGCAAAAGGGAAACAGCCTGGACAAGTCACAGGTCACAAGTTCATTGCAGGGCAGACACAGATATACAAACACACAAACACTTAGCAGGAGTTTTACATCTCATCCACCTGAGGTGCAGGTCTTTCGACTGAACAGAGAAACCCAAACAGGCACAGAAAAACATGCTAACTCTACACAGACAGGACATCGAACCGGCTGGAAATTGAATTCAGAACTTTCTTGCTGTGCAGTGACAGCACTAACAAATGGAAGAAAAATGTGATGGCTTCAATATACTTTTTCCACATGTGGTTAATGTAGGACATATTGTATGCAACTGTTAGGCATAATGTGCACATATAGGCATGTATATACCACAGACAATGCAGAGTTGTTTGCCAATTATCTAAATCTTAAGAAATGTAAGCTTATATCCATGGAATTGCAATAGTCCTGGAAATGTACTAATTCTAGTGTATCTGTTTCAGCAGCGCTTCTACAAAAGGCATGGAATTGTAAAAGAAAGGAGAGTCCACAAAGTCAGTAACAAGCACAACCAGTGGTATTGGTAGGACTTAACGCATTTCATGCTGGCAGACTGTTTTCTTGCCAAGAGGCTGATTGACTGCTAGATCGGCGTGCAGCTTCTCAGTGTGCAACTCTCAGGTTGAGAGAGCTCTTGCTTTCAATGGCTTTAAGAAACCACAGTGAAACAGCACCACCAAACCAAAACTGTGACTCTAATGCAGGCACTCAGGGCGGAAAACTGTACTCCTGAAGTTTTCACTTAAAATGAATAGTTTTTTTGTCTTGTCATCATGTTTACTGCAGCATTGTATTTTCTGTGTGTGTGTGAGAGCGAGAGAGAGAGAGAGGCAGTTTGCAAAAAACAACCACACATCCATAACATCTGGTGTTATTGCTGCTTGTAATGCAAATCGTCAGCGATGATTATTAGCTTTTTTTTTTCTAGCAAGTTGCACACAGCATTGTCCCCAGCCATTGCTTGGATTTGTTCATATTTATCAGCAGATTTAACCAAAATAGCCATTTAACCCCTGTTTAGCCAAAGATAACTACAAAAATGGGCCTCCTGAAGGAGAGGCGTGGAAATAATTAACAAACCAACACTACAGTTTAAAAGAAGAAAAAAGCATTATATTTCAATATGTCTTTGATGCACTGCCCCAAAATCCTTTTTTCTAAAAAGACATAAACACACATCCATAATCTTAACCGCATCTCTGGTGTGCTGAAGCCTATACCATCACTTTATAGTGGAACTCACTGGACAGGCCACCAGCATCGCAGACAAATAAATAAACAAACTCACACCTAGGGGGCAATTCAGCATCTCCAATCCACTTGGTCTCTTTGGACAATGGAAGAAAACTGAAGCACCTGGAGTAAAAGCACACAGACACAGACAATTGAATTCCTGAACCGCCCCACCTGGGAACTGAACCCAGGACCCAAAGCACTACCCACTGCTGCACTGTGCCACCTGTAAGTCTATAGTAAATGTTACATAGAAAATCAGTTAAAAAAAAAAAATCAAATACAGAATTTAGTTTTACATTAACCAGTCTGCTTTACTTTAAACAGCTTTAAACCCAGGCCCTAAAAATTCACATGGATTTTTCCATACACCCCTTACATACAATTCACTTATCCATCATTTGTTTTAATTCACTGTGTGAATGTCACGGGTGAGGTGTGTTTTGGGCATGGTAGAGGGCGCTCTGTTCTGACTGAGCACACCTGAGCTCATGAAGGCATAGGTGTGCTTCATTGGGGCTGACTATTTAAGCCCCAATGAGTCAGAACCACGTTATGGTGGTTTTGTTACACTTGGTAATCTTGTATCTTGGTTTAGACTGCAGTTCCTTGGTTTTAGTTTGAACTGCAGTCCTTGGATCTTGTTTTGTAGCTATGGATAATAAAGTTATGATCCGAACTCCTGGCTCAGCGTTGGCGTCCTTCCCGCACCCTGCCACCGTTACAGTGAATCACATCATGGGGAGAGGATTTCCCAATCAAATCAAATATATAGATTGGTACACATTATATTTGTATTGCTGTATGGTATGAAAAAATAAGGAAGTGTTTTTGACCAAATGAGTCAAGTGAAAACATATAAACAACAACAACAAGAACAGCAACAATAATAATAATCATCACCATCATCAACTTCCCAGAACCTGTTTAATTCTAAAGTATAAAGAGAGGCTGAAAAATGGCCTTGTAGAAATGAATACATGGTACATGGAACTCATACAGACCCCATAAGTGGACCTTGGGGTTAAAAATAACATAGAAAAAATTAATCGATCTTAAAGAGCCCATTTCCTTTGGAACATAGGATACGAAATTAAAGCACAAACACTGCAGTATAGGACAAACACATTAAGAATGGGTGTAATTAACTGCATGGAGAGTTCCAGATTTCGACTGATAGATACAACTTGAAGCAGAGTGGATTAAGGGGGTCAGTGCAGTTTGACCCCAGCTTGACCTACCAATACTCAACACTTATCAGCAATGTTCTTCCTGAGCTTTTGGAGGTATTGAAATGAGTAATTGTTTCAAGCATCATACTCTCTCTTTTTCTTTCTCCTTCTCTCTGTCTGTAGAATACTTATAAAGTGCTGGATAACTAAGAACCTTTGGGTTTTTCAAGTGGGTAGTGCACAGCCTGATGGGAAAAAATATAGAACAACAAGAGGTCCGCCTCCCGGTCTTGTATTCCCAGCTTAGCGGCATTATCTGACAGAAATTTCAGAATCATCCTTAAGATTTTTTAAACATTGCAACCTCTCAGTGCTAGACAAGTAAAAGTACAGCCTTCACATGCCAGGGTTAGTTTTAACACCTTTAGTGTTATCCTCTGATTCTTTACACACACACACACACACACACCAGAAGCATAACTGCTCCTGCATAATGGCCTAAGGCAACTTTACCCTTGGATATTATAGGAGGGAAAGCTTTGTTCTCCTACCTCCCCTTTGCCTACATTTTTCCTGCCAGTCCTGGAGATTAAACCTGGCATCGCTCCGATTGCAAGCCCTCTTCTCTCACCATTTGGCAATGGCTGCTCCAACTAAAGTGCTCAGTGGGAGTGCCTGGCAGGATTCAAACCAGCGAGCACAGAAGTTCAAGCTCACTGCTTAACCCAT